>JAWWEE010000105.1:101504207-101516288 GCA_035221455.1 Xenops minutus
ACCACACTGGACCCTAACAGTCTCTCAACTTACTTGGGTGGGCTTTGAGCTCTGGATAGTGCCCAATACGATGTGGTCTCCATCTCTCCAGGGACCACCAGAGGTCTCTTGTTCAGATCATGGCAATACTCAGACACCAACTCAGTGCTGGCTGGGGTTTGCATCATTGGCATTTGGTGGGGGACATCCTGTGTCCCCTCCCCAGTGGAATGACAACACACTTCTGAGCTCCTAGGAGGAGCTGCAGGTGGACTGACAAGTTGGTTAAATACAGACACAAGAAAAGGGCAAGTGGTAAGTGCATGGCAGCACATCTGCTAGGGTCAGCAAAGTATTGCCCATTGTATCTGCTGAGGACCTGGCCCAGATGATGCACGATCATGTCTTGTGAAGGAGCAAGACAGAGCAGCCCACATCAGCTCCTCATGGCTGGGTCTGGGCAGCCTTCAGTACCATGGCAAATTTGTTCAGAGCTTGCTGATACCTCCACACAGCACTGTAGTTTTCAGACAGCCTGTATGGCATGTTGTGAAAAGACAAAGGGCTGCCAGTTCCAAGGGGTGTAAATCTCTTCTAAAAATGAGAATGAGTGGAGACAGAGATCCAAGACACAAGCTTGGAGCAATGTTTCAAAAAAGAACCTTCAGTTCTGCACTAAAGGATAAGCATTTGCAAGGCTAGCTGTGTAGGGGAGTAGGTAAACTGGTTGGGGTGTTCATGGAGCAGGGTAAGTCCCAGCTGTCTTTACAGATCAAGTCTATAGATCAAAGCACATGAGTAGCTTCCCAGATACCAATAGATCAAGTGTTTGCTTAAAGTACTTGCTAAGAATATCCTGTCTCTCCATAGCAAGGGTTAAGATGACTGACAACTACTGTTTCACCCAGATATTGAGCCTCAGTAAGACTGGGAATTCCATCACAAGGTTCATTTCAGTGAGATTCTTTAACTTGGGGTAATAGTTTTCCATTTACAGACAAAATTTTTATTTTTTTTATTTTTTTATTTCAAGAAGTCCCTAAGATCTCAGATCTTTATATTTCCAGAAACTCTTGCCACCACCACCACCCTTCACTGTTACTTTCTGTAACACATAGTCTGACTTCTGCCACTTTCCAACTCCTTATGCGGATACAGGGTCACAACAGGTGTAGTGGTGCCTGTCAGCCTCTCCGTATAGGATAATTGTTTGCAAATAGTGTTGTGTCTTTTACATCCAAGCTGTTGCAAAAGGCCCAGACACAAAATGGCAGTGTTAGCATGTTTGTGGCAGCAGATTAAACTAGAACGACAGGAGTGGGTCTTGCTTGTACCCTGAAAGTCATCACAAGGACACCTGTCTGGGCAGTTCAGCAGCTCACAAATAACCAATGCTAATGGGAAATTAAATTAACCCCACACCCACTTCAGTTTAGTTTTGTGGACTGTGTTGACCCACTCAGGAAGGGAGTGGTGAAAGAAAAGCTCCTGCCTTCCCTGTTTAATCTGCTGCCACGTGTAGGTCAACATTGGGAACAAGTTCCTTTGACCTTGGCCAGCAGCATTCTGCATGTTGCTCTGCCTTTCTCTCCAAAGTCATATCTTGATTCTGTTACTTCTTTCTGTGAAACAGTTTGAGATTCATCAAAGAACAGGCAGTATATAAAAGAGTGCTTTGTGTGGGACTGTCAGCTTGCCTGAGGACATCAACTTTATCATTGTGGTACATCTGAGCTGACAGCCTGAAACAAGTTTCACCATCATCCTGGGGAGGGTATTTCCAAGAAGACAAGAACTACACAAACTTAAAATATAATTTTAGAGGTTATGGGAAATTTATTTTTTATGAAAAGCATGAACATTTCCTTATTGATTTCAGTGCTGTGATCTTTTAGGGCAGGAAGATTAATCTTATATCTGGGACTGGGAAATAAGAGCTAGATGTTATTCCCAGTGGACATGGAAGGAATATCAAGAGCTGTCAACCACTGAACAGAGTTATCTCGGAGAAATGATGGAAGACCTGTGGCCAGATATGGGCTTTTAATGTTGGATAGCAACGGCAAACAGACAGAGTGATATGAACTCAGTTACATGCTGCTGAGATGACTACAATCCTGCTGCAGACATGAGACAGAAAAGACACTTCTGGCATGAGCTTGCATGCATATTTTGCTTTGTTATTCTAACACCAGAACCCCAAAATACTGTATTCCACTTGCAAGCTGCCTTGTTTCAAAAGTTTGCCTGGCATCATTGCAAGCATCTTCTGGTTGTGTGAGAATACGGCCTTTAGCAAGAAAGCCAGTGTTAAGTGAGAACAAAATAATGCTGAAGACAATTTGCTTTTCTGGAATAATATTAGGGGGCTCTTTCTTTAAAAAAAAGAGGACCTAGTATTAACAGGAGACTGTAGACAGATCACAAGGAAGTTAGGTTGGGAGTTCATGGCCATACTAAATACCTTGCAGTGCAGGATATATTTTTCACAGGGGAGACTGGTAGCTCTGACCAGTGTCAAGAGCCTGTTATCCTATGTCTGATACAGAACAAACAAAGATAGTGTGGAGCCAGCTGTTGAAAATGACTGTTTATTCTAATACTATGAGAGGCTTATACAGAGCCTGTGAACCTGCAGTTAATCGAATCTCACAAATTATATGCACATGTACTCATATGTGCCACCATGCTTGCATCTTTGATAAAATGTAATTGTTATTAAAGAAAAGAATTAGTGTAAGGATTTATCTTGTTGGAGGATACCACTGTAAGCCAAACCTGTATCTCCCCTGGGAGCAGAGTTCCAGTAGTTGTGTTTCAAGGATTAACAATTAACACATCAGTTATCAGAAGTAAGGAGCCTTACTCAATTGCAGAGTATATACCTTGGTAGAATGACACTTACAGAAACATCACAAATACAAAATTTTGTGATCAAACCGACTCCCACAAGTGATTGCAGATTGCCAGCATCTCTCTTCCACCTTGCAGGGAAGAGCAGGATGACACAACCATTTTTACAACCTTCTCCATTCATGACAGCTTCATTCTTTTTATTTGCAGTCTTTTATGGTTATGGAGCCCAATGAACATGTGTGTCTCTGGCACAAATCCATCAAATCCACCCACAGGCATGGCAGATGGAGAATGGCATCACCTCGTGGTGGTGGGAAGCCTGCCTCTGGGCAGATGGAGATGAAGCACAGTAGCTCCTTCATGACTCAGGGCGAGTTGCACAGTGAGTAAGGAGGACACAAACATATGGGCCAGCACAGGGCAGGATTTTTTAACCTATTCAATCATCCTGCTAACCCAAGCCAGTCCCTAGAGCAGAGAACCGGAACGAGAGTCCAGGGCATCTTTCAACATAGTCATGCTTTATGCTCTGCCATATCTTTCCTGGCAAGGTGCCCTGTAGCTTGACAAGGGTTGTTGGAAAGCCTTACTTGCTCTGTTTATCTGGCCTCAGTCTGCCAAGGGTGTTATCAATCAGCAGTGAGTCTCATTTCTGTATTGCAGAGAGCCAGACCTGTCACTGAGGTTGATGTATTTGGCTTTCCTTGGGTGGTGACAGGCAGATCCGTGCTCAGCGCTACCATCATCACCTGCCACAGCTCTCAGGTGTGCTGCCAGACCAGCAGAAGCCTAGTTGTTGCATGGAGTGACAAGCAAAAAGGAGGAACTTCCCATTCCTATACAGTCAGAGATGAACAAAAGCATTCACTGAAACTGGGGGGTCTACAGGTCCAGCACCACTGCAAGGCTCTGAGCCTTTGGCAGCCTGAGGCCACTGGTAATACTGAGGTTGGAAACCCCTAGATCAATGGGTAGAGTTGTGCTAAACAATATCCTTCAGGATTCCAACTGGCCAAATTAGAGCACAGTGCTCACTATTGTTCTGGTTGTCTCTCACAGGCACCGTGACTCTCTCCATGATGCTCTGGACTCCACTCTTGACAGCTAGATGCAGGTTGAAATTTTCAGAAGCCTCTGTTATAAATTTCCACTAGGAAATGAAACACATACTAAACTGTATTCAGGCATTGAAGCCAATGGGCACACTTACGCTGTCAAAATTCAGCCTTCAAAATGGGAAGGCCATATCCAGTGTGCCTACTGTGGACAAACTCTGGTCTGTGCTAACTGTTCTGGGCTTGGAAACGGTTCTGGTGGGTGCTATAGTATTTGCACAGCCTGAAACCATGCCAGGGTTCTTCTAACAGGCCGAAAGTACCGACTATCGACTTCCAGAGTCTGCATGTGTTGCTTAATTTCTTGGTAGAGAAGTCATTGGTGTGAATTTAGAGTCTGAATCCAGCTTAAAAATCTGAATTAGGGCAGCCTTTCTTAAAGCACTGCTGTTTATGGATGTCCCGGTCATAAGCACAGAACTCAGAACTTGGTGCTGGGACAGAGCTTATGTAAACAGCTCTCATGGATGAGTAACAAAAGGGAAATCCATAGTTTCCTGCCAGGCATGTGTTTGACTGTGAGAAGTCCTAGGATGAGCAGCTGGAGTTGCCTGGTAAGTCTGTTTCTTTCAGAAGCTACGGATAGGTTTCTTGCAGATATTTATGTCCTCATTGCAGTTGCTAGTGAGCAGAGTTTCTCTGTTCACCAAGCAAATTCTCCTTTGAAAAAGTACCCCAGAGTATTGTAGATACACAATCATGAAAATGTGCTCTATCTTAATAGACCTAATTCAGGAATAGCCTGTGTTGAGGGTGGGGATTTGGCCCATACCATCAGTGGCACCACCAGAGCTGAAAGAACGTATTCTGTAAAGCAAGCTTTGGAGTTTGGTTTTCTGGAGTTGTCAGTAATGTCTAACTTGTTTGTGTGGAAAAATTTCAGTATATTTGTATTTGTCAGCCAGCTACACTCCTCAAAGACTTGGTTCTTTAAGAATCCCAAACTGATTAGTTATCCGTCTAAAAAGGATTAAATTCCACATGGTCTCTTTTACTCAAATGACACAATGCTATTACATTGCTATCATTATTATTATTATTACATCCCTGGATAGCAAGGCCTCCAAGGGAAGCAATGGAACATTTGTTCCTACAAACTCCTGCTGATTTAAAATCACCTGCAATAGTCACAGATCCAGACTGGCTGAGTGAAATTGCTAGACCTAACTGAGGGCACACAAACTTCCAGCAGACAGCAACATTTATATTTTACATAGAATTTTCTCCCTTCCATTTACTTTAATCTCTCTCTGTCACTGTGGGTTAGTTGCCATAGGATACATATCTGTGATGGGCCTGAGTTCAGAGGACAGAAGGGAACCTGGAGTGTTGTAGGATGTGGCAATGTTTTTTCAGCAGGCAAATCTTCCAGCAGAGACATTATGCTTTAATAAGGTGGAATGTTTTGCTGCAGCTTGGGCATTTCTGATGAGCTAGAGAATTAAAAATTGTCACTAAATGTGATCATGAATGATCCCATGACATTTTTACAAATATCATCCCTCTGCTAATGCAGCTTTCTGCTCAAGTTGCAGCCCATGAATCCTATTCTGACATCTCCAGCACTTACAATTGCAGGTGTAGAGGTTATTCAGTCACTGCTCTCACTTACTGTGTAGGGTTATCAGGGTTATCAGTCCTCTTATGTCACCGCTTAGTGTTTCTAAGTGCATGTTTAAGCCAGCTGCAGCTGCATAATGCCTATATGGGCTTCAGAAATCATGCTCTGGGCTTTTACAAGATGACTTTTTCTCTTTTCTAGCCATTGTTTAAAATGTGGCCTGGGCATGTGGACAACACCCTAAAATTCATTTTCCTGTGTGACCTTTCAGACTGGAATACAACTTGCTGGAATGAATTCTAGGAAGGTTTGTGTTGAAAGGGATCTTAAAGGTCATCTAGTTCCAAATCCCCTGCCATGGTCAGGGACACCTTCCACTAGACCAGATTGCTTGAAGCCCCATCCAACCTGGTCTCAAACAATTTCAGAGATGGGGAATCCACGGCTTCTCCACGTAACTTATTTCAGTGCCTCTCCACCCTCACAGCAAAGACTTTCTTTGTAACATCTAACCTAAACCTACTCTCAGTTTAAAACCATTCCCTCTTGCCCTTTCACTACATGCTCTTGGAAAAAGTTCCTCTCCAGTTCTCTTGTAGTCATCTTCAGGTACTGGAAGGTTCTCTAAGGTCTCCCCAGAGCCTTCACTTCTCCAGGACGAACAGCTCCATCTCTCTTAACCTGTCCTCATAGGAGAGGTGCTCCAGCCTTCTGAATATCTTGGTGGCCCTACTCTGGACCCAGTCCAACAGGCTGACTTCGTTTCTGTGCTGAGGACTTCAGAGCTGGATGTAGTGTTCCAGGTGAGTTCTCACCAGACCAGAGCAAACAGGGAGAATCACCTACCTTGTGGCCACCTTGACCTGGTGGCCACATTACTTTTGATGCAGCCCAGGATATGGCTGACATTGCTGGGTCATGTTGAGCTTCTCATCAGCCAACATTCCCAAAGTCCCTCTCCTGAGGTCTGCTCTCAATCCATTCTCCACTGAGCCTATGTTTGTGTTTGAGATTGCTCTCACTGAGGTGCAGGACCTTGCATTTTTCTCTGTTGAATTTAATGAAGTTTGCATGGACTCACTCCTCCAGCCTGTCCAGGTCCCTCTGGATGACATCCCATCCCTCAGCATGTTGACTGCACCACACTGTAACTCTTTTTGATACTCCTTGGATTGTTTCTGTCTGTATCACTGATTCCCAGATGAAACATCTGGAAGTATTCAAAGCCAGGTTGGATGAAGTTGTGGGCAACCAGATCTAGTAAAGGGCATCCCTGCCTATGACAGGGGTGTTGGAACTGTATGTTCTTTAATGTCCCTTCCAACAAAAACATTCCATGATATCAAGAGTGAATAATAGTCAGTGGACTGTACAAGGCTTGGTAGTGGCTGAATGCCACTTAATGCATGGCTGAACCTCTAACAAATTTTCTCTGACACAGAAGTATATTACTGAGTTGGTTCTCTCAACCTCTTTTCAAAGGTAAGTTTCAGAAAAGCGTGACACTGTAACACTGTAATTTTCCTTTTTGTTACATCAAGCCTGTGACTGAATTGTTTTTATCTCTTGCTCTCATTTTCCCTGATATTTCACTCCTGGGCTCTTTGAGGAAACAGGGCTTGGAACAGAAGTTGCAGTTTGAAAAAGCTTGGAGGCAAAGCCTGAGAAAGTGGCTGAACTTTTGACTCAATATTGCATCCTGAGTCTTAGAGATTTATTGGTTATATCTGCAAAGGTCAATCTGACCTGTGAGGGCAATACATTACTGTGCTGCCGTCACCACTCTTTTACTCATTTGTAAAGACACCCCATTGCCAGCATTGACTTTTAGCCAATTTCCCCTTTTCTTTCAATCCCCAAACCCTTATGGTTTTGTTTATCCCTTTCTGATAGGTAGAGTGGGAGAGAGATGAAGAAAAATATATTCCAGAATAGTGTACAGTAGGTGTCCCATGATGAATCATCCTTCCTGCCTATCTACCTCTCCTAAAGTGAGTCATTAGAAGAAGAACACGAACCCTCTTAAGGGTTAGGCTTTTCTTAGTAAGACAATCATTTGCTGTATTCTCATGTATAAGAAGATCCATTCTAGTTAAGCTATTATTGTGCCAACATGAAATAATTGCTGAGATATTTTAAGTATTTGTCTAGTGCAAATATAAGGAGGATTTACAATGCTGGTGCTCTGAGAAAAAGAAGCCTTATGGTTTTGTAAAATGCCATCAATTTATGTAATAGTCCAAGCTTTAGTTGGTTGCTTGTTTATTTGTTAAGAAGCTAAACTGTTCTGCCTTTTCCTTAGTTGCACATAGAGCAGTGGGAAGTAGCAGGTGGCCAGCTCCTCCTTGAGAGCCCACAGAGACTTCAAGCCAGAGATGGCTTCTGGCCACACTGAGAGCTTCCTAATATAATTTGTGTCCAAGTGCAAAGGCAGAGGTTATCCTTCCTGTCTCTGAGTGCCAGCATCACACGTACTTTTGTATTATTCCCATTGCTACACAGAAAAATCAAGAGCCACATTCAAGTCCTCTGAGAGCCTGGCTGAGTCACCACAGCTGGTGGGGCAGGGAAGTCTTGAGTGCCATCATCCATTCAGATAATTTTAGTTGCAGAATTACCAGACCATTACCTAGTCAATGAAGAGATGTTAACATGGTGTTTACACCAGGCACCCATAGGTGAAGACCCGAATGTTGCCTATGCTATACATTTACTCCCACCTTCTTTCTATTTTTCCTTTAGTGTCTCATGTAAAAGTCAATGACCCTTCTGTTGTCCTTATGTCTCCTTCATTAATGCAATCATCAATAAATCATCTCTTGAAAACTATTTGAACAGGGGAATGCTTACACTGAAAAGAACATCAACTGTGAGTAAACAAACCATTGTGAAATAGCAGAAAAAATGCCAAGAACTGACCTTTGCAGAAGGTGTAGAACTGCATAGTGGCACCCTTAAAACTCTCTGTCTCCCTTTCTCTGACTGCCACAGCAATCAGAAGGTAAATCCATATTCATAAAAACACCATGCTATCATGTGCAATGAATTCATTAAAGTGAAATGACATGCTCTTGGAGGAGCTCAGACAAGAAATGAGAATTCTTTATGAGCTGAACCCTTCCAATTTGCCATGGTGGCTCTGAGCATTGTGCCATGTCTGCTGGAGGTCGTGAGACAGCACAAATGAACTAACAAGGCTGGAGACCTGGATAAAAAAAATCCTTAAGTCTTAAACTTGTAATTCTACCTCATCCTCCTGTTTAACTTTGTTCTTCTACAAGGTAAAGCTGAAATGCCTGGTGTGGTAGAGTTCAACCGCAACAAATGTACTATGAAGGAATTTTCTAGCAAATAAATGAAGTGGGAAGCTTTTGGTGTTGTGTTTATTGAGCTTTGAGGGATAAAGTTATTTGATGCATCCTAACATTGTTCTAGCCATTCACGCTTCTTTAAGATAATCTAACTGAACATTAAAGGTAACTGTGTGACATTTATTTTTTGTCAAGTGGCAATACTGCATGTTACTGCAGCAGCCAGTGAGGGAAAGAATAATGTTTTGCCATGCTTTCCCCAAATATTTCTAAATCCCAGAGGTATTGTCAGGTTTTGGTATAGGAGAGAGAGTCTATGGCACCAAAAGCCATGGACTTTCTGCCTACTGCAGTGAAGCCCTCATAAGGAAAGCTGAAGATTGGTGACTACTCATGTGGAACAGCAGATAGATATGGATCAAAGTTGTCCTCACTGTGATCGATCCCCAGCAGCACCATTCTTGTTTGCAGCACAAACCAGATCCTACCTCTGTAGGACCCTTCTACTCCACATCTGCCTTTGCTATTCCTCTTCCTACAGTGGAATAATGCATTCCCTCCTGCTTACCACCTCTATCCTAGGGCAGTGGAGTTTTGCCTGCTCTTGCTCCTTAGCTCTAAGCTGGCCCTGGCCAAGAGCTCAGTTTGCAATTACACGGCAGCCCTGTTACATTGCTTGACTTTTGTTCTCCTATGATCTCTCTGCGAGAACAGAGAAGTACCAATGAGCCTCCTGGTTAGTAAGAACTGTCTTTTAGAACTGTGTCCACATTTATCAGAGTTTTCTCACTTGAAGAATTCTTCCAAAGCTATATAAAAAAATTTCTGTCTGATAGGACCA
Source organism: Xenops minutus (assembly GCA_035221455.1). Lineage (NCBI taxonomy): Eukaryota > Metazoa > Chordata > Aves > Passeriformes > Furnariidae > Xenops > Xenops minutus. The sequence goes on from JAWWEE010000105.1 coordinate 101,513,871, forward strand.
TGCATCTGCAACTCAGGGTCTATTCAAAGAGTCAGTTCTTTAGTATGTGATTCTTCCATATACAGGATAGATTAAAAAATATTCCCTTGACATTATTTCAAAGGCAATTCAGTTTGAAGAAAGTGTTTAATGGAAAATGTACAAATGCTTCTAGAAAATATTGTGGCAATTTTTTTGTCCAGAGACCTTAATCTTTTCCTGTGCAGTGAAGAATGTTTCTATTTGGAGCTTTTGGAAACCAAAATATTGTCGATTGCTTTTTATAACCAAAATAATTATATGTCTGATGAGCCAATAATGTAAAAAATTCTAGGCAGCTCTTTGTATTTATGTCACCATAGCATCAGTAGTCCTGGCAGGGGCTGAGAGCTTTTACAGTATCTGCTGTACACTCAGAGCCTTCAAAAATGATCTGCTTTGGGGCTTGATTCTCTTCCATTGCAACTCAGTTTGCTGTCATATTTCCTACACAATGAGAGAAGATGAGGTACTGAGACAGCTGTCATCACACAATTAGTGAAGGCCAGTCTTAAATCACCAGCTGCAGGCTTATCTTGTCTAGTTACAGTAAGATAAAACCAACAGGATCTTGTTTCTGTTAGGATTATAGGTCGAGATAGGATGGTACCTTGAAGATAGCTAACACAACACCTTTTTCCGAGAATTTGCATTGCCACCCTCTTCGTGTGTATTACTAAAATCTTTTCATTTGCATTAATTTAATCTGTGTTTAACTTTGCCTTATATGCTTAAGTAAAAAGCTGAGCAGAATGTTTGTTACCTTGGGCAACTCAGAACTGACTGCTGATAATTTGGTTTTTTTTTCTTTAGCAATTTGTTCCTAGACAGAGCTGAGCAAACAACTAGCAGGAAATTCATCCATTTAATTTACTTCCCCCCCTCATTCCCCCTCCATTTTCATATTCCTTTTTTACAAGCTTGGACCTGATCCTCAGCTGATGTGAACTGCTGTTATGCTGCTGTTGCTGCTGCTGTAGCCATACAGATTTAACTCATCTAGACTAGACATTTCGTCTTTCACTAAGATGTGAATTACCTTGAAAAGTCCACTATCTACAAGAGCATGCATTTGCACCTATTAGCTTTTTAGAACCTAGTATTTCCATCAATGATTTTGAGTGTGACTGTTCCTTATTTGTTCATGGTGCTTGTGGATGGTCACCTAAGTCACACAGCATTGTTTCTGCTCCTGACTGAGTGTGGCTGACACCTCCGGTGTAAGTCATGATGTATATTTGGTTTTTGCATGTACAAGTATGCATATTTGAGTGTGAGAGTTGATAGCCATTGGATAACTTTCATGCCAACACCACGTCACTTGCAATAATTTTTAAGGAAAAAATAGACAAACTTTCAGAAAAACCAGTGAGGATGCCTGCATTCACGTCCAGTCACTGTATCCAATAGCCCCATCATACTTGTTTGCATGTAGAAAGTAGGGAAACTGTAACATGGACCATGCCAGGTCATACGTCAATCTCCTGATGTCCTCAAGATCTGAGTCCACCTCTGGTTTCACCTTGTAACCTATGTAAACTATGCCACATTTTGTGAAAGGGCAAAGAGCCTTGACTCTGGCCCTCCTTCTCTTACAGAGATACTGTGATATCAGGGAAATTTAACGCTCAGCTTCTTGATGAGATAACAAGCCCAGTTCTCCATCATCTCACAAGAATGTGCTGCTCAGTTAGTGTCTGAAGAACATTTTCAGAGCATTTACTGAGCAGTGAAACTCATAGCTGCTGTTGCGAGACAAATCTGTTCTTCTTGGTGAGACAAGTTTATTTGTAGAGACCTGGAGCTGCTATCTTTAGAATGCTTTCTGAAATAATCCAGTATTTCTCTTACTGTATTCCCTTTCTTTCTTTGACTTTTGACCAGATGAGCCTGGACTCTGGACCAGTCTCAGTTTTAATTTATGTTTTATTTTATGTTTTCTCTTTCCTTGCATACACCAGCTGTTGGGATATACTTGCTTAACAAAACACAAAGAAGTGAAGCAGGAAAACTTAAGCTGAAGTTCAAATATTGAAGTAGCCCCTATTTAATAAAAAACCCTATTACCTAAAATATCTACATCTCTTTCAGAATTGTCAGTTATTAACTATCTACATGAGTCTTCATAACACTATTTACTAATCAATAGTGATAACCATGGCAACCCTGGCATTACAGGGCCTGATATCTTGTGGTAGCACTGCTAAAGAAACATAAACTCTCAATCTTTAATATCCAGTTCTTTTCTGCCAGGTTTCAGAGGGAGGTAAATTTTCTATTTTTGTGTCTTAATTCTTTCCTTTAAAGAACAAACCTGCCTTTGGTCACCTTTCCCTTTCCCTTTCCCTTTCCCTTTCCCTTTCCCTTTCCCTTTCCCTTTCCCTTTCCCTTTCCCTTTCC
>JAWWEE010000105.1:101516388-101535358 GCA_035221455.1 Xenops minutus
CCATGGGCAGGGACACCTTCCACCAGCCCAGGCTGCTCCAAGCCCTGTCCAACCTGGCCTTGGACACTTCCAGGGATCCAGGAGGAGCCACAGCTTCTCTGGGAAATCCATCCCAGTCCCTCCCCACCCTCCCAGCCAGGAATTTCTTCTCATGACCCATTTCACAAAGTCTGAGCCTCATGTCCCAGGGGAATTCCAGCAGGACTGCACATTCCTGGGAGAAGTCTTCTCCTGCATAAGAGCTGGTAGGTCACAGCAAAGCAACATAAAGCATCCCTTCCCAAGGTGGCCCACTAAGCTCTCCTGAGAGCCAACCAAGCCAACTCAGTAACTCTCCAAGGGAGATCTGAAGGACACATTTGAAATTTCCCCCGAGATCTACACCAGGATTTGCAGGATGTATTTTAGGATGAAGATCTTGGGTGTCTCAGCTGACCTCAAGGCTGTGGGGAGGGTTGGGCTTTCCCTGGCTGGAGGTAGGATGAGATGCAGCCTGCAGTGTCCAATGAAGCAAAGAGAAGTGGGACATTCCTTAAATAATGGGAAAACTCCTCATCCCAAGCAGCAGAGCAGGGCACTGTGCTAGTTCAGAGCCCAGTAGTTGGAGACCTGCCTCACGAAGAATAATTCGGGTTTTTCTTTCCCCCAGGAGGGCAAATAACTTGGGCAAAGTGTCATTTAAGGCCACCTCTTCCCCTCTGGGTCCAGATTGAGCTTATCCAGTGTTGGCTGGAAGGGCTGAACACCAAGGAATCAATCCTCAGTCCTTTTCACATGTGGTTCTCCCTCCACAGAGCTGTCAGACGGGACAGAAAGGTCAGATTTCCTATTTTTAACTGCTTTGTTTTGGATGATATTCACGATCGCTGCTTGTCGAGGGCAAGCCCTGGCTGTTCCAGCCAAAAGAAGCAGCTGTGGTGCTGTCTGACTGGAACACAATCTGCTGCTGGAGAGAACTCCCAGGTGGTTCAAGAGAAAATGAGTGTCAGGAGATCAAATCCTGTCCTTTCCTGGGGTTTTATTTGTTTTCCTCTCCGGTTCTTCCTCCCACAGGGCTTGTCTTGCTCTTTGAACACGGCTGGATGATGCTGAGCCCTCTTGGCCCGTCTTTCACCACGAGGTCAAGGCTGGACCGTGCCACAGGTCCTGGATCTGCAGATATGTTTGTGGCTGTAGGAGAAATAAATGTTCCAGCACTCCCAGAATGTATCCTAACTGCCCTGTTCTTCAAAGTTCAAAGGAAATTCAAGGTATCTCCTGATGTGGAGTCAAACAGGGAAAAGGCTCTCCCTGTAAAAACACCTCCCACTGTGTCAGCCAGGAGAGGTTTTATTGCTCCTGTTGCTCTTTCTTTCAGACTAGGACATTATTTTGGGCTCCCAAAGGGATCTGGCACTGAAAGATGCCCCTTGAATCTGATTTTCAGGCAATTAAGAGGGAAAATTCTCCTCCTACAGATGCCAGCAGCTGGAATGCCTGTGACATCAGAGGGATTGGGATTTCAGCTCCGAATCTTTTCTCCTGCCAAGTGCAGCCCAAAAAGCACAGGCTGAGGTCACCCTTAAGGCATTCTCAGGCCTCTAAAACCATAATGTTCCTTCACAGACACTTCTCCCTTAATTTGTTCTCCGTGGAAAAACAAATGGAGGGAGCAGTAAGTGAGGTGGGACTGGAGAAAGACCATCAGCCTTCGGTAGAAATGTGGCTGCTGGTGATGCTGGAGGAGGGCTCGGGGAGGTGAGACAGAGGATAAAGTGCTGATGCATAAATTGTGACAGCTGGGCTGCCTCTTGGTGTGATTAAAATTAATCTCTTTTCATTAACCCTATTGCAACAGCCCAAAAAGCATTGCTGGCTTTGAGGCACAGGTAGCAAACAAAACAGTCAAGAGTTTCCAAAGCAGAAGTAAGACACCGCTGTTTATTCAAATACAACTGAATTAGTCTTAAAATATGATTTTCTGACTTTGAGCAGGTACTCAAAACCTTGATCCCATACCTTTATTATGTCTGAGCCTGTGGGATTTTTTTCTAGACCTTGCAATCTGTAGCTGAGAGAGGTATTGCTTCATTTTTCCAGAAAAAAAGGCAAAGAAAAGGGTGAAAGAAAAAAAAAAAAAAAGAAGAAGAAAAAGAAATTAAACTTTCAACAGATCCAGATCCAAGTCCTGTTTGGGTTCAGGTTCAGTTCAAAAGTGGATGTCTAGGTCTTGTTTTTCCTGAGACACTTCCCTCATCCAAACCCAAAGTGCTCTGAATTTGTCAGTGGGGAGCCCAAGAAGTGTTGGAGTTGTGTTTGAGTTGAATCAAAGCAGCAGCCCTTCTGGCTGCCAGAAACACTGACCTTTCCCAGTCCCATGCAAATTGTCCTGAATCTGCCCCATTTTCCAGCAAATCTCTGCTGGCACTTCTGCTTTTAACCTTCCCCATTAAAAAATCAGCTTAGGTGAGTTCACAAGTGGTTTTGTTTAACACTTGCTCTGCCCTGCTCTTTCCTGACCCACCACTGAATCCTCCTGGACTGGAAAAACTAACTCAGCTGATTCTTGTTTGAACTTTAGCAGTGGATGTTATGCTGGTAGCAAGGAAAAAAAAAAGAAAAAAGAAAAAGAAAAATTAAATATGTATATATAGAAGTTTAACATCTGCAAAGCTTGCATGGAAACTGCTCCCCTTACAAGAGAGGTGTGGATCTCCCATACTCTGCTGCATTGAAACTCAGTGACCTGCTGGTTTCCTCTGGGATTCTCCCCTATGTTTATTCAGAATGAGGTCCATCAGCTGCAAATAACTTCATGGAACATCTCACTTCATTATTTTCAGCCAAACTGCAGCTTTGTGTCCTGATGGTGCAGTGTCAGGTGGAAGAACAAAACCTGAGCAAACCTCTTGCTTGACGTGTCTTCCATAGGCATTTCGGAGTAAATGAGCTCTCTGTGGAGGGTATCACTTCTCATTACACCCCAAAAGACACTTCGGGGTGTCATTGAGGGTCTGGATTAAATCCACTTGCTGGAGAACAGCTTTTGGAGTCTTGGGTTTCCATTAATCCTCAGGCACTTCTGCCAGGGGACTCCAAGGGGAAGGAGGTTGGAGGACAAAGGAGAAAGGGGTCAGAGAAGAGGGGAATGGTTGGTGAGTGGATGGCTCAGGAGAAGGAAAAAGACTCAAGACTATTTTAATTTCTAAACCCCAAACCAGGAGGGAAAGCAATGGAGGGTCATGGATTCTCTTTCCATTTCTTCTCTTTCCTGCTGCTTCCTTGGGACACCTTGGATAACTCCATTGATTCCTGCCTTTCCCTTTCCCTTTCCCTTTCCCTTTCCCTTTCCCTTTCCCTTTCCCTTTCCCTTTCCCTTTCCCTTTCCCCTTCCCCTTTTTTCCTCTTTCCCTTTCCATTTCCTTTCCCCTTTCCCCTTCCTTTTCCCTTTTCCCTTTTCCCTTTAACACTCTTTTAACACTTGCAATGAGGTACAAGGAAAACGCCAGGAGAGGAATGATGCAAGGTGCAGTGCCTATAGAGTCATCAGGCTGCCTTTGTGTCCCTCTATCTTCATCTCTATCTCTAGAGGTTTTTATGGCCTATGTATTGAAATCTGTAGGGTGTAAATGCACTACTCAGATACCATTTATTTCTCCAGAAGCACAGCACTGCCTGCAATAGATTTTTACGTACCTTTTACTGTTTCTTTTTTTATTTCTGTTGCACAAGAGCACTCAACCTCTTATTCCTCCTATTCCTTCACTTTGGTCACAAAAACTTCATGTGTTGTTACAAGCTGGTGAAAGAGTGGCTGGATATCTGCCCAGTGGAAAAGGACCTGGGGGTGTTGGTCAACACCTGGCTGAAGATGCGCCAGCTGTGTGCCCAGGTGGCCAAGAAGACTAACGGGACCATAGCCCTGATAATCGCCCTGTACTGGGAACTGGTGAGGCTGCACCTTGAATCCTGTGTCCACATCTGGGCCCCTTACTACAAGGATGACTTTGAAGTGCTGGAGTGAGTCCAGAGAAGGGCAAGAGAGCTGGTTAAAATCTAGAGAGTAAGGCCTATGAGGAGCAGCTGAGGGAGCAGGGGTTGTTTATTCTGGAGAAAAGGAGTCTCAGGGAGACCTAATCACTCCCTGCAACTACCTGAAAGGAGGTTGTGGCAAGGGTGAGTTTCAGTCTCTTCTCCCAGGCAACTCGTGAAGGACAAGAGGACACAATCTCAAGCTGCACCAGGGGAGGTTCAGGTTGGACATCAGAAAGAATTTCTTCAGGAAAAAGGTTAAGCACTGGAAGAGGGTGCTCGGAGAGGTGGTGCAGTCGCTGTCCTGGCAAGCGTTCAAGAAAGGAGCGGACGTGGCACTTAGTGCTGTGGCTAAGTTAGGATGGTGGTGTTCAGTCAAAGGTTGGATTTGATGATCTAGGAGGTCTTTTCCAACCTTAGTGATTCTATAATTCTATTCAAATTTCTATTGTTTTTATTTTAGTTGCCTCATTTTAATTATAAAACAATGAAGGACTTTTGTCAAATAACTTCTGAAACTCGAATCAAATGGCATCATCTAGATTTGTTTCAGCCCCAATTATATTAATATGCTGATGGAATTTTAGGTAGATTGCTAAGCCTTGTTTTTCTATGCAATAGCCTTTCTGTTTAGTCCTTATGGCATTTGTATTTGAACATTTTATTGTTCTATTTTTAATTAGCATTTCAGCCAGTTTTCTGGTATTAAAATGATAGTCTGGCACAAACTCTGGGGGAGATCCTTACAGACCTGCTGATAGGTATGATTAAGGCTGGTTGAAAATTTTCCATCAAAACTCTCAGTTAATGAAAACTGGTCCATGACTCAGAGACAAGTGGTTTGTTTATGCTGGGGTGTTTTTGTTTTTCCTGACAGAAGTTTTTACTGAAAGAAAAACAAATGCCTCATCCCTGGAAGTGTTCAAGGATGGGGCTCTGATCAGCCTGATACAGGGAGTGACATCTCTGCTTGTGGCAGGGGGAGTTGGAAGTAAGCGATCCTTAAGGTCCCTGTCAACACAAACTTTTCTAGGATTCTGTGATTCTCTGACTTCCACAGGTGAGTAGCAGCCCTAAACATGCCCGCCTGCAGGGGCTTTCTAGGGAATGGAGGGAGGACAGGTTTTCAGCACTCTCTCTTCTAGTAAAAGCAGAACAGGAACAGATTGCAGTGCACTGGAGGAGCCATTCCATGCCAGCCTGATGAAAATAAGAGCAGTAGCACCCAAAGTTCAGCATACAAGGATGCTATGGAGTGCTTCAGGGCAAGATCATTTTGTTTGGAACTGATTGCTCTGGAATCTGAACCTGTTTTCCTTTTCCTCCAGTGAGATCCAATAGGTTGTGATACAGGTAAAATTGCTATAGATGAAAGCATCAAATATTTATCTTAAATCTTAAAGTAGAAGAAATTATGAAATGGGCTTAAAAAGATACTTTTTCCACAGAGTGTACTGTGGAACCTGCTCCCTCTGCAGCTGGACTTAAATGGAGTCAAAACTTACCTGTGCAAAATAAAACACAGTTAGAAACCCAAGTAAGTCTAAATAACTCCATAGGCCTTGGACATGAGACTTTGTGATGTAAAATAAGCTTCCAGAAATGGAGATCAGAAAGAAAATTCAATTCTGATTTAATTGCTGTAACATCTCTTTTCTGGATCTAGATAGTGATAGTAACACCCAGAAAGTAGCTGGAAGTTTGATCCCTCATGGAAATCATCTGTGTTTGTGGACTAATATTTGTGTAGTGAGGTGGATATTCACCTTATATCAACCTGCTGCCATGTGACAGCTTTTTCTCTTTTCCCATCAGTTTAGTGCAAATGGCAAATAATGCTAATAGCAGAAGGATAAGATTTAGGTGTCTAATTAAGAATTCCATGGTAACAAGTCAAAATGTAGATCCTAACCCTGAAGGTGAATAAACATTTTGGAGGCCAGTTGTCACAAGGCAAGCTGTGCCTAACTTTCAGTAACTCAAGGAATGCACAGACTCCAGCTTCTGCCTAGGTGCAAGGAGAGAGCAATCCCTACACATGTCATACACAGAGACCTCCCACTTGAGGCAGCTGGAAAGAGAATTTCAAAAGAGCAGTTGTTATGGTGCCATAATAGTGCAGAGCTAATATTTTTTATCTGAATTATTTGTATCTTGGTTAACTCCAAGTAAGGCACTTAAATCAGCTGCAGAGCTGAGTAGAAGTGAAGGCTCCCTACCCAACAGTCCACTGAGACTGATGTTCTCAACCAAGGCATGGAAGATCCATGATCACTCTCTTGGTGCCTGGCATTCTGCAAATCCCCAGTTTCAAGAGGAGTGTATTTCTACAGAAGGGCGAATTAGTGCTGGGGGAACCTGTATATTTTATCAATAAGCATGACCCAATGGGCATTGTCTTTATATGTGAAAGACGGATACCCACCTCCACCTTAAATAGGAGTATCTTGTGCAAGAGAAACATGTGAAAGTCCTATCTTAAAATACATATAACCTAAGGTTAGAGTTATGTAAGCAAGACAGATGAAGGAGAAACCTGAGACTAGGTATCACACAGCCTTGGTAAACAGCCTAGTAAATGCTCAACAAGGCACAGAGTTTGTTGGGGGAAGATCTTTCCACTGAGAAGACCCAAGCTGACCCAAGCACCAAACTTCAAAACCAGAATTTTTGCTTCTGGGTGAAGGTCAAATGGAGATGCCTGGGACGTGGGAGATCTTGGGTCTCCCCTTCATGTCTTCTAATAGTATTTTAGGCAGTTTCTACTATACCTGTAAGCTTCTGTAATCTTGTTCTCCAGCTCCTGGATCTCCCTATGCATTGCACAGAGGACCCCCAGCTTCTGATGTTGTGCAAAACTGTCAAACATCAATATTTCAGCTCTGCAGATTTAACTCTCAAAAGAAGCTATTCTCTGGTCCAATGACTAAGGAGTTACCTACTTGCTTCCCAGTTAGCTAGCTGATTGATATTGGCAAAATTCTCTGGAATTGATTCTACATGTTGAGCTGTTTATTCATAACGTAGCTTACTGTATTGCCAAATATTGCTAGAGATATTTGGCAATAGTCTGAGTATCTAGAAGAGCTTGAATTTTTCATTAAAGAAAATAAACACACTATTTTGAAGTTTGGATCTGTTAGGCTAATGTTTCTAATGAAAACTCAAACCTAACACATAAAAGCAGTAAGATTTTTGCAATCAATTACTTTAAAATGAATTTTTTTTTTTAAAGCTGAGATTTTGCCTTTAACCAGTCCTGATTAGTCTATTAAATAAGGATGAGCTAATTATCAGAAGTCATCTCATCCTAAAAAGTAGGATAAGAAAGTAGATTAGAAATGCCATTGTCTAAAGCAGCAAGGGAATTTGATGGAAGCCTGAAAAGTAGGGAACATTTTATTAAGTTAATAAACCAAGAGCTTTGATATTGTTAATGTTACTATCATTTTTTGGATATGTAACAACAATATGAGGTTTTGTTACTTTTAATATGCTGCAATTATGCTGTTGCCAGATAATGAATCTGATTCCAGCATTTACTGCAGAAGCATCTAGACTCCTAGATTCTTTGAAAATCTGCTAGGTACCTTTGGACATCTGTGTATATTCAAACTTTGTCCTTTGCTGTTGATATAACACAACAGCCTGATGAAGCTGAAGGCACATTTTGTATTCCCTTTCATAAAATTGGGCCATTGCTTTAAGCATGCTGGAAAGATCAGAGTTTTGGTTTGGTTCCAATATATCTCTAAGGATGGATAAGTGCCCAACAATGCAATGACACCTAGCAACACCTAAATTCAGCTCTTTTACTTGATAATGCAAGTATATGCAGTAAGATATATCTGTGTGGTTTTACTGATTTTTTTCCAAGAAGGCACAGATTTGGAAAAAAAAGAAAAACATCTTCTGTTTGTTTAATTTCTTTCATTTTTAGAAAATTCAGAAAGTTTAACTTTTCAGCTTGCAGCCCCCTCACACAGCAGTGATCTACCAGATGAACAGGGATGAAATGGCTGATCAGTATGCTCTTGCTATAAAAATTGAAAAACGTGGGTTAAACAAATGTTTAGTAAAAAGAAAGAAATGTTAGAGAAAGAGCAAAAGCAGCATAAAGCTCAACTGATACAGAAAAGTAGAGGCAAAATAATTCTCTTTCTTCAAAGGAACAAAAGAGGAAGTGATTTCATGCTATATGAAGGAGGAATAGCAAATTCTCTGGAGGTACCAGCAATCATGGATCATATTCCTAGGTTAAGTTATTTAACCTTCAGATTTTGTGCAGAGCTCCCTCTAAGTACTAAGTGTCTGAGAAACTGGTATCTGTTGGCTCTTTTTGACTGTGAGGGATAATTTCTAAGGTGATATTTAATTAGGACAGCAGCTATCACAATGATGTCCAAAGGCTGGCTAAGCCTTTTCTAAGTTTCATCTACAGATGAAGCCTGTTGTGGTAGAACTTGCATTTGCTTTCTCCTTTGTTCTAGAGCTTTTCTTGTTTGTGTTGTGTGTGAAAACATTGGTAGTTTCCAGTTCCTCTGCACACAAAATAACGTGGTGAATGCGTAGGCAGTGGCAAAATGCCCACTGACTTTGATGGGCCCAGGATTTCACCCAAGATGTTCTGGCCCCAGTGCATTTTAGATGAATGGTTTGTTTCCAGTAAACAAATGCAAACTGGAAGTCATCTGTCCTCTTAAAATGAGCCTTATTACCTCCTGGTTCCAAATTAGCTTTTGGTATTAGGAACACATCCTCCTTTCATGCAATCCTTCAAACAATGAACTTTCCTAACATCTGGAAGCTTAGAGGGATATATATGTGAGACACAGAAAATATGGCCAAAAGAAAGAAAATAAAAAAAAGGCAAGGAAAGGAAAGCTATCCTGTTTACAGATGCATGTGTCTGGGGGCTGTCTGACTGTCATTTAGCTAATGTGACACGTGTGATTTTGATAGTGCATTGCACTGTGGGCTTAGCAGAAGGTGAATGACTTCTGTCATTCAGAAATACACAGGTAGCCTTACCTTACCTAGGGACTACAGTGCTGGAAGGCCTCTTTGGACAGGTCTGTTTGCCAGCAGGTGTGAAATAGGGACATGCCCTCAGGTTTTGGAAGGATTAACGGTAAGAAATGCCCTCAACAGGGACCTAATACATAGCAAGAAGAATCCAACTAAAATATCAGAGTTAGGGTATTCTATTTTCTGCTGTGGATGACACCCCCAGGTAACGGTTTCTTATGAAACAATAATATATGTCCTCTTAGACAGGAGGAAATATATTCTGCCAGTCATTGGAGAGTCAGTTTTGGCGCTTATGCTGACAGGTGCTGGCTTTTGGAAGGGAGCAGATGGCAGAGAGACATCCAGCAGATCTAATTAAACCATGAAGTATCACATTAAATATGAAGGAAATGTACTTAAGTCCAGTCCTGTCACACTTCAAAGAAGTTCTGTTAGGGTTGCTTTGGGAGCTTTGTGAAAAAATTGTTTGTCATTATTATTATTTATTTTAATCATGTGTGTTGACAAGGGGGTTAGCCACTCCAGTACAGGCTCACCTGTGTCATCTCCTCCTCAGAATAGGAAGTCCTACCAGTAGCAGCTAGAATCAACGTGAAGAGTACAGGAGGCAGGAGAAGGAAGATGCTAAACTGTGGCATATAGAATAGGGCAATGCCTTCTGCAATAACCCATGGTTTAGACTTCTTCCTCTGATTATTTTCTTCCTTTAATCCAGTCCTTTTTCAGCAACCATATGTGGTCAAGAGGTTACCGTCTCAGTTCTCCTTTCTCTGCAATATGAATGCAAGAAATTCAGATTGTTTAAAAGCCTCATTTTCCAACTGCCACACTGGGAAAATGCTAATTATTGCATAATAAAAAGAGGTTGTATAACTTATGTAATTTTTTTTCTCTCAGAAGATATCTGGCTTTTGTTGAAATCATCTTTCTTTTTCTTTGAAGCTGCAAACCATTAGGCACTGTATACTGTTAGTATACAGATATTATGCTCATAATAAAAATATAATCATTAAAACACCACTTTCTAAACAAAGCTTGAAACTTTTTGTGTAAAAACCATTAGGATCACATACATGCACAAGTACCAATTCACAATATGGTAGGATAATGAACAACCTAAGGCACACATTAAAGTGCAGATAATGAGACTCCTACTTATTCACATTTCATTAGCAATATAAAGGATCTAAATCAACTCTGTTGCTACTCATTCCATAAAGTATTGTTATCACTTTCATTTCAAAATACTGATCTTAGTTCTCTATAATTACTGTATAAAAGCTCAAGATATTGTTTCCAACAGATCAGGTTTACTTTCCTGAACGAAAATGGGTATGGACATCATAATGAGCTTCATATCAACTAGTCAGGTTTATTCACCCCTGCAATGGCTCATCTTACTCTGAAAATAAAGGGACCGCTGGCTGACCCTGTGTTTCAGAGTTCATGGGCAGGGAGCCTCTTTTAAAACAAATTTGACCTCTGCCTAGGAGTTAGAGCAGCTGTTTGCTTCAGACAAAATACACCCACTGAGATAAAATTCTCTATGTGCAAAGGTCTCAGCAACTCCTGGGGACTGGGAATACCATGAAATGATGAGGGTGTGAGGAAGAGGAGGTCTTTATCTCCTTGGACCCTACTGCAGGACATGAGGCTGTCCCTGTGTTGCAAAACCTGTGCCTTGCAGTGTTCATTGCTGCAGCTGCAGCAAGCAAACGTTATCTGTGCTATGATGCTCTGTAGGGCCTGATCTGCAGCAGCTTTTTCAGCACCTTATATCTTTAACAGGCAGCTCAGTTACAGAGAGACAGAGGCAGATGGAGAATCTCTTGGTAGCATTCAAAATTCAGGAAAGGCTTAGGCTGCAAGTCCAGAAACCCTTAATCCTGCCGTGCTCCTCAGATGTGCAGATGATGGAGCATTTCTTTCCTCTGGGGTGCCCCAGCCTGGGTGGTCTCTGGCCACTATTCACTGGGATTCTCCACAGACCTCTCAGCTGCTTTAGCCACAGGCAAAGTTTAGGGTTAGCTGGTCTCAGTGGCACAAGGTGCTATAGTGAGCAACTAGCATGATGATAATGACTGCTGATAATGGGACTTGAATTGGCAGAGTTCACAGTCCACATGTGGCCCATGCACCAGTGAGAGAAAATAGAAGCCATATGTAAATGCTTGATTATCACCTCAGAGCGATTTTTAGTTTACAAAGTACTGAACAGCTGAAGCACACAGCCATGAGGAGCGCTGTGTGCTCAGTTACACTGTTTATTTAAGCATATATCCTGGGATAATTTTGATCAGTATGTCCTGCCTGTGCGCTATAGCAAGCATCTTCTGTCAACTTGTATTAATTCCTTGATGAATTGTGGACATATGCACTTCTCTGGAAGAAGTAGCTTTTGGCCCTTCTTTCCACACTGCATAGACCTACCTCAGATGGCTAGATTGAAAGAAATTAATAACAAAGAATTAGGCATCTCAGTGCTGGGTCTGCAGAGATAAAATAGGTTTTTTTCTGTCTCTGACATTCCATTCCAATTTTATCATTCCAAAATAAAAATCAGAAATAATCTGTAGGAAATTAGTCGCTCAGTATTGTGAGGATGAAACAGGTGACACTAAGCCTGAAACAAAGACTTTGGTGTCCTGCACAGGCTCTCTTACGATGCCAAATGGTTCATTTAAGATTCAATTGTTTGTAATGCTGAATGTCATAACACCTACTGCAACCAATATCTGTACCTCACTACTGAGCAACTACACTGATCCTGTCCTGACTGTTTTCTACCATGAGTATTGTTGGTTTGCCCTAGTAACACCATCTTAGTAGCTCAATTGGCCGTCTCCACTTTAAGACACTGTAATACTTACACAAAAGTAACCTTTCTGTTTTTTTCCTTCATCAAACCCATAGTTCTCAAATCTTTTGAGTATAGAAATCTAGAGCAGCTTATTCTGAACACTGCCAGCCTGACATTTAATAACTTTTTTACACTTTCCTGTCTAAATGTGCTCTATTTTAAAGCAGGATAGCTCTTGCTTATGTACAGAGAGCATGACAGTCAATTAATGTTTAGTTCATGGATACCTTTCATCCTGAACATGCAGCTCACCACAGACTGGAGTTACTAAACTTCACTGCATTTACGTGAGAAATATTCTAGTAGTGTAGTAACTTTACCTCACATGAAGGCTGCTCCAATCAATGGGTGAAGGATTGAATTGGCTCCAGTTGTACAGCATGGCTGTGGACAGAACAGAGGACACTGTCCCGAGTGTTCTGTGAAGCTCTGTGTGACCTATTGCTCTCAAAATATAGTGTATTACTTTTATTTAAATTCACTGAACTGATCAATGAAACAATGCTGCAGAAAGATTAATTTTGGATCACAGTCATTCTTGGAAAATATTCATCATGACTGAATAATTGCTTTACAGTACAAAACAAAAGGTAAAATTTGGCTTATTTAAGCATATTCTTATTATATAACCCTACATGATTTAGTAATAGAATATTATTTTGGAAACCATGTTAGTAAGAAATAGAGCATTCTTGGGTTTAGTAGCAAAATTTGAAAGCAGAAAAAGATTTTTTTCTCTATAGTACCTCCAAACTATTTCTTAATCAGGTTGAGGTTTTTTCTACTTGTTTTTAAGATTTTATTCATTCAGTTTGCATATGATTAAGGAGGATACACATTTGTGACACGATTTCATTAAAAATTCATCCATGTTTTGCTGCATTGAGTAGAACATGAAAATACTTGGGTCATGGCCGTCTTAGGTACTACAGACAGAAATACCTTCCTAGGCTTCACTGGCACCACCATGACTGATAGAAGTTTGATAATCTGGTGTCTTCAGTCAAAGAAGCTTTGGTAGAAATTTTGTTGATCCATCAAAATGCAGCTGCTATGCATGAAACTGATAATAAGAGTGCTGCTTATTAAAGAAAACAGACAAAAGATTCTCTACATTTAGAGAGATGAACCACTAAGAGCATTTTAAAATCTTCTATAAGCCCAGGTTTTGGTTCTTGAAAAGATAGCTCTAAATATTTCTGAGTGCTTTTTCAGGGAGGAAAAGACAGGAGCTCTTCCTTCCATGCTTTGTAATTTAACAATTTAAACCTGTGCAAAAACTGTACAAAATGCTGCTGGATCTACATGGGAGAGGTTTTTTTTCCCTCCTGCTTTTCACCATAGTTAATGACTTCCCAAAACTATGTAGTTAGTAGACTTATTCTGATATTCCTATCTTCTATAACAAATTTCAATCAAGAAACAAATGTTTTCAGCCAATTAAATAAGGAAAAAGGAGCTGATTTTTGCAATGATGCTTCGGTTGAGCTTGTTACATCAATGGTTCTCTGAGCAGTCTCCAAAAGTGGCATGCCAGAAAATATTTTCTTTTCCAAACTGAAGTCTAGTCAGGTTGGTGGGGATGCAGTAGGAGCTCTCAGGAGGAAAGGCACAGCTGATCGCTCCTGTTCCTCCTCCCTGCAGGCTGTGCTGGCTTCCAGCTGTCCTATTTAAGCCCAGATATTCACCGATCTTTTACACCCCAGGACTTTGTACTGTCAATGTGCCTCACATTGTACCCAACCAGCTGGAATCCCATTGACTGGTTCAGTACTGGTGTGTCCTGACTTGGTGCAGGTTATATCTATCCTGGGAAGTGACTTGAGTTGATAGGAATCGGTTGTACTGCAAGTGATGGTGATGATCTTGGGTCCACACTAAATGCATTTTGGTGTGTTCTTATGAGTTATACTCTTTCCTGGCCCTCTGCACTTAATCCCTCTTACAGTACAGTAAGTGGAAATGACTGTAGGATGCCTTTCAAAACCTCACTCATCCAAACTAAAACATTACAGCTCAATGCACTGATGCAGGCAGGAATTTGAAGAGGGGAAATAATGGCAAAATATCCTGGTGACTTGAGTGCTCCCAGAATTTCACTGAGATTTGTCTTAAGAAGAAAACAAGCTCAGAGATGTAAGAGAGAGTAAAAGGGAAGACAGGGAAATTTTTGAGAGGTAAATGGATAATAATAGCAAAATCCCAGAGAGAACTTCTCAGGGATTTAGTTTCTGGTTGTTATTTTTTATTATAAAAGAGATATATGAGACAAATTCAAATTGACAAACAAAAAACCAAACTGTTTGGAAAGTTAACTTCTCCATACTCTTGTGCTCAGCAAAAGCCCACCTAAAGGAGGAGAGGTGAATCCCCTAGGTTTTGTCTCAAAAAGCAAATTGCATTTATACAATGAGTTTTATTAGTACCATCTTCACATGAGCTAATGTAATGATTAATGTTTTGCATTACTTGTGTGCTTCTTTGTCCCTTAGGATCCTAAGTGAGATACACTGCCGTAGTTGTTTTCCCCTTTTCCTTCTTTCTTAAGCAAAAATGATCTCCTCCCTCCCCTGGTTTCCAAGTGTCCTCCAAAGCAAGAAAACATAGCAATTCATTGTCATCTGGTCTAGGGGAGAAAAGATGTGCAATGGACGATACCCAGAGCTGTGTTTCCAGTGAAAAAGCCATGCCATGAAATTCTGAATGAACCAAACCTAAAAACTCCAAGGACTACAGCAAAACACAGGGGGGGAATAAAGAACAGCCATTTAAGCAAATGTGCATTAAAGCACCTGAGGCCTTATGGTCTGTTTAGAAACTTCTTGCCAAATACAATATTTCATTTCCATACCAGTGTCGGTCTTAGATATTATCTCCTCTACTTGGTGCCAGGAGTTATTATTAATTGCTGTCTGAATGCTCACCTCTATACAGCATGTGGAGACTGACTAATGTAGTATTTAGGGACTTTCACTCAATTCACATAAATGCAAGCCAAGGTCCACTGCAGGGAACTTCCAGAGCAGGCATGGGAGTGGATTTAAAGTTTATTTGCTGGAAAGATATTAGGCAATCATTCCTTCTTTTACTGTGTAATATTTTGTTTGGGTCAGAATCTGACCTAAAATTATATGATTGTTGTTATTTTAACTGCTTCTATAGTATAGTGGAGGATGAATTAAAAAATGTAATTTCCAATTCTAACATTTAAAGGTAGTGTTGATACTTCTTCCCTATTTAACTTGTTCTAGTTACTGCCTATTAATCTCTGCTTTTCACACTAAATTGTAATTGCCCTTTGCAAATAATTACCTTCTTATCTGCTAATTTTTAAGGGTGAATTATACTGGCAAATAGACTCCAGAAAATTCTTTACTCTGAGCTGTTTCGAGTTCTACTTATGTTTTTATGATACATTGTTATACTTACATGTATAGTGAAATCTTTAAAGCCTGCAGTTTGTTTTTTTCTGAAATAAAAAAAGGAAATACTCCAAACAATAAAGCAAATAATTCCTTCTTTTTCTGTGTCTCTGATATCACTTGACCTTTCCTGCTTAAGCTAAATAAAGTTTTTTCTAACCAGGAAGAAGGAAAACCAGGATTTTACTTTTCTCCAGGTCTGAATGCATTCTTTTCTACTCAACTGATGACTCCACTTCTTCTGAAATCTTTAAATACACCTTAATCTGAAGAGGTACACTGATTAGAGTGCTCCTTCTCTTGTTTGCAATCAGCCTGTGTTCTGTTCCCCTAACTTCAAAGAGTTGATTATATTGTATCCTGGCTTCTTCTGGGTCTGCATTTTGATCTTGTTGATAATAGTACAAATAGGAAAAACTTGCTTGAAATCACTGTGTCCTGTCAACAAAAATAAGGTCTGACTAGGATTTTATTGAGACAACTATATTTGCTCTGTGCCTCACACTCTAATTCTCCATCAGTTTATTGTCTGCCTCTAAATCCTCATTGCAGCGGGTTTATTTATATGTATGTGCAGAGTTCTCATGAGCTCTAAACCTTAGCTCTAATTCTTATATTTTCCTCACTTCTAATTCCTGTTTCTGGTGCTCCTGGCTTTGTCTATCACCTCTCCATGCCTCTACAGGTTTTTCATTATCCCTTCTTCTCACTCTTTTCTTCATCAGAGATCTCTGCCTCGACTGCTTGATTCACTAGAAATTACTTCGGATCCCATTCATCTCTCCTGTTCACTGCTGAGTCCTCTTGTTGTGATTAATTAGGACATTAATTGCTGTATGAAAAAATGGCCTGCAATATTTGCTTCCTTGTAGGTCACAACAGTGGACAAACAATCATAGAATCACAGAATCAGAGAATGGTTTGGCTTGGAAGGGACCTCAAAGACCAACTAATTCCAATCCACCTGCCATGGGAAGGGGCACCTTGGAAAACCACTAGACCAGGTTGCCCAGCCTTGAACACTTCCAGGGATGGGACAGCCCAGAGACAACATTAGGCTTTCCTCCTGTTAGCTCCAGTCAAATTTTTTACTCCCTGTGAGGAGAATTGATGTGGGGATTTTGTGAAGACCAGGCTGATCCTTGACACGGTTCACAGGAAACATCAAGTGATATAATACAGATTTCAAAGCCTTTATATGACTTTGTGTTTTTGAATTTTGTGCCCATAAACACCATGTGACCAACTTATATCAAAGGATTTGGGTGTTTAAGCAAATCTGTTTTCCTGACCTTCATTGTGGGTGGCTCCAATCTACAGTGAAAAATTGATCTCTGGTGTGTTTGATGTGGCCTTAGCTTTGGCCATATACTAAGATGAGATCTTTTTAGCCCTTTGGAGAAAAATGTTTCTTCTGTGAATCTTCACTGGTCTTTAAAGTAAGCAAATGATCAGTTTCTAGGCAGAGTCTGCATGGCACCTCTCTACCTCTCTTTTCCAAGGGCACAGGTATCCAAACTGACCTCATTAAGTGGCCTGTAGCGACCATCACCTCCTTGCACAGCCCACCTGCTCACCACCTTTGAGCACAGGTAAGATTCTTTTGACCAGTGTCTGAAATTGCTGGTGTGAAAAGGCTGCACCATTAATATTTTTTGTTGCCTCTTTATGACATTTTGCAAATGAAAGTCAGAAGGAGCAGCCAGAATCATGACAATAACAAGCAAGAGGAAGAGAGAAGTGGGGAACCCTCAGATAACTTCAGCACAGAGCAGTGTGAGGCAAAGGATGTCTATTTATTTCCTGGAGATGATTCTCTAAAGGAAAAAGTCCACTATCTATTGAGATAGAAATAATTCAGAGAAAATGGACTAATACAATTTACCTCTATTTTTTAGAAATAAATTTAGCAGTGGAGATATTTTCTTAGCTCCATGAGAGATTCAAATGCCTTCATGCATGTTGCTGAGTTAATGGCAAACAAGCTAATGTTGCTGGTTTCATGGTTCCCTGAATGTAGCTTGGCCTCATCCCATGTCTGACAATGCAGTGGAAACTTTCAATTATCAAGCAGAATGAAAAGGTTTGTTTGAATAATAAGGAGTAGCACTAGGCTAGCTCTGTTGAGTTTTTTAGAACATTATCCTGAAAGACCATTTGTTTATTAATGTCTTCAAGTTAGGTGTTCAGAGGTCAAACTTGTGGCACAGCAAACATGTTTGTATCTGCATTGACCTGGAGCTGCTGGAGAAGAAAGATAACTCTGGAAAGACAGGTGGAGGAAACTGATAGCTCTGAGTTTTGAAGCTCTGAGTTTGTAAGTCCTCTGAATATTACCATGTATACCTTGAATATTCAAAGCAAAGCAGGAAATGCCATCATTATTGACCAAGGAGACTGTGTTTACAAGACTTGTGTTTCCTCCATTTTTCTAGAAGAATGGCAGCAAGAAGTACTTCAAAAACTCTAGGGGAAGTTCTAGACATGATGGAGCAAATGGGTATACTCCCAATGGCTTCATAATGATGGTGAGATGGCATCTTCCCTAACATCAGTGATCAAAAAGACTTTTGCCTGGTCCATGTGTTCTCCTCAGAATCTGCCTCAGATGTCTCTCTGCAGTGAGGACTGAAGGTCCCACGGAGGTGCAGCTCAGACTAGGCACCTAATGATGGAATGGCAGGAGTCCTGCTTTCATCTGGGGCCAGATCTTCAAAACAAATCTAATCCCTACAGACCATGCCTGGGAGATCTCCACAAATTCCTAAATAGTATGAAAAATTTTGCCTTGAAAACTAAGAACCCATATAGCTCTTTGAAAATTCACTGACTTTCAGTCAGCACTGTATGAATCTACAAGTTATGCATTTTTGTGGGTTTTGGTTTTCTTTTAATTTGGTTTTAAATATTTATTCCAGAGAAGAAAAACAGACAATACCTTCTCACAATAAATTAATCCCCAATTCCATTGATATTAAGAGTTTCTCCACATGGTCATCTGCCTTATTGGAAACCTCTTGCTTGATGGTGTTGATTGTGCTTTGGCTGGGAAGCATAAAAATAAACAGAGAAATCACTGAAAGGGAACTGATGTTTGAGTTTCCTGGAATAGAATCAGGGACAATTTTCTGTTTGTTTTTACCCATGTCTCTAGATTACCTTGATGCTGAGGATGCTGAGGACTCTTTTCTCAAAAACCAAACCAAAGCAAACCCATCCAAACTTTCAAAACTCCAAAAAGCTACATTTGGAAACTGTATTATAAATGGTGGGCACCTGGTTTACCTCTGAGTGTCTTCTATATAACTACAAACAATTTTTTGAAGGTGTTGCTTTCTGAGAGAAATCACCCAAAATGTGTTTTTTCTATTGTTGGTTGTGTTCTCATCAAAGACACCTGGAACACAGAGATCCACATTAGATCATATCCAGATGACAGGCTCTTGATTACCCTGAGCTTTTCGGGAAACATTGACTAAATCACTCAAGTGCTATAAGGGAATTTGTGGGGTTTCATTCATTTGGGGAGGAAAAGAGGAGGAGGACTTTCCCACTACTGTTCCTAGCTACGTCTGTCCTATGAATTAAATAAAGTTCCTCCTCCTCTTCCTTCCTTTTTTTTTTTTTTTTTTTTTTTTTGAGTGGT
>JAWWEE010000105.1:101535458-101608114 GCA_035221455.1 Xenops minutus
CCCCCCCACCAAAAAAAAAAAAAAAAAAAAAAAAAAAAAAAAAAAAAAGGAAAATAAAAACTACATCATCCAGTTCTACAGGAAAACATCAACTGGTGGGGGTAGATACAATGTCTGTCACAAACAACAGAAAAGATTTATACCCATCTTCAACTTTTCAAGCTCTCTATCTTCAAAGAACAAGCACTAAAAAGACAAATATTTTGCTGCTTAATTGCTGGGTAATTTAAAAACCAAAGTAATTGGAATTGCTTTTTCCTAATTAGCAACAAGAAAAATATAAGTTCTTGTAAGGCAATAACAGCATTCTGATATATATGACAAAACAGAAGTCACTCTTGTTTCCAGAAATTAGAAAACTTGAAAATTATAAGACCAAACTTGAAAATTACAGCATAGGAGAGAGAGACTGTCATGCACTGAAGATTCCTTGAGAAAGTTTTGACAACAACAACAAACATTTTCCTGTGTGATCTGCCAGTAGCCCAATTTTCACGGCTTGTCACTGAACAAGCTTCAGTCTCCAAATTCAGAGCAGAACTGGAATTTTCCTTGGAGAAAGGTGGGGCACTGTCCTCTGGGTGCTGAGGGACACGGCACCTTTGCACAAGACAATGATGACAACCCTGAATCACTTTGGGTTGGCTTCTAGGCAAGGACCTATATGACTTGTGGGAAAGAATCAGTCAAGCATAAGCTCATTAGTGGGGGTGCCAATGTGCCAAAATGGCCAATATCATCTTAAACATAAGAATTTGGGAATACTAAGACTAGATTACAGAGAAATAATGTTATATTTGCATTAGGAACAATTATTACGGGCTTGGTATGCATGTTGGTAACATCAGTTAGCAGAGCCATTTTACAGACTAAAGGTGGATAATAATTTTATCCTCTCATAATTAAAGCAAACCTGAGCTTTCTTTTTCGATCAATATTCAAATCAAGTTCCAGATTTTACTGCTTTACATGAATTTAACTTTGTTTCTCTAAGAGTGAAGTGACAGGTGTCTTTTAGAAAAGGAATCTGATTTATAAGGCAAGAAACAACTTGGTTTTTTTTGAAAAATACCCAACAAGTTTTAACAGGGACACCTTTCACTAAACCAGGTTGCTCAGAGATCCATCCAATCTGGCATTGAACATTTTCAGGGATGGGGTGGCAGGATGAGAAGTCAGAAATGAGCAGCAAAGGGAGTGAGTGAAAGGGCCCATATCTAAAACCTTAACTTCTGCCCTTCCCAGGCCACTGACTTTACGTGATGCTGCATGCATGAGCATTTAACTTTTTGACATCCTGTGATGGAATTTACTATCATTAATGGGTTCATCTCTCATCTCTCTTCTCATATATTTCGTTCAGTGCTCAGTCATTGTTGAGACTGGTTTATGACTTGTTTTGGGGTTTTTTTAGCATGAAAAAAATGGAACATATTAGTAGTGATAGGAATGAAAATCACTTAAATTAATATTTTATTTTTAAGATATACATTGTATTGTTCATACTCTTCAGTTTGGTACTCAATTTAAACACCTGTTAAGGCTTTTCTGAATTTTTTTTCATTTATTTTGAGGAAGATGAAGAAGCATTGAAGCTTACAGCAAGCTCACAGTTTTGAACATCTCTACAACTGTACCTCTTTAAGAAACTTCCCTCCTTGAAGTCTGCTCTTTAAAGACGAAAAAGCCATAGAGTCTATTAGAATATAAAGCAGGGAATAAACTGAATAGAGTAACTGCCAGCTAAAGTACTCCAGGAATTAAATAAGATGAAAACGTTTCCTTCTGAACTCCTTTCAAATTAATTCTGTGCAGCAGAAAGAATTCAAAAGAGTATCATTTGTTGAAAATTCTGCTAGCTGTCATCCAACAAGTTTGTAAATCTTTATAAATTTGCTAGTTAAAAGGAGTGTGGTTTATATTTGATATTGGCAGAGTTCCAGTTACTATTAACCAGGCAATCCATTAACACCTGGTGGAATAAAAGAAGAGAAAAAAAAAAAACAACACAAAATAAACACCCAGGAAAAATTATGCCCAGGTTTGCATTGTTCAAAAGAAAATTTAACTAGGGCTTATATGCACAAGTATAATCTGACCTGTTTTTCCTAGTGTAATATAATCTTTGTATAAAATACAAGGTAAGTTAACACTTACAATAGCTACTAAATCCTCCCCCTACATTTCAGCCTCTACACGGGGAAAGGTTTAAGATGTGGAGCTCTAAAAACACACCAGAAGATCAAAAAGGAATTTTCAAAAGCTTCTGTCATCCAAAGGGTTAATCCACCCTTTGAAGATTTACCTTTGCACAAGAACAGCAGGATATGCTTACAGCGAGCTCCTTCTCCTTCCAAAACATACCCATGACTGTGAACCACCTGTAAGGTCCTCACAGTTCCACACTGTCAGTGTACAACCATGTGAACTATCAAAACTGTTTGTAAATATTTCAGGCAGAACCCTGAGTTATTACAGCAGACTAAGGAGAACCTTGGCCAAGAAAGCAGAAACAATTTGGCAAGAGGCAGAAGTGGGAAGGAGGTGAACATTTCCTCTCTCTACCCTCCATTGCATATTAAGACTGCATCAGTTCCTATGGTGTACATTAAAATACTACATCTCCTTCCAAACTGATTTTACCATGTTATTTTACTATATCTGATCTGAAAATAGAAATTTATTTATTATATTCTGCAAGATATATACTCTGTAGTAAACAACCATTGTGTTCAAGATGAGAAAAATATTTCAAATATTTGCCTGTGTAGGGGGAGTCTTAGTAAAAGGTAGCTAAACTTCCAGGGAAAACACTTAAAAGTGTCTGTGTACCACCAACCATGGCTATTAAAGTTGTTAGTTTTAATAATCATCTGCCTGTTTATTCACATGGGAAGGTGTGGGGGTGTATGTGCATCTCTGTTCATAATTCTTCATAAAAAAGTGATAGTGCTAATAGCCTAGAAAAACTGCATATTTTCTTCCACCATTAATTCTGATTGTCAGTGAGGCAAGTTTCCAATATTCTTCCCCTTCGAAATACTGTAATTACAACAGATCTTAAACGTTTCTGGGTTTTGAAGGCAAGCAAATCCATCTCAGCATTTATTTTTCTCCTATTGAATAATAGTTTGGGGAACACACAGCACTTTTTTATGTGCTTCTAGAAATAAAACAATGGAAATAAGTGACTGTTATTTGCTTTGGACAGGCTGTGTTTCTGGAAAGTGATACAAAGCTCAGAAAGCTGGAAGTGCATTACAGAAGCCAGTGGTGCTCTAAAGTGATGGGTCTCGAGGTCACATTTGGCCCTGTGCCTCAGAAGGCTAAGCAAGAAAGGCTGAGAAGGTTACCTTAGAAGAATGTAATTAAGTGATAACATCATTGCCCCTGTGCTTTGCAAAGCGGAAGAACAATTCACTTGTGATGAACAATTACTTCTCCAGCCTCATAACTCAGCCACTGAACATTCAATTATTCTATCATAAAACAAATGGGCAACAATATTATTGTTGTTAGAATTCCTAGACCATAAAAAAAAGGTAAACTTGCTAAGTGAAAACAACTAATTAGCCCCCAACTCATGTTAAAATGGTAGCAGGTGAGAAGATTAATTAAGTCATTTCAGTCAAGTACCTTAGAAACAGATGGCAATTTATACCTTGATATAGTCTTGTGTAAATTACAGAAAATAATAAAAATCATCACTTTTCAAAGATTTCTTGACCTTTCTTCCAACGGAAATTGGGACACTTGGAAATCACTGCTCCCACACCAGCTCTGCATCCCTAGGAGCACCTCATTTAACCAGGTCTGAAGAAAACTACAGAACTGTGGCTATATTGCCTCAACTTTGCCCTTCTAAATAAAATAGAACATATCCTGACCCAACTTACACAGGGTCAGAACAACAGGATTTTAATTGGGACATAGGGGAAAGGCAAACCTCCTTCAAGACAGCATCATCTGATCCTTGTCCCTATATTGTCTTCCTAAGGTTATCCTTTTCTAAGAAGGACATGTGTGCTTCCCATACATATAGAGAATGTCACTTCTTCACTATTTCTAGATATTTATCTGTCAGTCTGTTGATACTGAAATTCTCAATGCATGAAATATAAAGTGATTCACAAACCAGTAACACTGATGGTACCACCAGCCCAGCAGTCTTTGTCTCAGCATCCCAAGCTGTGTGATATGCATCAAGCCTGTGTGTCCTGAGAGGAGGGATTTCATTTAGGTAGTCTCCTATGAGAGCAAAGAAAAAGGATGGTGGTCCAGTGCCACAGCATGGTCCACCTGAAGGAATTAGTTCTTTCCAAGTTTCATTCTCAGTCCCTACTTGTAAGATTGGTTTATTTGGGGAGTAAAGACTTGAAGCAGAGCACAGAGAAAGTCCCAGTCCTGCTCCAAACAACATACTGAATATCATTGCTAAAACTTCTGTACTCTCATTGTGCTACTTTCTAGTACCATAGCTTGCTTTCTGTATCAGTATCATGAAAAGAGATTCCCAGACTCCTAGAAGAGCCAATCTCATCTTCGTGAGTTCAACATGTGGACCAACCTAAGTTATCCCAGATCCAAAATGATACCCAGATACTGAATATTCTCTCATAACTCCAAAATTGCTCTCATCAATGGCAATGAGAGGATGGGGTATGAAACTTCCCTTACGTGAGCAAACATAGTCTGCAGACCAGAAAACCGCATTAGAATCTTAATAAAAAAGACTGGACATTGCATACTGGCTTTGCAGCACAACTCTGATCTCATCAGAACTGAGTCAATCTCAGCAAAACAAAAGTAAATGTCTAGCAAAAATCTCACCATGTTTCAAATGTTCAAAACAAATATCTAAACTTAGAGTCTTAATGGTTGGCGATTTTAGAGTAAAATCTGATATATTTGCAGAATTCCATAAGAGGTTATGCATCAGAATCTGACAATGAAAAGTAGCTACTGGCTCTTTATAGAGGTGTTTGTTCTAGAATTTAAGTGGATAATTATTTGGGTGAGAAAATCCTACCAAGATGAGACAGTTACAGCTTTCAAAGATATTTCCTCCTGTTCATTTCAACATTTGGTATTTGTTATAAAGCTTGAATGCAAAGCAGTAACACAGAGAAGGGAAAAAAAACACCCCACACTTCTGTGTGTAACATCCCCCTGATTTTGTGGTACAATATAAACACGACATTAACTTTACCTTCCTGTAGCAGGCAGAGACCTAAAAATAGCTAATGCCTCCATGTGTTTTACAAACCAGAAAATATTTATGTGAAAGATGGGCTGTGAAAGAAGCATGTTAGGAAAAAAGTCTCTGCACAATTTTTTATTTTATTGATAGCTGGAAATGCAAGAATTGCTGTATGCACCTCATAAACACATGTAGAAAAGCATACCAAGCCCATAAACTCAGCTCCTTATGGGATGATATTTAAAAATTATTTACTCTTGTGATTGATAAAGGTCACAGGATACCCATTCCTAACATTTCAAGACTCAGTCTGTGGAGCTTTGCCTCCATAACACAGGTTTTGTCACCGGAGATTTATAAGTAGACACTTAAAATTTCAGATCAAGACAGAAAAGCTACATATTTTTGTCACAGTTATATCATCTCCTTAAAAGCCACAGGCCCTCAGGTAACCATCACTGCACTCATGCTGCTTGTCTGGTTTTGGTAGTGGATGAGCCCTGCAGTCCTGCCTTGAGTGCCACTGGAGCAACTGGAGTCACTGGATATCACTCGAGTGTGCCATGACTCTTTGCCCATCCACTTGCTGGCATTTCATTCCCAAGGAAACCATAGCACAGGGAGGGGGACACAAGAGGTGCAGGTGTTTGGAAAGAGTACTCTGGCCCCACACTTCAGCTATAGACTCTTTTTTTTTTTTTTGAAGGCCAGTTGCACCCCAGGTTTAACCCCACAACACCCACACTTTCACAATGTCATGATTTCAAACTCCTCTGCCAAGTCTTCTGCACCAGGGGCAAGGTAGGAGAGAGATGTCACAGGGCTCCTTCTTAGCAAGATCTTAGCAAGAAAGTCCAACAACAAATGGCTTAATAAAACCCCTGGATTTATAAGATCAAACAGGAAAAAAAATAAATAGGTGAGTAAATTCTGTGACTTTTCTCATGCTGGGAACCACATATTGATGCAACATCAGTCAGACCTTGGATAAATGATGAACAGGTGCCATCTGTGGAGAGAGGTCCCTTCTTTTTTGTCATTTGAGCTACTGTATACTTTTCTTATAAGAAAAAAAGCCCTCTTCAACATTTCTACTGTCAAACAGAAAGGATGTTGGCTTGAGAACTCTCTGCTGCACAGTCAGATAAAGGCCAGGCCTGACAGGTGGCACTGAGTGGAAGCTGCCAGCAGGCTCCTCTGCTGCCATGGGTGGGCTGAGGTGATGCTGCAGCAAACAGGTAATAGAATCACAGAGTCATTTAGGTTGGACAAGGTCCTCAGGATCCTTGAGCCAAACTGTTAACATAGCACTGCCAAGTTCGCCAACACCCCATCCAAAATAAAAATACCACCTACATATTACCTTCCTACCTGGAGAAGGGAGAGAAAAGAAATCCAAGGGCATCTCAGCAAGGAGAGGGGATTAGGGTCAGGCAAGGACAGCTAAAGCCCAGCTGACAGGAAGAAAAGCGGTGGGAAGTCTTCTGAAGACATCTCAGGGAGGGCTGAGAGCTACAGGCTTTGCCAGGGGCAATCAGCAGCTTTCAAGAGGAGGTCTCTGAAGCTGGTTTACCACAAGAGAAGGTCACATAACAAAACATCAGGAGCCAGTCCAGCAATTTGCTCTTTCATAGTCGAGGGGGAACCAACCACGCTTTGCTCCATGCCGCTGTACTTCATGTGAACTGGGCCACATGCGCTTTCAAGTGCACAGCAAGGGAGAGGAAGGTGATGCCAAGGGTGATGTCAACACCTCGGAAAGTGCCTGGAGCTCTCAGAAACACAGCAGGTCTGCAACTTAACAAGTCACAAGGAACAGTCAGGAAAGACTAATTTCAGAGATGCCCATTTTAATTCACTCCAATGTGCTTTCTTAGTTGAAGGTGGCAGTTCTCACTGATGTCAGATGTTTTTCATTTTCATTTCACAAATATGGGATTATCAATATTAGGTAAATCCAAAGGCACTAGGCAGGATTTTAATTCTAATCTATTAAAAAGCCATTTCAATGCAAAGTATTTTACAAGGAATAGAAGCGGGGCGGGGGGGAAGAGTAACTTTTAAAAAAGAGAAAGAAGGAGAGAACAAATATCTATTTGCAAGGGGTTGGATGCCTGCTGACAGGAAAGAATCAAGCATACAAGAACTGTAAGACTTATTCTTTTCAAAAATTCTGGAGTACAAAAACACTGACAAGTGGAAAAGAAAAAAACATGGCCTGTTTTTCCTTGGTAATTCTTTCATGCTGATTCATTACTGAACAACACACTTCTTCAGTGTTCCATGATTTTGCACCAAAGCATGGAAAGGAGGTCTCTGCTTTTTCTATCCAGAGAATGCATCAGCTTCAACTGCTACAGCAGTCAGCTACAAGGTGATACATGATCTACACTAGCACCCTGATGTCACTGTGTCACTGGTGCATCTGCCTGATAACTGTTACTCCATAACAAAACTTGGAGCAGCACAATTTCACTGCGCAGATCTATGCCTGCTGAGCATTCCCAGTGACTTCAGCAGAACTTACAGAACCCTGGACTCAGCACAAATGAGCACACAATATAAGCCATAACACAAATGGCAATTGGAAGTCAAAAAAATGCATCAGATAAAACCAAAGTAGTGCACTATGACTATTCATTGTAGAAAATATTAAAGTACTGTGTTAAAAATCAGTATAATTTGCCTCTTAACCAAAGTCTAGAGGAAACCTGCACCTCTGCAGGAAACCATTAATAGAAGCTGAAAACTGAAGTCCAGACACGTTTCTGTTTGTGGATGTAAGTGCTGCATCCTTGCTTTCTACTGAAAGCAAAATTCAAATCATGCAGTCACTTCAAGAGTATGCTGGCTCCTATGTCCTTCTTCCTGTGAAGCTTCCATCCACAGGGACTTCAAAGTATGTGACTTTTTCATTGTTGTTGTGGCAGATGTAACAAATTCATTCTTCTGAACTGTCTTAACAGGCTCACAGAAGGTCAGAATGGTATGCATAAGAGCTGGATGAGAGGAGAACACCAGCCTACCTTGTTGCAACTTCTGCAGGTGAGGCAGAATGGGCTGTGGAGGGCACATGGTGCTTTTAATTTAGCACTAAAAAGACTGGAATGGTCCTAAGTGTGTTACAGGATGAAGGAGTCCGTAGATATTTACAAGCTCTTCAGCAATTATGTTTGGTGAAGACTATATCAGAGAGCTCGAACCTGAGACATCATGGGGAGCTTCAGACACACAAGGCTGGTTTATTTCTCTGCTGCAGCAAGAGCTGTTTGCCAGCTTGTGTGCCAGTTCACAAGTGCAGCCATAGAGACTGGAACATGAATATTCAGGGAAAGAACAGAATCTGATTTTTTTTCCTTATCTTCTGTAGGGGGGAAAGGCAAAAATTATTTTGCACCAGTTTCTTGAGTTTTCCTAAGCTCAGAATTAAGCATTACACTAAAGAGGATCCATTTTTTGCCAGAATTGTCAGTTCAAGTGGTAATGTCTGAGAACATAACAACAGCACATGCCAAAGATATAGTCTAATGTTTTACAGATTTGTTTTTCTCTCTCTTTTTTTTTTTTTCCAAATAAAGCAATGCAGCAAAAAACTGACTACATATCTTTGTGCTAGACTAACCCTGTTAGACTCTTAGCTATATCACCTGATGGTAGGGCTCTAAAAAGAAATCTCTTAATGAATCTAAATACATCTATAGGTCTGATCATGACCTGCTTATTTCAGCTTGTTAACAGAGCCTGAAACATCATACTGATAGCGGTTTAAATGAGTCATTTTTGCTAGTATAAGTGAAGCCTGTTAAATATGGCAAGTTGTCTCCAAGGATTTTGAAACTGACCCACATCTTACACAGCTAGAAGGAGTCTGGTGATCTGTGCTGTAGCCAACCTGACAAAGTCATCATGCCCCACTTTTAATGAGAGTCACACTAATTGCCTGTGCAGGGCAAAACAAATAGGGATCAAAAAAATAATAAAAACAAAATATACAAAGAAAGAAAAGCAGACTACAGGCTCAGACTTGAGGTGGAATCCAAGCTCTTGCTCTGACAGTATTAAGTATTACACCTTCAGGGCTGAGTAAAACCACAAATAGCAACCACCCTAACATCAGATATTAAAAGCACTTCTAAAAGGCACCTTACTTGAAGATGTATTTATAACCCCAGGACAGGGGAACGGACTCCTTCCTTTTTTTTTTTTTTTTTTTTTTTGAGTGGTAGACTTTTTTTCCCTGCATTGAGACACTAGCATTGAAAATTGTGGCAAATAAATGTCATGCAGTTTCTTTTAGAAAATTCATGTGGGGTTTTTTGCAACTGAGAAATAATGAAATGGATGCCGAGTTAATGCCACATGAATCAGTCCAAAACCATCTCTCTTTTCTGATTGTTTAATTTGGAAAAGATGAGCATGTTTTCTTGTATCTTCCCTCTTTACTGGAGTTGCCATTGGTGCAATATGGAGCCTGGACAGGAATCACAAGTCTCCCATTGCCTGGCGGGGTTGGAATGGAAGCAGCCCACAAAGCAGGCTTAGATTGCCTCAGTCATGGTAGCAGAATTCAAAGATGGATGGAGTGGTAAGAATTAAATTTGTGGCAGCAGTTAACTCAGTATCTAGACTCAAAATTCAGAATATTGATGCAATTTGGGGGTGGTGGACTGAAAGAGGAGTCAGAGGATTTGGTGGACACCCTCTGTGATTTAAGAGTTCAATCAGTTTTGGAGATTATGATCCTACTCCTCACCTTTTTTCTGCTCTAGAACAAGGTTCATGACCTCATGATCTGTCTCACAGCCCTTGAGGAAGGATCTTCATTAACATCTTGGGCGGCAAAAACAGCCCACCCCTATCTGCTCAGGCATACAGAAAGCAGGCAGTCTGAGGGCTGAACCAAATTTTTCAGGGAAAATTTGTCTCCTAGTACTTTTCTGTGAATATATATTGAATGGTTCATACTAAACAACTGGAAAGATCAGTTAGCTGCAAAAATGCAATGTTAGTGACCTGTTTAATGGGATATTTCTGCTCAGATTACATATGTACCTTTCCAAGTGTGAAACCTCAGCTCACCTGACAGATGAAGTTTTGCTCAGGAGACCTGGAGGGATTTTCAGCTGCTGCCCAGGCAGTGATCTGTGGTGTGGCACACAAGCTACCAGCACAGCCAAGCAGAGAGCTCTGCATGTCTGTGCTCAGCTTGTTCCCCCAGCCACTCCTGGACACTGGGCATTGTTGCCTGATCAGACACCACTGTAAGTCTGGCTACCTTTGCTCATTCCTTAGCATACACTCTCCTCAGGAACAGGTTTTACTGTCACTGG
Source organism: Xenops minutus (assembly GCA_035221455.1). Classification (NCBI taxonomy): domain Eukaryota; kingdom Metazoa; phylum Chordata; class Aves; order Passeriformes; family Furnariidae; genus Xenops; species Xenops minutus. Next base: position 101,545,989 of record JAWWEE010000105.1, read on the forward strand.
TTTCTTGGCCAATCTACAACTCAAAGAATTACCTTGGTGCTTTCAAACAAAGAAGTTTTCCTCCATCCCATCTCAAAATTTGCCACACAGGGTTTTTCATTCTGGTAGCTCTCTCCTGAGTTGGTTGAGTTTCAGTGGTGGATGAAAAAAGTACTTCTGCAACAGATGATCAGGTGGCATAAGCCAAAACAGCTCTGCTTGTTATACTGGAGTTTTTCTTGCACCAGTGGATGATCCCACCCAGGTTACCTAAAAGCACCTGGGATGCAGGTGAGGAGAACGCAATATTAGCTCAGTACTTCCTGGCTCTTGGAAAGACCCCTATCAGCACCTTCAGGGTAATTTTTATGAGCAACAAGTCTCTCAGCAAGGTTTTATCCTATTGGACAAATTGATCAGGACAGTCTCCAGCCACAGGTCTGGAATCAGTCCTGGGACAATGGAGCGGGCTGCTGGAGGACGACAGAGCTGCCTGAGCACGTTTGCTTGGACTGAAAGGTAATTATCCCTGCTGCTCTGAACTGGCTCTGAGCGTCCAGCCCAAATGGTTATTTGTGTTGTAGTAGTGCCTTCAGGTTCACAAAGCTGCTAAGGGCCTCACTCTGTTATGTTCTCTTCATACAGCTACTAGGAGACTGTCACTGCTCCATGAGCTGCCAGGATAAAATGGGTTGTTCTGAGAGCTGTGCAGTTAATGAAGCCTAAATCCATACAGGTTTGAAGCCCATATGTCTGTCATTTTCCAAAATGCTCCCTCCCCTCCCCAAATCCTCATTATCCCTCCTATTACTGCTAGAGAAACACCAATTACTCTCTACAATGATGGTTTTTCCCTTCCTGAGCTCCAGCCACAGATCAGGCCAGGGTAGAGCCTACCTTTGCTGTGCCAGGGATGGAGGCAGCATGCACCCTGCCTGTTTCAGAGCTCCATGTATGGCTTGGGGAAGAAGTATGTGCTCACTGAATGCTCAGCAAAAGGCTGTGCTGAGGAGGGAGCTTCAAAGCTGCCTCTGGCGGGGCCACTGGGTTGGCTTTCTTTTCTTAAGCTCACAGAAACATGATACAAGCAGCACTTCTGCCAGGGAGGGTGGCATTTGATGGCATTAAAAATGGCCATGGTCGGTATAGCTTGATACCTATTAAAGCTGTGTAAACTTACACTCAGCTCTTGCGGAAAACAATCCCTCTCTGCCTCTACCTTCAGATTTTCAAATACTCCAGGACTGTAACAGTAACTCTTTACTGTTCTTTGGAGGAACACTTTATTGGGAAATGGAGAGCTCCTATGTTGTGGGAAACACGGTAGCAAAATATGTGCAATTAGTATATGTAACAATATCCCTTCCAAGTACATTTACCACTATGTACCTAATCACTTTCTCTGTTACAGATGCAGATGTACTGTAGTCTCTTAAAAATGTAAATTAAACAATCCACTGATGAATCTATTGCACAGATTTAGCATACTGATGAAGAGGATCTCAGGTGCGTCACAGAAACATTTTTCTTACATCATGCATCTGGTCCATTACTAAGTTGTGCTGAGGCAAAGCTCTATGGTGGCATCTCTTTGGTCATCATAAGAACAAGCTCTGTCTTAATGGCTTTGCCTCCATTCAGCTGGGTTGTAGTCTAAGGATCAAACATCGTGTCCAGCCCCAACAGGGACACCTGAGATTTACACACGTGTATTAGAACAAGCCCTCTGTGACCTCTGAATGTCTGAGGAAGCATAGTCTAATGCAGAAAGGTAAGTTTAAGAGACATTTGATCTTTGACTTCTATTGGATCTTCACTGACTTCCATAGCTTTGAATTTCATTATTTCTCTGCCTCTCTGTAGGTGCTACCTAGTAAGAAGTGGATTTCCAAATTTTCCTACATAGTGGAATAAGAATTGACTCCTTCCAAAATTGTTTGCATCTCCATTGTCTCTGTTGTGAGCCTACAAGTACTGCAATCCTAGTTTAGATACCTAAAAATTACATTGTGTACATTTAGACTTGACTTCATTCTCTGGGTATAATATTTGTTTCCTCTAAGGAACAAAAGATTTAGCTCTTTTACAGTTCTAATTCTGTCCTTTAGAAGAAACTCGGAGGCAAAGAACAACAATGGTCATAAATGAAAAGAGAAAAATCCTGTTGTTAACAGCAGAAAATTAATTTCTCCCTCTCCTGGGTTGTCAGAATGCTACCAGACCTCCCTACTCAGTCACTTCTGGCCATCCCAGCTGGGCTGGGCAGCAGTTTCCAACCATACCTTTTCCTCCCCTTATCTCCCCTTATACCCCCCCCTTTTTTTTTTTTTTTTTTTTTTTTTAATTTTTTATTTTTTTAAGTAGTAGTAGTGTTATAGAAATCACTTCAAGCAAGAAAAGGAAGAGAGCTAACAAAATAATGAAGAGACATGGGTGACAGTTAGGGGGTGGAAGTGAAAGTGTGGGTGTGAACGTTAGAATGAGAAAAAGAGAAAGATTACCTTTTAAAAACAGGAAAGAGCTGGTAAATAACCCTCTGTAAGGCCATGAGTACAGGAAAGAGTAGAGATGGATAACACAGATCAAATGCAGAGAAAAATAAGTGCAAATGAAGAATAAATAAGATGATTAAGAAAAGAATCACAGAATACACTGAGTTTGAAGGGACAAAACTGAGTTTGGATAAGTTAATTTTATCTCTACTTTTTTAAATATAAGGAAGTTTCTTCCTGAAGACATTCTGTATCACAGCTAAATAGAAAACCAAACAAAACAACAAACAAACCATAAAAGTGATGTCAGTCAGATAAGGATGACAACTCAGCCTGCATGCTTTCAGTCCTCCATGTACAAATAGCTCTAAGCATGGAAGTCCTGGTGCAGAAATCCACTTCTGCCAAAAGTCCTGCAGGTGCAATGGACAGATTGCAGCATGGATAAGCAACTCTCTGGAAGACGGGCATGGGTACCACTTCATGTTGCACTGCTTGCCTCCTTTTTCAGGTAGGCCTATAAAAATGATTCAGGGGAAGATGGGGGATAGATATACATAAGAAATCAATCCTTGAATAGAAAGCAGTGGCTTGTGGTTGGGTCTATTTATCTCAGCTCCCTGGGCTTTCAGAGAGCTCTCTCCTCCCTCTGTTCCAACCCACTCTTGTGCTGCTATTCCCTTGAATGAGTGTTAAGCTACCACTGCAGATTTTTTAAAACACTGATAAGAAACATCCTGCATCTGTCACTGTTGTCTGGTTTATGCTTTTCCTAAGACCCTTTGAATTAACCAGAGCAGAGCCAGCTGAGACTTACTGGCAATTACACAGAGGGAAGGACTGATTGCTTCCCCAATCTTCCATCACTCCAAATCAAGCTGGCCACAGGGAAAGGAGACTATTTTCTCATCAGGTAACAGTGTTTCACTGAAGATAAGTAGAAACAATCAAAACTAAGCTATAGTTTTAGTTTTTCTTGAAAAGAAAGTGACCTTGCCTACCATTTTTTGCTAACTGCAGGACTTCTGCCCCACAAAATTTTCTCCTTAAGGACCTGCTCCAGAGACTCTGAATATCTGCAGATCACACAGAAACAGGAAATAATGGAAGGGAAGAGGGAAGCAAATGGCACCCTCTTTCTGCTGGCAGAATGAAGAGAATGGGCAAAATTTTGCAGCTCTTGTTAAGATGCTGTGGGAAAGATGAAAACTAAATGCCACCCATAAAAATAAACAAGACCAGCATAGAAGCATAAATTAATGACTCCTGTCTTGCCAAGGGCCTTTCATTTATGGTGTTTAGTTTTAGAAAACTGCAGAGAGTCTATAATAGCAGGATCAGCCAATCAAGAAAGCATAAAGCATCTCTCCAGATATCAGCAGAAGATCTACTCTGAGGGAAGTCCCAGGTTTTCCTATCATGATGAGCTGATGGTCATGACAATGCAGGTAGATTTTTGTTTGGTCTGGTGGCAACATGTTAAAACCCTGCACTGTGGCAAGGGATCTCTTCTGTTCCCCTGTCAGCAAGCTGCTGGTCTTCAACAAGGTAAGGAGATTGCACTTCAGTATGAGTATACCTTACTGTATATAAAATAGTACATCTCCCAGGAATTAAAAAGGGTTTAATTCAGCTGCAAACAGGCTCATGTTTACCCAATTGATTTTACTAGTCTAGTTTAAAAGATAGTCCCTATGTCTTCTGAACTAACTGTTATGGGGTACAGTGTGACACATAAGTATAGTTGCTTATCCAAAAGATGGGAAGATGAGATTAGTTGTGTTCATGATATGAATGGGAGCATATTGATAAGTTCCTCATACTTGGGTTCAGTCCTGTTTCTTCATGATAGTCAAGTTGCTACTGAGACTATCCCCTTAATGCTGGGGTCCTGGTTTCAGGCAGATGTGCTTAGCATGTATGAGCCATTTGAAAAGGATGGTCTGTAGGTCGTTGTGAAATAAAGTGTGAAATCCAGCAAGTGTGAGCACTGAGGCTGGTGGGAGTCTGCTTTTCTGGAATTCCCAGATGCTCATTTTACCGACCAGTGTCATCTGAAAATATCATCATAGATCCTTCTTGATGCCATACTGATACATCTTGTATCCTAGCTCAATTTCTCAGATGGTGTCCAGGCAGTCCAAGGAAGCAGCCATGGTTTTGCTTTTTTCCTTCCCTTGCCTGTCCTCACCTTCATTAAAAAGTATTCTTTGCCTGGGTGCTCTGCTGTCACCTCTTTCCCTTTCTGTAATGCCTCATTATATTATGACTTTCAGGTAAGAAACCATGAGGACAAACAGCTAATGTTGTCTTTTATTTTCATGAGCTGTAAGACATTCTTGTCTTCATCCATTCATTTTGATTGTACCGTGGAAATTTTATACTCATGCCACTTTTTTTATTATTATTATTTCTTTCTGCTTCTTCTTGTGTTTAATTTTGTCCTTTCTAGTAAGAATGAGCAGCAAGTCCCTCTGTCAATGTGCATATGGTTTTCTGCTGCACCAAACTTCTCTGTGATGGTCCTTACTTACATGTCATTTTGGTGTGCACATTATTTAGCTGGCTTCTCTCAAAGTTGCAATTTGGGTTGCATTCATTCACATTTATGTCTGAGTTGTGTATGCACTGATAAGGAGTTGTGCATTTTTTCAAAACATATTTATAGCTGTTTTTCTGACCACAGATAGCTGACTGGGAGATTTCCTGAGAGATTGCTTGAGTTAACTTTGAATGTGGTCAGTGGTGACACTGCACGAGATGCAGACAACATACTGAGCTCTAAGACAGTTGTTACAGCTCCCACAGCTGCAATTACATAGTCTTGGTGTGTTACTCACTGTAAAGAGGGTAAGCTTGGTGTGGATGAGACAAAAGTAAGTCTTGCTGCTAATCAGCATACTACAGCACACCCAGGATCATATCACATATGCTGTAATTACCAACTAGGAGGAATCAGTACTGTTGAGAGTGAACTGAGTGAACTGAATACTGCCAACTGTGGACATAGATATGGCTCTGCGGTATAAATGCTGACTTCAGAGTAGATACTGCAAGTTGAGCAGAAGTCAACTTTTGAAAGTACTGAGCTTTTGGAAATAGTTCTGTGACATGAGACTCACAATAAGGAAGGGAATTCAGAGCTGAAGATAGGTGACAATTGTTGTCTGATACCCAGTCTCCTAAACCTCAACCTACAGAATTGCTGTAGCTGGACCAGATAAGCAAGACCTGACTTTGGTGGTACATAGAAATAATCTGTGATTGCTGTGATGTCAGTCACAGCTTTCTCCTGTTGGTTGCGCCAGCAAGTCTCCACCCGTGCTGAGAACTTTAGCCACTCCTCTTCCCGAAGTCTGCCAAATCTGTACAAATTCAGCTCCCCTTGCTGAGCTGTGTCTTTCTCATGACCCTGTATATCCATCAGCTACTTTCTCTGCCTACTGAAATCACAGCTGGCCCGTGAGGGCGTGTTCATGGGCAGATGGTCCTAGTACTCCATGGATGATTGTGCTCTGTTCTGTCAGCACCATCACTCTGAAGACAGGACATGGACAAGCAGAGAGGAGCATCCCTGTCCAGGTATGGAGTTTCCCTTACGGAAGGTCTGGAAAAGACAAGGGAATGGCAGACTTATGATGTCTCCTTTGCAGGGAGAAAGGAAAGTAATTCCTGAGAAACTGAATAATGAGGAATAATACAAATAAGAAAAAAAAAAAGAGAGGCAGGTAAAACACATGCTTATAAAGCAATAACACCTTGCCCTATGCCAACAACAGAACTAAAGCTCTTCTGTGTCATAAAGCGGTGACAATCTGATCCTGGTAGGAAGTGAGGTTGTATTCTCTTCCATGTTACTTGTTATGGGGAAGGAGCAAGAGAAGTGCAGAGTAAGCTGAACAAGGGGGAAAGCTAAGCTGTTTGCCTCCAGCTGGAGGGAAGGTCTCGAGTCCATGAAGCCCAACCACCTCTCCTTACAGCTATTAAAACTGTGACAGTATCAGATTACCACAGTATCACAATCTACCTCTACATAGTGCTGGGATTCTCAGGAACTGAAGACTGAAGTCAAAGTACTAAAAAAAGTTGCATAAAAATGTCAAGCTACTGTTCTGGCTGAGTCCAGATTATTAAAACAGAGCAGCTATTTCTGCTGCCCTGGGAGCCCTGGATAGGGTTTAGCCTAGTGCAAAGAATGTGACCAAAAGTCAGGAATGTGGTTTACTGATATAAATAAAAGTCTCAAACTGGCTTTTTGGGGGGCAGAAAGAGGGCCTAGTATAAATTAATTGTGTGATGCCAAAGACCACCAGAGCTGACAGACTTGAAAAATAAAGGAAAGGAGGGAAAATGTTTGGTTGTCACTGGAGTAATAACTCCAGTGTTGCTATTGTCAAGAGAAGAAACTAAACCTGCAGTATGCTGGGTGTGGATGATTCAATCAAAGGGAAGTTGCACAGTGGTGGGATGTGCTCTTTGACTGACAGATTTTGAGAAGGATAATTCTCTAGGAACTTCCAAGTAAACAGAGGTGAAATTGAAGTTTGTGCTGGGAGATCAAACTGTATTAAGCAATAAAATTTTCTTTGACCTACACCTCCAAATGCTTCTGCTATCTCTGTTGCCTGCTCATGGACTGGTGAGGTATGATATGGGCAAGCATGTGCTGGGACTGTGTGGGTGCCACTACTGCAGATTATTTGTTTCTGTCACAATTCATCTTGTTTTCCAAGCGCTAAAGCAAACAGTAAATTAACAAAGAGTGACAAAAACTGACCTGGCATGCCCCCAGATCCCTCCCACCAGCTGTAATTCATTGTGACTTTATTTTGGGCCAATATTTCCTTCTCCTTGAAAAATGGCCCTACCATTCCCTTTAGCTCTTTGACCTATGACTCAAAACACAGCAGCCTCAGTGCACTACTTGTCTGTGTGAGCTCTGGCACCTGATGAAGAGCTCTCCAAACAAAATTGTACCTAGGTAGACAAAAGCTGCAAGGCTAATTAAAACCTCTCCTGCTGCCCCTTTTAATTTTTTTTTTCCTATGAAGTGTATTTAAAATGTAGGATTATTGATTTCTCTTCATATTAATTAGATTAAAATGCAGTGGGTATTTTCCAAATCTTTTTTTCCCAGAGGTATTATACAAACTTCATCTAGATTCTTGTCTGTTCAGGTCTGATTCATATATTGGCTAGAATTTTTCACTACCTCTGCACCTCTGCATTCTTTGGTGCCTCTTGCATTTCACCCTGATAGGTTGCAAAAGATTTGGAAAGCATAAGTAAAGAAATATTTGTGCTTCAGTAAACTTGATTGCTGTTCAAACATCAACCAACCATGCTGTTTGTTTTAAGACTCTATTGTTAGCATGACCCCATTAACTGCAAATTTGCTTATTATGTTCTCGGAAACCTGAACAATCAATAACCAAGGACCATGAACTCTGAAAAAGTGCACCCTTGTCATGTGGAATAAGAAGGGAAAACGGAAAACAGAATACTGCAGGTGATGTCAGGAACGAAGAGGTTCCCCTTCAAAGAAATAATTTTCTGAAAATTTTCTTCTTTGTGAAATGTGAAAACTTTTTTCTTTCCAGGAAATTGGAAAGAGCTTTCTTAATTAAATATGACTTAATCGAGAGAGAGAGAGAGAGAGAGAGAGAGAGAAGAGGGGAAATGGAAGAAGGCAATAAAGGAATTTGATGAAGACACCAGGAAAATGGAGTGCAAGCATGGGGTCAGAGTTTTCCAAGCTTGTGAAAATTTGGCTGTAAATTTCTAAAGGTAGGAAGAAGCAAGCTGTAGGGGTTTGGTTGGTTGGTTTGGTTTTGGTGGTTTTTTTACTGAATGCAGTCATAGTGAGCACTAGTAAACCTGACTTAAAAATACAGCAACACATTGCATGAAAATTACTTTTATTACAATTCAGTTTTCTGAAAATTCTGTTGATCTGACCTGTACAGTTGGTGTGTGGTAGAACACCAGAAAATCTCCTCCCCATCCATCCCAAGTGCTATAGAGGCCCTCAAATTTTCAAAAGAAATAATGGTGGTGGTGCCAATCTGGTAATTCACACCATCCAGATGGTTCTTTCTAAAAACATTTATGCTGCATATATCACTAGCCATTGCACACATTCTCATTCTGCTCTAGACATGTTCATATGCTCCAGCTTCTTATAATAACCATGTGCTATTTGGGATTCCGTTAAGTGCTGTGACATACATATCACACATCAGTGGTTCTTCTGTTCTTTTCTATGGCAAGATACTTGTAGAGTAGGAGATTTTGCATGTATGTGTTGCATTCATAGCAGGAGGCTGCTGGAAAGCCTTTAACTGGCAGTGCAGACTGTCGACTTGATGGTTTGATAAAGGTTTCATTTTGTCCTATACTAGCTTCAGAAATTTCCCTTTTTTCAACAGATGAGACGGTCACCAATGAAGCTGCCCTGGCTGGAACCTCTCTGGGTTGAACAAAGAAGACAGCCCAGATACTTACAGGTGTCTGATTAGATATCCTGAAGTACCTGCAGCATGAGTGATAAGAGTTTAGTGTTTGCTTGTTTATTTGATTTGTTTTCCATCCGGAAAATATTGCAGAATGAAATCCTGTCTCAGTTGTGGCTATAGCAAAACCGAATTGTACTGTAGACATTGATGAAAGCCCTTCTTAGCCTAACTGCTATAAACCACCTGAATAAATCTATCCAGTCCATCTACTGAGTTACTGAGCAGAGTTACCAGAAGGAGATTTCTTGCAATCCTTCAGCATCATACCTCTTTATCTGGGTTTTCTCAACTCTTTATGATCTTGCAGCTTTCCTATGCTGTTGCATACACCAGTATAAACTGTTACATCATGGAATGTCTGGGATGATAGCATCATGAATAAATTGACAATGTTTTCATGAAAATACACAAGGAAAGGTGTTTATGAAGAACTTGCCTTGCACAAACCAAAAAAATTATTAAGCACAGTGATGGGAAGAGATAGCAAGATACTAGTAGTATAGCTAGAGCAAGCCTAGTCTAATCTGAGTTTTTCTTGGGTAAAGAAGGAAGGTCATGTAGGCAGTAACAAATCATTTGGCTTGGCAACAAGCTTGGTCATAATATGCCTCCATGCTAGAACTATAACTGTACTAGATACATTTTTTACCACTGAATCTTTGTTGAACATTTCAAATTTAGACCTGATTTCAAACTGAAGAATTTGTGCTTGCTTTCTATGCAGTCATGGATTTTATCATCACAAAGCAAATGTAAAATAAGGCACACTTCAAATTGGAAACATAGTCTATGTTTTAGATCCCACATCTTCCCCAGTCTGAATGAAACAATGTTTTCCTTTTAGTCAAATATTCAAACTAACCCACATTTGATCTCAGTAAAGCACTTGTATCTTAGTATATTGATTTTTGTCTGCATTACTGTGAATCTACTGCACTAAATTACATCATATAGAAGATTCTAATTATCTTGCTTGAAGACTTTTGTCCTGAACTCACAGCTGATCAACAAATATTATTAGTATGGGATTAGCTGGAAATTGTTCAGCAGATAATATATCATCTTCTTAGATCACCTCAGTCATTAAAGCTACCTTTCAGTTCTGCAGCATTTAAAGGATTTTTACAGTTCGCTTCTTCTAAGCATGCCCAGCCCCTTTTCTTATCTTTATACAGCTATGGTTATAAACTGTACAAGTCAGATCAATAAAAAAGGATTTTGAAGAAGGGTGAAAATAAATGTCATGCTTCATAATTTCTTTCAAGACATTGCTATCTTTATTATTGTCACACCTACCCTTTGCTAAAAATAAGCACAGGTTAGAAGCCAGAGTTAAATTCATTTTCAGACATGTCCTTTTCAGGTGTTCCCAAAGAAATATTTAAGACTAATATTACACACCACCACTATGCTTTTATAATTTTTATAATTTTACACCTTCAGAAACTCAGAAGCAAATCTTCTCCAGGCTTACAGCCCAAAGGGTTCATGACGTTGTCACTCACTGTGAAATCCTCTGTTAGCCTTTCATGCCCTCAAGCACTCTCATTGAAGAAAACAGTTGCCAGATCCTTAATTTGGGGGATAAAATGATTGGTGTTCTGTTGGACTTGCATAAATACCTGCTGGGAAGGAAGGCAGAGAGGAGTAAGGAAGAGGGAGCCAAACATTTCTCTGAAGTGTCCACTGGCTGTACAAGAGATACTTGGCACCAGTTAAACGACATGGAATTCCATCTGAAAACACTTCTTCCCTGTGAGTGTGGTCAAACTGATACAGGTTGCTCAGAGAGTCTGTGGAGTCTCCATTGGTGCAGACTCAAAACCTAACTGGATATAGTCTTGGGCAATCTGTTCTCAAAAGATGAGGTTGGACGAGATTGCCTCCAGAGGAAAACCATTTCAAGGGGTTGTGGACTCTTCCAGCCTCATCCATTCTGTGAGCATGAAATTTCCCACCGGATCGTTGTATCTTGAAGATGCCTCAGCACGTTGAAAGGAATGGTCCATTTCAGCATCCTTAAAGAGAAATATACCTCTGAGTCTCCTTTCATAAGTCCATAAAAACTTTTCCCCTTTGGAATATGCGGTATATAGACCTTAACACTTGCAGAGCTCATGTCTGAATGCACAAGTATAAAAGTGAGGAGGGAAGGGGGAAATCTTGCTGGGCTGCAAGCTTTATTGTGAGTTATTGTCTCCTGCAATAATCAATGAAAGCAGAGGGAAGCCTTTTCCTGTTAGGAATTACCAGGTCAAACCCTTCATCTGTGAAGACTAAAGCTGTTGAGAGAACCTGTGGAGGTTATATTAGAGTTATGGATTGACATCCCTTGTGTGACAGCTTGATACCTTTAGGTTTACAGAGGCAGCTAATTTATTTTATCAGGATTACATTCCTTTGAATGTTCTTTGTGATCCAGCTGCAGAGATGTACTGCAAAATCTTGTATGAAAGATATCAACTCATTGAAATGCTCTTTAGGTAATTACTCTGTCTTTTAGGGAGGGCAGGTTTCTGTATGTACATGGAGGCATTCTGTTTTGAAGTGCCCTTGCTATACCTTTTATACAGGCTTTATTATGGTTTTAAGATGATGGGATAAAATAAAGTTTAATCTGTCTGAAAGAAAAATGAAGGCTAGAGAAACAGCACATACTGGTACTTCTTTCATGGGTTCATGCCTGCTGCTCTGGTCTGGAGCACTGCCATGTTCAGCAGCCTCACTGGACTGTTCCCAACCCAGAGGCTGCTCGTACAACCTTGGGGCTGGGGGGAATGCAGAAAGCAGGTGCTGTGATACAGAGGGTGATTTGGAAATGTTTAGGGAACTCCACCTTCTTTAGTTCTAGCACTCATCTTTCTTTGCCCCTGCTAAGGCATTGTGCCTGGTGCATTTGCTTTAGCCAGGGAAGCACTGCTTGCTGGAGTGCAGCACAAGAGGGGCTTGGTTGTTAGGCTTTAGGGCTGAGCTAGCAGGAGCACTAACCCACGGCTCATTGCAATGGTAATTTCTGTATTTTCATACATTTGACCTCATTAGAGGTCATCTGAACCTTGATACCTCTGACAGCTCATCAAAATACGCCTTCAAATAATATCTTCAGACAAATTGCACAAATAATAATTTTGAGAAAATCTGATGTGTGAGGACTACTAATAAGGAGAAATTAAGATAGAGACAGAGAAGTGAGGAAAGCATCAAAGGCCAAGAGACTGGGAGGGAAGGATGGCTTGAAAGCAAACCTATGCCACCCATGCTGCCAAATTGCTTGTTTTAAGGGGAGCCTGGTGTTTAGCATGCATGAAAGCACAGTACTCCTGTCCACCTTGATAAACAATACTGTCATCTCCAATAGACAAAGTTGGAGGGAATTCAGCATACAGCAAGCCCACAAAATTGCCTGGAATTTAAACCTGGGTGGAAGAGCCAAGAAATCCAGGATTGATCAGAATAGCCTAAGCTTAAATAAGATTGTCTGAGTGGAGGTGTGATGGCTACAGGTACACAACAGGAAACAGTGAAGAGGTCAGGAATGGAGTATCACCATTAATGAGCAAGGACAGAGCAAAGAATAAAGGGCTCAGTGTGCGGCTGGACTCAAAAGGTGACTATAAAAATGGCACTGTATCCAGGAGGTCTCTTTGTTGTTCATGTTGTTTGAATGATTTTCCCAGGCAAACCACTGCAGTGCAGGCTTTAACAGTAAGCTCATGCAGTCTCAGTTTCTGGTCTGGGAGGATGTATTTGCAGCAGAGACTCCCTTTGCATGGGAATTTCTCTGCTTTTGCTGGTAGACTGGAGCTGCAAGAAGGCACAGTGTAGTGAGGGAGCAGAAACCTGGGATGGCTCAGGGAAGAGGGAGTGCCCTGTCCCCCAAATCAACACATCACAGGGGTATAGACAGAGGTAAACTGTAGAGGCTGTGGGAAGAAAAAAAGTGAGGGAAAAAGGCAGAGCTATTAGAGGAGAAAAGAAAGGAGGTATTGATTAGAAAGGGCAGCCAAGAGAGGTGAATGGAGAAAAACTGGATAGCCCGGGAATAGGATGATTCTTCTGTGTGAGGGAGTGTGGGTGTGGGTGTGGGTGTGTGCATGCCCATTGCAGTGGTCCGGGGGTTGAACTTGAGTAAGTGGAAACACCAGGGCTGCTGGTGCTTACAGAAGAGCTGTGCACGGGTGGGCAGCACTAGACACAGAATATAATGTGGCTCTTTCCTGACTCCCCAGTGTCCCATGCTTCATTGGAGGGACTTGGAGGTGGTCAGAGTGCTCCTTGGTAGGTGGACAAGCAGCAATTCCATTTTATATGTTTGGGCTTATGCTTTCTGAAAGCTTGTTTGGAACTTCAGTAGCACTAAGTTTGGTTTCCTCCAATAGCAGACAATCATGTTTCATTACCAAATACATCCATTCCTTTTAACTGGAGATGGATGCTTCTCAGCTTCTCCACCTTGTCTCCAGGGCTGGTAATCACTTATTTTTGTGCCAACCTTAGACTATGAAATACTTTCCTTCTGTTTATGACTTGTCCTCTGATGTATTTATTTAGAAAGTCCAATCATATTTCTTTTCAGCACAGAGTAAGGAAAAGAAGCCATCCTTTTCACTCTTCATGACAAGTTGTAATCTGCTCATACTAGTTAACCTCCCTCTACAACTGTTTTCCTTTTAACCCCTCTCCTGTGTGCAGTGGGCAGAACAAAGTACATCATTGCAGATTGAGCCTAATTTTCTATGAATACAGCTTTCTCATCCTTGCTGGAAATGTCTGATGGCTTCCTAAGCACTCATTAGACAATATGTTGAGGTGGGTGAGTGCAAGCAGAACAGATTTCATTATTCTGGCTTCAATAGTATAAAAAACTTGAAAACAAGTTTTGAAGAAAAGGAGAATTAGATGGACAGGATAGTTATAAAGTAAGGGAGGATTATGCTAGATTGATCCAACCTATCCCTGCTAAACAAGGCAAAGTGCCACTGCACTGTGCATATATCTAGTGGTATTGCAGGGAGGAATGTCAGGCAAGCAGAGAAGACTGCTACTGCTTCAGGGTCTGCACTGTCTGCAAAGAGCTGGCCTACAGTCAGAGAGATGCAGTAAGGATGAAAGCTTTGGCAGCAGGGATTTGCTACAGGAGTTTCCCTGGGTCTGTCCCTGTGGGAAATCTCTCTGCAATGTTCTCAATAATGGCTTTCTCACAAAACACAGTGTGCTAATGAACTGGGTTTTGGTGTTACCAATAAATAAAAATGGAACACTATTGAAGGACAGATCTTCAGAACAAATAAGGTGAATTGATGAAATAAGACCCATATAAAGGCCATGATCATGACATATGAGCTATGGAGATATTCATGGAATATAGCAGAGGCTAGAGCTATTGGCATGTGGGTCTAACTCCACAAACAGAGCATTTAAGGTAACTAGAAACTTTAAAGAGGAGTCTCAGACAGCCTCAGTGGTAGCTATGGATCTACGTGTGCTGCTCAGTACGTAGTACAATAGTTTTTCTCATGCTCCTATTAGTAGATCTTTTGCGCTGAGGAAACTTAACACTATGTCCATGCCATGTGATCTGAGTCTGGCTGGGCTCCATGAGTTCCTGTGGGGCCCTGAGGAGGCAGAAAAGCTCATTTCCTCCTGGAGCCCCAGCACTGGACTGAGATCTCTATCATCCCAGTATCACCAGCAAGTAGCTGCATGGTACTACAGCTACCAGGAAGCAAATGCTTATGCTCAGGGAGATGGAAGACTCTGGAACGTAAACCACTACTTTTGCCAGGCTTACCCTTTTGTGCATGTCAACATTACTTTCACAAATATGTTACTTAGGTCTCTCATTTTTCCTGCCTTTAAAATGTTCCTTCTTGGGAGGATAATCTTGCTTGCTAATATTTGCCAGTAAGGTGGTATCTGGTCCATATTTCAAGTTATTCTCAGGAGTGCAGGGTCAATCAAACTACCTTCCGCAAAGCATGACTAAGCCATGTAACTTGATGAAATTTTATTCACACTCCAGTATCCTGAGCAAACCTAGGCCTCTAATAAAGGACAGAAGAGCTTGAGAAAGATGGTATAAAAATATATTCTCATTTTGACCTTACATCAGATCATCCTGCACTGCACATCCACAAAAAATTCAGGGTGTATTTTCAGGTGGGAAATACTCTTTTCTGGCATGTTCTTGTGGTTTGTTTACCTGCATCAGAAGGAAGGACAATATTAAGGAGGTCCATTTGTGGCTGTGCAAACAGCAAAATCTTGCTACCAGGAGAATCTTGTGTTTGCATTGCAAAGATATAGTGGTGACTGCATTGGACAGGAACTCAAGTAATGGCAGGCTGCCAGATCTCCCTGGCAGGGCCAGACCTGTTGGTGAAGGCACTAATGGATCTGCAATAAGCATTCATCCCAGCTGAACAGCCCATGGACATGGAGATGGCTGAGCCACTAATGCCTCCACTGCAGCGTATGGGACTGTAGCAGGATGGTGACACAGCCTTGAGATGGACCTCCCCATGAGCCTGGGGCAAGGACTGGAGGAGAAGGGAGGCAAAAGGCTCTGGTATTTAATGAAAACCAAGACACACTAGGGAAGAGGTTCTGGCAAATGTCTACCAAGGCTGCTGCTAGAAGGATGGGGAACATGATGAGACTGAGGTGAAGATCTGAGATGACTGATACACCCCTGGGAGACAAAATACTAAATTCTGAATGACTCAGTCTGTAACATTGTTGCCCACGGCTGCTTTGTTTCCTTAAACAACAGTGTGCATTTATGCAGTACATTTAAAATCGGTTTTATGCAGAAATTATTTTAACAGCCACCAAAAAGTAAAGTGATACACCTAAAATATTTTCACATGGTGAGTCATCTGCCTGTAAGGCTATAGAAGGATGACCATGACAACATGGCCATTTGATAGCTGAAGATTTTATTGTTTCATATCCCAATACCTCATCCTGGATATCGGCTTTATAAGAGACAATCTTCAGGGTCTTCTGCCTGGAATGATGAAGGTGCTGAGCTAAGAGAGCAGCCATAATACAGGCTTGAAGCTTAGTGTTATTTATATATTCCTAGTCATTAAAATTACAGCTCCATCTAAATGATGACCATGACACTGATAGTTGTCTCAGCATTTGAAGATACACCTCCTGAAAGGAGATTTACACTTTTCAGTGAGTTGGGAAATCTTGTACAGACTTGTAAAACCAGGAATAATATAACTTATGCAAATTTTACCTACTAAATAACTCATTATGGACTGACAAGTGTAAGAGTATGCCAAAGGGACAGATGATAATTCTGTTATCTAAGAACCTAAACTCTTGAATCTTTTTGCCAAACAATGTGAATGCACATAAGATAATGACTTGCTGAAACAGTGAAAGGATGTCACAGATTTTTCTGCTTTTTTATATATGTATCACTTGATTGTAGCAGTAAATTTAAAGTTGATCTTCCTATATTCACCACAGGTCAAGTCACACATCTTGGCAGGACAAAAGTCTCAGAATTGCAGAAATTAATTTTGTCAGTACTTGAACCTGTGGAAGTGTTAAGGCATGTCCACCTGAAAGGCTGTTAAATGTTTTCTATTAGACACTACAATATTAAGTTCTTCAAAGATTTTCTTCCTTGCCAAAGCACATACAAAACAATAGGGATGATGGACAGATACTTTATTACTGAATACTATTATCTTTTTCATAATATCCTGAGTGTTTTCCTGTTATCATGTTAAATTTAGAAAAAAACCTGAAACTATGTGCTGAAATTTGACATGAAAATAAAGTTGAATAAAAAAAAAATAGAAAAATACTCATTTAATGAGGCATATATTATCTTTCCAATTCTGACTTCACATTTGCTTTTCAACAGTATTCATATGTTTCAGGAATCTTTGGGTTAGAAGTAATTCGGTATTTTTATCTTCAGCTTCTGGGTGTCCCCACTTCTTAGAACTAATCAACGTTGCTGCTTTCATTTCTGCTTGAAATTCAACAATGGAGAGACATTTTTGTGTGTGTGTGTTAACAGTCTTGGACAGATTATATAAACCTACTAAATATTGATTTTGCAAATGAAGAGTGTCAAATTAATTTGAGTTATCCCTTTAAAGAGCTTAGGCACTGATTAAATACACTAAATGTCATTTAAATAATAAATGAATGCTTTATACAATTGTATATATTTATACAGCTGCATATTTTACAGTGGTAGAAAAGCATGTACAACTATAAAAATGCACACTCTCTTAAGAGCCCTGGCTCAGCTTTTAACTTTAGAAATTGTTCCTCATTTCCACCCTAGAGACTGAAAGATGCTACAGATGAATGTTCCATGTAGCATTCTGGGCTGGAGAGGGTTAGGAAGCCCAAATCCACACTCAGCTCTCCCCACCTTTGCCTTAGTCCCTATTAATGAAGTCCCCACTGCGGTAGAGACTTGCCCAGCTGGACTCCTTTGAAAGACAGGGTCCTTTTTATAAAACAATAAGGAGCACTTTCTGCCACAATTTCAATTTTTGAGGCAAAAATCTACATTTTGATTAACAGCTGTATAAAAATACCTTGGATAGCTGGGTTGGTCTATACCCAGTCACCCCTGGATGTGAGTCAGTGGAGCTGGTGTCTCTGGGATGCACCTTATGGCAGAGCTGAGCTGTTGAGCATAGCTGGCTCCTTTGGGTGGTGGGGGTCAGGCTTTGCTCTCCAGGGCAAGGGTACGTGTGACATTTGAAAGCACAGCACTCTGTTTGCACTTGTTAACGCTCATTCACATTAACAGGCAAAATTGACTAGACCTGCCCAAGGATTGACATTTCCCCACCTGGCACAGATGGTGTAGCACTGGTGTGATCGGGACTGCATCAGCTGGCAGGTCTCAGCGGGTCCTGGCTCTGGCTGGCCCTACACTAGCTGTGCAGACTCTAATACTCTAATACTCCTCTTGAGCCCTGTGCAGGAGATCTGATGGTTCTTAGTGAGTGATACTGCAGGAAGAAAACATAGGCATAGCGGAGGACAGGAGGAGTCTGAATTATCTTCTTGGTAGCTCTGCACTAAAGCATAGTGCAAGGCATAAGCATGAAAAGTCTGTGAAAGACTTTATTTGATCTGGTGGAGCTAAGTCCTCTGTCATTTTATCTCTGAAGAACTGTTCCTCTTTTATGATCATTACATGCATTTGCATTACAGTTCTTTGATGCTAAGATCTTTGTGCTCTTTAAAGTTCTTGAGTGGGTCTTTTATAAGTGGAAACAAATGTCAAATGTTCCCTTGACTTGGCTAGTCAGCTGTCTTGGTGAGTCAGGAGAAGAAGGGCTGCAATATATTTCTGCTGCTGGAGTTTAGCCAC
This sequence comes from Xenops minutus, assembly GCA_035221455.1. Classification (NCBI taxonomy): domain Eukaryota; kingdom Metazoa; phylum Chordata; class Aves; order Passeriformes; family Furnariidae; genus Xenops; species Xenops minutus. The sequence goes on from JAWWEE010000105.1 coordinate 101,564,342, forward strand.
CGGCTTTTCTGCCTTGTGCAGAGCTGCTGGGATATTAGCCCACCTGCTGGTCTGGCAAACTGGGCTGGCAGTGGTGCTCTGGTCTGAACCAGCATGCTAGTATAGAATGTCATGTCAACATGGAGTGGAGGGGATGGGTTTAGATTATATGGAACTCTTCACAACAGTACACCTTTACTTTCATGTTAAAGATTTTCTAGCTTTCACTTCCTTTTTCCTTAAAATAGATTCTCCCATTTCTAGCCCTCATCTCCACTCGGTGTCTGTAATTCTATCTATCCACTACAACATTGTTCCTTAAGTAAATACAAAGATTTAATAAAGTGCTGTCTCAGAGTAGTTCCTTCTTTTTGATGCCCCACTGGAACTGTCTTATGGGAACTATATTATCAGGACAAATAATATTCTTCTGACTCCTTCACATATGATATGTTGTAACAATACAAAGTTATGGTATGTAAGATGACCCTTTGAGTCAATACTGGAGCAAATTAAAGGGGAACAAATAAATTATTTAGTGTGGGTTCAGATTTGCTCATGGAAGTGAGTAAGCTCAGAGCTCTGAAGTGTAGCAGCAGTCAGAAGTTCCACTGTCAGCCTTTTTCCCATAAAAACACCTTGTTGTTCCTCCCTGTATTCAATATTGCGTATAATGTACACAGATTGGCAATGAAATGCTGCATGCAAGGCTGGAGGTAGAGCACTGCGTGCACTAAAGGGCCTACTGAGATCTTTAAGTAGCATTTAGACTCTTGACTCTTGGAGATGGTTGGTGGGAACTGTGTGTTCAACTACCATGTGCCCTTTCCAGACAGGGGGAAGGACCCTCAAAGAGACACACTCATTCTTCCTCAAGCTGTCTTTGCTTCTTTTCCAAGTTTTGGATGTAGTGACTTTGGTTCAGGAGTAGAGAAAAAAACAGGTCTGCTGCTCTCAGCGTAGGTGAGGACACCTGCGGTGAGTGGACATCACCTTCTTGGAGTCCAAATTTGAAGGAAGTTCACTGGAGGGAAATAGGTCTCCTATAGTATAGCCAGATGTCTAGAGGACACAATGGCAGGAATGGTGCACAGACGGCTGGCAAGGCATTTTACCAGTCCCTAACTAGAGCTTGTGGTAGGGGAAATACTAGGGTTCTCCCATAAGGATTCCAAGGAAAGTGGTTTAGAAATTCTGCAGGATGTGAGGAAGTAGATTTCCAAAGTTAAAGCACAGACACAGTAGAAATTGCTTCAGTTTTACTGTATTATAGTCACTTACCTTTGCTCACTCTTGCTAAAGAGCAAAGAAACATCCTTCAACTTGATCAGAAGAGCCAGTCATTTTCAGGAGCACTGTGATAAATCCCTCCAAGATCAGGAACCTGACTATCTGAAACTTGATGACTGATGATGGAGGCAGCTGCTCACATGAGGAGGAAAATGACAGATGGAGCAATGTACTCATACACAGTAAAGCAATCTTGTTATCAATGAATTCCTGACTCTCAGACTTACAGCCTTTTACAGCAACTTTAGGAACTGCTCAATAGTAGTTCAGAGAATCACAGAATCACAGAATATTCTGAGTTGGAAGGAACCCACAGGAATCATCGAGCCCAACTGTTAACAAAGCACAGGACATCCCCAAGAGTCACACCATGTGCCTGAGAGCATTGTTCAAACTCTCTAGGAGCTCTGCCAGGCTTGGTGCTGTGACCACTTCCCTGGGGAGCCTGTTTCACTGCCAAAGCACCCTCTGCGCGAAGAACTTTCTAATATCCAAGTTAACCCTACCCTTCAAGCCGTTCCCTTGGGTCTGTCACTGGTCACCACAGAAAAGAGATCAGTGCCTGCCCCTCTGCTTCCACTCATGAGGAAGTTGTCGACTGTCAGAAGGTCTCCCCTCAGTCTCCTCTTCTTTAGGCTGAACAGAAGAAGTGACCTCAGCCACTCCTCGAAACATTGAGTAGTTACACCTCTTCTGCAGATGAGGGCCAGAGTTTTTATTACCTTTCTACTGTCTCTTGCAAATCACATTCTGGTTTAATTCCAGTCTCATTCCAATTAATGAGGCAGAGAATCACAGCTGTAACTGCTGACATTTACTCTTTTCCACAGAGAAGCCAAATACAAGGACCTAATTCAGCATAGCAGTTCAGTGCAAAGTTTGTCTTCCAATGAAGTTTGCTGAGCCTCGAGACAAATATGTGTGTGTGAGAAAGGGTGTGTTTAAGTGTCTGTTCAATCAAGAACCAGTGTAGGATGAACACCTGCCTTCCCACCCCAGATTAGCTGGTCCAAGGCATGTTGGTTTAATGAGCCTAAGAAACAAAGGTAAACTTGAGCCCCTCTGCTAAAAAGAAAGTATTTTCAGTGCACGAGCATGGTGCTTCAGTACTTTTTGCAACATTTAAATAATTTTAAAAGGTCTTTAAGAATTTACAGTAAGCCCTTGAGTTCTTCCACAAGCCACAAATTAATTAGTTTGCTCCTTAAATTCCAGAAAGTTAAGTGGAAATGCTTCAGAGTTTCCTTCCTTGGAAAATGTAAAACATCCTTTGATTAACTCTCCACTTCATGATAATGAAGGCCTGGATTTTTTATTTTTTAAGAGCTTGACATGATTTTGAATTTTGTTTAAGTGTTGGAGTAGGTTTCCAGTCAGTGTTAGAGGTTAAACTGGTATGTTACGCAAAGCTGGAGATAAAGAATTTAGTTGGCCACCAACTGGGAAAGACACTTCCGCCACGAGAGAAGAAGCATCCATATCTGTCTGCTGGCTGAGAGTGTCTGCTAAAAACCCCCAAAGCAATGTACTGTTACAAGTTACAGAGGGGAGACGAAGCAGAAGCTGGGGCTGCGAGCCTTGCTGGGTGCATGATATCACAGAATCATAGGATGGTTTGGGCTGTGAGCATCCTTAAAGATCAAATAGTTCCAACCTCCCTGTCATAGGCAGAGACACCTTCCGCTAGACCAGGTTGCTCAGAGCCTTGAACAGCTCCAGGGATGGAGCATCTACTGTATCGACTCCATGTCTTAGCTGTTACAGTCCTCACACCTGCCTATGTTTGTCATGAGTCTGGAGAATGGAGCATGGCTCATCAGACTGGTAAGGCTGTTTGAGAAAGACTTGTGAATTCTTCCCCTGGACAAGGCTACTCATGTGTCCTACCAAAGCACATCTTGCATTGCCCTGCTGACCAGCCAGCCCTCTTTCTGGAAGTAGTCTCTGAAGATTTTATGTTTCCATTGCCTCCTTCTTGACTTCCCTTTCCTTTAGTGCCTGCACACTTGTTCATCTTTTTCAACTTCTCAAGGATGGCATTGGCTTTCCTTTCTTTGGTGCTTGTTTCTATGTCCTGCCTCCTAGATCCTCTGTCTGGCAGATTTGAATGAGATTCCCTCATAAGAGACAGTAAAGGAAAAATAGGCCTATTTCTTGGGTAGCTGCTCAATTAAAAGGTCAGATAAATTCTCAAAGGATTTGAGAGGCCACAGAGAGATAATGGGGTCCTTCCAGGTGCTGATAGTCATGAGGTGGCCAGTCCCAGAGCAAAGGAATCATATTGTCATTTACATGGAGATGAAACAGTGAGGGGAAGTTGGGGTTTCTTGCAGAAGTTCTAGTTCCAACTGTCCAGTTGAGGTAGGTTCATTGCCAGTTCCACAGAATATGTCCTATAGGGTTTGGATCAGCCATACACAGAAACAGAGGTCAGACATTACCCCAGTCCTGATGATGAAGCCTCCTCAGACATGGTCTCAGAAGAGCTTTGCAAGGGTGCATTGCAGTAGGAAATTGTCAGCAGGTACAGATATGGAATATCTACACAAAAATACGCAGCTTCACCGTGAAACAGGTAGCTGAGAGCCATATCTGGTCTTTGAGCCAAGGAGTGGCTTCAGGCAAGGTCTGGAGGAGCTGGCACAGTTTAAAAATTAACTTCTTCCCACAACAACACTGTTCTTGTATCTTCTTTTCAGTGAGAGTCAGGGCTAGGGATATATCTCCATGGCCTTCTGTATCCAGGTTTTTTTAAAAACTAGTATTCCAAGCCCTGAGGTCCCTGGTCCACCTTCACTAAATTCTGCACAAGAAAATTCTGCCACTGACTTAAGTGACATTTTTGCTTTGTAAATCCCCAAATCCTTCATTACCAAGAATTATTACACTTTAAAACTGGTAGCATTTACTTAGTGCCTGTGAGCCCAGTCTGTAGAAGATTACTCCACAGAACTAGATGCTGTACCCTTATGACCAGCTTGTTGAATCTGGAAAGTAAGAGATGCCCTACAGTTTCTGAAATGCTTATCATTTCTGCTCTTCTACAGGATCCAAATACACAGGTGTCCCTGCAACACGAGAGGGCTCATCCCCTCTGCCTGAATGGTGACTGCCTCACAGCCTATCATGCTGCTCACATCTCAGTAGGGTCCTGGGTGATATGTCTGCTCTCTCCTCCTTGCCCTTTTCTGCTTGATCCTCAGATATTACTATTTTTTATACCAGATATTACTTTTTTTTTTTCTCTTCTGCAGCTGCAGGGGTGACTTGGACTTACATTTGTGCCATCTCATTGAGATGCTTAATTTGCTTTCCTAGTCTTGGCAAAACTTTTCAAACAATGGGTGAATCCTAAACAGTAAATTTTAGCTGTCTGTCAAGAATCTTGTTTGTTGCAGAGAATGTGCCCCACCAGCTGTCGCACTTGTTTTAGTTACCTAGTTTAGTTTGGGCAAGGCAAATCTTGGTCTTTGTTCACTGTTAAGGAATTCTTTCAGTATGTGTAGAGTGCAAAAACCTCTACAAACTTTCCTGGTGGTTGTATCCTTAATGTGTAAGTTGCTGAAATATAGTTGCTAAAAAGATTATGTTGTTTTGCATGACATTGACTACTCAACAGAGTCTCATTTCTGTAGTGGGGTGACTTGGTTGAGTAAAACAAATAACAACTAAACTTCTACTAAAGATTCTTTCTAGTTACTTCATATGCCACAGAAATAAAAATTTGCTGATTATCTGGCTCATAGGGGATGAGAATTGCAGGAGGGAAAAATTTATCAACCTGATCTTTGTTAATAACTCTGTAACACTTGGGTTTGCTTTCCAGAGGAAGCAAAGTAGGAAGTGGCCATGAGTGAAAGCTCTCTGCAAAAGAAAGTTGAGGGGAAAAACAAGAGTATAATAAACTGTACCCTAATGGAAAGGCATTCTTAAAGGGTAGACAGAACAAATACTTGAGCAGTAGGTCATGAAATCTGGGGAAGATGATCAGCCCAGCAAAACACTGCTAAAGGGTGGTTGTTTCTGAATTACGGCTATTTAAATGCTTTCATCCATGTTCCAAGTAATAATAATAATATCAAAACTCTTTCATATTCACAAGTCAAAATATACTGCTTTATTTTTCCTTCAGTAAAGATATTGTGGAAGTTTATGAGGTAGAAAACATTGCCATATTACTGCAGGAGAACTGAGTTCCTCTCCCTCTAATGACAGTTTTGCACTGTAATACACCTGTGTTTCTATCCCAGCCTACTACTTCTCTTATTTAGGTTGTGACATAAGGCAGGGTAGAGATTGTGTATTTCAATGACTGTAGTACTATTTAAGGAGATAACAAAAGCCAAAGTAGCTGAGAGCAAAATACTCAACCTTATTATAAAGGGAAAAGTTGCAAAGCAAGCGTGCTACAAGGAAAGGCAGTTGTATAGTCTTAGAAAGTAGGTTAGGGTACCCAAGAGACAATTTAAATGAGCTCATAAGGAAAAACAGATCTGGGACTATTGTGAGACATTCCTCTGATAATATTGTAGAAATGAGTAAATCCAAGGCAAAAAAAAAAAAAAAAAATCACGTTTCATATATATCCTGTTTCATGTTGTGCTGATTTCTTAAGACCTCAGTGAATCACTCATGTCTGAAGTGTGGGAAGAGAGGATGCCAGGAGGAGACTGGCATCTGTGATCCAATATAACAATGTTATAGCAAAATTTATGAGGAAAAACTGGGTTTTGTTTTCCATGGTCAGATGTAGGAAACCTTTTGGTGTCTTTGCTTTCATTGTGCACAGCTTGTACCTATGCTGAACTGTTATTATCGCTGTCATTGTGCAGGAATAAAAGCCTGACCTGACAGAATGCCACAGTTAAGCAACATACACAACAGAAGTTAACAGCATTTCTTGGGAGGGTGAAGGACAGGAGTGAATCATGGCACAAGTGAGATGAGGAACATGAGTTGTGGCACGGGGGCTAAGGCTGCTCGGAGCACTGTACCTGAGGCTTCAGCAGCAGTGGCTTGGTATAGAAGCTCACATGGTGCAAATAGCAGTCAAAAATCAGAAAGTGATGCACTGCAAAATGTGAGCCATCAGCTTTGGTTCTTGCTAGCCAAAGGCAAGTCTTTTGCCTGAGGCTGCTAATGGAGGGGCTGTAGTCAGTCCCTGCTGCATTTTCTGTGGCTCTGAGCGCGTCTCATCATCTGGCTGTTCCAAGAGGAGTTCATAGTACAGTTGAGCCTCAAATCTTGCAAGCTGGTGATGTTTTTTCTCAATGTAAATAGGATTCTCCATTTTAAACATGTTAAATTACTGACAGGCAGAATATCCAGTGGTCCTAGAGAAGCTTTTATGCTTTTGTTCAGTTATGCTCCAGTTGTTCCATCAGCTGAGAACTTGCCATAGGGGAAAATACCACTTATGTCCTGTCCTTATTCCTTCATAGCATCCCCAGGTGAACAACACAGTTTTAAAAAGCCCTCAGTATGACCTTCTTTATGACATGGCTTGCTCACCTGAAACTAAGATCTTATCTGTTGGTAAAATCAGAAACCTTTCTGTGAAGTCAAACTTATTTCTATAGCAGTTTGTAACTGTACTTATTTCACTTGGGATTAATTTCTGCAATTTCTGAAAAAGTAACTTGAATATTGCTGAACCTTATGCACAGAATTGCAATTCTGAGCCCGTCACAGGCTATACTAGAATTCACAAATCACAGAATCACAGAATATGCTGAGTTGGAAGGGACCCACAAGAATCATCGAGTCTAACTCTTATGCCTGCACAGGACCATCCCCAAGAGTCACACCATGTGCCTGAGAGTGTTGTCCAAGTGCTTCTTGAACTCTGTCAGGCTTGGTGCTGTGACCAGTTTCTTGAGGAGCAGCTAGAGCCAGGGTTATAACATGAGAACAGGAACAACACACAGGTTTTCAGCCAGACATTCCCAGTTTTAACTGTCTGGTCATGTCACTAGAGCAAAAGAAAGGGTATGCGTATGCAAGTTTGCTTGCAAATATTTATATTGTTATAGAAAATAGAATTCAAAAATTCAAATAAAAATCTTGTGGAGAAGAAGGAGTTAAAAACAGAGGAGAAACTCTGTCCAGCAGCAGCAAACATGACAATCAGCCTGATCTTTCATCCTTCAGGATTTCCAGAATCAAATACTGTTTAAATTTCTATCTAGTAGATGGTAAGAGAGAGCAAGTAATTTTGTGTGCACAGGTACTGATGAAGATTAGTTTCCAGTGGATTTGTTTGCAGGTTGACTGCTGGCCCAGTGGATGTCTTCTTCCTAGGGAACAGAGGGACCTCATAAAAAGGCTCACGTAGCTTGCATTGAGGCGTGGGCTTGAATTACAGCTTTTCCATTTGTCAAGGCACTTACAGAATGCTTTCTCACTCTGCTACTTGCTCAGCTCTTGTGCTCATGATACTTGAGGAACTAGATTGTCTCTGAATTTTTTCTCTTCTTCTGTCAAGTTCTGGCTGGGATGAACCAAAGGTTCAGAAGTTTTAAGGAGGAGACATGAAGGAAACGTGGAAGCTAAGCCTTGTTCCCATAGAAACCTGTCTAAAAAATGTATTCATTTTCAGATGGCAGAGCCAGCTCACTGTTCCTGAGAGCTCAGCCAAGGACAGGGGGACATGAAGTTGCTGTCTGATTTTCATCTTCATATGCTCATTTCTTTGTGCTGTCAGCCAGGCACTGGGAAAACTCTCCCTGGTTGCCGCCTTCTCACTGCTGATCGTGGGTGAAGACCTTATTTTGAAAAAGGGTCTGCATGCCTGCACCCAGAGAAGGGCATGTTTTCAGCACAGCCTCCCAGAGAGCCAGGCAGAGGGCAAAGAAACAATGAAACTACTGAGATAAGCATGCTTCCAGATGGATTCAGTGAAGAAAGACTCCTTCTTAGGGCTCAGAGGGACTGCACAGGACTTGCTGCACACTAGGGGCCTCATCAAGATGACCAAAGCTTAGCCCAGAGGCCAGGATAGAATCACAGAATCATAGAATGGCTTAGGTTAGGAAGGGACTTTAAAAAACATCTTGTTCCAAACTCCCTGCCATGAGCAGGGACAGCTTCCACTAGACCAGGTTGCTCAAAGACCCCTCCAATCTGGCCTTGAACACTTCCAGGGATAGGGCATCCTCAACTTCTCTGGGCAACCTGTGCCAGTGCCTTACCACACCCTTTGTAAAGAATGTCTTCCCAACATCCAACCTAAACTTACTCCCTTTAATTCGAAGCTGCTCTTCCTTGTCCTGTCACTATATGCTCTTGTAAAAAGTCCCTCTCTACCTTCTGTGTAGGCTTTCTTCAGATACTGGAAGGCCACAATAAGGTCACACCAGAATCTTCTTCAAGCCGAACAATCACAATTCTTTCACCTTTCCTTATAGGATAGGTGCTTCATTCCTCTAATTATCTGTCCTGCAAGGTCATGGATGGCAGGGAAGATACTGGCTTACATCTTACCTCACATAGTTGAGTTTTGCTATGTAAAATCTTATTTTGCAAGTAAAACAAGGCCTTGTTGGTTTTGAGTGTTTATATTAGATCCACCTTTTAGTTTGCACTGGTTTGTGATGGGTGATCTGTCACAGGCTCATTGGTTTGCCACTGCATGGTTTCACTGCACCTTTGCTACAGAATAAAGATACACAGCAGCAGAGCATGGCTGCTTTGAGCTGAGAGAGGGAATGGTTTCACTGCGCCTCAGTGACAAGTGCTCTCTGTTCCTAGTACACACATTCTGCATGGGTGTCCTGTAGTCATTATGCCCTGTCACTGGGAATCTGGGGGCTTTTATCACAGTTTATTGAGTGACAGCAGGTAGAATTTGGCCAGAACAATGTTTCTAGAATTTTGGGCCAAACATTAATATTTCCTCAATATATCTTTGTCAAAAATTGTATTGCAGTGTCCAAGTTATCATGCTGTACCAGGCAGCATGGTGTGGCTTCATGGAGAAACTTTTCCCCCCAGGTCCTCCCACATTATTTCTCCATGCCAAACACAATATGCCCTAAAGCATCTCAGCTTGTTCTGCACAGTAAGGGTGTCCTTTGGACTCCTGACCAGATGCATGTGTTGAGTCTCTAAGCAGAGCAACAATGATTATGATTATTGAGGATATAGGTTGTCAGCTCAGTGGACAAGACTCTACTTGGGTCTGCATGAAAGATATTTTCTGAAAAACCTGTGGAGGGTCTTCCCTGAGCTATTTAATATTGAGGAAGGAAAGGGAAGCAAAAGCCAGATCAAATCTCCCAAAGGAACACCACATTTGGGCTTTCTCCACTGCTTTTGCTGAATATCCATTTCCAAATAGTTACTAAAACCTTCTGGGACCATGTCTCGCTCAGTAAAGCTCCTCTTTTTGACATCTTCAGCAGGGCTGTGGTTCTTAAATGTACTAAATTTAATGTAAGTTGGCATTCCTGTACAAATCTAAGCTGACATTCCTGCATATGAGTGGTTACTGTGGTCATCTGGGCTCCTTTTGAAAACATTGTTCTTAAGAGCAGAGCAACTGAAGCCTTGGAAATATGGAAAAGAGATATAGGAGAATAATTAAAATGATAATTGTAAATCATACCAACCTAGCTCATGGCTTGAGGTGACTCCTGTTCTGATTTTGACAGTGGGATTCTGTTATAAATGTTCATTTTTTCTTCCCCACTGGTATGACATTAGAGTCTGGTGATGATCCGAGCTGGCAGGGTTGAAATGCCAGCCATTTCTACCCTCCCTACATGCAATATTGCATCAAAGAAGATGAAAAGTCTTCTGAATATGTATATGTAGCTTTGGCTGAGAGGTGAGCAGTTAGCATTCTGCTAGAGGGCTGATAATGCTAAGCCAATTAAAGATAATTCAGGATATTTAGGTTCTGATTGAGTAAGTGCAGACTGAAAACAGTTTTTACAAAAAATGAATAAATTTTGTTCCTCAACTATTTGGAGTTGTTGGGGAATTTTGAATTATTTTTAAAACAACTTTTTTAAGCATTGATCATTGATCATAAGCATCATCCATGTCAGTTGAATCTGATAACTGCAGATTTATTTGTGTAAGACAACTTCTTGCTTCTTCACACCAAAGTTGTTGTAATGTGTTCTGCTGGTCTCTTTGATATTCAAAGGTTTTTAGTAACCAGTCTAAACTTGAAGAACTGATGAAAACAACAAGCTTAAATTTGCTTAGAGAAGAAATGGGTCAAAAGTTTTGGCCTAAAATGTGCTGCTCCTTTTTTTAGCTCATTTTTCCTTTGTTAAATTGTCTAAAACTTTGAAATGGAAATTTTCTGACTTCCAGAATGATATTTTAAATGCACAATGCTTTCTTAATGTCAACAGTTGTTTGTGGGTGTAGCTCATACTTTTTGGAAAACTAGCTCACTCTCTTCCACAAGAAAATGTCTTCAGTTTCCTCATGTAATGAAATGTGAGGCAAATATCGGAGAGGAAACTCTTGCATAAGGAGGTGAAGTGAGTCCCTTGTGGTTGTGTTATCAGTCAGTTGCAGGGCTGGGATCAGTACTCGCCTTTGGAGGGTCTCACCAATGCAGCTCAGTCCTGTTCCCAATTTGAATTGATGGATTTTAACTATAACTCCCAGCTGGAAACAAGTGGTTGGTTATATCCTGTTGTACTTCTGGGTATGGTGGCAGCTTGGCAGGGCAGAGGGCAGTGTCATTCTAATGCAAAAGTTTGGGGTGTCATCCTTTGGCGGTTTACAATTGTTTTCCTGTGATGGGGTGTGCTGTGCAATCCATGTGTTTCTGACTGAATGTAGCCAGAGAGACCTATGTTATTAGCATTTCTACCCACCAACATTTACTCAGAAATGGGAACAATTTTAAAAACAGGATGAGAATACAGATTCAATGATGTTGTTGTAATTACTGTACCAGAGAAGATGGCTCATTTCAGGATAGGGAAAGCAGTTACAAATACAGCATCTCATAAAAGAGACTTTAATTAAGTTGAGAGGCAAAATATAATAACAGTCTTTTTAACATAGACATGCTCTATCAAAGATCCCCAGACTGACAGGAAGATTAAGCTTGTTATGGTTTCTACGTCAACGTAACTGTTGAAATCAGCACTTGCCAAAATACAGCCTGGATCATAAGATAGGCAGGTTCCCATACAGCAAACTATGAAAGGTTTTTAGGATTTTATTTTTTATTTGGATGAAACAAGTTTTATTCACAGAGAATGGTTTACAACCATGTGCATTTGTATAAAAGAGATAGAAGATCCTTCAATTAATGAAAATCACCCAGATTCTACCTCAATTCTTCCCAATATAGCTAAATGCTGGGCATATCTATTCATATGTACATCACTGTTGATATGTGCAGTGCTTCCTAAAGCACTGCCAGTGGTGGCAACAACTTTAATGGCTTTTCCCATGTCCTGTAGGAGTCCTTCAGTAGCAGTCCTGTGATGCTCCCCGCTAAAACTCTCAGTGACTTTCCCAAAGTTCTCCAGTTCTTGTGCCCCCTGGAGGTGTCTTTACTTCTTACCCTAGCTTGTCCATGTTTGCATTCCTTCCCCTCTCTCTGTTGCTAATTATTCTTCATCCCTGCAAAGGGCTTCTCTTCATGCTGGACTTTGGACACAAGAATAGTCTCAGTGGAAGCAAGTCAAACTTCTTTCATATCCTTATTCTCTGAATAAGCAACAGTTTCCTTATGTTATATAGAAAGCCAGACTGTGTTGGTTTGATCTCTAGCACTGTCTTTGGAGTGAATGGTCAACTGGGCTGGCTCCTGGGTGTCCCCCCTGCTTCTGTGACATAGTTAAAGCCCTTGGGTTTGGCTGCTCTAGCAGCAGGTGGGACTGTCAGGGGCTAACACTGAAGCTTCTACACCAGGAAGGAAAGGGTAAACCTTTTTGATCAAATAAGCATTAAATGTCTTTTGTACTGTGGGGTTGGGCTCCCAAGTCCTTACAACCTCGGACTGAAATCAGAGGCATCAGTTTTCCTACCTTTGCCATGGGCTTTTTTTTTCTAAGTCAAAACACTGAAGATAACTTCATAAGCCTGACTCCACTTAAAATGTTATTTATTTCTGGTTAACTCCTGTGTGACTTAAGTAGCTGGATATAGATTTTCTCTGTTTAAGAGATGTGGACCCTTTGCTTCTTGTTTGCCAAAGCTGGTAAGTCTGTTTCTCCATGCATGTGAAATAATTTGTAAAATAGGACACTGCTACAGTAATGCTATTAATTGTTAGTGAAATTCTGGTACAGAAGTAATAAATGAGAGTTGAGATTCCCTTTCTGCTTCAATGACTTCATTGGGGCTTTAAAGTGCAGAGCAAAACAAGACTATGGTGTTGTAGGCTAGACTGTCACTTCATGGTAATTTTAATTATAATGGTCCTTTTGCATGAAAGATATTTTGTGAATGTTATTTGTAATCATTCAATACTTCAGAGCTACCCTGCTATTCCAGACTGTCATTACCAGGAAGAAGCAGGCCTTTTGGAATTCAAATTTGATGCAGAGAGCATCATTCACTGGGCTGACTCCACTTTTGTTGGCAATCTATCAAATACACTGTCAGTGGGAGTCCGATTCTGCAAGATGAAGAACAGTCAAATCCACTGGCTCCACTGCACCCCACGCTGGTTTCATCCAGGTTTGAAAATGGGTTGCTGAACATCTGTTCTCAGCTGGTGATGGGGTTGATGGTGGCTGTTTGAAATTCTTTCAAAGGTGGGAATGTTTCACTGGCAACAGGAAAGATGCCGAATACTCAAGGACCAGGGCCTTGTTGCTTACAACATCAGCATTTGTATTTAAAAGATCCCCAGAAAAGCATTGCCTCTACCTGTAATATTTTGGTTGCTTGGGGTTTTCTGCTCATCAGGCATGTTGACAGTTTTTAATAATGATGTAAACAGCATCTGTTTTCAATAGTAATGTGTGCACGGCACTCTCGGGGGACAAGTGACCTTTGTCTGGTTAGGGGTTTGGTTTGATGGATTCTTCCATCCAAATTACTTTCATTTAACCGAGGGATTATAGGGGGGTATTGTTCTGGAGCCAGGAAGCAGTTTCTCTGGTCTGGGGTTATCTGTCTGTGTGTTTGGGTCAGCTCTCCTGCCATGGTCCCACAGATGGGGACTCTCTAGGCCCATCTGATTTCAAGCAAATATTTCTCTGAATGACCCTTTCCTGGGCTGTTTGGGAAATCCCTCCCCATTTTGGCTACTCTGCCACTTTCAGAGGTATCTTTCAGCTGCTTGACATCTACTCTGGGATGGGACATGCCATAAACATCCCTTTCCTGCCTCTTTGGGGGGTGATACATACTCCAGCTTGCTCACATGCCAACTGTCCCAGACCCCCTTTTCAGCCTGTGCTTCATTGCAAGCACAATTTCTATCAGCAACTGAAGGTTTCAACCCAGAACAGGAAAAGAACAGGTTTTAGGGTAGCTTTGAAGTGAACAGCTTTTTCTTGCTTTCACCTTTGAAGACAAAGTGATGTGAGGACCATGATGGATGGATGAAGTATGTGGAAGTCCAGAAGCATGCATCTGTACTGAACAGAAAGTGAGACAACAGACTCACAGATGAGTCAGCTGAAGGTACCACCTTCCTACATGAAGGCAGGTGAAACAATGGGCTCTTGGAAAGCACCTGGAAGGACCAAGTAAGACAGGTATCAGCAAATACAACCCAGTCTCTTAAATTCCCAGTTATTTTCTCTTTCAGCTTAAATTAAAAACAATGTGCTCAAGGAAAAAACATGTCTCTTGTCTGTCAACTGCCACATTATTAACAGCTGAACTCTGTCCCATGGTGGACAGTCTAGTTAATCCTAATTGGTTTCAGGCAAGTGCTTCATATTTTTCAGACCTAGGTGTTTCCATGACAGCAAAACACTAATTTTGTAGGGAGGGGAACACTTAGGAAGATTTAAATTGGGAACATTTTGGTTCATGAACCCTGTTGGATAAACACTGGCTTTATTTCCGGCAGATGTCCTTAGCACAATTCTTTAAGAAGGTAAGATATGAAGTTGGGCTGTCACTGAATGCATGGGTGGTGCTGGGCAGTGCATTGCACTGGCACAAAATGGGCTGGAGCAGAGGTGGCTCTACCTCCCTTCATAAAGTGCTTGAGAATTGCTGAAATGAAGGGCTAAATATGAACTTGGTGATGTTATTAATGTTATGAATGAGACGTTAAGCAAGAAAAAAATGAAGAGAACAAGATATTCCTTTTTTTCCCTTTCTCTCTCTCTTTGTCTTCTTTAGCTTGTCTCTGCTCATCATGCCCTCTTCTCACATGAAGCTGAAGCAGTCAGCTTCAGCTTTCACAGATTTCCCAGCCCTCGTCCACGATCCAACCACCACAGCTGGAGACAGCAAGCTCTGCTGCCGTCCACACTATCCTGAGAGGCTGAGTTAAGACACTTCCATCAATCAAGGACTAAGTTGTAACATGCTTTGAGAATAATGGGACCCAGATTTTGCAAAGATCTTATCGTGCCTCCAGCTGCACTTAGACCTCTACAAATCCTTAAGCAGCAGAGTGTCCCAGTGCTTGCTGTGGTAAGGTGTAGAAGTAGCTCACTCATTTAAAGATGCAAATGAGTGATAACCTGTCTCGGTTGTATTCCTATGGCTGAATACTCTTCTCACGCACCATTGCCCATTCAGTTACTATGAATGTCTGGATAGGTGAAAGGCAGTGTTGGGTTTCTGTTGTTTTATATTCCTTCTAAGTTGCTGTCAATTTTGAAATTTAAATAACATATGTGGGTAGAGTTCTGGTCAAACTGTAGAGGTCCCATTTGGATGCTGGGCATCATGGTTCTGTTTGGATCCATAGAGATGCTAAAGCATGTTTTGTGCAATAGAGACAGGCAGTGGTCAAGGATTCCTGAACGTTTTATGACTTATTTGATAATTAAATCTCTTTTTTTTCTATTGCAGCAATCAGCCTAATAGACTGAGTTTTCTGATTGCTTTGGTATCATTCAGCTTCCAAATGCTTAAGCACTTTCATAGGTTTTGTTATCTGCAATACCAGAATTAAAGATTTTCAACAGAAATGAAAGTAAACATTGCTGCCTTCTACATTAAAATATCTCCTGTTTAATTTCTGAGATGTTGCCAGTATCTGCATGGTATCATACTTAGAGAATGAATTTACCTGGCAAAACATGACAACTATCAGCACATTTTAGGTTATGGTTTTAGGCAAAAAGAATTGCTCAACTGTATAATCCTGCCTAGATAGTGATCCAGCCCTTCCCAGAAACATGGTGATTTTCCGAGTTACAGAAGAGTGAAGGAACAGAGTGAGTATGTGGTAACATGTTCACACCTTTCCATCTGCATCTCCCATCTGTTGAGAGGCACAGGTGGTATTTCTCCAGGTTGATACTCTTTAGTGGGCTCCCATCATCCCCCAGATTTGTGTAACTCCATTTTTTGCACCCACAAGCTTTTTGTAACCTGTTGCAAGGAATTCTAGAGGTCTTTCAGAATCAGGTATTTTCTGCATGCTCTCCATTTTGTCCAGTTAGAAAGTATTAAATAAAACTGATAGGAGCCAGGTTGAGTAATTATCATCCTGCTTGCCCTGCCTGTCCCACTTGGACTTTGGAGCTCTCTGTGGTGCCTCTGGTCTATTGTCTCTACTGACCTGAAGATAACTGGTGTGTTGAGCCTTCACTGCCCTTCCATGCTCCAATCAGTGCTGCTGAAAGTGGAGGGCACTCAGCCCACACACCATGTGCTAGATGGAGATGTTCCCTGCATGGTCCCAGTCCCACTAGCACAATTTCTTTTCCATTCTTTGCTTATGTCCTTACTTTTATGATCCCCGCTTCTAATAGTGACTGCATTGAATTTTTCAAAAGCTATCCCATCCCTTAACTATATGAATAAAAATAATTTAAAAATCATCTTTGGCAGGATTAGAATTCTTTCCATATGTGTCACTTCGTATTTCTCTATAAATTACCTACCAGCTTGCTGCCCAAGTGCTGTCCAGTGAGGTCTTTCTGAAATTCTTCAGGGTTTTTTTGTTCTAAACAACTCTGTATCATCAGCAACCTTTTTTGGCATCATTTCAAGCTCTTTACAGCTCATTACATGTATTATTACTTCAGCATCCTTTTCTTGAGTGGTAATGGTTTGTTCAGAAACCACTATCATGGAAGTAATGCAAAAACTGTTCTTCTCTTGTTTATTTATCCACCGTGATTTTAATTTGCCATTATAGAAAATTATGTTGCTTTAAAAAACAGAAGATATTTATTTAAATGTAAGAAGCAAATAATGAAACAGATGATCTGGTTTTAGACATGAAATTATGACAAGTGTATTTATTCTACAATATCTGAGAATGTAAGTTGATAAATGAAATAGACTATTTAAGAATAACATTGCTTATTTCCAGATTTAGAGAAGGAAAGATCATAAAGCTCATAAAAGACACCACACAAGCATCTAAAACAAGGGACTTTTTGTCAAAATAATAAGACAGTTTTACAGCTATTTCATCTCAGCAGGAATTCAGTGGGGTTTTTTTTCAGCATGTTTATCTAGTTCAGCTCAGAGACAAGTTAATTGAGAGCTGAAAAACTGTTTCAAAATAGGAAAAGCCAACTGATTTTTCTAACTATCATAGAAGTAGAAGTGGGATGTGAGGAGACCAGTTCTAATGCTTTCAATGTCTTGAAGGACCTTGTGGTTACTAATGTCCAGTTCAATTCATTTGCCATAGAAAGTGCATACATTAATAAATAAGCTACTTTTTCAATACCAATTGCATTTCTTTAAGAATTTAAAAACTATACAATCAAAATAATTGTTGTTTGCATTTTTTTTAAAGTTGCTGTTGTGCTTTGTATCTGTATTTTTAGGCAAACAAAGCTTGACACCAATCACCTAGAAAAAAAAGTCAAACTACAAATCTTTAACTTATATTTTAAACAAGGAAATTATGAGCTACAAAAAAAAAAAAAAAAAAAAAAAAAAAAAAAAAAATCTACAAGCCAGATGTACAGATACAGTTTACCCCCAAGTCCTCAGATGGTACTTCATGTCTCACAATTTTTATTAAGTGTTTAAATGATGTCAGGAAACAAGAATTATTTTTTTTAAAGTTGAAGTATGCAAGGTATGAATAAAACTAATTTCTTTGTACCTGCACTTGGCAGAACTTGTTGCAACTGGTGAAAATTGCAAGTGGTCAGAGTCCACTCTTTAGGCAAGAGCTGCGACTCTATATGTCAGCAAACAATGGAACCAAAACAATCCCATAATCTTGCTTCCCAGTCTGTAAGCAAGATACCACCAGAGCAGGGAGTCATGCATGATATTGATTTATGGCAATTTGGCTGGATGACCTGAATAATATATTCTGGCTAAATTTAATGCAATTTAACAGCTACTCCAGATAAACCTTGGCATTGATAACAGAGATCTCCTGATTTGGAATGAACCAGATATTCCCTTCTTGGTAATGCCCCTGACACCCTGAATGTGGGTGAATTTTCAATTTCAGGGACCTCGGTAGTGACTCATGAATGGTTATCAAATGCCACAGCTTCCTGTGAGTGAGATCTGGCACTAAGATCTTCCTTAATTTCCATAGGCTGCTCCTGGACTCTTTCGGCGCTGACCTGAGTCCCAGCCAGCACAAACCCACATAGTCCCATTAACTGCAAAAGAGGCCCATTGACAGAAAACATGGATTGATCCTGGTTTATTCGTATGTCTGTGCTTTGCATCTAATATAAAAGAAATGTGGTAATTGTTCAGTAATGGCTGCCTTACATCTACCCACTCTGAGGTATGAATTAGCTTTCTTGCTTTTTCTCTGATGAGCTAAACAGGGTGGCCTCCTCAGAGGAGGATTCAATTAACATGCAAATATCAGATTGTAGGGAGAATAGCTGACACCTCTGTCTCAACCTTTGTGAACTTAATTCATAAAGTATTGTAAGCAAAATAAATTGCTTCTTTTCTGAGGCTGTAATTGCTAAGTACATTATACTTGGTGTTCAGGGAGAAATTATCACTGTGCTATCAGATAAAAATCTGGAACTAATCGAAACACGCAATTTCATGTCAGGGAAATACAAAATAAGGTCATGTAATTTCTGCACATAATTGTGATAATGTAAGGCCTAATTCTGCAAGACCACAAAATTTACCCACTGAACAGGAGTCCTGATCACACCGGTAATTCAGGAGTGGGTTCCTATTAAAATAACAATTGTGAATAACATTCCTAACTAGATTTGTTAGGATAACAAGGCACTGCGGCACAACAAGGCAGTTATCTTTGAATAAAACATACTAGATTTGATCATAAGATGCACATACAGATAATGACACTTAAAAGTTTCAGGGAGTCACCTGAAGTGTTTTTATCACATGTAGCTTTTAAAACAAATTGTAACAGGCCACCTGATTAGAGAGATACTATCTCAGTTGCTGATTTGAGGCAGAACTGAGAAGTAGATGCTCTCACTCTAAATCAGTAATCTAGTACAATCAGGCAGATTTCTTTTGACTGTGGTATTTTTGTGGGTGGACCAGATCAAGGAGATGCAGCTTCTCTTAAAAAGCAGATTAAAAATGTAAAAATCAAAAAAACACACCTTTTCAGAAAAGAAAATATGACTAGAATCATAATGGGAAGGGAGGCTATTAAATGCTGAAATGTCATGTACTAAACTTGCCTAAGAAAATACCTGTAATGGGGTCATGAGCTTCGGAACAAGGCTCACCTTGGTAGGGTTGCCCCCTGAGCTAATGAAGTGTTCCTGGGATAGCTCAGGCAGGCAGAACACTGACAAAGCTGATCCTTTAAAATATGAAATGAGAAGGGGGGGACAAAGTGTCTCAGTGTAGAGCAGGAACAGGTAATGGCACAGGGTGTTATAAGAGGAAAGGACTAGACTCCTGCCTGGGTTCTGCCAGCCTGGGTGACTTGGAGCAGTTCAGAAAGGACCATGCCCTTTGCTGGGGGGCAATCCCCACCAGGCACTAGCAGGGGACAGCTGCAGATGCACGAAGGTGTGTAAATGCAGGTGGGGGTGGGTGAAATCCCAGCTGCGGTGGGGGGACTGCTGGAAACACCTCCCATGCCCAGCTCCCCCTGCCCTGGCTGTCGGTGGCAGGGAGAGAATATCTGGCAGCACAGGAGGCCGGGCTGCCCAGAGAGCACTTGGCCCTGGGTGATGACAGGGTGAAGTGTTTTGCAAGGGTGGGTAAAGGTCTCAGGTGTCCCTGTCCACACCAGAGAAGACAATCTGCCACAGCAGCTAAGGAGGCAGTAACGAAGGCAACTTGGTGCCCAGTACTGAGCTCACCTGTCTTAGTGCAAAAACATGCTCTGTCTTTCCACATATGATGTCCTGATGTGCCACAGCTGAATTCATTTTGACAGAAGGCTATAGCACCTCTTTTACTATGCTTTTATTGCCACTCAGTACAGTTCATGGAAGTGTGCATGATCTTGCCTTGGACTAGGCGAGGAAATAAGCAAGCTCTGACACAACTACTGCATATTGAGAGGTAAGATCATCTCTCAGAGACAGATTTTTACTGCTACTACATAAATCTAGTTAGGCTTCCTCATACCTGCATTTATGAGTATGTTTGAATGAAGAAAAGACACACTCCTTTTTCAGGACTCCCTTGTTCCCTAAGTACTACATGCCTCTCCCTGCCCTGACCCCATGGTGGGAGCAGCCACAGCGTTTGCCAGATGAAACTGCAGCTTCCCACACAGAGGGACCCCAAGTCAGGGCATCTGGATGCTACAGTGGGGTCAACAGCGGTACACAGGTGGAGATACACTACATAAAATTTAGGTAAAAGGGATGCTAATATGATTATGAGACATTTACCATTGCATTCCTGAATTTCAGAAGCTGATACCTTCTGCATACTCCACTCTGTAACTGGAATTCTTGTCTGAATTGACAATGCAATCATAGTATTGGAGTGACATTGCAGCAATCTTTGTCTCTTTCATTAGCAACTCCAGGAATAAAGAATATCTTATGCTGGTATCTGCATTATTTGTAAGATATTCTCCCTATTCATCACAATAATTTTGTCTTTTCTGTGTATATATGCAACATATTACCCAGGTTCCACAATTTTCTTTCTCTTATTGCTCAAGATTAAATTTCTCAGAATTGTATTTTCTCTTCCAAGTAAGACTGACCATGCAGCCTGATATTGCTTCCTTTGTGACAGTATTAGATTTCTCAACCGATGAAATATGGACACTATTAGATGGCATTGACTTTTTTTAAAGCTGTAAGTAGTGACTGATAAAATCAGTAACACAGATCATTTTAAGTGACCTTTCATCCTAATAATTCTTTGGTTTTGTCTGATATGGAAATTAATTTTACATAATGTGAGAAGATATATTTGTGGAGTCTTGAAAGAGTATATCTTCTAAGCTACTGAGACTAGCAGCTGTATTTTCTTTTTGAAGTTTATGTCATTCTTTGTGGTGAATGACTGAAGATGTTCTTTGGCTCGCTGTGTTAAAATTTTGTGCAGTAGGAGGTCTGTCTAATCTGTCATACAGTTACTACAGTCATGCTGCTCAGGTTTTATAACTCTGCGAGGGTCTGCAAGAGGAGACCTGTAGCTAAACCTACTTCGCTATTTGAAGGCGTGTGTTTGCAGGGGCTTATTCTCAAAGACGCTTCTCAAAGACCTGACTCACCACAGTGAGGTTGGTAAAGATGAAGTCATGAAGGTAGAGTGGCAAAGTGCTGGAGTCCTCTTCTAAGGCTGTGACAGCATTTGGAGAAAGTGCATGTAGCTGAGGACAAGGATGGTGGGATGAAGCCGCCTTGCCCAGGGGCTGTATATTGTGCAGAGAGGTTCAGAGCCAACCTGGGCACATGCATTTGAAGATGCAACTTGTGATCTACAAGTAGAAAGGTTTGCATGAAGAGCTGAAACAAGGTCTAGAAGATTCTTAACCCAGAGGCATTGTTTTTTTCTCATTTACCCTAGATGGGAGGGTACAGTTGATTCCCAGATCCAGAAAAACTGTTCTGTGGCTCCCAGACTCCTCTGAAAAGGAGCTGCAGGTACTCCCTAAGTGGAAGACAGAGCTCCCACTCTCGTTCAGAGATCAGTATCTCTGTCCAAACATGTGGAAGAGGGCTGGTGTGGGAAGAGCAGCCTGCGGCACGGGAGCAGAGCCAGAGATTGCAGCTATGGCTGCTACCGAGGCGAGACTAATGGCACCTGCTTCTGTGAACTTTGGAGATGGAAAGAAAGAGCTGGGGAAAAGCTGTGCTGGTAATAGAGCAGTTATGTTGTTGGTTCATATTGCTGTAACACTCAGAGTGCAAATTTTGGGTGTCTGCTGCGTTGAGTGCTGGGTAAACATATAATTGCCATGAACAAATGAGAACAAATGTCACCTTTGATTTGAGGTGAGAACCCCCCTCTAACTGAGTGTAAACTACACACATGACATGCCCAAATGCCTTGGAAATGTCATGTTTTGCAGTGTGGTAAGGGTAATATAGAGAAGCACTTTTTGGGCAACTGAGCATGGGATTCTGGAGCTATAATATATGACCATGAAAGGTCTTCCATCAGCTCCAAACTCAATCTTTCAATTTTTTTCTTTCAGAAGCTTGAACTGGATATTTAGGAGGGACTCAAGATGACTTCTGGCAACAAAACTTGACTTTGTTTTCTGGCACTTTATGAGACAAACCTTGTTTAGTCTCTAATTTTTTATATTATTAAATACAAAGATTTTTACTGGTGACTTGTTTTTCATTACCTTTTCTCTGTACCTCCAGACTCTTGAAGGAGAAGAACATTTAAAGCTGCACAGCTGTGTAGACTTGGAATTACTAAACAATTTCCATTCTCAAGTCATGTTCTCGGTTGATTCTGCCTTGTCAAATAAGATTGATTCCAAGTGGATTACATATTATACTGCCTATCCCAGGGCTTGGTGGTTTTGCAAGCTTCAGCAAATCTGATCTGGCAAATTTGGAAAAAGTCTGACACAAAGCAGTTTAATTTCCTTATGTCAGAATTCTTGGAGCTCTTTAACCTGAACTGCAGTGCCTCAGTTTGGAGCAGGAAATGAAGCTCAGTAGGAAGGTTTGATTTGCAACTGGGTCAGTTTTCCCTCTCACCTAAATCTGGCCAAGACACAAACCTCTGAAAAAAAATACCACTATTTCACATACACTTTAGATAAATGGTGCTGAGGGTAAATTCTTGGATGATTTCATCTCCAGAACTAAGGCTCTAGCCCAGCATATTCTCAGGAGCTCTTCCTTTGTAATTGGGCATTGGAGCCAAGGAAGAAGAAATGCTACACTTGCAGTTCAAGCATATGGATGCTTAAGGCAAAGCTGTGAAAAGCAGGTGAAGATGCAGCAGACTAGGGAGTGGGGAACAGATGTAAAGATAGACAGGGTAATCTGGATGATAGGAATAGGAGCAGGGTAAAAAGCACAGAAAAGAGCTGGGATATGAAGCAAGAGAAGGTGGTGGGGAGGCAGGTGGGTCTGTAATCGATGGAATATATGATCTTCTAAGATCAAATTCAGGATAGGAGATTTTCTTTATCATCTTCCCTAACAAATGGACCAGAAATAATGTCAAGTAAAATATGAAGGTGCTCCTACACAGAAGGTAAGGATTTCCTCTCTGCTCCATGAGCTGAGTTTGAAGGGATTAATAGATTGAGATTGAAGCAGCCCAGCTGGGGTAAGCACTGCTTTGGGGTCGAGCATAGAGGCAAGTGATGTGCCCCATACACACAAGAGACAATGGGCCACTGAATCAGGGGGAAGCAGAAAAGTACTGAGATATTTCAGTGGAAAGAATCCTCACTCACTGTGTGAGACGAGCCACCTCCGAGGAACACTGCTGCAACATTAAGCAGACTAGTCTCTACTGATAATATTTGAACAATACTATGAAAATGCTGGTGGACAAGTTTCAGAACACTCTAATATCATATATAATATCAGTCAAGGATTGAATTGCGTTGCCAAGCTTCATCAAGAAAACTGGGACAGATTGGCAGAGCAGGATGCATGGCACTTCAAGGGAGAGAAGTACAAGAGAGAGATACTGAACTTAATATATTTTGTATTAACACCTGCAGCAGAAAATAGAGCCCTGCGTGTTTCTATGCCAAACCTGAAGTGATCCATTCACCTTTGTATGGTGAACCCTAGCACTTATTGCCATCTGGGTGAAGGGTCTGCTAATTTCCTCAAGGAAAGGACTGTGAAGGGTTGACAGTGTTTGATCAAGGCCAATGTAGAGATGCAATGAAATGACCAAACAGGTAACAAACTTAGCAAGTAGCCAAGGGGCACTGATCACAGGAAAGTGATAGTCCTGCTCCTGGAGCACAAACTGAGGGTGATACCTTGGCTGGGAGCAGAAGAAGGGAAAGGCTGTTGAAAAAGTGAAGGATGTAGCCAAGTCACAAAGGAAGGAGGCTGGTGGGGGGGGATTGTGTGTGTGCCTTGTGCTTCCATTCAGTGCCAGAGAGATGTGAGCAGCAGTACTTCAGTTGTGAATGACTGATGCAGGCTTGGTTTGAACAAGCAGCCTTGAATCTCCACAAAATATTTGTTGGAGGTAACGTTTACAAGAGCAATATACTTCCAATACTAGATTAGTGCTCTTGAATCCAAATGAGGTGACTTTTGTGAAAGACAGTTTGTCTTGCAGGGAGATCAGGTGCACTCTTGTTGGGGCCCAGGGCCCAGGAGACCACTCAGCAGTCTCAGCAGGCCCCCTGAGCAGCGGTGTAAGGGGCTGCTGGCTCCCAGAGCTCTCCTGAATGCAGTCATGATGTTAATACAGGGAAGGGACCTTCCCCTGTGCACTCAGTTACATCCCGAGTTTGACCACCTTGATGGGATGCAGTATGAACCATCCCGTGGTCACTGAATGCTTATTTGTAGAGCTATTAGAAAAAAAAAAAAAAAGGATTTGCAAGAGCAAACTCAATTAGTTTAATTTACTCATTTCGAATTTTTTCCTGAAGCCTTTTTGGAGGTATGCATCCCTTAGCATATGTATATCCTGTAAGAGCCAGGAGAAACTCAATATGCAGGTCATGAAGCAGACCTTTGGGTGGCCTCTTGGGGAAATGCAGGGATATTTCAAACAAGACTGAAAAGTTTTAAAACTGGGTCGATTTCAAAATGTTAACAATATATTCATGTACATTTCATATTGAGTACTGCTTCACCTGCACTTGCACTGAAACTAAAATGAGGCACAGGTCTTTGGCCCTGCCCCCTGCAGCTTCAGTCCCCAGGCTGGGACCAAGCTCGGGGTTTCCTTCCTACAGAGAAGTTGGCATGTACCCATCTCCTAACATGGACTTGGGCAAGGTCTTGGTCCCTCTATATCCAACAGCGTTGAACAGATATTGTGTGTGGCACAACAGGCTCTTTCTTGCCTTTCAAAGCTCTGCATAAGAGAAATTAGCCTTGAGATACACTTTCAGTGAAGAAATAATGTGCTTAACATACCCAGAGAACTTAGGCTTCATGCCTAAGTAACTCTTTCCTGAAGATACAACTTCCATGCGACAGACTTTTCTGTATTACTGATTTACCTTGGAAATATGATTCTATAGCTCAACTTAGGTTCTTCATATAAGTGAAAGAACATAAATTATGAGCTTCACAGTCTGAGTCAGGGCAGCCAGGCAACACTTGAGAGGATTTGCAAACTGGTTCTGCTGGTGACTGGATCATATTTCTATAAATGCTGGTTTCAGTGCTGATACTATCAACATAGGTCTATTGAAGCAGCATTGCTTCTACAGAAGGAAAAAAAAAAAAAAAGAAGAAAGGAAAAAGAAAACCAAAGCCTCAGTTTGGAGATGAAATTTACTTTTCTCTCTTCTTTTAGGCTCATGGTTTTTGTATTACTCACTTAATTCTGTGGTCACTTTTCAGGAGCTCCTGCAGAGGATTTTGCCTCCTCCTCTTCCCTAAGGGAAGAAGGTTATATAGGGATTTTCCAGCTGTGTTCAAGTACTGAGCAAATATGAACTTTAAAAATTAAAAATCTGTCTTTTTAAAAAGGTAAGAGCCCAACATCTTTGCACAGAGTTGCAGAAAATGATGGATGAAGTTTGGAAGCTTGTTATGAACATGAATGGTGCTGCTCTCTGATCTATTTGTTTTGTACTTAATTGTGGCTTAGTTTTAAATGAAGTTAAATGCCAACGCTGTCAGTCTAGCTCAGAAATGGTACAGAATCTGGGAATCTGGCTGCAAAACTCATGTTGCTCAAGGAAACCTGCATTCACAGTCAAAGAGAAAGGTAGCCCATCTTGCTTTTCCTACAACACACAGTCAGCCATTTGGGTGATGTATGTGCTGATGTCTCCTGTAAGTGTTGGTGATACTTTCCATGTAGAAAATGCAATCAGTGTGACAGATATTCACTGCCAGCACATTGAAATGGAAAGCCTGCTGCAATTCAAATAGAAATATCCTGGGAGATTCTCAGCTATGTTGAATTAAGGAAGGAAGAATAGATCAAATATTTTTTTCTAAGCTCAGTTAACTCCATGAGAACAGAACACAGCTGTGAGTCCCTTGAAGGCAGTACACATTCTCTGCCAAGTTAGAAGGCAATTATTCTTCATAAATCTGTCTTTTTAAATTCAAGCAGATCGATTGTCTCGTCTATCCTTTCCCTATGCAAGCACCCGGAAAGGCTCTTTCAGCACCACCTATGACTAAGTACCTCTCTTATCAGAAGAGCCACACCAAGGAAGCGATGGAAGCCCTGTCAGCCTTGCATATCCCTTTATAATGGTGGATGTAAAGGTACGTTCAGGTTTTCAATGTTTTAACCAAGAAGTTTCTGTGCTGGTTTTAAACATTGTTTCGGCTTTAGATATCTGAAATAGGACACTCCTGAAAATTTATTGTCTAGCTAATAAGCAGAGAAGTGTTGCAAGAAGACAGGATAGTTTCCTTACGTAGACTGTCATGGTTGCATCAGCATAGGGCTCCCAGTGCTGTGCTAAAATTGGCTTGGTTACAAGACAGTCATCTCCTAATAGCCCTGCTTTGCCAAGTCACCCTGGCTCTGAAAGTCGAAATGGCTTCTGCCCTTCCTGGTGACCTGTAATCACAGCTAGACATCCAGCAGATACAGTGAAGGCAAGTACTGTTTGGTGCACTTGTAAGCAAAGCCTGTGTAAAAATATGTGTGAGACTTGGGAAGATCAGCTACCTGCAGGTCTTTAAGGTACTCGTTTTGATCTGAGTAATATGCTAGTCTTGATGATTTTCACTGAGTGATTTTTTCCCCCTCCAGATAGGGATAATGCTTTGTATTTGTAAAGTGCATTTTGAGATTGTGCCAATTTCAGCCATTACCTCTGTGGTATGTCTTCTCTGGCTGAGATTTGGTGGATTTACTAAGGCCCTGAAACTGCAACAATGCTATGAGAAAGAGGGAGGAGTTAGCATAAATTGTTCTCTCCCATGCTGCTGTGGCACATCAATGAAAGAAAGGGTGTTCATTTTTCTTTTTTTTTTTTTTTTAATTTATTTTAAAGACCATATTAGTGTATGTACTTCTGTTATAATGAAACAAAGCAAGCAAATGAGATGTTTGCCCTTGCCAACCAGCCTTCAGACAGAACCCTGCATGAGAAGTGAGTCAAGGAGAGTTGAGAGGTGAGATGTCATGTGGAACAGACCCAGCAGCAGGTCCTGGGTCAGCTGCTTGGTGGCACTGGGTATGACTGGGGCAGCCTGGAGACACACCATAATCACTGACAACTTAAATATAGGCGAAAAGTGTGATCTAGGTATGAAGAAGTATGGGAAATCCTGCTGCAACCCATCATGCTATTAGGCAGTGGAGAGTATTACTGCTTTCCTCAAAAATTGCAAATGAAGAAATTAGAACTGAGCCAATATATTCATAGTAGCTTCTGGGGGTCTGAAAGGCCACATGAATTTCAATTTGTGAGTAATTTCTGCTACAAAAGCAGAAGGAATTCAGAAAAGTCAACAGCTTGCCATTGGATTGACAAGGGATGATGGGAGAGAAAAGGATTAAACAACCTGGAAGCTAAACTGAAACACTGCTCTTATTTTGACCTATCTGTAATTTGGTGTTGATCTTTTAGCTCCATGAAAACAAAGAGGAAAGCTGTGAGCATTACTTTCTCAGCTCCAAAGGAGACCAGAGCACAGTTTGCTGGAGACTTCACAGGGGCTTTGCTCCAAAAGTGGTGAGGTGTCACTGGGTATAGATAAGAGGGCTTCCACTTTCTCCCAGCATCTCCCCTATGGTGTTTTCCAGTACAGCTACATTTCCAAACCCTGAATATGTGGAAAACTGCAGCTGTGAATCGTCTGATAAATCACAGAAAACCAAGGCTAAAAAGGTTCACAAGGGCTCATTTAATTTTTTCCTCCAGCCTCAAGGCAGGTTGTACCACTTTATCATCTCTAACCACCACCTGTCTGACCTGTTGTAGTGTGACAGAAATTTCAATCCCCCCAATTACTGCCCTTACCTGCAGGATTTTTTCTTCCCATGCATACTCCAACTTTCACTTGCTTTAATTGAAGATTTCTCCCTATACTATGGACACCCCCACCCATTTATGACAACATTTTACATAGATGGAGGGTTATGTTTCCCTTCAGCCTTTAGTTTTGCTAAAGCCCAATTCAGTTAGCCTCTGTTCTCAGGGTGTTTTCCACCCCTACTTGGCAGCCAGGCTCTCTGCAAGCTCCACTCTTTTTGCCACAGCACATCACTCTGGCTGGTGTGGAAGGGTAATTTCACATTGTATGGGCTCTTCTCCTCCTATATCCACACTAAGAACATCTATCTTCTCCATAACAACATGACATTGTTGATTCATGTTCACTCTGCAATCCACAACCACCCTCTCAGCTCTTTTTTTGGCAGAGCTGCTGCAGCTGAGCCCAGGCTGTGTTTGCACAGCTGATTGTTCCTGCCTACCTCACACGTGTCTCTACTGAACCACATCGTTTTCCCAGGCCTTTTCCCCAGCTTGTCATCATTGCTTTGAATTGTCATCCTGCCCTTGTCCTTCCCCCAGCTCCCATTTGCTTTGTCTTGTCTGTAAGCTAATAGGCATACTTTCCATTTCTCCATCACCTTGACCCTCACCAGATGCTCTTTTCTTCAATTGACCCTAATGTTTTTGGACACAAGGGAAATATATGATGCTTTACCTGCCACACACTTAAGAGCTCTAAAGAGCTGAGTCTTGGAGAAATGGCCTTTTGTTCTTCTTGCAGCAAGAACCCCACAGCAGAGCTGGATGCATTTTCAACTGATACAGTAATGATCACTTCCTCTCTCCAATTGCTTCCCTTAACGTCAAACAGCTCCCACACTTGTAAATGAAGGACAGGATACTTGCTTATAATACATAACTCCTTTTATGTGCATTTTAGGTTCAAGGAATAGCAATAGAATATAGGAGAGTCTTTGCTTTGAGGATGCTGTTGCTCTTAATAAATGAAGTCTGTAGAAAATCATAGCTCTCCACTATAAAAAGAGCACTTTATTGATAGCATGCTATGGCTGTACCCAGTAACTTCATGCTCATAATGAATAGTACCATAAAATGTAGCTTGTGGAAACATGAACTGACATAGGACAGATCCCTTCACCATTTCACATGTTTTTGGTCAGAAGGAATGGCTGGAAGTGCCTGGTCCCGTGCCACTGAGAGTCACACCAAAACTGGGCACTGGACATTAAAACAGCTCCTCTGAAGTAGTGATAATCTCCCTGTTGGTCTGTGAGTAACCTGCCACTTCTGGCTTGCATAAAACTGAATTCTCACGTGATCTGCTGATGTTACTAAAAAAAGGCAATAAACTCCTGTCTCTCCAGGGGTGTGCTCTTTTACCAGAAAGCCACAAGTAAAGACAGAGTTTGTCTGGGAGCCCACTGAGATGCCAAGGGCACTGGGATTGCCTGATGTCTGCCATAAACCAGTCACACAACATTGGCTCCTTTAGTACTTGGTTAAAACATGTCCAGTATACAGTCTGACTACATGTATGTAAACTATAAAAATCCCACATCTCCCTGCCTGAGAGCAGCGAGTTAAATGGGTAGTTCCAAGGATTCAACATCTTACTGGACACAGTAATGACTTGCTTAAAACTTGGGAAAATGGAAGAAAACTTCTGTGTTTGCTTGCTGGTGACTCAGGGCTCAGGGTTAATGTTTTCAAGCTTGCCATAAAAAATATGGACTAGAAACATAACTGATTAGGTAACTGAAGGTCTGTGTCTGCAAACAACACATGAATTCCAACATCTGGAGCTTTGAAAAAAGCCTGAATGTGATAAGGTCTGCAAACAAACTGTGATTTTATAGAACCAGTGGTAACACAGACATAGCAGTGGAGGCAGGGTGGGAAGGAAACAAGTTATACTAGCATTATAACAAAACATTTCAGAAAATATCACTCCTTATTTAAACCTGGGGCATGAATGCTACTGAAACAATTTTACTCCTTTCTTTTATGCTTTCTCTCCTAAGAGGTACTATTTTAGATTTCTACTCACTTCATCAAATTATTTTCAGGGGCTGCTTTCTCTCCCTAGGCTGAATCCACCCCAGAAGGAACTCTTTAGAAGACTAGGCAGATCCACTATGCTCAACTGTCCTACTAACTCATCTGTCTTGGGTCCAAGTGCTCTTCTGATTTGAACTATAATTATCCTAAAACTAGATTTTTCTGAATTTCATTCCCTTGTAGCTTTTTATAGTTCTGTGGATTAATTATTCAGAACTGTGGAAGTTCTCAGCAGTGCTTTTCCACAGCTTTTATGGACACGGATGCATTTCGCTCATGTAGAGCAGAGCACGCACTAGAACTTCAGATGGGGACAAGGGAAAGACTTTGTCCAAATGTTGAACACGCTGAGTTCAGCATGTCCTCCTCTGACACCATTTTCTTGAATCTTTTAAAGCATAAATAACCTCTGAGACTAATAATGTCTATATTCCCTCCCTGGCATTCTTAGGCTTTAAAGTCTCCCTTTATTTGTTACAGGTTGTTGCCACCTGCAGCATTGTGGGGCAGGTGGGGCTGCTGTGAGCGCATGGACCAGCGTGGCTGCAGAGCTGAGCACTGCCAAAAAACACCTCCACATTTTGGCTGGGATGGGGGTGAAATGCAGCAAGGGTGCAGTGGGGAGGTTGAAGGAGACAGATAGTCTGGAACCAGAAGCTGGGGAGAAGTCAGCAACCTCATTTTACTGCTGAGAGTGAGTGGATGTGTGCTTGGGGATGACCGGGCTCTGTGGGATGTGTGAGAGGGGTGTCTCTCAGGGATCAGGCTGGGGAAGATATGTCCAAATAAAGCCATAAGGCTTGGTTTGAGTTTCACTTGAGCTGGAAGTTAGCAGGCATATTTGGAGGGCATGGAGGCACCAAATCACAGACCTGTGAGGCTGCTGCTGGCAAAGCTCCTCTGGCTTCCTCAGCTGGGGCCTGAGTGGTCTCCAGAGCACATATGTGGGGAGAAGCACTCACACTGGGGTGTCACTCCTGCCCTCACCATGCTTCCCTCATCTGCCCAGGAAATCACTGACCCTTCTTTCACTGAGCCCTTCCCTATGCAGGCTGCCACTCACAGCCTTGGTATTTTCCTTCACCACAAAGCAGTGGTGAAGGAAAAGGTCTGTGCTGCAGCTGCAGGCTGTGAGCTGCAGGCTCTGAGCAGGACCCTGGTTCCCCTGCATTTGGCTCTGAAGAGGCAATACAGCAGCAGAAAATGAGATTTAGTCTCTTCTGCCTCCCACATCCTCCTTTGGGTAAGTGCAGAGTGTGTACTTTAATTAGTGATGATACATGAGGGAGACAGGAGATGAAGCAACATTCAAATTAAGTATCTGCAGAGCTGGTGAGAAGGTAAATACGAGCTCTCAAGACTTGGAGGATTTTTTTTCAGTCCCTTCTTCTGCAGCAAGAGTTTGAGTTTTAATTTTAAAAGCAAAGAAAATGTGTTGCAGCATCTTTTTTCCCCAAACCCATCTTTGAGGTCCACCTTCACAGGCCTCTGAGCTTTATGACACTGCAAAACCCAGGATAGATTAGCTGGGCTCCCACTGCAGCTGGGGGCCAGGTCCTTCCCAAGCACAGCATTTCATAAAGCAAAGGATTATTATTCCTGTGCTGGAAAGCCACAGGGGGCATGCTGGACTGATGCCTGCATGACCCTGTTGCAGCTGATCACCCTTTATCAGCAGCAAACCACAACAGGTTTGGAGTCTTTCCCCAGGAGTGGAGGCTTCAGTGACCTTCTAACCAGCCTGACTCCTTTCTCCCAACATGTTGCACTGTTGGGGGGGCTGTGGGGTCCCCTCTGCCCCACCCCTGCATACATTTCTGCTCCCATAATCAGGAATCAAAGCTCACAGCCATGCACTTTATACCACTGCCCATCTCGGGACATCCGAATAACTCATACTTCACAATGTATGAGTTCCTTCCTCCTTCCTGCTGGCATGGATGGGGGCTTCAAACTGGAAGTCTGAATGGGATGCTGACCACAAATATTACATGTGTCAGAAGGAAAAATGAAGGTTTATTGAAGAATAAATTAAACTTACACTTAAAATTTGCTGTTTCTGAAGTGCTTAACTTCCTCTGTGCCTTATATGGCAGATTTTTTCTTTGCCTTTGTAAATAATACTGTATTTAATTATTGGACAAAACATGTTTCATAGCAAAATATGTTTTTTAAAGCATTTTGAACTGATAAATAACAAGTATTCACACCCCCTTTGCTATGATTTCACTTTAATAATGATTTTGGTGTTTCAGTATGAGTCAGGCAAAAACAGAGGAATTGCTGAAAAAATTTGCTAAAAACCTCTCTGAAAATCCAGTTATGAGTCAGAGGAAACACAGTTGAATTTTACTGTTTCAGGCCTGGCTTGGTTGAGTCTGTAATTTTAGAAACCAAATTCCACATCTGGAATTGTCTACGGTTTGGTTATTAATAGGATGTCTGTGTTTTTGTTTCAATACCAGCACCAGGAGATAGGACTGGCCTTGTGGAAGGAGTGGATGCCATGGCCACCGCTGCCTGGCAGAGAGAATCCCACTACAGGAGATTCCCTGCAGAGATGACTCAAAAGAAACACTCTTTTTTCCAATGGAAAAATGCATTGTTAATGTGAAAGAAAAACATAAAAGGGAGCAGCTAGGAGATAAAGACCCTGGAAGAACCCAAAGGCTCCACAGTCCCTACTTTTGCTTTCTACCCCTGCTACCATAACTTGTTTCCTACCTATTTGTTATCAAAAATTAAATTCTGTATGCCATTAAAGGCTGGTTGCTCCCGAGAGGAGCCCAAAGCAAAGCAGCAGTTGTCTCAGTCTGGGGAATTTGCGTGTGCAAGGGCAGAAACATGCTCTTTGCATGGTTGAAGCCAAATTGTATGTAAATTAAAAAGAGCTGAAACCTAACATAAAAGGTGACCCAGTCCAGTGGTTTTTTAGGAATCCATCTAGTTTAGGGACTCATCGGGTATCTGTTATTATTTCTCAGTCTTTGTCAGTGTGAAGGGATGTCTCTAAAACCTCTGTCAGAATAAATGCTCTTCAGATACCCTCAGCTTGGAGTAAATAACTGAATTTCCCTTACCTACCTTGATATTATTTTATATAAAACAGAACATCTGGTATCACGATAACATTGAAAAATCTGGTGGTATTTGCATGGCAATCTGAGCTCAGAGGAGCTGCTGTGGCTTCACTAAGCTATGTGCCTTTGCACGCTTCCAGACAGATCAGCTGAGTGTGGCTGCACCAGCGGGTGCCACCAGCACCAGGGACCTTGCCAGAACACCAGTGGGATGCTGGTGAGAACACAGTGTCACATGTTGTCCAGGATCCTGCTAGTGGGCTCTTTTATTGGATGACTGTCTGTTTGGGGGAAAAATATCCTCTGCTCAAAGCAAATGGCCTTGTGATTTGTGTTGTGATAAAAGATGATCAAACATCCATGAAAATTGTGAGTCTTTTTAGTTACAGAGTTGCTGTCCCTCTCTCTGTTGATTTTTAAAAAACGCATGTTTTGGCAGTGCTGTGGCAAAGGTAGTGCAGGATGCTTGGCAAGGCTAGAAAGTGGCCTGCCTACAGAAGTGCTGCCATTTCAGCTCATAGGAAACACACATGGATTTTTCAGGGCAGTGAGTGAAACATGGTTGTTTGAATGCTTGGTATTACTTTTCACTACTTGAAATCAAAGCTTAAGGCAGGAGAATTGGGACATTCCTGCAACAGCATGAAGGATCTGGTGATTATCTAAATGTGTAATCAATACTCCCATTTACTTATTAGTGTGCATCTGTCAAATGCTCAAAAATGTGATTACCCTATTTAAGTATTTTCTTCAGGCATAAACCAACCTTTTCAAAATTACTAACTTTTTTCTCATTGAAAATGTTGTTAATTAATACTTTTAGTGTCCTCCCCTGTGATTTGCTTTCTCTTAATTACCAACAGGAGCAATACAAGAGTGCTCCACCACCAGTGCCAAAATTAAATTCACTTCCTCCAAATTGCACTGAATGATCCACATGACTGTGCCTTCAGGTACTGAGAGGGGGACCTTGATCCCATGGGAAATACTGCTTTATGAGGGCCTCTGTTTTCACAGAATCACAAAATGAGTTGGATTTGAAGGAACATTTAGAAGTCATGTAGACAAAAGCTCTGCAATGAGCAGGGACATCTTCCACTAGATCAGGTTGCTCAGAGCCCCATTCAACCTGACCTTGAAAGTTTCCAGGGATGGAGCATCCACCACTTCTCTGGGAAACCTGTTCCAGTGTCTCGCCATCCTCATTGTAAAACATTTCTTCCTTATCTCTAGTCTGGATATGCCCTCTTTTTGTTTAAAACCATTACCCCATGTCCTATTGCAACAGGCTCTGCTAAAAAGTCTCTCCCATCTTTCTATAAGCCCATTTTAAGTATGGAAATTAATTTCAATATTAAGTATTTCAGGGTGGACTTATGAAGATGCAAGCAGCATGAAGACTTTGGTGTCCCAGCAGGAAGGTTTGAGCCCTGAATAAGAAGGGCAAACGTGATGGAAAGACCCTTAACTCCAGTGTGCTGGGGAAACAGAATCCTGATGCGGTGTGTGGAAACCCCTGGCTTTTGCAGAGCTCTGGAAGGCATCCCAGAGCATGCAGGCTCTAAGAGCACTAAATTAGCACCTTGTTGGCTCCAAAATCCCCAAAATCATTTTCGAGTTTCTTTGTTTTCCTCTTTTGTTCAGCCATATGAAAAAAAAGCCAAAAAACAAACAGCCTCAGCAAAAATGAAAGTTGATGCAGGAAAATACCAGGTTTAATATATTATTTTTCATTGCCTTGATTGAACAAAAATACTTTGTTTTGTTTTGCCTTTTAAAGCTTTTGTAATGCCAAGCTCAAACACTGATTTTCATTTAGACACACCAATATGTTTTTCGTACTTAATTTCTGACTTTTGCATTCTCCTGTCGTGGTTCAGAGTAGCAAGAAGTAGCAGCATTGATACTTTCTGCTGTACAGAAACACTTGAGTCTTCTTACTCTATTCCAGCTCTCTCAGCATAAATTTGCCATGTTGAACCACAAAACCAGAGTTCTCTCTGTTAGATCTCACAGATACGACAGCTTTTCAATGACTACTTTGCTCTGTGGGACCTCGTCCATTTCAAGGGCTCCCTGTTATTTTCTGCACAGACAAATTAGACATGTCATTTTCTGTTTTGAAATTGCTGCTGCTGCCAACATGAGGAAATAGCCTGGGTGGAAATGCCAAGCCTGGGTGGGAATGCCAAGCCCAGGTGGGAATGCCCCAGGATCCCGGGTAGGCACTCAAGGCCCTGCTGCTCTGTGCGGATGGCAGGTATCCTTGTGTGGAGACCCTGTGGGAGAACAGGGGTGTTGGTGGATGCAACTGCAAATAAGCATGTGCAGGCTACGGATTGTAGGAAATTCCATTTTTTTTTGTTAATAAATACAACTATAATGCCCCTGGCACCAAACTTCATTTGATGATAAATCCCAGCAAACATTGTGGAAAATTCCAGAGTCAAAAACTGCAGTAAAGCACCATAGAGAGAAATGAGGCTTTTAAATTTTCGTTATTTAGCAAGGTTTTTTCCCTTTTGGTGTAAGAAACTTTAATATAAAATTCTTATCAAAAACACCTAACTTCAGTGTCTGACACGGCAACTGCAGCCTGGGAGGCAAAATCAGGTCCTTTTTATATTTCCATGTAATGAACTGGTAGTCAACAGTAAATGAAATGAAAATGTGCCAGTTTAATTCATAAATTCTTCACCTCTGTCAAGCCTAATTTTTTAAAATATTTCCACCCTCAGTCTTTCTATAATGGGAGAGAAAAACCACGCAGCCAATTTTCCTTTATGTTACTTTAATTGTTGCTTTCTTCGACTTTGAAAAGGACACCAAGTGTTCTCATATATGTAAATGTGCCTGATGGCTTTGACTGTTCATATGCTAAGGCCCCCGTAGGTACTGGGGTGTCCCTGGGGCAACCTTAATACAAATGTAGGTAGAAAGAGCATTTTTTTATTTGTCCAGCTGTGCAGGCTCACATCTGCTGTTCTCAGGCTTGCTGCCAATCATCACATCTCTTACCATTTATTTTTCCTCACGGGGAAGAAAACACCCAAGACAATCTTCAGCCAACAGAAAGAAGAACAGTCATGTAAAGATGGATTATTGACACAATTTTTGTGACTTTTTTTTTTTTTAATCTATCTGATGTTGCTGGCACAGTGGCAGGCTTATCAAGTAGGTTGGAGATGAAAAAGAATGCAAAAATTACATTAAGTATTGTGTTGTAGCTAAATTCTCTGAACACTCATTTGCCCTTGCTCCACATTATATTATTCGAACTAGACAAAGATACTTTGGAGGTAACTAGCAGATTCCCCCCTCCTGCCTCTCCCCATCCTACAAGGTCATTTAAAACAGGCCAGGGAAGTACAGTAGAAAACACTGCAGGGAACAATTCTGCTTTGGCAGGAAAATGCCTTGTAAAAACCTACCTGCTCTTTTCCAATTCCAGTTTCTGTGATCCAGATGATTGGCAAAACCGCTTGGCACATTTGTTTTGATAGTTCATTAAATACTAGGTCTGCCTGTTCAGGCCATGCTGCTT
Organism: Xenops minutus; assembly: GCA_035221455.1. Taxonomy (NCBI): domain Eukaryota; kingdom Metazoa; phylum Chordata; class Aves; order Passeriformes; family Furnariidae; genus Xenops; species Xenops minutus. The sequence continues at coordinate 101,600,883 of JAWWEE010000105.1, forward strand.
GCCCATACTGCAGGCAAGAGCCATGCGTGCAGCTGGCATTTCCCAAGTTATGTTTGTCTGTTAAGTCTAACTTGGAAATACAAATGAGCACAAAGAGAGGTTAGACTGATGCAGGCAAAAATTCAAGATGCCCTGGCATGTGGTAGCAAAAAATAGGAGGCTTTATAGATGAGCTTCCAGAGGTTTATTACTGGAATTCAAAACATATCAAATAAAATAGAAATAATTTTCCCTCATATTTCCCCAAGCACCTGCCAAACAGTTTGGTTTTATCACAGGTAAATAACACTGGCTCATTTCTCCATTACTGTTCTTATTTGAATTCCTCTAAAGTGATTCCTCATTGAGGGATTTCCAAAAGCAAGATTAAAAGAGGATTAAAAACATATAATTACATTGTCTTTCGAAACATTGCTTTCTTCTGTCAAATGTACATTGTGAGGAATCTCAGTGGTGGAGGGAGTGCCAGGGGTGCTCCTCCACCTGCAAGGTTGTTTTGCAGAAGGCCCATCCAGGCAGGAGCTTCTCTGCAGGCAAAACTGCTGGCCAGCAGCTTCCTCTGGGGAATTGCATGCCATCCACCTCCAGGACGACAGTGTGACCAGGATGACCATGTCCCCAGCTCAAAGCCAGGACACATGCTTTTGCTGTCACTGTTTGTAGTGAAGGCAAGTCCTGGCTCTTCTGGGAGAGGCAGATCAGAGCCTGTCTGACCCACACAGTCTTTCTGCCAAACACCTGGTCTGAACATATCTGGAGCAATTGGCTGCTTTCATGGACATGACCAGCACCTTCCATCCCAGCAATTGTGAGAGATATCAGAAGACAAACAGGCAAAGAGTGGGCTGAATCCTTAATCCTTGCCAGAAGTATCTTCCCTTGCTTTTGGGTGCTGTGCTGCCCAGGTCAAGTTGATAAACTTCTCAAAAAAAGGTAAATATCATTTTAATCTCTTCCTCAAATTAATCATTGCAAACCACAGGAAGGCAGATAATAATTCAAGATTAGCAATAGCCTTGTGAAGCTCACATTATTATGGAAGAAATTTAAAGACTAGCAGCATGCCACACACCTCAAATACTTCAGTTTCTGTCTAACCCCTTGATGATTAAACCCCAGACAGCCAAAGGAATTTCACACATTATCTTCAAATTCAGCATAGCTGGAATAATGCAGATGAATCTAATTCAAATCCCTCTTTGTTCCTCCCTCCTGACTGTAGAAACAGAGTGAAAAGCACAAAGAAAAATCAAACAAAAGGTGAGACGCCAGAGCAGCTACGGATTTAAGTTTGCAAAGGTCCATGCTAGGTCAGCAGGGGATTATTACAGATACACTTAATAAATACATGCCATCAAAAGAAGAACTTCAAAAAAGCCAGATACAGCCAGTGGGACCAGTTTTGTAAATGCCTTCATACAATCAAAGAATCATTTAAGTTGGAAAAGACCTCTAAGATCATCGAGTCTCACAATTAACCTGACAGTGCCAAGTCTGTCACTAAACCATGTACCTAAATACCACATCTACATGTCTTTTAAATTCCTCCAGTGATGGTGTCTCCACCACTTCTCAGGGCAGCCTGTTCCAATCCTTGACAATGCTTTCTGTGAAGAAATTTTTCCAAGTGTATAGTCTAAACCTTCCATAGCACAACTTGAGGCTACTTCCTCTTGCCCTAACACTTGTTACCTGGGAGAAGAGACCAACCCTCACCTGGCTACAATCTCCTTTCAGGTAGTTGTAGAAAGAAATAAGGTCCCCTATGAACCTCCTTTTCTCCAGGCTAAAAAACTTCAGCTCCCTCACAAGACAGTTTTTCTAGACCCCTCACCATGTCTGTCACCCTTCTAGGAGGGGAGCAGTAGCCCTCACAAACTCATTGCAGGAATGAATCTGTAGCTTCTTTTCATTGCAGATTGTGAGCAGCTGACAACTCTCTAAGGCCATCTTTCTTCATTTCTCAGTGGATTAGTGTAACTCAAGAATTGCTCATTATCAAGCATTAGAACTCTAAATAATCTGAAATCTTGATGACATTTCTCTGGTTGGCTGTTTATCTGGATTGCACCATCTTGAATGCAGTTGCAGCTGGAAGGGTGCAATTCTTGAAGAAAGAAGTTGAGTATAAGTGATAGCAACACCTCATTTGGTTCTTCTTATGTGTTCTGCAGTAATTGTTGAATCTGGAATTATTTTCAGTATTTATTCAATTTCTTATGGGACAATACACAGAATACCAGAGGGCTCAAAGAAAGCAGCAGCCATGGGCACTTCTCAAGGAACTACCCACTGACATTAAACGTCCCTGACTCTCTCAACATAGGCAGCTCCTGACAGACATGTTTGAATGATGTGCTGAACAGGGTGCAGAGGAACACAAGGACGTGCACCAGAGGATCACCTCAAGCCAAGCAGGACACTCGCAGCTGCCAATCCCCATCAAACCAGGGCATCCTGGAGAGGAGCCACTGCAGCCTCGGAAGTGGCTGCAGATCTCATCTCACAGCCTGCCCATCACAGGACGTGGGGCACTGAATGCAGAGGGAAACCTGCTGCTGTTGAGGTTACGGAATGACAACTGTGTTAACAGTGAAAGTGGGGTTGAGTGCAATAAACTGTTTTCTCACCATTCGTCAGCCCCCAGGGCTGTATATCTTGGAGGACGTGTGAAGTAGGTACTTGCTCTGTCGTCGCCTATTCCAGGGCCGAGTGGTGTCATCACCTGTGCCACCACCCTCCCTGGCAGAGCAGCAGGAGGGGCACGGCAGGAGCTACAGCCCCATCCTTGCATCCAGCCGGGCTTATGTGGGCAATGCTTGTGCAGGGAAGGGTTTGCCTGGAAATCAAGGGAATTACTCACAGGTAATCATCTCCTGCAAGGAGAATCCAGCTTCAAGCAGGTGAAGTTGGCAGCAATGGTGGTTGCATAGGGTTTCCCATTATATGTTCCTAGTCGAGTTGCTTCTGATTTTAACTGTTCAGGTTCTTTAGTTTCTAAGCTTGTTCTTTGCCTTGGGCTGACGTTTTTATTTTCTTGTTAAGGTGGCAAAATGTTTCAACAATTTTTCAAAGTCCTTGGAGAAAGTGGTTATTGTTGAGAAACATTTTAATCTCTGTAACACTTTCTTCTATTTGCATCAGTGTATCCAGTTTCAATGTATTCAAACTTTGGAGTACCGGTATTCACGGTTTGGGGTTTTGTTTTGTTTGAGTGGAATTTTCTGTTGCTGTTTTATTTTGGTTTTTTGTTTGTTTTTCTTGTGTGTGTGTTTTTATTTTTTGTTTTGGTTGGGGTTTCTGACCTTATGAAAATCTGATGGACTTAGTGCAGAGATAAGCTTTCAAAAAACTGCTGCTTTGGTGGTGGTGGAATTTTTCTGTTTGTTCACCCCCACCCTCCCTTGCTTCCCAAGTTTTGTCACTAAAATCCTTCCTGGTGTGGCCTTGATTTCGGCTGTATTCAGTTCTTATCTCACCACAGCACTGAATGTGCTCACGGAGTCTGCTATAAGGGGAGGCAGAGTGAAAGCTACCGATAAGGCACAGTGGCAACTACCTTGAATTCTCCATATATTTTTGACTTGAAAATGTGCTGGGCAGGAGCTGGGGGGAGGGAAGAATATCCTAAGAATCGGATTCACTTTTTTGTGCTGCAGGCCGTATTTCTGAGCGATGCTTCCAATTACCTCCCTCAGGAAGCAGATTAGCATCAATCCCTAAGTCCCCTCCATTTTGTGATGGGGTATGCGGAGCGGCTCTACAAGTTCGCCTCTTGCACAGAACAGTGAGCGAACGGTGAGCGCCCGTCCCCCGCGAGTGGGACAGCACCAAATCTTTACCTGTGCGCTACTGCCGGCAGGGGACGGGGGCACTGTGGGCGGCAGGGGGCTGGTCCCACTGCCCTGCCCAGAGGAAAGCGCGGGGTGGATGTGCCAGGAGGCGGCTGCCCCGACCGTCCTCCCTCCGCCCCCGCGCACTGGGCACCTCCAGCCGCGCTGGGGATGCGCGCAGGGCCTGGGGCGAGCTGGTGCCGCGGGAGAGAGTCCTGCCTCGGCGTTTTCTTCTTGGTTTTCGGGGTAAAAAACAAAACAATAATAAAAAAAAGGTGTGGGGGAAGGGAAGGAAAGAAGACCCCCAACATCAAAAATGAGAACTTTTTCCACCCCTTTGCTCATGTCTGCGATGCCAGCGAGGCCGGCAGCGACGGTGAGCGGGGAGGGTGCAGCCCCTCGCGGGTGCAGAGCCCCGCAGAGCCAGCTCTTCGCGTTGCCTCTCCTGCCCCGCACAGCAGCTCCCCGCACTGCCCCTTCTGCCCTTCCTGCCCCGCGCAGCCTCTTTCCGCGCTGCCCGCGCTGCCCCTTCTGCCCTTCCTGCCCCGCGCAGCCCCTCCGGCCCCGCACAACCACTCCCCGCACAGCCCCTCCTGTCCTGCACAGCCTCCCTCCGCACTGCTCCGCACACCCCTCCTGCTCCGCACACCCCTCCGGCCCCGCAGAGCCTCTCTCCGCACTGCCCCGCACACCCTCCGGCCCCGCAGAGCCTCCCTCCGCACTGCCCCGCCGCCCCGCACTTCCTGCCCGCGGCGGCGGCCCGGGGGGGCGGGCAGGGCGATACCAAGTGCCCGGGCGCGGCGGGAGCGAAGGCTGCGGGCGGCCCCGGCGCGGGGCTCTGCGCTGCGCACGCCGCGGAGCGGGGCTGCGGGGCGGTGCGGGGCGCTCCGCCCCAAGGCGCGTCCGCTGCCCCGCCGGGGAAGTTGCGCTCCGTCCCTCGCTCTCCCCGGTCCCTCGGCGACGGCTCCTTCCTCCCCCTCCCTCCCTCGCTCCCTCCCTCCCTCCAATGCGCCTCCCGCTCATTTCCTCTTTTCCTGCCCGCTCGCCGCCGCTCCGCAGGCGCGCGGCTCGCCCGGGAGCCGCCGCGGAGTTGTAGCTCCCAGGAAGGCGCCGCGCCGCTGCCAGGAATCCGCCGCGGGACCCGCTCCCACAGCCGGGTAAGGAGCGGGGCTGCCCCGCCGCCGCCCGCAGAGCCGCGCCGGAACTTTGGCGGGGCCGCGGGAGATCCGCGCTCTCCCTCCTGCCGCGGGGATCCTCGGAGAGCGGAGCTGGAGGGAGAGGGGAGCTCTCCGGCTTTCGTGGGGAGGATATTTTGGGGGGATTGAGGGCTGGAAATATCCCGTCTGGATTGCGGGCGCGGGACGCTCCGCGCATCTCTCCCAGCCCCGCGGGGCGCGGAGCGGAGCGGGTGTCCCCTTCGCCGCCAGGGGATGCGGAGCGGATCCGGCTGCCCTTCTCGCGTCCGGGGGATGCGGAGCGGAGCCCCCCGCTCTGCCGCCGCGGGGCTGCGGTGTCAGCGCCCGCCTCGCCCCGAGCAGAGGGGACTGCCTGCGTTTCCCCTGCCCTCAGAAAACCCCACAAATATACGTGTGTATCTGTGTGTCTTTCTGTGTATGTTTGTACATATATGGAAATCTGTGCATATGCGTGTGTATATACACACGCAGTCCGCGTGTGTGTTCGGGTGTGTGCGAGCCTTCCTTATGGTGAGGGGCGTTTCGCAGCTCTGCTTTGTGGTGGTTAATGGTTTACCCGGAGAAGTTCCCGCCGCATGAATGTTGCAGGGAGCTTTGAGTCAACTCCTACAGACCCGGACTTCCTATTGCCACCTTCCCAAACTGCCTCTGAAAAAGGCTGGCGTTTGCCTCTGGTCAGTTGACTATCTCCTCCTCCGGGAGATGTCTGAGGCTGTGTTGGAGGCCGGGTGGCTACGGCCAAGGTCACCCCTGTCCCTTGAACTCGGGGCAGCGGGGGAGGCTGTGGCAGCAAAGGCATCTGCCAGCCGTGGTTTGCATCAGACTGCTGGGGGACCTGCTGGAGCACAGGACTTCAGCACACAGTAGCTGCCGGAGCATGGGGAATTGCAAGAAATAGGGAATAAAAAAAGGCAAGTGTGTTTATAAGTTAGTTTCCATGCAATTAAGTTTCCGCTCGGTTTGGGAAAAGGTCATGTAATGCATCATCAGGAATGAAAGGTTTGCTGAGAAAAACAGCTGGGTATTCAGTAGGTCTGTGTCTCCTGTTCACAGCTGGGTGATTTATACCTCTGTGACAAAATCCTAAGCTTTTTCACACAAATACTTGTAGGCAAGCACTGGAGCTGAGCGTTGTCCTGTAATCCCATTCACAAGTGAAAATCTGGTAGGAAGATCAGATTTTCTCTGTGGGAGGAAGAAAGAAGGAAACAGTCACTCCCTCTCCAAAATATTCCACGTTTTTCCCCAGTGAAAGCCTTTTATTGCCATTTCATATTCAGAAGGTCTTCTTACCTGAGATGAAATTTGAGCAAAGACTGGGGGGCTATTTCAGCAGCCGCTGATATCACTGGCATGATATGCTGTCCTGCATGGGGCCCACCAGCATCGGGTACTTCTGGACAGCGAGCAAAACCAAGAGGAGTCTATGCAGACCACTCCCTGTTCCATGGGCGAGCATCTACCTCACATCTACTGATGCCTCAACTCTTCGCGGGTTCTTGGATTGGGAACTCTTTGATTCACGCATCGGGATCTTACAACTGTGTACATGTTTGATTTCATCTAGTTTGGTGGGGCTTGGAGAAGAAGGCACATCTCCTCACATTTCCCTTAGGTTAGGTGAGGAGATGCCAGCCAGCTGGCAGGACACGCTTCACCTCATCCTGACACCTATTCTCTGCTTTTTTTTTGTTTTGTGCCTTAAATTTAGGGTTTTTCTGTGTAGAGTTGAAAGAATAGGAAACTGGGAGGGTAAAAAAGCGTGTGCCACTACAGAGTGGCTGTCTCAGTGCTGGCAGCAGCTCTGCTGAGGAGTCAGCTCTGCTGGCAAAAAAAGTGCTTTTGTTGGCATGGCGTAGTCTGTTCAGAGAATTGCAACAGTGAAAAGAGTTTCTGCCAGCTGCTGGAGTGGGGTTTGCTCTTGCTGCTGGCTGCTTGCACTGGCAGGAACTTGTGTAGACAAACCTTTTGAGTTTTCAGATGAGTCTGTCATTGTGTTGGTGCAGGCGGTACTTTGCTCGCTGTGTGTCGCAGCTGGCACCATTGTGCCCCCATTCCACCACCCGAGCTCATGGGCATGGCAGGAACATGGGCCAGTTGTTGGGAGCTGGGGATAGAGATTAATCTGTAGCCTAAGCAACATTAAACTTGGATTATGACTCCACAAAAAAAAAAAAAAAAAAAAAAAAAAAAAAAAAAAAAA
>JAWWEE010000105.1:101608214-101872967 GCA_035221455.1 Xenops minutus
AAAAAAAAAAAAAAAAAAAAAAAAAAAAAAAAAAAAAAAGAGAGCGAGCATGTGATCTGGGTTTAGAAATGGTTGCAATTAGAAATACTCATGCAACATGATTTTATTTTTTTTTACAAGCAAGACAACATTCTTTCGAGTGTTGATTACTTTGACATAGGTGAGACAAGAATGCTGGTAGACCAAGGGGGAGCAATGTGAATTAAAATTCTGTATTGTTGGGTTTTCCTCCTGCTTTTACTGATGTGAAACTGTCAGCAATAAGGTTGCACTGTATGCATGTGCAAGATGCAGTGATACTCATGGGAAGAGGATCTCACACTTTTCCAGAGATCTGCTGGTATTTCCTTCAAGTATGACTTTAAGGTCAGATTCAGGCACAAATGCAGTATGTTTTCCAGTTAATAGAATAAAAACAGACCTTATTTTTTTATATAAATGTGGTTTTCCTCATGTTCCTAGGATGTTTTCCATAATGTCTATATGTGAGATCAGTTTCTTTGTTCATTGTCTGTATTAAAAATTTGTTTGTCTCCAAATTCTGCATCTTCATTGAGCTTAACTCAGACTGAAGATAAATTTCTTTTGGCAAGGGGTTTATCTTAGCTTGTGTTAACTGTATTTTTTTATTGTGTGGGATCCTACCCATGGATAGTAGAAGAATTTACTCTTGCAAAATTGTTGGAGTTTAATAACAGAAAATGTTTTGAATCAATGCCTGAAATTTCCTTTGTTCCAGTAATCCTCTACCATCCTGAGAGTATAACAAATGCAAACAATTATCTCCACTTCATCAGCCTTTTGCTGTATAAAGGATTTCACAGGTCAGTTGTGTTTTGCTAACCTGCTAATTAACCCATTGATTTCTGCATTTCTTGACTTCCCCAGATAAATATCCTCTGCTTATTGTCATGCTCTGATAGCAAAGTAACTGGGAATCCTTGAACAATGCAATGAGAAGCTCTTTACCTCTCAGAGTCTTTCAGTGGATAGGACAGAACCTTCAGCTGAACATTCTGGAAATGTGACCTTTCTGGAAGTTTGGTGTTATATTGCTTAATGACTGTGAGACCTACAGGGTCGACTGCAGGACAAATTATGCATTCTCCTGCTCTGATTGTGCTGGAATTAGTAGGCAGGAGCTGGAGAGGTGAGGGGCAGATCAGTCTTGTAGTCTAAAAAACATTGCAGTTGTTCTGGATTGCACTGCTTGAAATATGTCTTTATTATTAAGAAATGCTGCTTATAATTTGCACAGTAGATTTATAGATACCTGTGAGTAACCAGTGTGAAAGAGATGGCAATCGTACATTGGCTATTTCAGTGTTTCTTCTCCTGTAGGTTTGTATCTTTTTAAAATCAAAGAAAGCAGCAAGTAGTTTAAGGAATTCTCCCTGCTGATCTATGTTAGTCAAGATATTTGGAAACTCATGCCAGCAGCATTCTGTTCAAAAGATGCCAGATACAACCTGGCCAGCTTTTTTCTTTTCTTGCATGTAACATATTTCCCAGTGATTGAGCTGCCTGTCTCAAGTGGCACAATCTACTTGAAATCTGTCTGGGGAAAAAAGCCAGCAAGAAAACTTAGACATAGCTATAGTTACATGCACTTCATGCATCAGCCTTTGAGACTTTCTGCCAGTTTGTTTGGTGACTTCTTCAAATGTGTTTTAACCTTTTCTTTTTTCTGCCCTCTCTTTTCAAAGGCAATCAGGCTGCCTAAATGAGAAAGGGTGCAGCTGGGTAAATGCACATGGAGGAGTTGGAGAATAAAAAAGGGATGCTAGTATTTCAGTTACTGTAATCTTAATGTGTTCAGAGAGGTGTTTTAGCTGATGTTATCCCTTTAAATATCCACTTGGGTTGAGAAACACTGGATTTGGGTGACAGGGACACTTGGAGACTTCAAGGGTAGAAGGCATGGCTTACACCTACAGAGATGCTTGCTGAAAACCAGGCATCCTGAGATCTTGACAGGTTTGCCAAGAGCAACAGCTAAACTTGGGCAGCTGGTTTAGCAATTAAATTATGTTTTTGTTTTGGACAATGGGTTTATCGTAATGAATTAACCGGTGGACTAGTCAGAGTGGCAAAGGGGTTTGTTTTTGATTTCCCAACCATGCAGTGTACCTGGATCGGACACTTCCCAGCAATGGAAGTGCAAGAGCGTGTCACAGAGAGTGCCCCAGGGAATGGGGCCATGTGTGTCCTTTGGTGTGCAAACCCCAGTTTCTTGTAATGTCTTGAAAATACAAATGTGATGAATGGTATAGCTTGGGCATGGGATAAGGAAATACATGATGCTGGTGCTTGGAAATTGGCACGTGGCTCATGCAAAGTCATTTTAGAATAGTCGGGGGTGGCAGTGGGAGGAGGGAGGAAAAGAAATGCCTTCAAGGGGCTGGGAGCCAATGTGTGGGTGTGCCGCAAGTCTTCCTCGCCAGTGCTTCCACGCTGTGCTTCTCATTCACCTCTGCTCCGCACAGGCTAGCCTGTCTGTGCAGAAGGGAGCTTTTCCTTGTTCGGAGGTAGCAGGAATTTTTTTCATGTTTCTTTTTTGCTTTCTGAAGGGCATTGTGCGCAGGATGCTCTGTTCTTGGCAACTTGCCCACCATGTAAAGGGAGACAGCTCGCTGATTTTGGTCACGATGCAGATAGCCACCGTCAAAGCTAGTTAGCATTTGCAGGGCATCCTTTCCATTTTCTCCTTAATGAAGCTTTTCTTTTTTGGTATGTAAATTTTGTTTCTCCAAACATACTGCTTTCTCTTTCTTAAAATTTACCTGGAGAGAAGCAGACTTTCCTTTGGAGAGCATTTTGGGGCTGGTTGATGACAGCTGCTTGTGTTTGAGAGGAGAGTGGGAGTTACAAGGGAGGACATTGTGGATGCATAACCATTAGCACCAACTTTAATTATGAAATGTGTGTTCAAAGAAAAAAAAAAGCAAGCATACTTTGCAGTGCTTAGGAAAGGACTTAGAAACAACATCTGTTCAATATGTCAGAAGATGCTTGAAAACCCTGTATCCTCTTCACCAGAGCTGAAGGCAAGGCAGCAACTTGAAACTTAGTCTTGAGAGCAGGGGCCTGGCAGGAGCTGCCTGGCTGGTGGGTATCGCAGGCAGCTGCCTTTTGTCATCCTCTGCAGAGAGATCAGAGCACCATCGTGGAACAAGCTGGGGTTTCTGCTGTTTCTTCCAGTTTCCCATTCAGGTTTCTTCTTTGATGATCAACACACCTGTGTCTTGAGTCACCTCTCTCATCTTCCTTTCACTAGTGTCCATCCTCCGAAAGCTCTTATACCAAGAGAGCTCTTCTTATACCAAGAGAGCTGTGCAGAGGAGAGGGGACAAGAAAGTGGGCTCAGCATAAAAGGCCCTTTGTGGTTAGACAATGATTTTTGCTGGACTGAGTTTTATTGCTCTTGAACTCAAATATGTCAGCTTTGCTTTAGAGAGTTTCTGTGGGCTTTCTGCAAAGTAGGTGCTCCTGTGTGTAAGAGTGTATTAAAGGAGGTGCTTTAAGAAAATAAAATGGTGGTTGGAAATGCAGTTATTTGTCAGTCGTGGAATCATATGTGTCTCTGAAAGCCAGAACCATTTAAATGGGAATGAGCATGTGCCTGCATCCAACCTCTCCTGTGGCTTTATACAGTGAAGCTTGCATGGCTGTGTCCAGTGGAGGGTGGCAGACCAAACCCATCCCTGGTGTAAGAAGCCCAATTCCCCCAAAGCCGATGGCAAATGATTTCCAATGGCTTAGGTTTGGTTTGTGCAAATCAACTGCAATCAGTTGTGGGAGATGTTTTCATTTCAGTTGGCTCCCTTCCTCATCAGCTGGGGGCAGTTTACTGGGTGCTGCACTCTCAGTAATGGCTGAAGCCCCTTCTCTGGTTGTCAGGACAAGTGTTTGGCCCCTGCACATGCGCCTGCCCTGCTTGGGGAGCGCAGTGCGAGCCCAAGGATGCTGTGCTCCTCTGTGCCAGACTCCTCCGAGGAGCAGCAGCTGTGCCAGGACCAGTCAGGCTTTCTTCTAGGGATGTCAGAAGATGCATCAAAAGGTAATTTTTTTTTAATGGAAATTAGATTTCATTCCAGCTGAGGGTAATTGGAGCTGTGGTAATGGTCTGAAAGCAAATGAGATTCAGCTCTGTAGACTGCAGCCACAACTTTCTGTTCTGCTTGTGTCACGCTTCTTAAAATGGCATTCATTCCTAAATCTGGCCCTAAAGCGTTGTTACAAAGAGCTGTGTCTTTCTCCAGAGATAGGCAAAGTGAGGGAAGATCACCCTTAATTTTTAATTCGTCCTTTAGCCTTCTCTCCCATCTCCTTAAGGATTCCCTGAACCTGCAGGCTGACTTGCCCCACCAGGATTGTCCCCATGGGAAACCTCCTAACCCAGATGGCACTTCGCAAGGGAGTAAAGAGTCTGTCTTGTTTTGATTACAAACAACCCCCCAAAGCAGCTTGAAGTTGCAGAAGGAGTAATCTGTGACTCCAAAAATGTCCCCCTACCAGCCATGAAGAGGAGAAGAATCTTTACAGGAGTAAATCCCATCGCTGGCACCTGCTGAGGTACTGCTGGACTGTCCATAGGGGAGAACAGATGTATTTGCTGAGCCTGTCACAGGAGTGGGTCTCCCTTATGACAAAATGTCTTACTGCACATAGGGTTTGTCAGATCTGAGCTTCTCAGTCACACCAACTTATTTCTCCTCTCTCGGATCTCTTGGTGTTTGACTCTGTCTTTCATCAGCCCAACTGGGGGCTCTTGGCAGGCTGTTCACAAAGTGTGTGCTGCAGCTTTCCAGAACTCCTGTCCCTTAAATGAGGCAAGCTTTTCTGAGCTGATGGCACCAGAAACAGCTGAATTTACTGAGTGTTCATTTTTACGGGTGTAATTCAGAAGGCATGGTTTGGAAGGAAGGTGCAGTTGCTTGTTGCAGGATACATTCAAGGATGATATTCCTCAGCAGTTGGCTGAGCCATTTTCTTCTGGGCACAAGGAGCTTCACAGCCAGATGTTGGCTAGTCCCATTTGTGTTGGGACATTTTGAATTAGCTGCATCTTGGTGCCAACCTTTGTTTTTAGGTGCTTGATGCCCATTGCTGGGGTATTGTGTGCATCATTAGTGGGGTTTGATGGCTTTTTGCACTCGGTGGGGAGGCATATGTCTAATAAAAATGCTCTGCATTGCTTGCTCATTTTCAGGAAAGCATTGAAACAACTTTTTCGGGGGAAGTTTTGATATTCTTGAGTTGCATGCATGCAAAAGGCTGGGCTGACTATTGAATGTTAATGGCTGCTCGGGGGCTTGTAAGGGGGTGCCTTCTGGTGGAGCAGTCCTTAGACAGAAAAACGAACTGTCAATGGCTTGTAAGTATCAGGGGTGTCATGTTGTGCTTTGTGTTCCCCATGCGAGCACACTCCCTGTCTCATGCCCCATGTTCGAATGCAGTCTGACCTGAGGAAGATGTGCGGGTGCTGAGGGGTAGAGCAGTGCTGTAGGCTAAGCTACTCTAGGCCAGCCACCACTGCCATTTCTGTCTGTGACTGACTGTGTGACATCCCGTGCCAGGTTCTGTGTCTCTGGCTGCAGCCTGTGGCTGGTGTGATGTGGGGTTTGCAGGGTGCCGATCTGCCAGTGCTTGTCTCCTCTCCTCCCCCAGCTCGCACTGCTGTCCATGTCATGCCATAGAGATACCATGTTCCTGCTTCCCAATATCAGCCTCCATTTAAACCCATTTCTTAATTGTTAGTCACAAGTGGGTGCAAGGAGAGGGAAAAATCCCTGACTGGAGCAGCAGTGATGACAGATTCCAAGGCATAGACTTCAAGGTGGTCACCCATCAGCCTTCTCCAGGTGCTTGACTTCATGTGGGTTGTGGCTCCCACCAGCTACAAAGAGAAGGGGACTTCAGAGTTGTCACCCAAGTGTCCCAGTGGCTCCTGAGGAGGGGTTTGCCCAGCTGTGTTCCAGACAGCCCTGCTGCTGGCTGAACGCATCTGCACATTCCCAGTTGTGCTGGAACATCCTGTGCCAAGGTAAACTGTGGGCTGCAGGAATGCTGTCTGTAGGGAAGTGGCAGCCTGTCCTGGTGGAGCAGGGAAGACCCATCAGCTTGGAAAAATCTTTGTTACCTGAGGTTGATATTTTGCAGCCTTTGAAGCCATGATTGATGTGTGCAGGAAGTTTTGCGCTTAGTGTTGCTTTTCCTGCTCCCTGGAGGTTAACAAGACACTGGTGCCTCTGGTTTTTGCTTTGCTTTCAAGGTGGTTTTCCCTTTTTAATTGTAAAGTTGACAATGTTTAGATATTTTAAAATGAATAAATGATCTGCTTATGAACACGAGTTTGTTATAAACTTAATTTAAATGAAGCTGTATATTCTGTAGCTGGAGTGTGGGTTTATGTAGCATAAAAGCCTCAATATATAGAAAGGGTTAAGGTTACAGGAGGCACCTTGGCTGTGCCATAAAAGCATTTATCACTGTAATTTGGGTTTTGAATTAACTCAGGCTTCATTCAGTCCTTGGAAAGTTTTTGAACTATTTCAGCTATTGCTCTGTTATGTCTTTCCACCTGGTAGCTTAGCTAATACAAATTACAGTCTCCTTTAATAAAGGGCAGTTGACACCAGGTCCTGCGTAGTTGCTTAGCAAATCTTATTTTAGCAGATACCTCCCTTCCTGTGACCTTCCTCATTCACTTCATCCCTCCCAAATCTTTATTGTGTAACTTGAATGTAATGTTTAGTTTAGAGCATCCTGTGAAGCAGGGAAATGCAACTGAAAAGGAGGCTAAAAAGGGGAAGAGAGAAACTTCCTGGACAATGAATGTGTAATGACACAATTTAGTTAATTGTATTGGAAAAAAGTTTAAGAGGAAATAGAGTAAATAACTGGCACTGTTCTATCCCCATCTGTAGACTGATTGCTTGTGTGGAAGTCAGACCAGGCAGTATGTGACATTTGTCAATAGCCTTTTTGGGAAAAAAACCCAGCATCTAAACAACTCTGTGATTCAGTAAGGGAAGTTAGGAGGGATGGGAGCCAAAACTGACATATAATGCAGAAATGCAATCTGGAACTTTAGATTGAAGTGAGCAAAACTCCTCCAAAGCCAGGGGAATTGCTTCTGCCTCCACCAAGATGAATCTGTGGCAGGGTAGCCCATGATATATTTCATGAGAGGCCGTGTTGCAGGTTTCTCCTTTGCATTGCTTCTTTGGGCTTCTGTTAATTTCGCTGTTGTTTCCCTGAATCTCATAGGGATAACTACTTGTTACAGTAGCATCAGTCAGAGATAAGAGTCTTGTACCAAAGACTTCAGTCTGTTCTGCCAATGGTTCAACTGCTACATTGTAGCTGTGTCCAATAAAAATAAACCTTTGGGAATACTCAGAATGGGGTTTTGGGAGGTGTGGAACAACAATAACTTGCTGTAGACCTAGTCTCCTAATGTAGATCCTACCTTTTTGGAAGGATGTACTCCAAGTGTTCCTGTGTTGTAAGGAGAGCTCCAGCCTGGCATGTGTGCAGTGAGCGTGTACAGGGCAGCATAGAGTGTTTTCTAAAATCCCACAGGAAAAATCGAGGGGATAGGTGTGTTCATTTGATAGGATTTCTGTGGCTTCTATGAGCCCAGCTCTGATATCAGTCTCAGAGCTGAGGTGTGATCTTCCTGCTTGGTCAGAAGCATGTCACAGCTTTCCAGAGATGTTAGGTCTCTTACTCACTTGAAGAGTTTATGTTTAAGCACCTGGATGAATATGCTGTTGTGCTCTCGGGGCTTGTTGACTTACCCTATAGACCTGAGTGCCAAGGAAAACTGGGCAGAGATTATATGACCATTGCCACAACACCTAGCAGCCCCCCTCTCCTTGCTTTTTGGCTGTTTTTTGTGGATTTTGTTTGTTTTGTTGTTTTGGTTTTAATGGTACAATATGGGGTAATGACTGAAGGAGTGTTGATTTAGATTAAATATAAGAAAGAAGTTTGATTACAATGAGCATGGTAAAACACTGGCACAGCTTGTCAAGAGAGGTGGTAGATGCCCCATCCCTGAAAACATTCAAGGTTGGGTTGGACTGGGTTCTGAGCAACATGATGTAGTTGAAGATATCCTTGCTCATTGCAGGGATGTTGGACTGTATTACCTCTAAAGGTCCCTGCCAACCCAAACTATTCTATGATTCTATAGCCACCATTCTTTCTTCTTTATTCTCTGCTAAGACGTGGACCTGGCTTTGCATTTTACCTCACTGTTACAGCTTAAATTTGCCAAGCAGCGTTAGGGTGGATATGTGAGCAGGCATAAGTATGAGTGTTACTGCATCAGGCTTTAGGTTGCAAAAATTTATGTTGGAAGCTTGTTTAAATAAACTGCAGAAGGAAAACCCTGAAGGCAGAGAGCTGGCAGGAGTTGGATACATTCTGAAAATGCATGCTGCTTTACAGCATGTGAAATCAAGGTAGCCTGGGAGCCTGCTCAGTCTGTTCAGTCAATAGGTGCAGGAGATGCTCCAAATAAGCATATGCGACCTCCGGGCAGTTTTGAACTCCTCCCTGTTGCCATTTCCTGCTACTGTCAGTGCTTGGTGTTTCCTTCATGCTCTGGCATTATTACTAGTATTATAATTACTGGGGTGTTGCAGGCACATTGCTTAGGTGAAATGGTAATGAGAGAGGTGTCACTAGGGGTATTGGAGGCAAAGAAAGGAGGGGCAGCAGTTTATGCTGTGAACACAACACAAATCTCGCTCAGCAGTACCAGCTTCTCAGGGGATGCACAGTCTGAGCTGTGTCAGCACTGCAGCCACAGCAGGGCATTGAGGAGAAGACTTGAATTAGCATTTACATTAGCCAGTGTCTCATTCTCTAGTTGTAGCCCCTGGAGCTCAGTGTGGGCTGGAAAACCTGCCTAGGAGCCTGTGCTGGGCTGCAGTAGCATCTGGGCTTTCTCGAGTCACACTGAGCAGGTTAAGTGATCCCTGGGACTCGTGAGGATGGCAGTGTGCTCAAGTAGTGATTGTCCTTTCATTGCCAGTGTGAACTGACCAACACCCTTCTAGAACGTAGAAGCCTAGGGCCTCTAGGACTTTCCTTGCATTGTGAGTTGAATGATATGGCCAGGTGGGCTCCAAGCAGGGTGGCTTATGGGCCTGGTGTGAAAGATGAGGAGAAGGGGGCAAGACATGAGTGGGAAGACATTGTGCATTAGAGGAAAAGGTTGGGTGGACACATTCCAGAGCAGTTGGACAGCCAGCACTAGTGCTGGCATGGCTATCCGTGCTGTCTGGATGCATTCCATGAGTGAGTATAGAAGTAAACAGCCAAAGTGGAGGAGCAGTGGTTGGTGAGGAGTGGGCTGGCTGGGGGGGCCTGGGGCAAAGTTAGAGTATAATAGAATAGTTCAGTTGGAAGAGTCCCACGATCATTGAGCCCAGCTGCAAAGAAGGTGACACAACAATTATTTTCTTGGCTGTCCATGGAGTATTGCTACCCGCATATGAAGGGGACTGCAAAACTTTATGTCCTACAAGCCTTCATCAGTTGGCATTTGCAAGAAAAAGAGAAAAAACAAACCACCTAATTTTTATAAAATAGCAGAGTCCAGTTGAAAAAGAAATTGCAAATAAGGGAGCACAGAGACTTCATGTAGTGCTGGGAGTATCTCCCCTGCTGCATGTGGCATTTGCAGGCAGGTCACGCCATTGCAAATGTGGCCATGTTAATAACAGTATTGATTTGTCTTAATGCAGTTATGAAAGATGAACCTTGGAGGTGTGGGAGGGCCTTATTGGTAATTATCATCGAGATTGATCAAGAATAGTATAGCCCAAGGGGAACAAATGGAGGGTGGAACAGAGCAGGGTAAAATAGTGACCATTAAAGGAAGAAAAGTGCCCACAACACTTGAGGCTTCTCCATCAAGTAGAAAGAAATCTACTTAAAATATAATGTCAATGACTCAAAGAAAAGGAATGGGATTAAAAACACTTTGAAAAACAAGACAAAAAAGAGTAAAAGTGTCTGCAATGGCTTTGATGCAAGCCAAGGCAGGTCTGAGGATTCTGTAGGACATGGCAGAGCTGCAGTGCCTGCAGGATAGGCAGGGGTGGGTGATGTCTGACGGTTGAGAGGGAGTTTTACCCCTGTCAGATGGATCAAAGCATGGTCTGAAAAAAACACTTGTCACCTTTGTTTCTCTGATCTGTCAATGAAGCTCTTTCTATAAGGAGGATCTTTACAAATGATTTTTGGAGCATTCTCCCCCTTAAGCTTTTTGCTAGCAGCTCTGAAAATAGTAGACTGATGCACTCAGCTCTTCCTGCCGAGCCTCCAAAAGTTTCTAACATCTCTTCCTTTAATTCTGCTTTGTAATTGAATTTCTGCCATAAGTTGCTTCTGCTAATTCAATTATACTGTACTTTTAATTGGCAATGAATTTGAATACTGCATGGACTGTAAACACAGAAATTAACCTATGCTGTTCAGATACCCTCTACTCCTTCAGGTTGGAGCAAAGGTTTTGTGTGATTATAAGAATTTATGTAGCCATTTTTCTCACTGAAAGTCTTCTGGGTTGCCAAAATCTAGCATCTGGACTGCGAAATTCCATTTATTTTGACCATATAAATATGTCCAAACAATCTTGCACTATTCTGTAAGGTTTGTTGGATGGGGAGGGCACAACAATTTTGTAGCAGTAGCAAAGAAGAGAAATCAAAAGAGTTCACGTGTTGTGTTTCTTATTTTGCCATTGACCTAGCTCAGTCCTTATCTTGCCTTTCCACTGGGGTTCATTTGGTTTGTAGCTTGGAGAGAAAACATCCATCCCTGTATGAGATGAGGATCCTAAGTTTTCTTCATAAAAAGATGTTGAATCTAAAATTATTTGCTTAAATGGTTGTGTTGCTGCTGGGTTGCAACATCTGTGGCTGCCTGTCCAGGAATCTCAAGAGTAACAGAGAATTTCTTGGTGTCTTGGAACTTTCTTCCTATTAGCAGAAGATCAATGTAATTAAAATCAGCACTGACAAGGGAAGATACCAGGATAAAGTAAGAACACAGCCATTTAGGGGGCCCACACTTTAAGGGTTTTCTCTTTTTCTTTACTTTTTCTTTCAAGTTCTCTGGACCTTAGGGAAGGGTTTGTTTCAAACAACCCCTAGATGTTGGGAAGATGCATGTGGGATGGTTGGTCTTCAGTAAAAGCATCACGGGGAGAGGGATGATGGGTGACCCCACATCAGGGCAGGATGCCCTGACCTCACTTTTGTAACACTTTCCTTATTCTTGTGATTTGCAGAAGGAGCTGAATTTCAGCTGGCTGCTTAACTTCTTTTCAATTTCTTCTTGATGTTTACTTCAGAAAAGTGGGGCGGACTTCGTGAGGTTACCTTAACAATCAAAAAGCAAAAGATATGGTGCTAAATTTTTCTAAAGGAGGAGATGGAATTGCAGTACAATCACTCTGACTTCTATTACAGTGTTTTCCTGGAAGTTAATAAATTATTTCCCACTTAGACATCTTCTGGAGCAGAGTAACCGGTGGATAGAAAAAAAGCAGATGATATGGTGTACATTCTATCCTAGTTAGGGTTTTGTCACTGTTTTGATGTTAATAGAAGAAGTCTAGTGAAAAGAAATTTTGGTGAAACTTTCGTGTTATGGATGGTACAAGGTAGGTGTGCTGACCGTGATCCAGACTTAGCTTCCATGTGCCATCAAGCTCAGAAGCGCTGAGTGAAGATTTCCAAAGGTGGACCTGGGGGCTTGGCTAGGATCCAAGTAATTTGTGTAGTTGATGCATTTGATTAAATGCTGGTTCAGACTCAGTAAGTAGCACCAAACTGGGGAATGGTACAAGCATTAGGGAGAGTGATTGGATTTTCAAATAGCTTTGGACAGAACCAGAAAATTGTCTTGGAGGGTCCATAATTTGCACCCAAAGGCTCTAATGTGGTCTTGCAGTTTTCTGTGGTGGATGGGTTGGCTACTCAGGGGTGGCTGGAGGGGCTGCACTGAAAAACATCTTGGGATCATGGTGGGTCATGCTTTTAGGGATGGTGAAGTGTTGAAGGAGAGCGTTGGGAGGCTTTGGTAATGTCTGGGATGTCTGTGGCTGGGGTTTGGCCCTGGGCAGACCAAATGTGTGTGTTAGGGGTGGGCTGGAGTCACCTGGGAGCTAAACCCAATTTTGTTCACAGAAGTTAGCGGATTACTGGGTCAGGCAGGGATCTGGCAGGAAAGAAGTTGGTGTGTTGGGCTAGAGGAGATGAATGCTTCCCAGCTGTGCCTGGCCTCGGTGGTACAGGAAAATCATGGTCAGCTCTGTGGGAGAGTGGGAATCAGAGCAAGTCACATGTTTTCAATTTTCTAATCCACAGATTTTGAGAGATTAGGAATTGCAAGAGCAGGTGAGCTCACTCCTGGTGCTCTTGTCTGTGACTCCTTAAGGGCAAATGAACCCTCAGCATTCACAGCTGACAGATGCTGAAGGAATGCAAGTTATTATACTCTTCTTCCTCGAGAAACATGCTCAGCTGAAAAAGAAGTGATTTCTAACCTTTCAGAGCAATGTTTAGTGGCTTCAGAAAACTTGAAACTGACACTTTCATATTTTTCTCTTCTTTTTCTCCAGTTGGTATAGTAATAAGGTATGGTAATATTCTATAGTATGAGCCAAACATACTTTCTGGATCTGAACTTTACACTTGCTGATTTTGAAAGATGAGTTTTACAAAAATTATTTCAAGCTAGAAGGGTGATTTTAACAGGAACATCAGAAGAATTTGCTGTTTGAAATCAAGACAAATTTGTGCATTTTTCAACATGGAAATGTTTTCTATTTCAGGACAAATAATAAAATGCATATTCACAGAAAAGTTGTTTCTTAATGTAGGGTAAGAACTGGAGCAGAGTTTTTGCATGTTTTGACTAATTCTGATTTCTTTTTCAGCTGAGAAGGGTGGTTTTTATGGGGGAGGCCAAGAGTGTGAAGATTGTAACTTGTAAAAAAGCTGTGAAGTAAAGCATGTTTGGTTTGTGTCTTCTCTTCCAGGTAATCAAGCTCTGTGGACTTTCTCTGAAGAGATTCCAAGATAGGTGGTGAGTACTTTCCAGATCCTACTCCTTTCAAGGCACTCTTTAATTTAGTAATTGAAAAAATAAATGAGGAATATAAAATGCAAGTATTGTTTTTTGTTCTGCATTGGATGCAGAAGTTTGAATTTGTTGAGTTAATGGCATGCTTTAATTTTAAAGCTTGCAGGGCTAATCTTTGAGCAGGAGGTGGGCATCAGAATGTTAAGCTTTTCACCAAAAAGATTTTCTTGAGACCTGATAAGTGAACTAAATGTTACATTTTAAAAAATATTTGAATTTAGGGTAAACCTTTACACTGTATATTTTACTAAAAGCTTACACATTCCAGTGGGGCAATGTCTTCTATGTCAGAAAGCAACCCTGGGGGTTTTTTTTCCTTCTCTTCTGTCTGAATGTGTTAATCGAAAGGAACACAACTTCCAGAGGGTTAAATGAGCTGCATAACCCATGCTAATCTCTGCTGTGTGTGACTGATTTTGTCTTGCCTGCACCCAAGACCTCCATGTATTTCATTTGTATGCACTTCATTAGGTTCTTATTTGTAAGTAAGTGAAACATTAAATCAGTCAAGAGCTGCAGGGGAATGAGGTTGCTAAGAATTGCCAGTGTGGTGGCATTGCAGGTGCAAAGACACATCTTATGCTGATTTTAATCAGTGCAATTTCTTTTCCTCTGATGGAACTGATCTCTCCAATGGGTGCTAGCCAGGACTCTGCTCCGTAATTTGTTTTTGTTGTTTCTAGAGAAATACATACTCTGTTTCCTCTTTCACTTCTAGATTTCTTTCCAATGAGATTAACCAAATTATATCATTGCCCATTAATTCCTCAGGAAGTTCATTCTTGCATTGCATTTCCCTAGTGCACAGGATACAAGCCATTAGAGCTCTTGTGTGTTCAGACTGACTAATGAACTATGGCGGAATGCCCCAAACCTCTAATCGACTTCTGCATCTTCCAAATCTGTGTATTTCCCATAGATCAGATGTCTTTTGGTACATATGGTGCCAGCTTGATTTGAAGTGTCCTTAAAGCTGAAATGTAGCTGTCTGCCCTGGTTGCTTCTCAGGGCAGGGGAGAATGATGGGGTTTGTTGTGTTGTGTGGTTCTTTTGTCCACCCTAAATACATATTCATTTTGGCCAGAAAATGGCTATTTTGTATTTATAAGGGCCTTACTTAATGCCCCTTAAATGTATTTGTTACCCATTGCATCTTTCATCAGTGAGAACATCCCTTACTTAGTAAACTGTGTTATCCTTATTTTCTATGTCAGGGAAGGCTAATTTAACCTTAGACAGTTTTTTTGACTGAGTCTTATGTCCCTCAAACTTGAGTATTACAAGGCCAAATCATGGATTCCATGTGCTTTTTGCCAAAAAGTTCTTGAGAGCAATAGCTTATGAACCCCCTCCTGTTCCCCAGCCCCACAGCTACGATGGGATCTATATTGTAAACTTGCATGGTTTGTACTGCTAATTGCTGAACTGGGACCTGAATAATCAGTGGATCTTTTTTTGAGATGTTGAAAAAAGAAATAAACTCTCTTTTTCTGAGGGCAGAGGGAACTGAGATTGGTGACTGTAAAACCACATGTATAAAGCCCGTGCAATTTTAAACTGTCTGTTTAAATTGTACTTAAAATTGGATTTTCTTTTCTTCTAGTTTCAGGTAACACCTGAACAGGGTATGAGTGAAAACACATTTGTTGATGCTCCAGACTGTGCTTGCCATAGTTAGTCTTTGTTTCTCCTGGGTAGTCCCTTTGGGCAGGGCTTTCAATGGCATGAAGCTCCTGTGGACTTTTGGGGCAGTGTGGGCTCCTGAGGCATATTTGCAAACAGAGTTTAGAGGTATCAGATGTTTTTACATCATGTTTTTTTGCTGCTTTAATGATCGATATTCCTTCTTACCCTTTCACGTTCAGGTGTGGCCATGATTTCAGCCTGGGAATTTACATATCCATACCTGTATGAAGGTCCATATCCACAGTGTAACAGTTCCTGTATGGAGCCTACAGTGGTCTGGCTGTGTCAATTCATATTTAACATGTAGTAAGAGACAGACTTGAGGGCAGACCAGTGCTGAGCCAGATGGGCATTTTCCAAAATGTAATGTGTAGCCAGTGGCACGTGGGTGACTTCAGAGCAAAGTATAACATCATGAAAACAAATGCCTGAAAATAGCTTGAATTTTGCCCTAGCTGAGCACATCTGAAGGTAGGGCTGCTGGCCAGGGAATGGAGGAATAGGCACTTGGGTGCTCTCCTACTGGGATACCACAGACTCTGATTGAACAAGTTGCTTAGTAGTGCTTCTGCCTGTAAGTGCTTAAACAGCTCGGGGCAGGGAAGACCAGAAAGCCAGACACACAGTGGGAGTTGTGCCCATGTCAGGACCACCCTGGGCAAGATGGCCAAATCAACATCTGTGTTGGGAAGTCTTGTTTCAGGGTGCTGCTGGAGGGACTGTGCTGGGAGATTGGAGATGTGATGTGGGTATGAGGGCTGTCTCCATCCCAGGTGCTGTGCAGTGGGGCCACAGTGGTGGCATTGCTGTGGCCTCTGTGCTGTTTTGGAAGGGCACATGAATGGCTGTGACCCATGGCCAGGGAAGGCAGGGGATGGGACATGAAATGGTGTGAACCACAGCAGAAACTGCCTGTTGCTTGCATGGACATGGGGCTCTGAGGCTGAAACAGGGCTCTTTGCTTCTCTGGTCCTGAGCTGGCATGCATTGATGGAACATGAAAGTGAAACTTTTTGCAGCCAAAGACTGATAGAACTGCCCTGCCAAATTGGCTTTGAGAAACATTCTGTTTTTAACCTGAAAGCTGAGTTGAAACCTCTGCATTATTGGTTTTTGAGGAAAGAAGGGTCCCCTTGAATGGGAGGTTGCATGGAGTACTGGAGGGCTGAGCTCCTGGAGATACCTCAGGACCACCTGTGTCAAGGCATGGAAATCAGGGAATGTTATTGCCATTGGTGCTGGGTTGTTTTTGGAAATATGCTCTATGCCTTGTGCATCTATCTCCCCACGTTGTGGCTCTGGGACCTTCTCCGTCACAAGAACATCTCCCCTTACCAGGATGTCCTCACCCCTGAGTCCCAATGCCTTCTAGCATGGCTCCTCCTCTAGTGCCCCTGCCAGCATCTCCCTGCCTTCTCTATAGTCCACCTGTGTCCCCATATCCAGGGTCCCACAGGATCACCCTTCCTGTGAGCATTCAGGCTCTGCAGGAAGAAAAAAGCAGCAGCACTGCTGGGCTGAGCACCAGGGGAGAGGAGGAGAAGGGAGCACGCAAGACAAGTGGGAATTTGAGGCTCCTTCCCTTTGGCATCATCTATGTTACAGCCCTGGAAAATTCCCTTGTTTCAGGATTCAAATTCAAGTCCTGTTGGGGAAAGGGGGACTTTTCAGTGCTGTTAACCTTTCCTGTTACCTTTTCTCACTGTCTGGAGGATGCTGTGAGGGCCAGATGTCTGCCATACATAAAATTATACTGTGGGGGTGGGGTGGAAGGGGGAAGTTCAATTAATTGGAAAATGTGTCTTAAAAAAGAACAAATGGAGAGCACAATAGCAAGCGAAGTACCTTGTGTGAGAGGCTTATGTAACAAAGTAATTGAGAAGAATTTATTATGGTTTAATGTGTCATTAATCAAAGCTTGCGTTTTTCTCCTTAACCACCTCTAAAAATTGCTTTTTGAGTCTTTGTCTTTTACATTTTAGTTAAAAATAAGTTTATCGTTATTTCCACTGCTGAGGGTTTTTATGTTGTATTGCACATTTGCTTTCCATATACACTGTTTGCTCATTCAAGGATATTAAGGAAAAAAAAAGAGAATGATTGTGCAGCACTGCTGTTCATCTGTGTTTGTTTTTGTGAATGAATCTTCTGCATGAATGCACACAGGCTTGCTCACTCTTCAAAAATTTCTAAAATTCAAACTTTTTCATTAATTCTGTACTGTGATGGAGAAAGTTTAAAAGTTATATTTCCTTTTAAAAAAGTAAATTATTAGCCAACATTTCCAAGCTGGAAGATAGTGGGATTCTATAACTGCTGTTTTCCCATTGTGTACTGTGCCTCCCAGAAACACCACCTGCCTTCTATATTTTATAGAGATGCTGCTATATAGCCTGAAAAAGGAATGCCTCTTAATGCAAGTATCTCATGTTGATTCACTGCTATACAACTGTTCATCCCCTAAGAGTGTGGGATTACAAAGTATTATGCTCAGATTGACTCAGGTAGTGCTATTTTTATTTAAGCTGTATTAAGGTATCATTGTGAATCTTTGGTCTTGCAGCATGGGTGTAATACGATTTACTATTTTTATAAAAAATCAACATGGCTGTACAAATCCTGTCCATGGCTAGAGCTGCAAAGATTAGTCATGAACTCAACACTTTTTTTTCCCACCCCCTTTCCTCTTCAGTGAGTTGTTACATATTTAATTTTTGTGTGACCTCCATCATATTGGCCAGCTTGGAATAAGAAAGTGCCTTGGCTTATGGTGTCAGGGACTTGGTACTTGCTGGGATAAGTTTTGTTATAAGCAGGAGGCTTTGGTGTAAGAGGGAGGCAGGTTCGGGGATGTGCTCAGTGGAGTTAAGTGGGCAGCCACCAAGAGAGTGCAGTGGGTTTTATCCCTCTGAGCCCTTGTGGAGACATCTAATTCAAGTAAACAAGACCTCGCATGGACATCATACCAGCACTTCTGTCCATCCCATTTGATGGCTTTTACATCAGGCCCCACCCCTCTTAATCAAAAAACCAGTGGTAATTTGGAGTGGATCCTTACCTTGCTCTGCTCCTCCTCATTACCCTGTAGCAGCTTGGTACCTCGGTAATGCAAGAATAAACATACATCCTAGGCTTGAGGCTGGCTGAGGAATGCAGTCAGAAATATCTATAGACAGCATGTCTGTCTGGCTGGATCCCTGCAGGTTGGACAGACTGCCAACCATTGTGTTTTCAGAGGGACAGGAAAAAAAAATCATGGCCTTTCTTGGAAACAGAATGCAATGAGATGAGGTGTGATTTTCCTCAACTGGGACAAGTATGAAGTTGATCAAAATGGGTTTCCTTTGCAGTGGGCCTAACTGATAGTAACATGGTTTGCAGAGATGGTGGGTGCAAAAATTCCTTCACAACATTGCTTTGGTGCTTTAGGAATCACCTAGCAGAGTTACAATAGCTCAGGGAATGTTTTTCAGAACCTGCTTGCATGCAGCTCCCTTTCTGGGGAGCTCAGTAGGAAGGACATTGCCACCCTTAAACTTCCCACCTCCAGGAGTCACTGGGATGGGAGGCCAACTCCTGAGGTAGAGTTTCTGGACATCTTTCTGGCTTTCATTGGCATTTGGAAGGCGAGGTGATTGTTGACAGGAGAAGAGGAGTGGTGACAGAGAGAGAGGCTGAATGTAGGCATCCTCTGGGGCTCTGGATCCCAGGGCAGCCTGGCTGGCGAGCAGCTTAGTTGGTGTAATTGGCTTGTGGCACCCAAAGGCGCCAGGATCCTGGTGGGAACCCTGCCGTGAGCAGCCAGTGTTGTCTTGAGTGTGATCTGCAGTTGTGTGACCATGAACATACAGAGAGACACAATGAGCATTTCTATCCCCATCAAGCTTTCCTTTGAAATGAAATAGGCATTTAACAATGGGAATTTTTACAGCCTTCTCCTTAATTACCAGGAATGCAGAAAAATCTTCTGTAACTACTTGACTACTACCTTTCACAGAAAAAAAAAAGCCAGTGGTAATGGCAGGATGCTGCCAGTTCAGTCTGGGCAGCATAGCATGTCGACTGAAGGGGTGAGAAGATGCTGTAGCTTTGCCAGTGCAGCTCCACATCCAGTTTCTTGCAAGTCCTGCTGACCACAGGCTGTTGCATTAGGTATGTAAATCAGCTAGTAAAGTCTGATCTCTGTTATTTGCCATAATAAGGTACATGGATAATTTTGACATGGGATGCACAGTGGTTTGAGCATAGCTTGGCTGGAAGGCAGAGAAAAATTTATGTTAATTAAAAGGCTATTTGAAATGAGGGCTGAAAACCATGTCCTATTTTGAGGAGTTTAACCTATCAAATATGCTTGGTTCTTTGTCCCTTTTATACTTAAAAACTAATTTAAACTATATTTAAGTGTTTCAATAGCAAAGTTAAGCATTTAGCAGGCTAATCACTTGCAGACTTACGCGTCTGAGCATTTTGCTTCAGCTCTGTTGCTGCATCCCTGCTGTGACCAGGGGCTTGGGCTCCATGGCCTGGTTAATGGTTTTGTTGGGAAGACTTGGTTTGGGGCTTTGTTTGTGAGTGGGCAGCTCCCTCTGACACCACCAAGTGTTGCATGTACATCTGCTGTCCTGTCCAGACATTGCCTTCCTCCTGCACAGTGTTCTGGTTAAGTTCCAGTGGAGCATCAGTGGGGTTGATGGGGTGCACGCTGGTTTTTATGTGAACAAAGAGAGTCCCAGCTAAGCCAGGCAGTTTTATTTCCTTCTCCCTATGCATTTGGTATTGGTAAATACCACCCTTGGGCTACTAGAAAATCTGGTCTCTTAGCAGTCAAAATCCCAATTGCTTTCTTCCAGAGAGCCGACATGCATTCCTGGGGAAAGCAGACATGGCTGTCAGTGCCTTGTCTAGATTTTGTTGTTGTCTGGAATGAAGCAGCAGGATCCACAGTTGGACTAGATGATCACTGTAGGTCCTTTCAAACTGAACTACTCTGTTCCATTCAAGTGCAGACAGGATTGGAGCCCTGGAAGAGGACTGGGCTGTAGAACCCAGCTGTAGCTGTGTTCCTGCTTTGGTGCAGGAGGGGTGGGAGAGATTTTCTCTGCTAGGTGCTTGCTGGCTGGCTGTCTTGCCTCCTAAAGCCTGAGAATTAACTGTCTTAATATTGATTTTGTCAGCAAATGGAGTGTGGTCATAAAATGTAGTAAATCTGCTACAGTAAAAATGAAGTGTATTCAACTACAGAATTTTTTGTTCCACAAAAAAATATTTGATCTTAATTGAATGTAAAAGGCAGTATAATTTGACATTTTGTTCAACAAAATGCAGGGGGAAAACATAGGAAAAATATTAGTTTTTATAATTTGGGGAGGAAACATTTTTACCATAAAGAAATTATTTCATGGTGCATCAGTATGTATCCTTATGGGGTATATATGTCATGTCTCATTGTTTTGTACCATTACTACCTATATGTTAGGATGGTTAATTATCTAGTTCTGATCATTTGTATTGGAATCACTAAGGCAGGTTGCTTTTTAGTCTTTTTTTTTTCCCCTAGGTTAAAATACCTTCTTCTGAATTATAAAGAAATATTTTAACACTGTAACAAGGAGCACAATAGATATGCTAATTTAAGTGTCTGAAAATAGAAGCTTCAGGATGTAAAACCTTGTGCTGATTGGTTTCAGAATATACTAGGGGTACCTTCCCTGAGTTTTCATGGGTTTTCTAAGTGTTTTGAATCTGAAGAAAAGAGCTTTTTATCTTTCGTTTTGCTTGGGGTTTTGTTAGGTTTTTTACTTTAAGTTTGACCAAGTATATTTGACAGACTCTGCTCTTCAGTTACAGAGTGAGGTAAGGGGGTTGAATGATCCCTGTTCATCACTATAAAGATAATGGATGAAGAATTTACCTGCAAAGTGGCAGCTGAATGGAGCACTGATAGAAGATAGCAGGTGCAAAAGGCATTTCAAAGCAAGCAGGTCCTAAAAGATGTATTTTGTGGAGTACCTGGGAAATGACTTTAGGGCAACGAGGCTGGTGAAGAGACTGGAGAACAAGTCCTATGAGGAGAGGCTGAGGGAACTGGGGTTGTTCAGCTTGAGAAAAGGAGGGTCAGGGAAGATCTTACTGCTCTGTACTCCCTGAAAGGAGGTTGTAGCCAGGTAGGGGTTGGTCTCTTCTCCCAGGCAACCAGCAGTAGGACAAAAGGGCACAGTCTTAAGTTGTGCCAGGAGAGGTTTAGGTTAGATGTTAGGAAGAAATTTCTTACGGATTTCGAGTAATCAGGAATTGGAATAGACTGCCCGGGAAGGTGGATGATTTGTCATCCCTGCAGGTTTTTAAGGTGAGACTGGATGTGGCACTCAGTGCCACGGTCTAGTAAGCGCAATGATTGGATCAAAGGTTGAACTTGATGATCTTAGAGGTCTTTTCCAACCTGGTTAATTCTGATTCTATGACTTCAGGTTGTCCTTTTGAATCAGTGCCCTTTTTAAGATCATAGGCTGGGTCTCTAAGGAAAGGGGTTTGGTTTTGCAGGTTATCTGATTGTTTGTTTGTTTCCAGATGTTTAACAACTCCATTGTAATGTTCACCTCCAGCCATATGTTTTCTCTGCACCCTGGATAAAGTGTGACCTAGAAGGAGAGTGGGCATTATCATGCTTTCCATCCCTCACATATCCCTCCCATGGTGGTAAGGGAGCTGTCTACCTAAATAAATGTAAAATTTTTATTTTATTTCTCATTGCATCTCAAACATGCTTCTCCCTTCACCTCTGCAAGATGCCCTGGTCAAGGGTGATGCTGTCTCTGCCTGGACACCCAGGCATCCCGAGGGAATGGAGCAGCATCCACCTCCATGACAGCAACCCGTGCAGAATACAGGATCTGTTACACCTAAATGCAAGTCAAAACTTTTAAAAAGTGGTTTAATAATGGGAATATCAGCAGACCCCTGAATACAGTGTTGCTGCTGTATGCTTTATAAATCTAAGGTTTAGGGATGACAGTTATGATGCATTGCTTTGGGAGTATGTGAAACTGCAGTCATTAAACAAAAATGGGCTTTTAAACTAATGACAGCTGCCTAAATGGTTTTGCAGTAAAACAGATTCCCTTAGGCTACCATTCTTCAAATTATTGATTTAAAAAAACCCCAAACAACACAAAAAAACAGGAAAATATTTTGTTTTCGTGCTATACCACTGCTTTTACACTCTTCCCAAAGGTCATGCTGCTAAGTATTTGCTAGGTTTTAAGCTGGAGGTGTTAGAAAATAATGAATGGCAATGTTTACAGTAATTCATGCACTGTTATTCTCCTGAATTAACCCACATGCAATACCAAGGATTCACACCTGTTCCAAGATGGGTTTTCAAATGAGTATGGGGACACTTTTCTCCGTGTAAACTCAACTGTGTTTCACTGAGGAGGTAGTTCTGCACAATGTCTGTTATACAAAATTTTATCCAAAGATCGTCATCAAAAGCTGTTCCAATTCCTGCTGGTTTAAAATGATACACAATAAAGCAATGTGTTTTCTTGTCTCCTTTGAAATCATTATTGCCAGCCTAAAACTGAAGAAGAAAAGATGCCTTTTCCTTCATGCCAGAGGTCCTGGTGGGCATTGGCCCTAAAATGCATTGTCCAGTTTCCTTGAAGGCATGTTTTAAGAGAGTTGGCAGTTGCATAAGACCAACCCATTTTCAGTCAACCACTTTCACATCTTTTTAACTTTACTTTTCCCCTGCTCAGTCTTGGATTCTTCCTGAAAATAGCTTGTTTTGTTTCTCCCTGTCCCACTAATTCTTCACCTTTATCAGAACTCATTGGGTTTTTTTCTTCTTTTATTGCTAAGAATAGAGGAGAGAATGGAGTAAACCAAAACTGTGAAAGGATGCCAAGCAGCAGAATTTGGTTGTTTTGCATCATCTCTCTTCACACTATACACAACTTGGAGCCCACTTCTCTCCCTATAAACTCAGTTTCAGCCTGGGGCTGGCCTTGCCTGCTGAATAACTCCAGATAACTCTGATTTATTTTTTTTTTTAATAAAGCAAGCAGTTCCCTTAGAAATGTATGTAAAATCTGTTGAGAACATCCATATTGCACTTTCTCTGTGTCATGAGATGACAGTTTAAAGCTGGATGTTGCAATGCTATCTAGTGTTTCCAGGAGCCCTGCAAGACTGAGCAGAGATTGGGAAGGATGGGATGGAGGTCCAGAGGTCTCCTGCTAAGTCAGGAATGTTAAGTGCAGCTTTTGGAACCTGATGAATTTTCTTCTGAACATCACCTGCAGTCCTGGCTCTCTTTAGACTTTGGCTATTTTGCAAGACCTGGATAACATACTATTCTTTCTGCCACTTTTCTTGTGTATTTCCATAGTCCATCCTAACCATAAATGTGTTTTCTGTGGGCAGTTCTTTGTGGAGGAAGAAGGCTTTCTAGTTGTGATGACTTCAGCCATATTCTCATCTTCCTAGGGAGTATGCTTGAGTCAGGAGAGAAGAGTGGAAGAAGAAGGGTTAAATTAACTATAACATGAACACTAGAACAGATGGTTGACCTCTGTAACACCAAGAACTGTTTAATTTTAGAAATTTGCAGGCCGTTTCAAGTTTGTCATGCTCCTTACAACCATCTGAGCATAGATACACAACACCATTTATTAGCTTACTGCAAAGCTTTGTTGTTTAATTTCCTCACTGTTTGAAACACTGAGCTTTAGGTGGAATAAGCAAGATCCTGGATCATTGATGTGATCGGTTCCCTTTTGTCAACTTCCTTTAGACCACTGAAAGCTGAGGGGGAAGGGCTGCTCCCACTCATGCTGGAAGGAGCCCAGCCTCTCTGGTTCAATTGCTTCCACAGCATGCTCAGCTCTAGCACAGACCAGAGCCATGGAACAGTTAATTGTGGGCAGGGAGGAGACAGATGATCATCCTGCCCCAAATCACTTAAACGTCTTAAGAGTACCCTTGCCTGTCTGAACGAGCCAACTAATCTTGCAGTGAGCTGCACAAGTGAGCACCGAGCTATATATGGGACAAAACAGGGAGTTGACACAAAATGATCAATTTCCCTTTTTCTACCTCTACCACAGCAAAAAGCTGTGCAGTGTTTGCCTGCTTAATGGTGGAAGAACATCACTGTTTGAAGTAAATGGTTCCTGGCTATGGTGGGTTCTCGTCCTCTGGAGGCTTTTAGGTCAGGGTTGCATCTCTTGGAAACTTGTAGTATAGGCCAAATGGGTGGTGGTTGGATGCCAAAATTCTTGGAGAAGTTATTTGAATGATGAGTTATTGGACTAGATAGTGGTTCTCAATGCTTTTTGTGAGTCGCAACAAGTTCCCAGGAACTGTGCTTCAGACACTTGCATTACGATTTGAAAGAGCAGTATCTTCATGGAGACCACACATGAAGTCTTTGGTGCTGTCCTGGAGACCCACTGGGATGATTGGTGCCAAGGGTCCCGTCTGGGACTGAGTCAAAGGTGAAAGAACAACTGTAAAGTGCTTGAAAAATATCTTTATAAGGAATGTGCCATGTTAGTCCACCAAAAAGTGAAAAAAAAAATAGATTATATCAGCACATGTGTATTTCTTTTATAGAGATCAAGCTTATTGCTACGGTTGGCTTTTCTTAATTACTGCTAATGCTTCTGCAGGCTGTGCAGAAAATGGAATGTTGCTGGCCCAGAGTCAGGGCACAGAGGCTTTTACTGGGGCCACTAGGAGACTGGCCATCTGCAATTTAATTTTTTTCTTGGTTGTCTTCTCTAAATAAAAATGCAATGCTGTGAGAATGTCCGTTCCATCCAATTGCTTTACTCCACCAAAGCTGCTGTTTTCTGACAAAATGTCTTTGAAAGTTGTATTTGGCAAATGGCTGTTTACTTAATTGCTCTCCTGTCATTGCTGTTTGTCAGTGAAACCCAAATCTCTTTGCATGCAAGCTCAGCTGTAGCTTAGTTCAGAGCATTTTTTAAACCATAGTTGCTTTCTGCTCTTGTTTACTCCTTTTGAATCCCTTTCTCTGATGATGGAGGAACTGCAGGTACTTCATATGTGATGAAGGTAAGTCTGGTACCTGGAGAGCCAAGAGCTGTTAGGAGCTGCAACAGCCATGTGCTCAGGTTTCCTTGCCTACCCAAAGTGTTGGAGGTTCAGCACCCTTGGCATCCTGTAGCTGTAACACAGGGAGTGTAATCAGGTTTAGCTTTGCAGCAGTGATTGTCTTCTGCCTGCAGAAAACCATGTGAAGCTCCATGAAGGAGTGGTGACCCATGATGATTCCCCAAGTCCTACTGGCTCAGGTCCTTAGCCAACAAGGAACCTTTTTTGCACAGAGGTCCATGATCAAGGACTATTTTATTTCTAAAACAAATCCCAGTGTCCCAAGCAGAAAAGTCCGCTTCAGAGAGGGCACCAAGCCCAAGGAAGTTACTTCTCTTCAAAAAGAAAGAAAAAAAGCTGCTTCTTCCAACTCACCTCTTGACAAGTCAGTTTTGTTGAAGTAATGATGAAGAAAAAGAGACAGTCCCTCCGTCACACTGGTGGTTGTAGTGTTTTTCTTAAACTGAAAAATTTATGGCTGTCCCTGAAGAAAAGTGAGCTTAAGCAAGGCATAACATGCTTTGCCCATACAGCGATGTAACCCAGCTTTGGTCACCCTTGCCTAGCAGTGGGTGTTTCTGGAGGAAGGCAGAGCATAGGGACTGTAGTTAGAAAGGGAAATGCAATTATGAGAGCAAGAGAGCAAACACTTGTTTATATTCTATAAAATTGGTACTCATTGCTCTCTGGTTCACCTTCCTTGCCTTAAGGTTTTCTCGTTAGAAGCAGTTTCTGTAAATACCATCTCTTCCTTTCCCCTTGGAGAGATCTCAAATATCTGGGCTGGAATTAGTGTCTGGGTAATCAATAACTTTTAATCTACATGATGGGGTTTTTTTGTTGTTTTTTTTTTTCCCTTGAAGCTAGTTCTTTCTGTACTGGAGAAAATATATCTAAAGCAAATGTTAATGAAGAAGGGTTATATTCGACTTAGCTCACTGTTACTATATGCTCTTACAATTTTGCAATATGGATGTCTTCCAAAACAATTTCAGTTATTGCTAGGTTGACACTAAATGATTAATCTACTAGCAGCCAGCCGGTGCAGTTGTGTCTTTGAAAGAATTTTTAAGCCTCTTCCCTTCTGTTCTTTCCCTGCAAGTCTGATTTAAAGATAAGACACTGACCATAAAATAAATTGTGATGTGTAGCCTGGTTCTCTTTCAGTCTTCTTGGCTTGAGCGTTGTGCTTCTGTCTCACACTGAAAAGTGTGTAATGAAAGGGTTTAAAGTCTGCCCTCAGTCAGTACATTCAGTCTTGTATTTCGTTTGAGGCATATGCTTGAGTTATCATGGAGTTGACTGGATTTATTCATGCACTTAGATGTGTGCTTAATCTGTGCGGATAACAATGTTTGAAAGCTTTTGTTGATGGGAGGTTACAAGTATTCTTCTTTGTGTTAGCGGCATCAGGTGCACAGCATGTGGAAATATTCATTGATAATCTCATTGTCTGGAGCAGTCCTTGTGATGGGAACCTACTTACATCCTGGTTTTCTCCTCAGAAGGTCTCTGCCTTTGCTATGTGGTGCAGAGAGAGAACTTCTCTGTTCTTAGTTAAGGAGCGGAATTTAGTGAGGTGACCAAACACTATAAAATGCAATTATTTGTGAGAGAAAAGACAAGACTGCAGAAAATATCCCAGTTTGGTTCCTCATGCATTCTGTAAACATGTACATTTTTAACATTTTTATGGCTAAAAGCCATAGCACTGTGTACCATGTTGCATTGAGACAAGTGACTCTGAATCCTCCAACACCTGTTGATGCTGTGAACCTGCCTACGTGCTAGTTCTGTTTTAATTGTGTCTCTGTTTAAAGAGATGTCCTCAAATCTGACCTGAGTTTAGTGATTGAGCTGTTTCTTATTACTCTGAATAGCAATTATATGTTTGGTTGAGCCAGCTTGGAGACAAGCAGCAGTGTTGCTGGGCATAAGTCATGGAGTTACTCATAGCTTCTTACCTTTTCCTTAAGTTGTCTTGGTTAATAATACAATATAATAATAATAATTCTGTACAGTAATAGGTTTCCTTTCCTGGTTTTTGTGGTGGCAATTCTGTTGTTGCAGAGGTTTTGTGCCTGCTGTTTACTGAGAGTTACTGTGTGTATGGTTGAACATGACTTGATGTAGCTACAGCTTATTTTCTCCACATGTGTAAATACTTTCTCATCCCTTAAAGGCAACCCTGTGCTCTGGCAGCAATGCTTTCATTGGAGAATGGGAAAACTTAAACACGGGGTCATACTGCCCACTTTTACAGTTCCAGCTTTCTCAAGTCCATGAATCACCTTTTCTTAAATCCATGTGTTGGAAGAAACAGTCCTGCAGTGCTTATAAATGATGTAGTTACCATTTGCTCAGGATGCTGAAGTTTGGGAGTGAGCTCCAAGGATATATCTGCTATGTTGAGGTTATTCAGAACAAAGCTTGGTTTTGGTCTTAATGTATTTGCTACCACATTTAGTAGGTAAACACGAGACAGACTGCTGTCATCCAGCAACAGATTATTATTGTTTTGGTGATGTATCTTTGGTTCCTCTTCAAAAATGACTCAAATGACCAGTGCTTATAAATAACCACCCTCCCCTCCTCTAAACCTCCAAGTGTGGATGACGTTTGCTGAGGTCAGAAAGGGGATGTGAAGATGCTGAAGGAGGGCACCAAGAGCACCCTTGCCTCTGGGTTCTGTGTGATGAGTATACAGGTAGCAATTAATCCCATTTAATCTTATTTTTAAGATATTTTTCTACTCACATTGTGAGACTCTCTCATTATCCTGTTTTTTAGGTTTTCTCTGTGAGCTGGTTGTGGTCAGAATGTTTCAAAACAGCAGATTTCACGAGGCCATGTTGATTGCAAAGCCCAACCTCATGTTGTTGCAGCAAGCAGGGAGTAGATTTCCAACCCAAACAAATGGATCCCCTCTCGGATGCTCACCCTGCAGACAGGCTGTTCACCTCCCTCCCTGACTAGAAACTGCCCCATTTTCAGTTTCATGTTGCTGATGGGCTGTTTAATAGTTTGAATGTTTTTTTTGTCAGCACTGTGGGTTTATTTTTTTCCATCTACTGTTCACCATCCTGATGTGGTTACAGCAAAAGCTCCTCTCCCTTCTTGTTTTGCTTTAAGATACGTAGCCAAGTGCAGCTAGTCTGCCACTTTCCTTACTCTTTTTTTTTTTTTTTTTAAATTTGTGTCACTGAAGAACATTTTGGTCTTTGCTTTTTATTTTTATTTACATGATCTAATTCAGCTTGACTTTGGCAATTTCTCATTACCCCTTTGCTTCCTGACCTCTGACACAGCTGTCTTTGCTGAGCAGCCCTTCATTTCCATTCCTCACATTCACTCTGCCTAGTCATAAAATCCCTTTTTTGGTGATTTTTTTTTCTCTCCAGTGAGATTGGGAATCATTCCCTAGATGTGCCCCCCACTTTGTTTGGGGTTGATCAGTACCAACTTTTTTTTTTTTTTGCATCTCTGCCATACAGATATTCTAAGCCTTTTAGAAATTTGTTCTTGAGCACTTTTGTCCAGTTGACTTTCATGGTGAGGTCCTTTGACTCCTCAAAGCTTATGGGAATTGAAAAGATTAATTTTTGTGCTTCCTTTTATAGTATTCTTCTACCTAAATCACCTCTTCATGATTATGGTTGCCTCTAAAGTTACTTTCATTGAGCACTTACAGCTACTTACAGTGTCCAAATTAGAATTGCCCTGTTCCAGTTCAGCAGCTGGAGGATTACAATCGCTGTCTGCTGCTTCCAGGAATATCTGTGGCCAGCTCTTTACATTAATAGTGGGCTCTTCAGTTGAGTATTTTGGGAAGTTACAGTCCCACAGTAAGATAAGCCCTGTTGGCACTTTTATCTTGCTGTGGACTTTGCAATCTACACTGCACTGCCATGCGAACTGTAGGGTGCAGGATAATCTGTGCCGTTGTCCGTCCTTTTCCCAAGCAGTGTTGACCCCATACTACTGCAGTCCTCTGGAATTTCTTTTTCTGCTACCTGACTTTTCTGCTGCATTGCTCTTTCTCCTGATATCAATATGTTAATCCCTGATTTTGTTTCTTATTCATCATGTGTGAATTTCTGGCTGATTATCTACCATCCTATCTGATTGCTGCTATTGATGTTAATATGCACTTTTTTCTCCTAAGTTTGGATATTCTGTGCTTTTTGTGCCCATGTTTACCAATCTCCCTGTCTGTTTATTAAAACCAGGTGTGGGAATTAACTGATTTTCCTGATTATCCTGTCTCGAGGTGTTTTTTTTTTTCCTCTAAACCTCCTGTCTGTGCCTGCTGTGATCACAGAAGGACATCTCTCATCCACAGAGAAACATCCTTCTTTCCATGAATGCCTTCTCATGATGCAACACCCTAAACCTTCCCTTTCAGTGTCAGCTCTAAAAACATATGGGTGACATTAACTTGTAATAGCTTTTCCTTCCTTTTGTAGCACCGAAAGAAAGTCCTGAGAGATGATGCTCAGAGTCTAAGCCTTGTCTCCCCAGGCTCTCTCTGTAGCCTAGAGGGGGATAGGCACCACCAGGGAGCATCTAAAATAGGCTCCTGCTCCAAATTGTCTTCCTAGTCTCCTGGTAGAGAGACTGTCCGCCTCTGGGCTAAATTTAGTCCTGAGGCTGGTTCAGGCCTGTGGTTGAATTCTCCATCTGCACACTGAGGGCAAGAGCACTTCATCTCTTACTGGAAAGCCAGAGATAAATCTCTAGGGGGGAAAGGAACTAGAATACTCTTAATAAGAAGAATCAAATATAGTGGTGTAAATAGAGAGCTGAGGACAGTACAGTGGAGCAGGCAGGGACAGGGGATGGAGAAGAGTCAGGCCTCCAACAGGTGAGTTGTGACCTTGCAATCAGAAGCAGCTGAAAGACTTTCTGGTGCAAAGACATCTCTCCAATCAGGAAGAATGAGTCCAGATTGCTGTGTCTACTGAGTTATTGTTTTATTTCCCATTAAGAGGGTAGACACAAAATCAGATTTTCACTCCAAGTTGTCTTATATTTTTAGCCTGTGATTGGATTGCAAATGCACACTGGATATTTACATTTCTGGAGACAGGCTCTGGTGCTGTTGTCTTAACCAAGATCCAAGTTAATTTGCTGAGCTTCCAGATGGGAGCCATTCATTTCTTTATTACAAATTTGCAGGAATGCTTAATTTAATCTAGATTCTCTAGCTCAGTAGTTGGCCTATTTTAGCATTCAAGCATTTTCCTTACCTCCCCTTCTGCTTTTTTTCCCCTTATCCTTGAACTGAATTATCCACTGTGCAGAATAAAGAAAATGGGTTTTGCAAAAGGAGCCACCTGTCCATCATCCATCCTGTGTGGAAGCTCTTGGGGACCTGATTGTCCTTCCATCTCCTACAGAAGGTTTCCTAAGAGGTGAATTAAGTTGAAGGCATAGCTGGTAGAGCCTCTTAGCCCTGTTTCACTTGGTTTGTAGAGACTCATTACATTTTGCTAGCTTTGTTGTTTCAAACTATTTAATGATCACCTTATTCTGGTCTAGTGCACGTGCTGAATATAGATGTTGTTAAACTGTTGGTTCTTTCTCTGTTGTGAGTAGATAAGGATATTTGCAGGAGGAGGTTCATCATTTTCCTTAGCAACATTCAGCCTCCAGTGCATGCAGTGGCTTGTGATTGTGTTAAAGCCATTTCTTTAATGAAATTTTAAGCTACATGTCTCTCTGCAATCACTTCTGGGGTCCTTAGATAACCATGCAAACGCTATGTGTATCTGTGCTATGGTGTACAGCGCATACTGAAAAAGCAGATGAGGTGCAGACAGGTAAGGTTAGCTCATGAGCCAGCTCTTTTCCTCATTGCTACGTTTTCCATAACAGCTAAGACTGTGGTAGGAAAAAATGATGCACTATGTTTTAACTACTTTAGTTTCAGAATGAGTGTATTGAACCAGCTTGAGGTCAACTTTATTATTTCTGCTTCTTGTGTTAAGAGTTCCAAGTGCTCCAAATAGCCAAATGTCATTTCAGAAAAATACAGAAGTGCTGCACAGGGAG
Organism: Xenops minutus; assembly: GCA_035221455.1. Classification (NCBI taxonomy): domain Eukaryota; kingdom Metazoa; phylum Chordata; class Aves; order Passeriformes; family Furnariidae; genus Xenops; species Xenops minutus. Next base: position 101,639,247 of record JAWWEE010000105.1, read on the forward strand.
TTTGCCTCCCTGAGTTCTGGGGACACAACATGCCCAGAGCAACAGACACGACTGCGAGCTCGTCTTGAGCAAGTTGGATCAGCCGCCTGCAGTACTTAGTACACAGGTGGGAATGCATGGTTCCTGTTTTGCTTGTGGTGATGTAGCAGCTGAAGAAAGCTGGGGTAGGTAGAGAATATGCAATAGGAAACTGCCCTGCATCATTCCTTGCTTAGGACTGTTGCCTGTGAGGCAGTGATGATGGGAATGACATGATAAGGTTCCAGGAGGCATCTTTTTGTTCTTCATCTCTACAACATGAAGTCTTGCTGCCACCTCGTCTGGGGCTCTGGCCCCAAGGTGCTGGGGTGATGGTTTCAGCCAGGTGGTGCTCAGCCCTTGCAACTCTGGGGCCAAGGGGGGCAGTTGACTAGTGGGGAGGTAGTCAGGAGACTCTGGCTGATCACTTTGGGTGTAAATAAGCCTTGCTGCTTGTACATTTTGAGCATGAAATCGTCAGTGTTGGTTTTATCCATAGCAGATGAGTGGACAGGCTTTAGAGTATTTTATCCAGTGATGGAAGTGATGGGGCAGGGCCAGGTGAAGCAATACTGTGGTTGTGCCTGGGAAGGCAGGCACAGGTGTAGCAGTGCAGCCCATCCTCAGGATTGAGGGCAGGGAACACATCTTTAACATTCTCAAAGGGTCAAGGCAAAACTTGGATGTGATTCCTAGCACCACAGAGGCAAAGGTGATGTGGTGGAAATGACACAGTAAAAGATTATCTGGTTAGCAGTTCTCAGGTCAGCATCTCAGATTAACAGACATTAACTCAAATGGTGGGATTTCTTTAGGAAGAATAAAGTAATAAAGAGATGTTTAAATTCTTACCTCGCGTATTTGTTTGAATATAATTATGAGTCATTAGTGGGATAATTACTTTAGTTAACATATAGGAAGTAAAATCACATGATAAACTTAAGTAGGAAAATAATATTTTACATTATTGTACATAAAGATGGTGTAGTATATATTTTATTAGAGCATTGTTTTTTATCTTACTCTACCACGATACGAAATGATGAATATAAAGGAGAAAGAAACTGCATTTGTAATAGGAACAGAAGCTTCTGAAAGGTAGCTGTGAGATAAGCTTGTTGCATAGAAAAGGCCAGCCTGGAAGTTTTCTCCCTATTACACTGTGTGTGCAAACTCATTATGATCCTTTAGGAATTTCTCACAGTCTCCTCTTGCCTTCGGGTGACCGGGGCACTGAAAACATGGGATTATCCCTGTGCTCCCCTCAGTCACAGCATCATCTGGTATGCGTGTGTTGTGAAAACGGCTCAGCAAGGCTGCCCTGCAGCAGCCCGAGCTGGTTTGGGCTACCTAGCAAATCCTATTAAGTCAGGGGTGTCAATACAGTATGCAGAACTTTGGTGCAGGAGGGGCTATTTATAGCTGCAGTAAGAGTATTGTGTGCACAGGGCTTTTCTTTCACACCTAATCAGGGACCTTGACAGATTTGCAGTTCCCTTTACCTGCTCAGCTGCTTGGGTGCCAGACCTCTGAGAGCACCAGTGTTTTAGCTGGAAATCCTGGTCGTCTTCTAAGACCATCTGAGGGCCATTGTGGAGGAGGAAGTTATGATTTTCCACCTGCATCTCTGCACATCATCTCCTCTCCTGACTCACTGGGTTCAGCTGCTTGGCTCCTGGGGCAGGCAGTGCCCTGCTGTCGCCATAAGCCTTGTGGGAAGGAGGAGGGACACCATATATGTATCAGTGGTGTCATTAACCTTCTAAAGCTCTTCTCAATGTGAGTGAGCTTTTTGGGGGAAAATGCGTAGGATCCTGGAGTTTGGAGGGACAGAATGTGGCAGAACTGCAGGGTCAGGGTAACAAGGCTAGGTTTTTATCTGCATGGGAAAGATTTACAAACACCCCATAGGCAATGTCAGTTCATGTTTTTTTTGGGTCTGGCTGGTGAGATAGGAAGGACTCACCTATCAGAATTTTAATGCCTGGGATAATCCGGTGGCAGAGCGAGGACCTCTTTTGTGTGTGTGTGTGTGTGTTCACAATCTGGTTTTAAGCTTTGGCATTTGGCTAGTACACTAATGGTATGTCAAGGAGTTACCACGAATTTAGTTTCAAAATAACATAGCACTAGTGGAGCACAAAGAATAAAGATGAACGAGAACATGTTTCTTCCAGCAGCTGGCCTAGCTGGGGTCCCCCCACAGCTGTCAGCCCCCCACCGCTGTCAGCCCTCCGTGATCTGACACAAAGTGCAATCAAATGTGTTAACAAAGCATGTGAGATTTCTGCATGCTTACTGCATTGCATCAAGTGAGTTGATTATAAAGGCTGTTGATTTTACTGTGTTTTTATATTCTTACTGGGAGCCATTTGTCAATCTGCTCAGCAATCTGATTAGCTGGGAATTGCTGTCTCTCTGGTATATATTTGCCTATAAAGTGAAGGGTGCAGCAATAAACGCAGTCAGTTGGGCTACTGAAGAGGTCTGTAGGTTTATTTGGAGACTGGGAAGGAGAGATCTTGACACTTAAATGCCTTTCCTTTGGGAACTTGACAGTTTGTCTCGGGGGTTCTGTGCCAGCATCCCTTGAGGGGGCTGGCAGCCTGTTTCAGTCCACTGGCACTGCTCTGTGGGGTGTCTGCGTCCACCCCTGTAGTGAGACAAGAGGGAGCAGCCTTTTTATGGGTGGTCTCGTGTGGGAAGGGAGCAGGAGGCTCGTGTCACTGCAGTTTCAAATACCCTCTGTCGGCAAAGAGGTGAGGCAAAGCCTCAGGCAGTGGGAGAGGGAAGATGCTGGGAGAGGGAAATAGGAAATTGTAGCTGACTGGTGCTTCTGGTGATGCTTCCTCACAGTAAGCACAGTGCTCCTTGCAGAGTATGGTTTTTGTTAGTTAAGTAGGTTTAAATTCAAGTCTCCTTCAGGATTTGGGACACTGTGTAAGACTTTCCCTTCACTCAGCAAATGCACCTCCACATCACTCTGCATAAAATAACTTGGAGTTCTTAAGCAAGGGAATACTTCAACTGGGCACCAGAGACATCTCGGGGCATTGCTGGAGGATGTTGGGTGGGCACTGTACACAATTGGATAAAGCAGGGAAAAGGTGGCTAATGACACCTGCAACCTTGATGCTATATTTTTGTGAAATGTTTTCTTTGTAGCAGAAGCCTAGGGCTCTTCTCACAAATACCCTCTTCTTTTATTTTACAATAAAAGACTTAATATTTTGTTAACAATGTAGGAAAAACTTCTGGCAATAGAACAAGCACAGGCTGTGGGAAGCTTTGATCTCTGTGGTGAGGCATTCAGGATGTGGCTACCAGCATCACACAGGGTGAGGTGGTTTGGAGCAGCAGAACAGTGCTGCTCAAATCCCCATCCCAGCATCCATGAGAGAGGCCAAGCCTCCATCCAAGAGAGGATAAAGGTATGTTTTTAACATTGTTTTGACAGGACAAGTTCAGCTTCTTGGTCAAGGTGAATGGGCTGCAGTACGTCTGAATCGCATGCCAGCCTGTAGTCTCCTGGTGCCTTCTCACAGACCTAATACATTGACCTGTTTTGAAAACCCAGTTTGGCTGGTTGAGATGGGCCAAGAGGGCTGAGCATGACTGAAGCAAGAGGTGGTTGTTAGCTATTGTCTGCTGTCCTAAAGCCAGCAGCTTACCACATGTTTGTTGGGTTGGACTGGGAAAAGATGTTCCACTTCAGCTCTGCTTCCTAAAATGCACAAAAATATTAGCCAGCTTTTCCAAAAGATTTTTGAATTAATTATCTGTAAGGCTGCATTGACTCTACTTTTTATCCTAGTATAGAGGAGCACTTAGTGGTTGGAGTGACCTACCTTTTTATTTTCACAAACATATTATTGTTGAGGTTGTGGAGCAAAGCTTATGTGTTCAAGTCTTGTAATGGTTGAGGCTGTCCAGTCCATCCTTGAGCTGCTGTGCAATGGTACACCTACCAAATATTTCTTGGTTTAGAGGTAAAAGTCAGTAGTGAGATACTAAAGTTGAGGCAGATGCCTTCTTATAATTTCAAGTGCCTTGTTTTATCTCTCAAGTTTGCTTTCATCAAAATGATGGCTTACACTTGCTGTCTAAGGAGTACAGTATCCAGCAAGTAGTGAGGGCATTTTTCTGCCTGGGATGAGGCATTGCCAGCAATGTCAGGGTGGTGCAGGTCTGGTGTGGCAGTTGCAAATGATCACTCATGAAACCAGTGCTGTGATTAATTAGTATTTTCAGGGCTCTGAAGCAGTCATTTCTATATTAATAATGGTTGTATCTAAGTGGCACTCTGCTGGCATGAGGTTTCTCTTTGAACAGAAGTTGAAAACAGGTAATTTTACCATTAAAGCCTGAGTGTGTAGCCACATCAGGCTGTGGGCACAAACTGGGTCTTATGTTAATATATCCGCTCCTTGAAGGTTTTTTTCTCTTTGGTGCAGAAGTCTTGCTGCTCAAGGTGTAGATATGCCTGTGCTGACCTAGTGGTCCCCTTCTTTTTAAAGAACTTCTGTGAAGTTTCAATAGACACGTTTTGGAAAATACATGATTTTTCAACTCTTACCTTTGAGGGAAGCTAAGTTCTGTACCAGAAGTTCCTGCGATGAATGCGCGACCAACCAGGTGGTCTCCTCCTAACTCCAAAAATTCAAACTGGGGAGCTGTAGGCTGCAAAACTGTCAGCTGCTGGGAAACCCTCCGACTCCTTCTACCTGCTTGTACCTCTGAAACTAAAGTTTGGAGCATCTCTTGAGATTCTGTGACTTGTTTATGTGAACACTGAAAAATATTAGAAGTAATGACATCTGAGGAGCTCTAGAAGAAAAGCAACAGCCAACTTCTGGTTAGTAGGGGATTCAAAGCTGTGGTTGAACTTGTGGAGAGGGATACGTAATCCCACAGTAGCTCTTCTTTCTCTGAAATGTCTACAGTAAAGGTTTAAAGGTGTGAGCTGCAACTTCAGCCGGTGCTCCTGGATGTCCTGGATGATTTTTGGGGAGGAGGGAAAGAGGAAGACAAGCTGAGAAGAGAGCCACCCTCTCTGAACTCTCTCTTCAGTCTTTGCTTGCTTCATGGAGAGACTCAATTCAGTGTTTGAGTGATTCTTATTTTGCCTGTGTAGGAATGGGGATACTGAGGAACATAATGGAAATGTGTGGAGTGATGCAGTGGGAGATGTCTGCTCTCTGTCTTGCCCAGGAATGTTTGAGTGTCGAAAGGATGTAAAATACAAAACCCATCACTGGGTGGAGCGAGGGTGCATGCGTGGTTTATACATGTGGTTTGGCTTTTTATTTAAGGGGATTAAAAAAAAAGGCTAAAAATAAACTGCTGGCTTGCCTCCACTTTCTGGTTCACACAGGGCTGTGGAGGAGTAGCTGAAGCGATGGGGTGCCCAGCCCAACTTGGAGACCCCCCTGCCTGAGCCCAGGGTGTCTGGAGAGGCAAGGTGAGGGGACAAACAGAGGGCAGCCACCACCCTCTTGGGCAGCCAGTGGGGGAGCATGGCTGGTGGTGTGGGGCTGGCTCTTTGAGTGCTGGGGGGAGACACTGGCATCACCTGGTATGGAGGCACCCTGTGGGTGTCTGTTCTGCGTGGGGTGGCTGCCTGAAGTCCCTCTATGCCCATAAATACTCGTTGTGGGTAAATATTTAGGTTCTACATCAGTCCCAAGTATATCTTTTGGTGGTGAAGAAAGGGGTTGGCTTTAAATCCTAAATCCCAGAGCGTAGTTTAGAGTTCCAGAGTGGTTTAGAGATCTAGGTGAAATGGGTGTGCAAGCAAAGCAATGGTGAAGCCATCAAAACCTGTAATCTAATTGCAGCCTCTCATGCTGATGCAGTAGTGTGGCATTGGGGTGGTGTAACTGGCACCAAAACTTGGCCCAAAAGTCATTGGGACACCATCCAGTGGCAGCTGTGCTGGCTCACAGAGGGCTTTGCTCTGCAGGTCGGGAGGAGCACCACTGAGGTGGTTTACTGAACTGGTGCTGGGAGAGCTGCAGATGGGAAGCAAGAAAGGCAGCACCCAGATGAAATGACAGGGCAACTGTGTTTGTCAAGAGTTGCCCTGGGAGTTTATTTTTTTCATGAAGGATGCTACAACATTTTTTTGTTTGTTTTTTAATAAAACCAAATAATACTGTGTAGGCAATGCACAGGTGATTAAAGTGTTTATAATACTAAAGTGCTTATGAATAAGTTGACAAAAGCAGTAGGAAGTTGCATCGTTTTCTCTGCTTCTTACAGGCAGGATTGATACTCCCCCAGCTTGTGTCAGTAAGTTGTTGCAGAGCTGGTTCTGGACCAAGCTGCTAGCAGGGACCTTTATCTTCTCCATATGAGCTAAATTTAAACCTTGTTTGAACCTCCATGAACCCACCTCACTTGTCTTAAATCCAGAAGCTGATGATTTGGAAAGATTTGTCTGAAAATCCTCCTAAATTTTATCAGTGATTTTGTCTCATTAGTGCTACTGACATAGGTATCATCTGTGTATTTACATTGCACATGTATACTTCACAGCTTGGTAGTTCTCAGGGGTTTATAAACCTTCTGGAAAAATTGACACTGAACACTGAAGCAGCGTGATGGGGGAATCAGTGGCTTTGGTCCTTTGTGATCTCAATTTTCTGGCCTGTATTAATGTATTTTCCCCTCACCTGTAAGGTTGGTCCTTGCAGATTTAGCAGTGGGCTAGTGGAATGACATCAGGGAGGTACGGGTTTGCTGAGCAGTGGGTTGCACATCTGGGGTGGCTGATGAGAAGCATCTGACATTTTAAAAGCATTAGAGGATGGTGGGTATTACATCTATACATAAAAAGGATTTTAAAAAGTGCCTGGAGGGGTTTCAGGTTGCCCATGTAGCTGGCAAAGCATGTGAGTGGCAGAGCTGCATGGTGAAGCATCTTGCCATACTTGGGATTTTTCTGAGCAAGGATAAAATTGGCAAATACAATTTAGTTTCTGAAAGACTGTAGTAAGTTTTGTGTGAATGGTGAAGGGAGTGATCGTGGAAGGAAGAAGCATAGCTGGTATGGTGGAACAGGGCAATCTGGGTTTCTTTCCTCCTATTTTTTCCCCAAAGAAAGTCCCAGCCCCCATGGCTCTGTCTCAGCTGAATGGCCCCGTGGGGATGCTCTGGGCTGTGGCCACTGAGGGCCACAGGGAAGAGGTGTTCCTGCACTGATTGGGGTGGTGGCATCAATGTTGGGTGTTTGTTTAGTGAGGGCTGCCATCACCTTGCTCTTGCTGCTGTTACAGCCCAGGGATATCTAAGGGATGTTTTTTATTAACTGCAGGTTATTCATCTGCTTGGTTTGCCTGTGTGGGGAAAGAACTGGTTATAGTGCAGGGATTCCCTTTGGTGTATCTGGCAGTTTCAATTCACTTTGAATTTTGTGACTAATTGCTGCAGTAATTGAATTTAGTGTCTGAAGACAGCACTGCAGTCATGCATGATGGGAGGGGTCCAAAGTAATTTTTCTGTTTAGCTCCCTTGAAGACTTCTTTTAATCTTGCTAGTTAGACCAGTTTTGTTGTTGTTTGGTTGGGGTTTTGGTATTTTGAGGTGTGTATGTGTTTGGGGCTTTTTTGTTATTAAGGAAAATAAAAAATAAAAACTCCTTGCCTCTTCAATGTAATGTAATTAGACAGGGGAGCAAGCTATTGAATGACTCTGGCGAAAGCTGTGAAGAAGTATTTTTAACTTCATGCTGTTGTATGAAGGATTTTCCTTTTTCTGCCTTTATGATGCTGACTGCCCATTTATATTTCAGCATCTGTTCCTGTAAGAATGTAGAAGGAAATAAGCTGGTTCAGCAGAAACTGAAACCCAAACTAATCTCACGCTGTAGTAAATGCTCAATAGTCTCATTGTCCGTGGGCACTTCAGCAGCAAACCTGGGAAGCAAAAAAACAACACCAGTATTAAAACCCCAAACAGATGACAGAGAAAGCACCAAAGCCCTTTTGTTGTTTTTCCCAGCATCCTGCAGGCTCCACACTTGTGCCCCACGAGCACAAAGCTCAGCACCCAACCACCAGGAGCTTTGTGCTGCGGGTCGGGGTGCAGGGCATGGGGTCCTGCAGCTGGTGTGCCAGAGCCTGGATTCCCTGTCACCTGGATTCACTGTCACCAGCAGGGCAGCCGGTGCCTGCCAAAGCTCTTTATGAGCTTTCCGCGGCTGGCTGCCATGCATCCCACAGAGTCCTCCCGTCCTTTCACCCTGTGCTTCCCCACTTACATAACTGACTTAGGCATTACCCTCCCTGCTCTCCTTGCGTGCCTTCAGCGCTCCTGCATCATTTGGCCTCTTGTTTCAATAAATAACTTTCCAGTCAAGTCACTCCTTAGATGAGGCTGGAAGTGTTTCGAAGCACAGGCACCAAGTTTACATTCTTGCCTATTTAATTTTGCAGATCTGTTTCATACCTAAACTCACTGGGATTATTTACTGAAAGTATACGGAGAATAATATTTCTCATTAAAAAAAAAAAAATCCTGGTAGCTTGTGAATCCATGGTACTTTCTCTGGTCAGAAACTGAAAGGGGAATGGATTTTTTTTTTTAATTGCTTTTTCAGACTGAGAGAAGTGTAGAGATTAGTAGAGCATAAACAGAAGGAAGCAAAGCAGTTCTCAAGTGTTTTAATGATTTGAGTAGCTAATTTGTTTAGTATGAGTTGCCACTGAGCCTTCAGTTTGGCACTTAGGGTTTTAGTTTATTAAATACAAATAAATAAAGCATGAAAGTGGAGTTTCTAGCTATTGTGGTCCAGCATAGCTGTGTATACATTCTTCAGTCCTACATGCAGAATTGCTCAATCCGTGCTGGTATTCCCCAGAGAAGCTTTTCCTTGCAAGGTGTTGTCATGTATGAGGGAAGTGATCCTGCCCTTGTACTCTTGTGAGGCCCCAGCTGGAACACTGCATCCAGCTCTGGGTCCTCAGTGCAGCAAGGACATGGATCTGTTGAAGTGAGTCCAGAGCAGGCCATGAAGATGACCAGAGGGATGGAGCCCATCTCCTGTGAATACAGGCTGAGAGAGATGGAGTTGTTCAGCCTGGAGAAGGATCCGAGGAGACCTCATTGCAGCCTTTCAATATTAAGGGGCTTATAAAAAAGAGGGAGAAAGACTTTTTTTGGGGGGCCTGTAGTGACAGGACAAGGGGCAATGGATTTAGCCTGAAAGAGGGCAAGTTTAGATGGGACAGGAAGAAATTTACTGTGCGGGTGGTGAGAACCTGGAATACGTTGCCCAGAGAAGTTGTGGGTGCCCCATCCCTGTAAGTGTTCAAGGCCGTGTTGGATGGACCTTTGAGCAACCTGCTCTGGGGTAAAGTGTCCCTGCCCATGGCAAGGGGGTTGAACTGGGTAAAGGTCCCTTCTGAGTCAAACCATTCTGTGATTATGTGATTCTGCCAGTGAGATCTGATACCAAAATCTGCATTTGTTTACTGGCAAAGGCTAATATTTATACTGTACTTTAACAACTGTTGGCACTGCTGCTTGGTGAAGGTAAGCAAAATTCCTCTGTCTGAGTGGAAAAAATGTTCTTCAGGAACATGAGACCTCTAATATTTTCAGTCAGGGTAAATTTAATGATATTTTATGGGCTGGGAGGCAACAGCAGGAAAAAGGACTGTAACTTTTTGAAGGAGAGGAAGCAGACATTTTTTTTAGGCTTGGCAAGTGGTCCATTTGTCAGGCAGCTCCTCTTTATCCCTAGCCCGTCCTTGGACCTACTGAGGAGTGATTTGAAAGGACTCTCCACCTCATCAGTGCAGGGTGATGTTTGCTGCTGCAAGATGTGTTTCTGCAGACAGCTGTCTGGCAAAGCAGGGAAGTCCCATCAGCTGCTTTGCAGCTTAAATTATCTGCTTTTTGGCACAGCAACAGACTCTTCTTGGCCCATGCATGGTGCCTGGCACAGCAGAAGTCAGATCTCAGCTGCCACTTCTCTGCATCACAGCGGGAGCCCTCCAGCATCCTGCTTTTGTGTCAGGGCAGACACTGGTAGGTGTGATTCCCCTTGCAGAGCCAGAGCAGCAGGCTTTGCCACTGGTTAACTTAACCTGTACCAGCCTAAGATGTGCTCTTAGCAAAGAAATGGGAGCTGCCACTGCTTGAAACCAGGCTACTTGTGTCAAACGTAGTGCAGGTTGGACTGTGTGCGTTACATAGATTTGTTCAGGAAAGCAGCAGGCTTGGAAATGCTGGCAGCAACAGCAGTGTTAAGAAACTGGATGGTTTTTAGTGGGGTTGCTTGTAGGTAGAGGGTGGTTTTCTGTTTGTGCGGAGTTCTGTAAGATCTGCCTGAGATTCTTCCAGCAGCCCCTGCAGCTTCGTGGTGCAGCCTAGAGGAACATGCTGCCGCAGCTCCCCTCCCTGCTGGAAAGAGCAGTTTCTGTGGAGAAACAGTCAATTTCCACAGGAAAAGTCAATCTGGGGCGTTTATGCATATACAAATTTTATTCAGTGGCATGCGAAGACATGTAGGGCTTGACACTTTCCACAAGTCTCATGTCAGCAGTGATGGGCCATTGGAGCGAGCGCCTGGCTGAGCAGACTTGTGCCTGGCCAAAGCTACCTGCACGTCCCAGTGTACATCCAAACACCACTACTGCACAGCCCAGAGTTTTGGCAAACTTGGGGTATTTTTGTGCAGTTTCTCCCCACCCATTTGCTTGCACAGTGACCCAATCCAGAGGGCCTTTCTGGTTTGCAGAGGGTCATGCTGAGTTGGTCTTGTGCGAGTGCTGCTTGGAGATAGGGGAGGAGTTGTGCCAGATCCCTGTGGTACCACGCATAGGTTAAAGCAGCAAAGATGTAAAATTAAAAAAAAAGGGGAAAGGAAAAGGTGCGTTTCTCTGTGGCAAATCTCTCATTGACTACAAGCACCATGTGTCTGTGAGTGTGCATGAACGTGTTTGCTGAACTGCTTCCCCTGCCCTTATGGTGGATCCTGAGGCTCCTCATGCTCCGAAGGGGCTACAAGCTGCTTGTAGCATTCAGAGGTATTTTCAGTCACCTTTTTCACTGCTCTAGTAAAGGGGGATTTTTTTAATTGTATTTTCAGAGCAAACTGCCTTGCCTCATGGCCTTTCTGTTCATTGCAGCTGTTCCTCTGATGTGCCAGATCTGAATCTCACCCTTTAGGCAGAAAAAAACCCCAAGTTTATTTTGAATAAAATAGAAATATATGTGTGTTAGAAGCTGCACTTGCTGAAAACGTTTTCTAGTACACAGATCCTATTGAATAGCAAATAGAGAGTGATTGTGGTCTCCCCTAGTTGAGGCTGTGGTTAGATTTGTTTGGTTGGTTGATTTTGTACAACCCTGCTGTTTTGTTTATAAAGCAAATAGGCTGTTATTCCCTGTTCATGCACTGTATGAGTGGTAGAAGTGGATCTTCTTGGTCAGCAGACACTCAGAGCTGCAGAAGAAATTGGAAGATCCTTGTGTGACTTGAATCACTAGGTTTTACATGTGGAGATGTTCCAGTAACATGTCGGACCACTTATTTCTTGACATTATTTTTCCTCTGAGCTTTACATCTCTTCCATTAGACCTTCTCAGCAGATGGGTTTTGAAGTTCCACATTTGGAGGCGCACAGATCACGTCTCTGGTATCATGACACTGCCATTTTCCATCAACCTGAAAGAAGATCACAGTGTCATTCTGAAAGAGCAGGGTACCCCTGAGAATGGCAGGCACAGAAAAGGCATGAAATGCAGGGGGAGTCCATCTCTAAACTGGGGAGAAGCTGCTCATCTGGAAGCACAGAGAAGAGCCCAGGCAGAGCTGAACACAGATTGACCCAAGGCACTAAGGTCAAAAGGCAAATCCCCTTCCTGGATGAGTTCCCAGTGCAGATAAGGAAACTTGATATCGAGGTGAGGGCTTGTCCGAGATGGTGCAAGTGGTGCCAATGGCCAGGACTGGGAGGCTGTCACTGCATCAAGTGCAGGGGAGGATTTCTATGACATGAGGAAAGGAAAATCTGTGTCTGAGAGGAGGGAAGAAGAGCCTGGTCAGTCAAACCAGGAAAACCGAGGCTGCTGTGGGAAGTGATAGTTCTCTATCCATGTGTGTAGCAGAGGGGAAGTTTTCAAGTAGACAGTGTTGGGGCCAGAGCAAAAGTGGCCACCAGCACTGAATACAGTAGAGGATTAAGGCCATGACTGGGATGGTGGGAGCAAAGCCTGGCTGGCTTTTGGGATAAAGGTCAGGAATAAAGGTAATGAGTGACACTACATCTGCTATATCTGGGCCTGAACAGGGTATTTCCAAGAGGAGCAGCTTGTCTTGAGGAATATTGAAAATAATGAGTATTGACTACATTAAAGTACAAGTATATTGAGATACATCCACTCTGCCATAGCTCTGTACAGAAGCAGTTAGAAGAAAGCTGAGCAAGGAAAGCTTATTGGACAGACATCAAGGCAGCTTAGAAACAACAACAAACAGGGAAATAACCTATAATAGCTAAGTTGAATTTGCAAGAACAGTGACACTCAGCATCTTTGCTTCAGTGCGTGCCTGTGGTGAGTATACCACCTCTCCAGCGCTGGCACTCAAGCAGGTCTGCCCCCTCACTCTTGGCTGCCAGTTTGATATTGGCATGGGCTGTTCCTTACTGCACTTTGCCTTTTTTTCAGCCCAACAGAGTCGCCTCCTCAGCTGAGTGCTCACTCTGCCATGGTGTGAATTAGTAGAGAAAATCCACGAGTTTTGTAAGAACAGTACATATACTGAAGGCAGTTTGCTGTCACAAGAGTTCACAGTATATTCTGAATTGGAGGGGACCCACAAGAATCATCAAGTCCAGCTCTTAAGAGAATGGCCCATGCAAGGATTAAACCCACAACCTTGGCTGTATGAGCACCATGCTTTAGCCAACTGAGCTAATCCCAGGGTCCAGTAATATGACAGATAATTTCTATGAGAAATAGTTTTGACCCTTTCAATCCTTTGTAAAACAGGGCAAGAATTGATAACTTTCTCTCCCAAATTTGAACCAAGTGCAGTTTTGATGGCTGTCTTGGCAGGTGGAAATCACGGATGTCTGTTCCAAACTTGTGGGTAATTGCTTTGTGCAAAGCCATTCATGATTTTTTTTTCCTCCAGGTATGTGAAGTTTGCTTATTCAGTCCCATTTCAGAGAAGTGCCATTTCTTGCTGTAGCAGAAATGTGTGCACAACTTGGTTCTTTCTGACCTGCCTATGGTTTTGTTTTTGTTTGGAGAATATAGTTTAAAATATTTTTTTTCCACATTTTTTCTTAATCTGTCTAGCCTGATATTTTCCAAACTTGTGGTTTCCTTCATTCTCTCCCTCATTTTTTTCTTACTAAATATTCCAGCCCATTGAAAATATCTGAGATGTAGATTTAAGCTATTTTGACACAGAATGTGTCTTCTTCTATCAGGTTAATAGGCCGTGGTGCTCTAGCAGAATAAGGATGAGTTGAAAAGCAACAAATGGGCTTCCTGCTGCGGGCTTGTGCTCAGGGTGTGTTACAGAGCAGGTGAGGGTTGTTACAACTGAGTATGTACACTGAAATGGACAGATAATTGATGCAGTAATGTACAGAGAAAAGATCTGGGTGGCTTGCAAATATGTATTGCTGTGTTTAGGGTCTCATTTTGTTACAACCAAGCAAAGTAAATACTCTGTTGGTATTTGTTAGGAGTGCAGTGTTGTTTTGTCATTGCCAGTTATTTTCTTATTGGTACTGTTGCCCAACCTATGGGTTACCCTGGCTCTACTGTTCATGGTCTTCATGTGGGACCATGTGAGAGGCAGGAGGGAGGCAAGAGGAGAAGGTCTGGTGTGGCTGCAGAGGTGGGGAGAGAGGAAAGGCGCTGGGAAGGATGGGTGAAGCAGTTGAACGTCCATGAAAATGAAGGTGCTGCTACAGCCTATGGGCCATACAGAAAAGGGCTAAAAGGTAGATTAAAAGGTAGATGGGCCTGAGAAATAGTGTGATGCTGAAATGACATTGCAAAGTGTAAACATAGACTTTGACTTTTCTTTTTCAACAAAGGATGTGCTTGAGGGACAAATTGACTCTGCATGTTTGGTGTCAGAGCTGAGAGCCCTGTCCTGGGCTTTTACAGGCTCTTTCGTGTAGATGGTGCCTGTCACAGTGAGACTGTGGGCAGCCCAGCCTTCCCCTGCCCACCAGCGTGTTAGGAACTGCAGCGGGACAGCCACGTTCCCTGGGAGAGCTCTGTCAGCCTTCAGACAGTTTGCAGCCAGATAGGACTTTGTTTCAGCAGCAACCCTTTTGGTCTTTGACAGAGCTCAGGAGGAGGTTTATTTAAAGCCCTGATCCTTTCTGTGGAGTATAGGAAGTAGGAAGCGCTTCCTCCCCGTAGATCTCTATCCAAAGCTTTTGTCCACTTTTTTACAGTCCCACCCTGCTTGGAGTCGCTCCAAAACCCAGCACGCCAGAGCCATGCACTATTGTTCAACGGGGTCATCCTTCGCTGTGGCTCTTCTTCTTTTCCAAAATGGAAAGTTTTGGCACCAAAACACTGACTAGCTCTGCCTTGGGCTGTGGGATGTATAAATGCCTGTCTATCCACCCTGCCCCACTGTCCTTTCTGCAAGCTGAAAATGGTGTTGCAGAGGAAACACGAGTTGACCTTCCTTTGAGAGTCTATTTGATACTTGCTGCTGAGTTTTAATTGTGAAACTTAAAGGAGGTCTCAAGATAGCTCTGATAAGTTGTGATTTCTGCAACAGAGGGTCAAAAAGCTAAAAAAAATAGTGTTAACCACAAGAATGCAAGGGTCTAAAATAGCTTTAAGGTACTACTTACTCTCTTCAGAGCAGGGGAGGTGGGGAAATGTGGGATTATTTCTGTTGTGCTGGGTTTATCTCAGAGAAGTCCAGCAGCAGGATCATGCCTGTGTTTGCAGAGGGGAGAAAGAAGAGCCTGAATGACAGTCTCAGTCAGGGCTGGGACTCAGCCAGTATCAGCTGGAGGATCTACCTAGTGCTTCCATGGTCCAGATTGCCTTCAGCTGAGCAAAGCCTCACCTTCTTTTGGCAGGAACCTCTTCCCCAATATCAGTGTGACTCCAAACATCTCCATCGCTCATGGAACTGACTCCTCTGATCCTAAAGGTGGTGCCTTTGCAGGCCTTCCCTTTTCAGCATATGTGCTGCCAGCAAAAATCTGTTAGCAGGCTTCAAGGCAAAGGGAAGCAGCCTCACTGTTGTGTGCTGAAATGTGATGTGTGCACACCCCAGGAGAAGGCATCACTTCAGAAACTTTCAATTAGTGCACCATCCTCCACCATCAGAGCCCTCCTTTTAACCACTGCCGTGGCCTTTGAACACTTTTTTCCTGTTCCTCTGAAGAGGAAAAAATAAATGATAAATTATTGTGTTGATCTTACGCAAATGTTGCATTTACGGAAAGGTCTTGTTGACATGGTTTCTCACACAGGATACCTTCTCCTCCTGCAGAAAAGTTGCTGAAAATTTCCAGGAAAATAGATAATGTCATCCTTGAGGAAGGGAAATTAAAAAACTCAAAAAAACCCCAGCCTATTTTACATCTAGTGTGGACCTTGGTTTGTAAAAGATCCAGAATTTGGTCAAGATGTTTGGTTTAGTAGGATTTTCTTTAGCCCTGTCAGAAGTGGAGCAGACTAGTAATTGATACCAGGTGTAAGTTAGGGTCTTTTCAGAGACCAGAGTTATAAATTAAAAGTGGTTGAGGTCATTATCCTTGTGTGGCCATACCCTGGAAAGCTTATCTGTCCATGGCCTGATACATTAAAACCTTATGGGTTTTTTTGTCTTTACTAAAATGAAGTTCATGAAGGTCATGCCATCTGAGAGAGAGACCATAAGGGGGTATCAGGAGTAGGTTTTCTCCCTCATCCCTTCTCCTCACGTGAACATGAATGTCCGTCTTTGAAATTACTATTGAGAGAAGGCACATTTCCTGTTTTTCCAGTCAAGACCTTCACCGATGCTGCACCAAGGCGGTGGGACAGGATGTGCTCCATATGTGGTCTCAGGTGGAGGTCAGCTCTTCTCATCCCACACCTGTTGATATGCTTCCTGCTTCAAAACCATCGCATCTCCTTCCTGTTACTGTATCCAGTTAGAGAGGAAAATACACCCATTTGGCCACTGCTGGCATCACTTAGATACAAATATAAAATTCAATGTGATTTGATTTTCCATTTGCTGTCTTACCCAGCGTGGTAACAGAGGCTCAGCTCCAGGCAGCCCTCACCCGCGGCGCTCAGAAAAGCACATTTGGTGTGGATATTGCTGGGGATGGAGCCCTGTGGTGGAGGTTAATGAGAAAAGTGATGTCTTGAGTGCAGATTGCATGGTTTGCTTCCAAGATGATTTGCATTGAAGTGTTAAATGCTACACAGAAATGCCAGAAGAGGAAAAGGATGCAGCTCTTGGTACCCCTAAAAATACCAGTCTCCTTTGTGTCCTCTGATATGGAGCACTCCCTTTCTTGGAGGCAGACAGTTATATTGCTCTTCTGCATAATTTATAGTGAACGCACTTAAGAGCAAATCATACTGTTGAGTGTTCAGGATTAATGGAAGTTGCAACTACTTAATGTGTGGGCTGGGACTGGAGGTGTCCTGCTGTGCTGCTGCACCAGCCTCCTCTTGCCTTGGTCTCGCCTGCTGGGAGAGTCCAGTCAGTGGAGTCTCTGACAGATCAGTCAAGGGGTGGTGCCCACTTTTTATGGATTTTGTAGGAACTAGTCACAAAATCATATGGTTTGCTGTTTTCTGGAGATATTCTCTCATTTTTAAGGATGAAGAATGAAGAGGTGAGAGCAGGTGTTACTTGTATTAGTAAGCATCATGCTTGGCCAGAGAAATGGTCTGTCATATCACTGCTGGTCAAAATGGCAAATCGTATTCAGGATCCACCTAACAGGAGCACCAATGCTCTGCTCATCCCTGTGAACATTTGGTCTGGAGTTCACACCGTCAAGGCACTGCCTTGGGCAAACACCTACATGTGCCCTCACACACGTTGCCTGTGGGGAGCCACCAGCCCAAGTATGCCTTAGCAGGGCAGACCTTGCCATCCTGGGAGAACAGCAGGACATTGCCCAGATGGGTGTCGACATCCCAGCACAGGTGTTGCTGGAGTTCAATACAAGGTGATGGCCATTATGTTCTCAAGACACTAAGGCTTATGATAACTGATGCTAACCTGCACACAAACCATGCATCACATTCCTGATGTGATGCTTGTGTCCAGGATGTGTACTGGGGCCATGGCTCTCATGCACAGGATAGTAGTTGCTGTACTTTTGGCACCTTGATTTTAAAAATCAACTTAAAAAAATCCCTGTGAGGTTGGTACAGTCACCTGCACCAACTTGAGCAATATCCTCAGCGAGTGTAGAGCTTAGCCTTCTGCTGCTTGAATTGCTGCATCCAGGAGAACTGGGTTCCTTCCTTACATGTTCTCACATAGTTATTTTACAGAGTTTTTATTTCACAGAGTTTTTTATCTCTGCAAGGCAGGAAACAAACAAACAAAAGTTCAGCTCTAGGTTTGCTATTAGATTTTAAACTTCAGTGTTTTTTTTCATTCAACAAACAGGAAAATAAAGGTATGAAACAATTTGATTACTGTTATTAGTGGTTACCACTGATGGGGAAAGAGAACACTGTTTTGAGAAGAATTTTGGTTTAGTGGAGTGTATTTTTACAAGGAATTTAATCAGTGACTTTTGTACTATTTTAAAGCCATAAGTAATGGAAAAAAAAGAAAGTACTTTAGGAAGCTAGATTAATAATATAATGGATACATTTATAGTAAAGATTTTTGGGAAAAACCCAAACGGGTAGTAGTAGAAATTGTTAGCAATAGCTGTGAAAATGTTGGTGTCAAAGAGTCTTTCTCTTTTGGTTGATTTTTTTTTTTTCCTCCCCAGTGTTTCAGTACTTTTAGTTAATAGTTGGTTGAATTTTTTTAAAGATAGCTAGTTGGCATATCTCCAAAGCCACCTTTGGAGCATCTTTTCACTAAGCATACTCCTGCTAAATAATGCCCTTTTTTAGTTTAAAAAAAAGGTTTCTTTTCACTCTTTGAAAGCAAACCCAACTCTCTTCCATGGTCTGTTTCAGATTAGCTACCCTGAAATCTTGATTCCTTTAAGACCCTTAGCACAGTACCTGCAGCTGGGGAAGAGAAGGATGTCAGATCTCTTCTTTGTTTTTCATTTAGGCATCATTAGCAGTGAGGATGGTCTAGCAGACCTGCCCTCTGAGGGCTGGTTATCATCCGTCACTGTCTCATTAGCTAGTGTCATTGTCCCAAACTCTCCATCTTTTCCACATCAGTGGCTCTGATGCTGCAGGAGTTGCTCAGGTGCCATTGGCTGGCTCTTGTTACTGCCAGGGTTTGGCTAATTCTTCTGAAATTTAATCCAGGTTCCTTTCTCCCAGGGCTGTGATTATTCTGTAGAGAATGTTTATGTGATTTACCATCATCAATTAAATAAATGCATGTGTGAAACTTTTAAAATCTAATGACAAAACAGCCCAA
Organism: Xenops minutus; assembly: GCA_035221455.1. NCBI lineage: Eukaryota > Metazoa > Chordata > Aves > Passeriformes > Furnariidae > Xenops > Xenops minutus. The sequence continues at coordinate 101,657,845 of JAWWEE010000105.1, forward strand.
CCATGCTACTTCTGTGGTTTTAATTGTATTAAAAATATAGTGCCCTGTGCTAATTTTTGTCACTTTTCTTCCCTTGTTCTAAAAATGTTCTCTCTTATTTCCCAGTTTTCATCAGGCACCTTCCCCTATCCTGCAAGCCAGTATTCACAGAGCTTTATTTAAAATTATGTATCATAATAGTATATTCAGTGAACATGACGTGGGTTTTTCCTCATGCAACCCAACCTTCTCAGAAAAAGACCTTGTGCACTAAGACATTGTGCTGACATGTTTTCCTTGCTCTGCAATATTGTGTAAACAAACCAATTTTTTTAAGCCTTGCCAACTTTGCACAGTGTCTAAAAAAATAGGCCTGGCTTCTTCTCCCTTGGTTTTGTTTAAAAAAAAACGGACAAAGGGAGGAGACAAGGAAAATCCACTCTTGATTTTCTTTTCCTGTCTGTAATCACAAGCTGCATTGCTGCCCAATCTGCTCCCACCCAAATTAACCCAATTTCCTAATTTACTCAAAATATTTCTGTGCTTTTCTTACTGCATTGGGAATATTTGCCCTTTATAGTAATAAGCTCTCGTCCCTGAGCTGTAGAGCTTTATGGAGAGCTCCCCAAGGAACTACCGCTTTTCTGGTCCCAACACAGGTCTCATTCTTTCCTCATTAGCAGCAATTCATGATTGTTTGGGAGTGGTTTGTGTTTCTTTTGTTTCTTTACAGTGAGTTTTTAACCATGCCCTCAGTGGCAAATTCTGGTTTCCTGGTGATGGGGGTCGGTGTCGGGGGGCACAGCAGGTGCCGGCAGGTGCAGTGGGTACCAGTGGGTGCAGCAGGTGTCAGAGTGCCCTTGGCTCCTTGCTGTGACTCCAGATCCTGCTACTCTGATCTTCAGCTGCTTCTTCACCACACACTGGTGATTCAAATGCAAAATGGTTTTCGGATTAATGCACTGATGCTTGATATCAGTGACTAATCGATTTTCCCTGTAATTCAGGAATATAATCCTGAGTAGAGGGAGTTCAATAGATGGGAGCAATCCGGAGACCTGTGAGTATCTCAGACCTGGCAGCTGACTCCATGAAATGAACATGCCAGTCTGGAAATAGTCCTCTCACATAGCTATTTTGAGGTTTGGAGCCTTTGTAATTATGTCTTTCTTTGGTAAACTGGGGGGAGTAGGTGGTTATTTATAACGGGTTTTCATCCCAGACATGGAGTCAGGTTTTCAAGACCACACAGTTCCTGGGTATGTGTTTATGGATAAACTTACCCAGTGAGGTGGCCCGAGGTCTCTTACCAATTAACTCTACGTTTCAGAAGGACATTCAGTGTACATACCTGAATTGTTACTGAGTTTTCTGGAACTGAAATGTGGGCGATACGCAGGGGGGTCCTTCCCCTTCACCCACACCTTTTAATGCACTACTGAAAAGGATTGAACTCGAAATTAAGTTGCAAATAAACAACGTTCTTTATTTAAATAAAAGCATGATAAGTCATTGAAAGTGAAAAATTTAAAAAGCCCATTTATTTATTTAGTGTGGTGTGTTCTTTGCTTGTCAGGTTTCGTTTCCCTGAAGGCAGCAGGGCAAGCAGCTTCAGCTCCTCTCGACACCAGTCTTTCACATCTCAAACCTGCAGCATTTCTGCAGGGTTTAAATTTTTCGCGGCATTATTGAGGTTTCTCTTTCATCTTGCTGCTTCTATTATTAGCTGTTCAAGAGGCGAAGATACTCCCTTTCACGCTTCAGACTTTATCAAAAGGTGTTACTTTTGGCCCTGTATCTGCAGCCTGGGAAGCGAAACAGGTGCTGCAGTGGCTGGTAGGTGGGTGTCGGCTTTTGCTGCAGGGCAGGAAAGAAGTTCACATGAGTTTACCAGGCAGGACCAGATATCTATAGCAACGTATTTGTATATCCTGTGCCTTCTCTGTTGCAACGCTCGTTGCTTAGGATACTGGCATTAAAACATGTAACAAAATCTGCTCTTTACTCCAGAGTTCATTATCTGTCCCAGCCCACGTAACTGCGCATTTCCCCTCCCAGTTCAGATCAGAACCGCTGACCAGCCCTGGGCAAAGCATGGTCCAGAGGATGTCATTATAATCCTGTTTTCCATCCTGTTGCTTCATGATCTTTTTTTAACACTAAACATTTTCACTGGCTGGGGTGCTGAAGAACCCATCTCCCTCCTGCTGCTGGGACCACAGGAGCTGGAGGCTTCTTGAACACATCTGTGCATTGGCTGCGTTGTTGAGCTGTGGTACTACCAGAGCACGAAACACTTTCCCTGAGAGTGTGTTCCTGAAGTATGGCAGCACAGATCTTTAGTGACTGAGGCTCTCATTTGGACTAGCTGTGCAGTTTTTGTAGGTTGGTTTGGGGTTTTTTTTGTTGTTGTTTGTTATTTGGTTTGGTTTGCATTTTTGGGGGGGAGGATGCATTGTGGGCAGGTTTTCTGTTTGTCTTGTTTTGTAGTTTTGGGGTTTTTTTAATACAAGGATCAAACTTTTTAAAAGAGAGCCTCAGAAGAACACACACTAGTTGCTGAATTGCAGGACCTCCTTATGACTCTCATCTTCACCGGACCAGAGTAAAAGGATATTGGGATTATTTCACAGAATGGTTGAGGTTGGCAGGGACCTCTGAAAATTATCCAGACCACCTCTCTCTGCTCAAGCAGGGCCATTGCCCAGGACAATGTCCAGTTGGGTTTTCAGTGCCTTCAAGGATGGGGACTTGACAGTTTCTCTGGGCAACCCACGCCAGTGTTTGACCACCATTGCTGTAAAACAGTGTTTCTAAGGAAAGCCTTTCTTAACATGATGGTTACAGGGTCACTGTGAACTAAATCCTTTTATCTCTTCTTCTGCATTCCAATGCAGAAGGCATCAGTGATGGATCTGGTGCTTTAGGTCTTTTAATAAAAAAGTCTTTTACCACTGTTGAAATGGTTCTTGGATTTCAGACCAACCCAGAGCAGCGTTTGCTGCCCGGCTTGTGCTGTTCCTTTCCTTTGGGCTCCTGCAGTCCTGGAGGCACTGTGCTGCAGCTTCATAACTGTAACAGATCTGACACGCTTGTTCTGCTTTATGAGTGAGCACTGCAAGAGAAATGGTGCCACACTTCCCCCTGCGAAGCAGATAGCTCAGATAATATGAAGCGTATTTGTTCTGTTTCTTTGTGCACTGTCTTTCTCAGCTGGAGAGCACTTCTGTCCTACAGACATGCATTTCACCAATTTTCCTCTTTTTATTAACACTAAATTAGTATCCAAGGGGTTTGCACAAGGAAGTAAGTCTCTAAGGACTCATTCCTCCTTTTGCAGCTATAACTGATTCACTAAGAGAATCCCATCAGGAGCTCAGTTCAAGGGAGTTCTGCCTTCAGAAGGTTTGCAGTAAAAAGCTGTGTTCCTCTCTGGCTTTCTGGGTTAGGTGCTCAAAGCACACTTTTACCTGTGGTAATTGTTGCTTGACAGAGAGTTCATGTGAAAGGGGGATGCACTGAGCTTTGTTACAAGTATTTCAAATACTTCAGTGCCTGGATGCGACAGCCAGTCCATCTGTTGGTAAAAACACAGAATTGCTACTTTAGCTGTTTCAGAGTGTGCTGCAGTTACTCACCGTAGTGCTGCATAACTAGGTGTTATAGTTTAGCACTAGCCAACAACTGAGTGCCACACAGCTGCCTGCTCACTGTGTGTCCCCAGTGGGATGGGGAGGAGAACTGGGAAAAGAAAGGTAAAAAAAGTGGGTTGAGGCAAGAGCAGTTTAAGAATTAAAATAAAATATCATTATAATAATGATAATAGTTGTAATGAAAAGGGAGATAACAAAAAGAGAGGGTGCAGTAACACCCAAGAGGAACAAGTGAGGTGCAGTACAACTGCTCGCCACCTGCTGGCCACTGCCCAGTTCATATCTGAGCAATGATCAGCCTCCCACTCCATCCAACTCCCCCAAGTTCAAATACTGACCATGATGACTTTCTGTGGCATACAATATCACTTTGGTCAGTTTGGGTCACCTATGCTCCCTCCCACCTTCTTGTTCACCTCATCACTGGCAGAGCATTGGAAACTGAAAAGTCCTTGACATGGGGTAAGCACTACTTAGCAACAACTAAAACTTTAGTGTGTTGTCAACATTATTTTCATTAAATCCAAAGCACTGTACTGTGCCAGCTACTGTCCCAGCTGAAACCAGGACACTAGTGTGTGTCTCAGCCTCAGTAAAAGACCTTTTTACTCATAGCTAGGTTTTTGCTCTCAGATTATTGCTTATTTTCACTGAGCGTAGAAGGGCAGAAATTACATTCTTCAAGTAGAACTTCTCTGGCAGTTCCATTTCAAGCCTGGCTAGAATTGCAGGCAGGCAGCAGCATCACATAATTTTAACAAAAATTTTGATGTGAAATTGGAACAAAAGTGCATCTGCATTTCCCCCTGTTTGAGCCTTACATGGCTGAGCATTGTTTTCATGATTAGAGATGGACTTGTGAAGTCCTTTGGTCTGCATTTATACTACCAAGCTTTTCCATGTCTGATCACTTCAAGGGCATTGCTGTGATTGTTTTTCTTCTTGCCATGATAGTGCCAGATGCTCTGAGGGCTTGTGCTCATCAAGGTAAGCAAAGACTGACCTTGCTGCAGGATATGTGGCATCACTTTCCTGGATTTCACCATGGCTTGATGAGAAATGAGGGAAGGGCAGGCTGTGCTGGAGTTAGGTCTCTGCTAGTTGCCCAGGGCAATGTTGGGTGCAAGGATGTCTCTCCTGCTTTGCCTTCTACACCCACTGCAGAGAGTGAATTGGTTAGTAAGGCTTGTTAAGAAAAAACAAAACAAAACAACCCCCCCAAAAAAACAACAAAAAAATCCCACCATTGCCCTAATCACAGGACTGACCTGAGCATCCCAGCCCTGCTCCCTGTGATTTCCATTAGCATCCATCCTCTAAGTGATCTTGTGGCTAAATCAGTGGCTGAGCCTCTGGAAAGTGATTTGATGAAAGCATTTTATAGCAGTCGAATGAAATGTCAGTTGGATGCCAGCAGCAGGGGTTGCTGTCATGATTAATGAGATATTTAGGCATTTCATTTTGAAGGAGCTACCTGCAACACAATTTACATCAGAGCTGGATTTTTAAGATGGGCTTAATAAATTAATGTTAATGTTGGTTATTTGATTATTTGCAACAAATTCATTAGAACTGCAGGGTTGCATTTGGGCTGAACACATTATGAAGCCTTTCAGAAAGCTCATGTGCAAAAACGCTTTTCTTCAGAGCATTGCACATTTTCTGATATAAAATGATATAAAAGATGAGGAAGGGTTGAAATAGCCAGTAGTCTTTTGAATGCAAAGATTGCTTGAATATAAAGCTTCTGAAGCTGATATTAAATGATCATCCCTTCAAATAACAGGATGTATCTTACCCCACTAGTATAAGTAGTGAAATCTAATATATAGAATTATCATCTTACCTCTCTTTTGTCTACAAGTCTCTATTTTTAAGGGAACAGGAATAATAAAGGTATTATATGAACAGGGAGAAATGGCATTAAACCTTTTCAAACCTCTTGTACCTACCAGTTGAAAATTTTACAGTCTTTAACCCTGTGAGTCTTTAAAGCTGAGGTTATTTCTGCTTAAGCCCAGGTCCAGTATTAAGTGGGCTCTGCTGTTCCTTCAGCCCCTCTGCCAGAGAATTCCAAGGCAGTTGGCTGGTGAGGCAGGGACTGCTTTTTGACCGGGGACACTCGTTCTTACAAAGTGCCTGGAAATTACAAAATGTTACAATTTCTGCTCTTAAAGGACTACATCCATTATTTGCTCCAAGCCACTGTTTTCTGCAAATTGATTGCAGCAGAGTAGAATATTGTGTTTTGTGCCTTTGGCACTACAAGGATGAATATCTGGAGCAGAGTAGATTCAAAGATGAAAAGGCAGTGGCAGCAGCCAAGAGCAAGTGGTTTAACTGTAGGGCAGCCCAGTGCTGTCCTGGGGGTGATGCTGGCCGGGACCAGGAGCTGTAGCATCCCTTCGTGATGGGAGCAAGCAGAGGTATGTCAGGTATGTTGAGAAAACTGCAATATAATGGACAAAAATAAAGCTTTGGAGTTGAAATACTGGCAGCTTTTCTAGAAAACAGAAGTGCTAATGATAACACAGGTTTCCGTTAAGCGCGATGCATTGAACTAATGAGCGGCTGGCTGGGTTTTGTCTCCGAGCATTAAGCCACAGAGCAGGATGTGGATTTTTTACATTGCTGAGGCAATGCAGAGACTAAGTGGCATACAAATAATACAAGCTTAAGTTCAGCGGTTGAAAATCTCTCTGCTGTAGGGCAGCTTATTTTTTGCTGACCTTTAACATTTTCATTTTTTTAGGGTTCTTATGGATGCCTTGCATTTTTACTCTCTGGCAAGTGCTTAGCTGCTGTTTTTCCTGGTCTCTGCGTGCTTTGCTGCTCAGCTCAGGCAGCTTTCAAGTAGTCATGCATTGTTGGCCTGTTACTAACCTGTCTTCTGCGTCAGCTGTGAGCGAGCCTAATGGGCACAACAGGCTGTGCAGAGATATGTCATTTATGTGGGACCAGTTTCAATGGTTTGTTTGTGACTTTGTGCAAACTTGTGAATAAACTTCTTGAGTCTGGGGAAGGAGATGCTGCTCAACCTCTAGCCTGGCAGCACAGTTTGGTATTGCTGGAAATTATGAAAGGCTGCAAAGGATAAGAGCAAAAAAGTTATTAAGGTTTTGGGTTTTTTCCTGTTGTTGCCTAAGTGCAAATTGACCATCTTTCATTTTGCTGAAGAACCTTTCCTATTGCTGGGCAGTCTCACCTCTGTGGCTAAACATGGGCGTTGTCAAGGGAGAGGACAGAGCCAGCCCTTTCCTGACATCCTGATGAAATCCTTAATTTAAATGCCTTTTGGCCTCTGTTGGGGAATATTGAACCTACTGATTAAAAAAACCCTAGTACACCTGAAAAGAGTAACTTTGCCAAACATTTTGCTTTAAAAGCCCTTTTCTCTGATTGTCCGGGATGGCTGGAAAGGAAAAAGTCCCTTGTGCCAGTCTGCTCGTGCTGCCTCCACGGTTGAGAAAAAGAGGGAGGAGTCTTTTAGGGTGGTGCTGTTGAGTATAGGCTGTGCTGAGCTTCCCCTCACTGCACTCTCCTGTGACCCCCGGGGTGCCACAAGGAGCACTAACCAAGCCCCACTGCCCTTGGGGGCTGCTGCAGGGTGAGGGATTCAGGGAGGGAGAAGAGGCTCTAAGCCAAAGGCTTTTAGAGTGCATCTGGACTATGCAAATGTGGCTGGCACGGAGCCACCTGCCCTTCCTCTCCTTGCTCAGCCCCACTTACTTTCACTTTTGAATAGATGGATTTTACTTTTCGTCACTGCTGCTGTCCCTGCCTGCTCCTGCTCGGTTATCGCAGCAGATCAGCCTGTTGGAGTGGGTCAGGTGCAGCAATCCAGAGCTGGGATGACAAGCCATAGGAGAAGTGGGATTGTAGCAGAGAAATAAATAATAGGGATTATTATTTCCCAAGTAATTGAGATTAACAATAAGGATTAATATTTCCCAAATATTTCCTCCCAAACTACCTTTCCTTCAACAGCATATTAGTAACTGGGAGAGCCAAGAGGAGAGGAAGGGAGGCCAAATGAAATGAGATCTTTTCCTGGTGATTTATAGCATCCTTTTTCTCCTCTTTCCCCTTTGCCCTGGGCAGGGTCCGTTTCTTGCAGGGTTCTACCTGCCCCTGGCCCCTCTGTGCCTAGTGGGGCTGTACCTCAGACGGATTTTCTCTTGCTCTGCAGCTGCTGAACCCGGACCCAGAAGAGGATGGGGAAGCAGAACAGCAAGCTGCGCCCCGAGGTGCTCCAGGACCTGCGTGAGAACACTGAGTTCACGGACCACGAGCTGCAGGAGTGGTACAAGGGCTTCCTAAAAGATTGCCCAACGGGCCATTTGACTGTAGAAGAGTTCAAAAAAATATATGCAAATTTTTTTCCGTATGGCGACGCGTCAAAGTTTGCAGAACACGTCTTCCGCACCTTTGACACCAACGGCGACGGGACGATTGACTTTAGGGAATTCATCATCGCCCTGAGCGTCACCTCTCGGGGCAAGCTGGAACAGAAGCTGAAGTGGGCGTTTAGTATGTACGACCTGGATGGCAACGGGTACATCAGCCGCGGGGAAATGCTAGAAATAGTGCAGGTGAGGCATTGTCTCTGTTGTATGTGTTATTTGTGTTGCTGTAAGCTCATCACCGTGAGACAGCTGGAGCTGGAGGTGAGGAACATGCTGAGCTGGGTCACTCCTGCCTCAGGGAGGTTCTTGAGCCCATGGTCCCCAAAAGGACACTGGGGTCCATGGTGGGACCTACAAGATGCAGATGAGGAAAGGGCTTGAGACATGAACGGGGCACTTGTGCATCTGACTCACAGCCAGAATCCTGCAGCTCTCCCTGGGGATTTCTTTGTGGGATGTTAATGGGATCAAAAAACCCTAAATGCGAATTTTACTGACCCGATTAATCTCAAAATTAATAGTTTGAAACTTCAAGTCTGAGTCAGTGTGAACTCTGGATGAAAGGCTGTAGCATATCTTTGTCTCCAGAAGGCAGGGGCCACATAGATCATAGGCTCTAGTGGGGGGGTGTGCAGGGCAGAGCCCCCTGCGTCCCTACCCCACATGCCAGCCAGGGCTTAGCCTTGGCAGAGGGCTGCTTGGCGTCTGCCCTGCACCTGAGATATGTTTCTTGTGCACTGCAAGGGAGTAAGGGATCAGGCAGTGCCCTGGCCCTTGGTCCTTGTGGCTGAGCTGGGAGTCTAGGACTGCAGACACCCTAAAGAGATCTCATCTTTATTCTCATTCTTGTAATTCTGAAAATGCATTTCCTTACCTATCCACAAAGAAAAACAACCCCTTTTCCTATATATTCATCTTTGCTATGACCCATATAGCACCCTACATGCATACATGTAGCTGAGTATATTATGAGAGCCAGCGAAAGAGATGATGGCTTAGCCCAGTTGCAGAAGAGAGAATTACATGCCATTGCTTCCTGTATTTTAGCTCAGTCCTGCTCACACATTAATCTAGACCCTGACTTTCAGTTAAACTGACCCAGCACTTCTTTTGAAGCATGAATGAGTACAGGAAAGAAAAATAAAAAAGCTGCAGTCAGATACTCCCATTTGTTTTGGTTTATAAAGTAATGTCCTGCAGCTGGCTGCCAGGGTCAGGCTGCTACAGGACATTTTTATTGCTACAGGCTTAGATTCTTTTTCTCTGTCCTGGTGCTTTATCATTTGGGTCGTGTTTTTCCTGTATCTTATTTTTTTTCTTTTTTTGTTTTCGTTTAAATACTCAGGCAATTTACAAAATGGTTTCATCAGTAATGAAAATGCCAGAGGATGAATCCACTCCTGAGAAGCGAACAGACAAGATCTTCAGACAGATGGACACAAACAATGATGGTAGGATCACCACTGGCACCCCTTCCTTGGCTCTAGAAATAGACATTTTCTAGCCTGGCCTTGGCAGATGATGGTATCTGGGGAGAGGGAGTAGGGGGCAGGGATGTCCCCACTGGTGCCTCTGGTCTCCACCTGGCCTCAGTGAGCATCTCCAGTCCATGACAAATAGTATGAATAAGTGGGCAGTGAGCAGCCGGTGAGAGACTTTTCCTGCTGAGAGGAGAGCAGTCCTTCCCTAACATTTCATGGGTGAATCCCCTTTTGCAAGAGCACATCTGAAGTTCTCAAGTCCATTATCTTTGGATTATTTTCTCTGGGTGTAGCATAACTAAGCATGAGGTTTTGCTTCTGTTGCCCTTGATAGATTTGCACTTCTGAGCTTGTCATCAGTAATGTGTGCCCTGAAAGCAAAACTTCCCCAGGGTCCATAGTATTTATTTTCAGTGCATGTTCATGGCATGTATAAATCCATATACACACGGTCACACACCTGTGCTGGTTGCACTGTTGCACTCTGCACATCAGGGGGATGTAGCAGCTCCCAAGCCAGTTGTGGAGCTGGTTGATAAATTATCTGGCAGTGTACCCGTCACAACCCCTCCACCTGTGCTAGCTCGTTCTTTGGGCTTGAAAAACAAAGGCAAAAATTGATTAATTTCCTCTGCCCATCAGCCTGATTACATATTTCCTCTAGTCCCAGATGAGGTGGAGTCTTTCCCTGGCAATTACTCTCTCAGCGGCTGAGGTAGCAGCTGCTCCCATCAAAATCAGGAGCTGTGTCCTACTGATGAGCTCGGTGGGAGCAAAGATTTGGTTCCAGCACTGAGATATGGAGATCTGAAAAGATACTGTCTTATGTGTAGAAAGGTTTTTATTGAAGAGAATTTTATGGCTGCATTTTGGTGTCTGCTGCTGCAGCTCCAAGGCAAATTCCTGCCTGACCTTGCTGAAGTATTTTACCTTTGACTTCATGAAAACTAGCACTTCATCCCATCTTGATATGCGGAGGACCCTAAAATAACATGATTAAAGCCTTTTTGTTCTGAGGAAAGTAGCAGTGCCTGCACATGTGCAACAGAGTGGCGATCAGAAAACCTGCTATATATACATCCTCCATCTGTTGCACTTTGTTGCTGAAATAAAATCATACTATTCCCAGTAAAATACCAGGCCTGCAAGCCATGGAGTGCCAAGCAATAACATCTGCGCGTGTGTGCTTTGTTGGTGGGAAGTGTTTCTTTTTGCCCCTCTGACTGTTGGGCATTGCAAATAGATTTTGATTTGCGGTCTGCTTTTCGGTAATACAAGGAGAGAGGAAACTAATAAATGTCTTAATAGTTAGGAGTACTCTTTCTTAAGATGATAAAAACACTTGGTTTGGGAACATTAGCCAGAAATTAGGATAGAAGTATGCCACAGGTTTTTGAGCTTCTGTAATTTCTACAAGAGGAAGGCTTGCTATTCATGGAGTCATAGAATCATTTAGGTTGAAAAAGACCTCTAAGATCATGGAGTCCAGTCATTAACACAAAATGGCCAAAGCCACCACTAAACCATGTCCCTAAGTGCCACAGCTACACATCTTTTAAATGCCTTCAGGATGGCAACTCTACCACGTCCCTGAGCAGTCTGTTACAATGGTTGACAACGATTTTGGTGAAGGAATTTTTCCTAATATCCAGCCTGAACCTTCCTTGGTGCAACTTGAGGCCATTTCCTCTTGTCCTATTGCTTGTTACTTGGGAGAAGAGTTCCTCCCTGTTCAGCCTGATTTGGATGCTGGCCATTCCTCTTCTATTCCTGTGGTAGCGTCCTGGGGCTGGTAAAAACTGGTGCGATGAGCTGGTGCCTCCCTCCCTTCGAGTGCACGTGGCTAAAAGTGGCAGCAGGCAACTGCCAAGTGCAGGATGTTTGTATGTGGTCCTGTCTTGAGCCTGGCAGTTTGGATTGGATAAGGATGGCCCTGGGCCATGTGATGTGAGGGTAGGGGTAGGTTGTGCTGAGTGCATGAGGTAAATGGGAGATCACTGGACACGGTGTTAGAAGTGTAACAAATGCTTGTCTCCTCCAGTTCCTAGGGAAAACAGTTTCATTTCTCATTATTTCTTATTTCTGCCACTTTTCAGAGTGCTGGAGCAGGAGAGTATTGGTGATGGCAGGCAAGGCAGAGGCTGCTCATGGGCTCCTATGGTATTTGTGCAGGGGAGTGATCCTGAGCTCTGGAAAAACCTGCCAGAGGGTTGGGTCACCCCAGGATGAGATCTGAAAGACCAGACAGGATCTTTCCTCCTTGTCGTACCATGCTGTGCTGTGCCATGCCATGGGATTGCTCAAGCCAGTGGATGTTGGGGGGGGTTGGTCCTTGTAGTTGCTCCTTGTGTTTGCTCCTCCAGCGATCACCCTTTTAGACCCTCAGACTGTTACAGGGTCCATCTAAGTCAGTGCCTCTGGCCTAAACTGAAGATGTATAAACCAAAAGTGCTCAGGAGCAACACATAGCAGTAGGTGGCTCTCCCAAGGCTGGCTGTTCTTTCTGCCCCATGAAACCCATCCTGTTCCTGTAAACCCAGCAGGACACAACAAGTGGCTTACAGAATCACAGAATCATGGAATAGTTTGGGTTAGAACAGACTTTTAAAGGTCATCTAGCCCAACTGTCCTGCAATGAGCAGAGACATCTTCAACTAGATGAGATTGCTCAGAGCCCCGTCCAACCTGACCTTGCAGGTTCAGGAGATGCCATCGCTGCTCAGCTCTCTGTGTCACAACAAACAAGTGGGCAAAATGTGGATATTTTGAATATTTATGTTTAAAATATTATAGTAACACAAGCGTTATTTCAAAGTGTACAAGTGTTCAGGTACCATACCTTGTGTTCATGTGTCATGTTATTTGTATAGTCTGGTTCTGAGCAAAAAGCTGTCAAATTATGTTAGAACAGTTGTTTTTATATTTGGGACTGTCTTTTTAAATAAAAAATAAAAATTATTATGCTGGATTGTTTTGCAGAAGAAAAATACATTTGGGCTTAAAGGCTTGAGTAGGATTTAGCTGTTGTGCATTGCACTAAATTCCCCTCGATGCCTTTGCGATAGATTAAACAGACGTATGTTGCTTTGGTGAGGAGGGGTTCTTTTAAGCTGCAGCAGTGGTGGCGGGAATAACTGACTTTTTAAAAATTATTTCCATTTGGGTTTTTCTCCCTTTCAGGTAAACTGTCGCTGGAAGAGTTCATCAAAGGTGCCAAGAGCGACCCCTCCATCGTGCGGTTGTTACAGTGCGACCCCAGTAGCGCGAGTCAATTCTGATTAAAGTGGACAGTGTGCTCAGAGAATCTCGGCTTGTGTCCTTCAAGCTTTGCTCGCAAACGGATGCCTTCTCAACCATCCCTCCACACTTCGCGGATAAGATCCCGTTGCCAGATTGTGTGTGTGTGTGTCCGAGCGAACCAGCCCTCGCTCCCCCCACTAACACCAGTGCAGTTCTCCTTCGGCAGCTCCGTTTCTGCTTCCCCGTAATGTTATGATTCACTCTACACATTTTAAACATTAATTGAAAGGTATGTTTACATGCAGCTACGAGAGAGTTCAGTCACTGGTGAGATACCATTTCACTTAGTGCGTCAGAAAGGTGATGTTCTAGTAGTTCCCAAGAAGATGCTAGGTAGGACTTTTACCCAGCATAGCAGATGGTAGATAATTTATTTTGCTTCAGAAATTACTATGTTAAAAAAAAAAAAAAAAAGAAAAAAAAGAAAAAGTGGACTGAATGGAGTAGAAAGTTTAAAAAAAAAAAGGAAAAAGAAAAAAGGAAAAAAAAGCAGCTTTCCTGGGCATGGTTCCAATTTTCTTTTTGAGGAAAATTGCTTGCACTTATCTAATGGTCTTTACTTTCTTTTAATATATATATAAATTATATATATATGGTGAAGTAAAATTTTAAATATTTAGGTCATCTATTTAAGGCATAAAATAGAATTCAAGCTTTGTTTCTCCTAGTTGTCTGTGATTTATTCAAATCTTGGAGATTGTTTTTTTGTGATATTTATGCATTAGCAAATTGCTGTTCCAAAAGAAATGCATGACTAGCAGTTTGTGGATATTTCACTCTGTTTAATTCCTGAATGCAAATATTTGTTCATTTTTACTGTCAGTCATTCCAAGGTTACTGTATTAACAAGGGACCTGAAAGGAGTTCATCCTCATTTTGTATTTCTCAGTGGAGTCCTACTTTCTGGTGGTTGCTGCGTTAAATGGCTTTTGAGTGCCCCGAGGTGATGTGACTGGCACTGCTGTTCTCGACTTGGCTACACCTCCTCCCTTTTGCTGTTGATATGTTAATAGTCTTGTGCATTCCAGTGTTATTTAATATCTGCCTAATGCCAAGAAATATTAATTGAAATAAAAGACTACTTTTCTTGTCACTGCCTGTCTTGGTCTAAGCCATGCAACAAGTTCCTAGTGTCAGGTACTTGGGGAAGGACGAGGCTGGTTCCCTGCCTGGCATGTCCCCGTCTTGTCTGAGACACATTGCCTTGTAAGTACCTAGGGTTTTTAAGAGCCAGCTGTTGTGGCTGGGTTAATGCAGTGGTGTTAGTGCCTATGGCTGCCTGTGGGATCCTGCTCCATCCCAGCTGAACCCAGGGTGAACACTGAAGGAAGGGGATAGTTCAGTTTCTGCTGGATGCAGAGCAGCTCAAGGCAATGAAGAAAAAGCTGCTGGCCCTGCTGGCTGGGCTACTGTGGCCACAGCTTTACTAAATAAAACTCTGGTCAGGTACCAGATATGTGCTGTTGGAATAACGTTTGACACTGGTAGCATGGGAAACAGTTTTTCCCATATTCATCAGGTTTGCAGATAGCTGCATAATCCTGTCCTCTCTGCAAAATAAAGTATCAACAAATTATTTGGCACAAGGTTAATGCTGAGTGTGCAACTAAGGGTTTTTTGCTGTTCGTTATCTTCTAGTAGTGATTAGGTGATAATACTTTAGTATTAAAAGAAAGAGAAATGGTTGCAATATCCAAATGGAAATACATTGTTAGGTCAGAGTTCGTCTACAATAAAGACTTGTGTCAGTGCTGCCAAGCAGAAGAGTGTGTTCATTTTCTTCCCTGGAAATTCAAATTTGAGCTGTTAGGCTGACAGTGCTTTCAACCACAACACCCTGCTGATGAGGCAACCCTGAAAGGGAGGTTCATCAGAAGCCTGCCTGCTTTCCCTGGGTAAGTCTAGCAAAGAAAAGGAAATTATTGAAAAAAATGTAATTCCATGGTTGCTGATAGTCTGTCTCAAGCCTTTTTGTGTTCATGCTGGCTGTTTGCCAGAAGGTTACTGGGGTGTTAGAGATGATGCAGGTGTTCTCACACTAATGGCTCTTCTTGCATGGGCTGGGTAGCTGGTGGTTGTTTAGACGTGAATTGGTCATCATGGGTTTTATTGTCTCTGAATTCAGGAGAGTGTGGAAAAACATCTCTGCCCTTGTCCTGGGATGGTGCCTCTGAGAGAACTGCAGCATTTGAATCTTGTTTTTGTGATCTTAAAATGAGTCAGGCATCTTTTCAGTCAAGTATTGCACAAGATCCGTTTCTTGGGTACCAAAGGTGTAAGAACTGTTTTGCTGTAGCATTCATAAATGCAGCAGTTCTTCTGTCATCATTCATCTGCTCTTCTAAGTGGGACTTTTGTTGCCTTTTCCACATTTTCCTGACACCTCACCTCTTCTGGTTTCCACTGCTGTCTGTTGTGAATAGCGAGTTTAAGTAGCTGTTTAATAAAGCCCAAACTTTTGAAAAAAAAAATTTAAAAAAATCTCCTTACAGAAGATCATTTTGACCTTGTTTTTGCAGAAAGAAGGTGAAAGAGTCTGAATTGTAGAGGTCAAAAATTTCCCATTTCTTTGATGTTACAATTTTTGCTCTGAAATGGGCCGAGGTATCCACGACGGAGTTTTCTCCTGCAGTCTGACAAGCCCCTGTGCAGCCACGTGCAGACATTGGGATTTTGTCCTGCTTCATCTGACCCAGTTTCTTCTGCCTTTCTCTCTGCCACATCAAACTGTCCACTCCCAGGTTTGGGGGTTTTTTTGTTGTAGGTTTTTTTTTTTTTTCTTTTTTTTCACATTGTACCTCACTGCTTTCACAGCTTTTAAGGAGTTTCTTCTTTTCAGGGCAGAGTGGGTTGACTCCATTTCAGACTGGGGCTGGCACAGAGCATGAAAATAAGGTGCTCCCAGCTGGCCTTTTGGGAAGCAAGGGAAGAAAGATGTCCAGGAAAGGTGGTCACGCATGGCATCCTGGGAGGACTGGGAGATGATCTGAAGTCTAATCAGGCTGAACTGTTCAAAGGTGGCTTCTGATATGGGAAGCCTTTAATTACTGGTTCACCAAGTACTGGAAAGTGGTTTATCTGCTACTGCCAAGCAGCTCTCTTAAAATCAGACCTGCGTCAGAGGCCAAAGTTGTGCATCCAGTCACTGGGTAACTTTGATCATCTTGGCCGTGCTTGAACAGCTCCTTGGAGGATGTCTCTGCTTTCCTGTCTGGTAACGAAGACTCAGAGGGAAGAGCAATTTCTGGGCTTCTTCTCCAGGATGTCATTTGAGTGTTGATACACAGAGTTCAAAACCAGTGGAGAAATCAATGAAAAGCTAAGAGAGCTTTGCTGCTTGTTGAGCTCCCAGGGGTGTCTTTTGAGGAGAGACTGGTATGTAGAGCTGTTAATCACTTGGGAAATGAAGTCCAAGTGATTAATAGAAAACTTCAGCTTGTTGAGTGATTCCGGTGTTTTGGCAAATTGTATGATTAGTCAAAAACAGAGTCTTAACTTAGCAAAAGTAGAGTTTAGCACAAAAAACCATCACCAATGGGTCCATTTTTACCTTGCTTTAATAAGCTATATAATTATTTTGCCATGGAGATATCTAGACTCTGAAAGCTCTGGCTAATTACTACATAAATTCAGGCTTTTCTGTATGAATTGCAGGTCTTGTTAAGCTAATTCAGAATTATGTCATTGCCTTTCAAATTAAGTTAGAGCCTGTCTGCTTGCAGCCTAACTCCAGCCTTGGTGACGGAGGTGCTTGGGTTCAGTCTTGTTTCTCCCTTGCCAAATTTTCATTGGCCCTTTGTTTTTAAATAAGGCCCTTTGCAATGTATTTTTAGCATTAGCGTCTGAGTAATAAACTCCTGTTCTTCCTGTGAAGAACAATGTGAGCATTTCTGCAGCCACAGGGCAGATGGTCTCCATGGATAGTCCCCCAATCCATTATGCAGTGCACCCTTTATTCATATTTAAAGGTTAAGAACAGCCATCAACTTTAATGGTCCAGTGGGCAGACTGGCATTTTGAGCTCCCTGGGCTGCACCATAGCAGATACATTGCTGATGAACCCGGTAATTGCTGCTATCTCTCTTGGAAGGAGAGATGCTGTATTAAAAAGAAGGAAAAGAGTGGGAGGAGAGCAGAGCATCTCTCTGTGTAGAAGCTTTGGAGATGTGCCTGCATTGCTGGGAGCAGTGTGCCCTCAGACCTTACCTGTTACCTACCTGTATCAAGTGTGATGATTTGGATACAGACACACTTTTGAACACTCTTCCATGATCACTGTGGTTAAAGCACAACCAGAATGTGGTGTTAATCCCAGGCTTTCAGCCATGTCACGCAAGTCAGAAACCACTGGCCAGAAGGAGGCAAGGAGCTGTCATGGCAGCTGCCTAGTGTCTTCAGGAACAGAGGGGCAAGGCCACGACCACCAGTTGGGCAGGTTATTGTAAGAGGTTAACAGCAGGCTGACTTTTCCTGATGGAGGAACAAAATCCCAAACAAAATCTTTTCAGATTAGACTGTCACTAGAGGGAATTGTCTCTCACCTGAAGGTGAGAAACAATGTCCCCTCCTTGCTCCTTTCTGTACACTTTCCCTCAACTTGGTGTTTGTTGCTGATGAGGCTTGGGTGGGTCAAGACTGACACCATGGGTTACCCCTCAGCTCCCTCAAGCCTTGCCTGCATGTAGAGCTGTAGCTCTGAGCACATCTTTGGTGTCTTCTCTACATTGTACCTGGCAATGGTAGTGGCATCACTAAATCTCTGGGCACTGATAGCTCATAGCTGTGCACCCAGGGCTCCCACCCCAGCAATCTTTCTACCTGTCCAACCAGTGCCACTGTTGGAACATTTTGCCTGACACCTTGGCAGTTTTCCTTTGCCTTACCTTTTTTTTCCTTTGCCAAGAGAGTTTCATGCAGCAGTATGGAACTTGGTGCAGAAGGCAGATCACATTCTTAAGTCCAAGTTGGTCACAGATATATTGTAGCAAACACAACAAATTATATACTGGGTTGTTTTCCTCTGCATTCCTGCTCCTGTTACCCAGGCCATTCTGCAGGTATGAGGTGTAAGCAAGGGAGCCTGTTTTTCCCTGGTGATGCTGGCTGTACCTGCTCTTTCCCAGCCCTGGGGATGAGGTTGCACTGTAGCAGAGGACAGGTCCTGCCTAAGAGCCCCACGCTGTCAAAGTCACCCACACCATAAACGTTCATTGTTTTTCCCAGGTCAGGACACAGAAGTCTTTCCAGCCACTATTTGCATTTTGTTTTTTAGTTTGCAAGTGAAATGAGTATTATGCTGAAAGCCCAATGTATGTATACATTGAGCCAGGATTGAACCCAGATTTTCTTCTGCAACGTAAGTAGAAAAGAAGCCTGAGGGGAGACTTTATCACTCTCTACCCAAAAGGAGATTGTAGCCAGATGGGCATTGATCTCTTCTTCTAAGTAACAAGCGACAGGTGAGAGGAAATGGCCTCAAGTTGCACCAGGGAAGGTTTAGGTTGGATATTAGGAGAAATTTCTTCACTGAAAAGGTCGTCGAACATTGTAATAGGCTGCCCAGGGAAGTGGTTGAGTCAGCATCCCTGGAGGCATTTAAAAGATGTGTAGATGTGGCCATGGGTTAGTGGTTGTCTTGGCATTGTTGGGTTAATGGTTCTATGATCCTAGAACTCTTTTTTAACCTAAATGATTGCATGATTCTGTAAGTCTGAAGTCCCAGCCCTATGGCTGTGCATGGTTCTGATCTAGCCTGTCCTCACTGACTAGAGCAGCCATTTATTTCTTGCATGTACTAAAGCACCTCTAGTACCTTCCTTGACTTGTTTGCACAAGAAGATGCAGACTGTCACGTCTCTCTTCATTGTGGGTACATGCAAGAATCTTGAAACATCTTCTTCCTCCCACATGGCCTTTGAGTTGTAGCCAGTACTGTGCTGAGCCTGCACCAGTGGTCGAGAACTCCAAAAGAGGTATCTGGCAGGCAGTCTCTCCTTTTCATCTCTGCAGAAGCCTCATTGCTTCTGAGAACTTTTCTGCTGCACCTTTGCCGTGGCACGGCCTGCAGGGACAGCCACCCCTGCACATGGACATGGGATCCGGTGCTGGTAATCTGTGGAGCAGGGCTGGGGTGTTCCTCACCCGGGTTTTAAACCAAACGTGGAAAAACAGGAAAGAATCCAACAAGAGAAATTGGAGCTTGTTTGTAGAAACGCTGAGGTGCCCAGGCTCAGAGGAGAGTGTCAGCTAACTCATATCATTAGGATATTGGCCCATTCCCTCTTACAGAGAAGCAGAACTGCTACAGATAATCCTCTGCCTGAAGCTGGAATTTGTCTTCCATTTGGGTTGTTTCTTCAGGAGCAAGATGTCTTTTTGAGTGCTTTTTAAAGTGTTTTGGGAGCAGCCAGGGAAAATGCCACGTGCTGAGCATCACAGCATGGAGCTGGGGAGTGTCATCCTCTTGGGGCCACTGAGCCCTCATTTACTGCAGCCAGCAGGAGCAGCAGGCTTCCCATCTCCAGCTCCCCCAGGGTTGCTGTGGGGGACCATCACTCTCTCCAATCTGGTGCAAAGATGCAGTGGCAAAACGATGGTGGGACAAGAGACCCTCCCTCCTCCCAACAGACCCAACTGGTGTGAGCAAACACCCTGCTCCTGGGGCTGCAGAATAACTGAACACATATATTTCTCCTCTATCCTTTTTTTCAATATTTTCCTGAACCCTTTTCAGGGCAAATTCCCCTGCTGAACAGCTGCCATGGGCACCAGGTGCAACGCTAGTAGCTTGTTCCTCAGGGAAAAGGTGAGTGCAACGACTGTGCCTTAATGTGCCATTAATCAGGAACAAAACACACACTTTCCTTGGAGAAAATAAAATAAATTCAGTTAATTTAGATGTTAGTCTTGCACAGCCATGGTTATTCTTTTGCTGCTTTCCCTATGAGTTATTAATACTGCTGAGGCCAGGGACGAGCAGGTTTGATGCCTGCTGGAGGAGACAGGATTCACCAGTGCATGGGTACAGTGAAACTCAGGAGCAAGGCTGCCTGCACACTGCAGACAGTGCTGATGCTCTAGAAATGGGTTGCAGGTACCAGGGTTTCCCCCACCCCGTGCCATCCTCCATCTCTCCAGCATCACACGCAGTGATGCCCAAGTGAGCTGCTGCTGCAAGACACCCTGGCCACACTGGGGAAATGTGGTCTTCAGGGAAAACTGGCTTCGGTAGCCCCCCTGTGCCCCACCTGGGGAGCCCTGTGGGCTAAATAAAATCGTGTAAGAAAAGAACTTCATTTTTAAGCAGGAGTGGCTTAAGTCAGCTTAAAAGCAGCTGTTGAACCCTTCTGAGCTACTTGGCAGGGGATTCCACATCCACTTCTCCCTGAGCTGCTGGTGCTGTCAGCCACCCTTCAGGCATGCCACCACCAGCCCTTTGTGGGATGCACTGACAGCTGCATCGTATAGCAAGGCTCCCCAAGCAGGCGCCTGTGGGGCTCAAACTCTCCCGTGAGGATCTCAGAGTCTTTTGGGACCAAGGCATCCTGGGCCACATTGGTGACACCTGCAGGACAGCTCAATCGATGCAATTTGCCAACTCCGAGTCTGCTCAGAGCTTTAATAACTGCCACCACTGCTACTGGAAACTATGTGTAAAAAAAGGATAAAAAAGTAGAAAAAAGGGATAAAAAGATTTTTTCCTCCAGTGTGAGGCTTTGCTGTGATGCCTGTGAAAGGAGACGCTGGCCACCCTGGCTGCACCTCCATGTGGTCCTTCCTGTGGCCCACCACATGGTACCCAGGTGATGCTTTCCAGATAGCAGAGGTCAGGGCCACCTCAGTTGCTATGACAACACTCAAAAAGAAGCCAGGAGTTTTGGTTTTTTTTTTTGTTTTTTCTTCTTTCAAAGCAAAGCAACTTGCTTGAAGGAAAACCTCACTTTCCGTTTTGGGTGACTGCAGCCCCCCATGTTCACCTTCTCTGCACAATTCACAGCATTCATAATAGACAGGATGCTTGAATGGGACTAAACACCCCTGCCCAGCAGCATGAGTGAAAGCATACATGGGATGGTCCAGTGAGAAGGTATTGAATGGGACTGAAGTCCTCTTTGTATCTGCTCCATTCTAGCAATAAGTTTTTCTCAAGACACTTGTGCTTTGCACTCCCCTGCATTTTTTGGTGGAGTTTGACACTAGTCAGAATACAGAGAAAGGGACAAAGGGGACTATTATTATAGATTTATGTACTGTACTAGCTGATTCTGAAGGCTCACAGACCATTCATCCATCAGCCAGGAAGGTTTGAGCTGTTTCTTGCATTTCCACCATCATTTTTCTAGTTTTAGTTTCTTCTGTGCCAGCTGCCTTTGTTAAGCTTCTTCCACCCAGCTACAAGTTTCAGTGCTCTTATGTGGCGCGTGTCTTTAAACTTTCCTTTCACGCTTGAGCCAGTACCAATTGACAGTAACTTCTCCAGCAGCCCATACCTGCTTGGTTTGGGTGTCCCACAAATCTCAGCAAGCCTCCTCACAGCTGAAACTGCGGGCAAGCAGCAGGCACTGGTGGCAGCCACATGTTTTGCTGGAAAGATCTCCTGCTCCTGGGTTTCCTGTAGAATGTTTTGCAACCAGAACCTTTTGTGCAAGCACAAAATTCAGCAGCAGCATTTAGAAACAAGGGAGGAATGAGTAAGCACAAGAAAGAGGATAGGACAGGCAGTGGGAACTGAGCCTCTGGTGCAGTGTGTGGCTGTGATGCCAGATCATCCATGTAGGATTTAGAACCACCAAGCAAGGGGACTTCCTCGAAAATGTCTACCCCTTGGCTGATGCCACCAGCAGAGTACAGAGCTGATGGCACTGGCAGTGTGGTTCCTTGCTGCACTGCTTTATACTCAGAAGCACTTGGCTAAGGATAAAGCTAAATGTCCTGCCTCTGAGTTTGCCTTGTTCTTCTCTGGGATTAACAACTCCTACCTCTGTCCTGAATCGTAAAGCACTTCAAAAATCTTCACCTCCATCAGCACAGCTCTATCTTAAAGGCTTTTTCTGAAACAAGTCTCCTAGTCGATTCCCTCCTAGGTAATGTGATTTAAATCACCCTTCAATCACAAGTCCTTTCCACACCTTGTGGCAATAAGGACAAATTAACACCTTAAACGAGAGAAGGGTGCTTCTAGGAAATGGGTTTAGTTTCCAATAGGTTTTTGAGAAGCAGCTGCCAAACTTGTATTAGTTGGTTCCTCTGCTGCAGATGTATGAAGGAAAAGGGTACAAACAGAAAAATGGTACATCCCCATGTTGTGCATAACATTGATATAGAAAAACAGTTTCTGAGTGCTGTATGGAGCACCTGAGGTGCTACTGGGGTGTTGAAGGCAACCCTGCCTGCATCCTGCCTTCACCTGCACCAGAAGCTCCCAGCCACAGTGGGCAGATCTTTCTGGACTGCTCAGTGCCCTCTGAAACTCAGAAATTTCAGTGCTTAATCCAAAGGCAGATGGAAACGAACCCTGAAGGGTGAGGTATACTGCTGGTATGTAACCAACCACATCATTGAATAGCAGTGAGATTTACCCTCTAGCTTACTGCCAGGTCATGCCTTTTCCTTAAAAATAGAGGGAAATTATTTTGAATGTGAAAAAGAGTGATGCTGGAGGTATTAACTCGGCTGCAGGGGTTTGCATGGTGGGCTTTCCTCGGGAAGCAAAGCTCAAAGTTCACTTCTTCTGTCCAGGGGATTGAGAGGATTTTTCGTACTTTAGCAAATTGATCACAGCCTTACCAGGCTGGACAAAGATCATGGATGACTAATTAGCGATTTACGCTGTGTTGGAGCCCAAAGACATACCCTGTTGTGTCCTGGAAGAGAGGATGGAGAAGCACAGTGAGAACGTGGGTAAGCTGAGGTCTCATACAGGTAAAAAAAGTTGAAGTGAATGTATTTGACCCAGGCAGGTTTTTACCTTTATCTGTGTATCTTAGAGCAGCAAGCATTTTTTTTTTGTTCCCAAATAATAATGTTTTACTACTTATGCCACCAGCACAGCAGTGAGAAGCCAAGCTTCAATATTTCATGTCCTTAATCAAAAGTTGCAGACTCAGTCCCCTACAGTTACTGGTGACAGAGACATAGGCTGAGGAGCTGCCACCACCTGAAAGGCTACAGAAAAGGTTTTCCAACACCCTGCTAAAACGAAAATTGCTTTTATCAGGTGATACCTGCCTGAGTGCACCCAAAAAGCAGAAGGATAAGAGCATAACATTTAAATCAACTGCCAACAAACATGACACCAAATTATTAGTAGTGGGTTTTTTTAATGATTCCAGGGCATAATCTGAGGAACTCTAAACCAGTAAGTCTGATGTCTGAACCAGAAAAGAAATTGGTAGAAGCTATGGCAAAGCTATAAGACATTGCAGATGCTAGGATAAAGTGTGGTGTATAAAGGGAAGAGATAAAATAAGTTCTTACAAATGGAAGTTGTACCTGATAAATCTGCAATCTCTGCGGGAACAAAGAGGTAACACATTCTTAAATATTCTGAAAAGGGAGAGAGAGAGAGTGAGCAAGTGAGATGAAGTTTGCTGGTGATACAGAATTGTTTAGGATCAGTAGAGATTATGCAAAATATTGCAGATGTTTTTCTCCATATTCATAACGAGGTAGTAAAGCTACCCATTAACTAGAGCTTAGTTAAGTTCCTTAATATTAACTACAAGAAAAAAAGATGTCTGAAAAATAATAGTTCTAACTACTCATACACTTTGAGGCCCAAATTAATAGCGTATTGGGATCACCTTGGGTAGGTGTCTGAAAATACCAGCTCAGTGCTCACCTTACAAGACAAATAAGCTTTTGCGCAATCTTATGGTTAAGGATGTTATTGACCTGGGTAAAATGGGTCCCCAGCCATCACACACATCATATGGGGTTATACTGGTCTCCCAAACCTCCCTCTTCTGCTCTAGCACAGTATGTCCTCCCTGTGCAGTCTGTGTTTCTGTGCCCTTAGCTCGTTGCTTGACAATTTAAACTTTGAGGTTCTTTACACAGAAGCTGGTACCTAGCTAAATCATGTACAGTGTCAGCCATACTCATGTAGACCAATGGCAAGTGGCTTCACAGCTGCCTAATGCAGGCAGGGAACATTATGATCAGCTCCTTTTGACCCCATAGCTAATGCAGGCCAATGAATCTGCCTTGGTAATTTGTGTACCAGGATTGTACCTTTGGCCTGAGGCTGGAGACGATGCTAAACATCTGCCGCTGGACTCCTGCGAGTGACGTCAATACTCTTTTGTCCTAAGTCTCGTACTGGCTCAGCTGCATCCATCTCTCCCAAAGATAAATTATATTTTATTGCATGGTATTGCTCACAACAGAAAAAACCTCTCATTAAGCACCAGCAATTCAGCACTTAATACTCACAGTAGTAAAGAGCTTGACCAGGGTAGCTTTTTGTCCCTTTCCACTTTGTCTTTCCTTTTCCCCTTTTTGCCTGTGCAGGCTCTCAGAAAGCACAGAGGGACTGGCAGAATGGCAGAGGGTCATTGCAAAGTGTTCCTGTGCATTACTGGGGACATTATATGGAAGCCAGGCCAGTGGAGGTGTATCTGCCTTGCTGCAGCCCCACTGGTATCATCTGCCCAAGCAGGGTGGTTTTCTCCAGGAGACAACAGCATTGGGAGAAACTCAGGACCTCTCCCAGGGCATCTTTGGGTGCATCCAAGCCTCAGCTTACACCAGACTAAGCTGTCCAGCCCGGGGCATAGGGTGATCTCCACTTCCCACGTGCAATAGGCACTGTAAGACATTTGTCTCCATCCCTCCTTGGGCCATGGAGTGCTTGTCTGGTCTTAAAAAGGGGGCATGGACAGAAATGCAGGGAGCTGAGCACAGCTGGGCTCATCTCCTGCAGTGGTTTTTAGGAAGCCCTTGCTCTACCACCCTGCCCTCATCTCTCATCAGCTGCAGACACTCCAGGAAGTCTCTGCTGTGTCCCACAAACCCCTGGACTTGGTGGCAATGGGCAGAAGGATGCCTGGAGCTGCTGGCCAATGCACCTGGAGGGATGCATCCTGGGCAGGGTACGCTGGGCTCCTCTGCTCTGACCTCTTCTCTTCCCACCATCTTCCCTCCAGCTCAAAAGCCAAAGGTTTAAGGAATTATGTTTTTCCTGCACACCCTATTTCCCTCTCAACTTGCCTGAGTACTGATCAATTTATTTGCTGATAATACGGAAATTTCCTCTCTCCTCCCAAAAACGAAGTGTGTGGGCAGTAACCACAGCCTTGGGAAGGTTCTGGAGCTGAAGGCCTTGGGCTGCTGAGAAGCAGCTGGCTGCAGACACGACTCCCAGTCTGGGGGTGCAGGAGGGTGTGGGAGAAGCAAGGCCCTAGCACAGGCTGCTGCTGCCATCTAGCCATGCCAGCTTCTGCTCAGCCCTCACCCAGACGACCTTCTTCAGCTATTTTCTGTGCAAGTTACTGCTTTGCTGCATCTTTCCTCTTCTGAGCCATGAAGGAGAAGGTATCTTTCAAGGTCTCTTTGTTTAACCCACCCTTTCCAAGACCACTGCTCCTTCAGGGCCAAGGCAAGAGCAGGATGTGATAGCTGCTCTCCCCTGTTCCCCAGGGGCTCCCATCCAGCGTTTGTGCTGGGGCCACACTGACTGCATTGCATCTGTCCACCCAGCGAGATTCTCCTCTCCTGGGGGAAGACATCCTTCATGCCCTGATGCTGGGATAGATAATGGATCCAGCAGCATTCCCCTCACTCTGCCCAGTGTCTTAAACCTGAGGCTGGGAGTGGGTCTCTGCCTTTGAAGCCATTTTCTCCCTTCAACATCTGTAGCTCTCAGCTGATCCAGGAGTAGAAGCAAATGGTGATCAGCACATTCAGCTGGGGGCACAGGAAAACTGCTTCAGGAACTTGAGAGGCCACCTTATAAGGGCCAGGGTTTCTGAGTGAAGAAGGTTCTTCACCTCACAGAGCATAATGAGGCTCTTTCCTTTGCTCCAACAGCTACACCATCGCTTTGGTTTAGCATCCATTACCAGTTTAACACCCATTACCAGTTCCCCCCAACTACTTTTTCATTTTTTTGAGGCAGGAGCAGGTCCTCTCCCCTCAGCAGCTCCTCAGAGGCTGTTGCCCAGTTTAGATCCATTTTAGCACTGGAGAACAGGCCCCTTACTAAAAAAAGCCCCACAGGAGGGAAGGCAGGCAAGGAGCTGGTAAGCGTTGCCAAAATCTGTAGCTGGATTGAGGGGACTGTGCTGCAGGGCTCAGCCCCACCCGTGGTACTGCCAGACCCACTGGGAGCACAGTGAGGACAAGCACACTAGGATTAGGAGGGACTTCAGGAGGTCTGTAGACCAAGCTCCTATTCCAAGCAGGATCAGTTGCAAGATCAGCCCATGGTTGCTCAAGACTTTGACCCATCAGGTTTCAAAAGCCTCCAGAGATGGACTCTGGCCAACCCCACCAGTCCTGGCTGTCCCCATGAGGCAAGTTTCTCCTTGCACCCAGCCTGATCCCTTGGCTCCAGCTCGTGTTCATTGGCACTTGACATCAGCATTCCTGCAAAGCTGCTCGACAGAAGATGGCATAAATTGGTTCCATGCACTTACTCCAATGAAAAAAAAAAAGCCTGACAACAGCAAACCTAAATTAACCCCAGGAGCAAGAGAGAATAAAAAGCATCAGAGAAGTAACTACTGAAAGAGCCAAGCCTCAGACTAGGCTCCAAGCAGGAAGCTAAAAGCTGACGGGACATTTGAGGTAACAGCCTTAATAAGTAATTAAAAAGACCCTAAGTCTTTTTGAAGTTTTCTGTGTCTTAAAAACCTCAAATCCTCTGTTTCCCATCTCTGTGAATAGATGAGGCGAGAGCTTTGTTTGGTTGGGGTTTTTTTGAGCTACATAATAGTTTAATTATTACTTTGTACATACTTTTTCCTTGTACTTTCTTATTTGCATTTGTACTCTCTAATAACATCTCACTCATGCTGCGGTCTAACATCGGGAGTGTGGGATTCATTTGAAAGCTTTCCATTTTGCTGCTTTCTTCCACCTTCCTTGGCTCTAAGACAGGGTTTCTTTGATGCTTCTTTTTTGAGCTGAGCTCCATCTTGTGGGCTTTTGTGTGGCTAATTAGTCAACATATCTCTGAAATCTCTTTTGTCCCTGGTCAGAGGAACATCACCCAATTTGCTTGCAGTCAGGTATAATCATAGAATCAATTGTTGAATCATAGAATGGCTTTGGTAGGGAGGGACTGTAAAACTAGTTCCAACTCCCCTCTCCTGGGCAAGGACACCTTCTACTAGACCAGGGTGCTCAAATTCCCCATTGGAGGATGAAATCCAAATGGCAGAAGCAGATGAGTCCCACAGCACTTGCCTTCTGGGGAGTTCGGCAGCCATCCTGGCAGGGTGCAGGAAGAATCTCCCTCCCCCAGACCAACAGTCTCTGGTGAATTCCTTTTCTCTTTGCTTTTCACTTCAGCAAGATACTTTAATGGTTTTCATGTGAGTTTTGACTGCAGCAAAGTGGAAAAATCATTGCTGAGAAATATTGAGCTGTTATGGTGAAATGCTGTTACTACTGATGAATTATAGTTAACAGCAAGTGACTGGAGTTCTTAAGCAGGCCTTTTTATAAATCTATGAACCTAATAGATGATTTTATTCTTATCCTCATAGTAAGGGCAGCAGCACCTCTGTTGTCTTACTGAAAACTGCATCCATGTTATCCTGTTCAAGCACTGCAACCCTGTTCTTTGCAAGATGGCCAATATCTTTTTCTTCCCAGCTAGTGAGCTTAGTAGCCAAATATAAAAGGATATAAGCCCACTGAATGTCCAAATCCTATTCTTCTCACAAGGTAGGGAACTGCCATTTAAGGACAGATGAAATAATAACTGTGATTACACGGTACTTTGGGAATTCTTTGTACTGAGCTACTGCAGTTACCCTTTCTCAGCTCATATGCAGTGCTTGCTGAGTTCTCAAGGTACAGTCTGACCCTCCACTTTCCTAGCAATGATAAGGTATTGGTGGAGACCCAGCTGGGAGCGCTGCTCTGAGAGTGTCTCTGCCTTTCCTTCCTTCCCCGAATTGCTGCACAGCCTTGCTGTCCTCTGGCTGCTTTCTGGACTGAAACAAGGCAGTTGGCTCTGTACCACAAAAGCAGGGTAAGCCAATTAGTCCTTTGCAAAGCACTCTGAGAGCATGAATTGAAGGGACTATAACCAGAAGGCACTTCTTTTTTGTGGGAATACTGTGGGTGAGACTGGCACCAGTTCCCTCAAGTGAGAAGAAAAGGGAGGGTTGAATTCAGCATGCTAATACTTTTGTCTTTAGGCAAAGACTAACAGATGAAGGCAAATTGTTGCTGCAGTACAAGCATCACGAAATACATGCAAAAAAGGGTCTAATATTTACTGGACTATAGTGATATTTGCAAGACTACATGGACACACACAAGACTGCAGTATGCTCCCCTGAGGGAGCGCCCTTCATTTGCCAGCACTCAAGCAGTTGCCTGCAATGCTTGTGGCTCCTCCTTACTGAAATGGAGGGGACTTAAGCCAGTGTTGTTCATGCCCTAAAGCACTCACCTTTTTATTAGCCTGCAGATCACACTGCAAAGGGCAATGTCCTGGTGGCTGTACCCCTCTGGGTGCTCATCATCAGCTTTCCAAAAGTGGCACCACTGTGATTTAGCTGCTCTAAATACCTCCTGTACAGAGGACAAAAAACAGCTGAATAGCAATAGCAAAACTTGCCAAAATCTAAGTCCCAGGCTTGTATATGCTCCCTGTTCTAAAGGCATTTTCAGGGTAGTCAAATACAACTGGCTAAAGGCAAATTTAAATTGGAGACATTTGTAACATGGGTACTGAAACTGCTTTCAAACTCTAAAGAAAACCAGGTGGTGCATGTCAAAACTGGGATGCTTCTCCAGAGCAAGTGGCTCTCACTTCTTTTGGTACTGACCAGTGCTTCTTCCAAGAGAAAATGAAAAATAATAATTATTATGGCAATGATTTATGATCTTTTACTTCTTGACAATTAAATAACATTTCAATTCATCTAAGCTTCTCTTGCAATACTTGTGTATAATCATTTTTTTAATTGTTTTGTGGAAGAGGATTGGTCTTGACCAGGAAAGCAAGCTGTCTACTTCAATCTTACTGCAAATTGGTGCTGTTTACTATAAAACATCTATTTAAATGATGGTAGTTTCTGGGGGTGAGGTCTATGACAGAAAAGCTCTCTCCAGCCCCAGGCTTGTTCCTGCTCCTGAAGATGGAGCTGTGGGCTCCCTTCTCCATGCTGCTTCCAGCTCTCTGTTTCTCTGCTGGTGAAAATGAGGCAGACTTGACTCTTCCAAGGGGAGTGCTGCACTGACACACTGTCTGCAAAACCTATGTTGTAGCCTACAAGTTAGCAGCTTAAAAATTAAAATGTGAGTTAAATGCTTATGCAGCAACGCAAGGAAAACCTGCCTCAAGGCACACGGCCATTGGCAACTTCCCCTTTTGTCCCTTACTTCCTCTCAGTCTGTTTCAGTATTGTTCAATCTCTCCTTAAAACACTCCCACCTTTGATTTTCCATTTGGTGCAATTTCAGAAGACCAGTGTTTCTCAACATTTTTGTTATATGAAACTACCTTTGCACCAAAGGATGTCAGCTGAACTCCAATACAGGCCATGTATAGCCACATGGGGACTTAAATAAGGTCTCAGCAAGACCTGTTTTAGATCTCAAGTGGCTTCACTCCTCAGGAAAGAGGAATGGGATGATGAAAAGCCACCTCAGGCAGATGTCTTGGCATTTGCCTCAGATATTACTCTCTTTTTATGAGTGATCCCAGGAGAACCAACACCCCCTTACCAGTGCCAGGGAGCGGATTGAGTGCCAGCTTCAATAGGAGCAGGAACACCTCAGTCCTTGCAAATGGGCCAGCAAAGCCCACAGTGAGACAGACAGCACTACAAAGAGCAAGGTTAGCAAAGAGTGAGCTGAAAGGCACAGGCTATTCTTGGCTCCAACTTTAATATTTGTTGAGCTAATCACATCAGACAGATGCAGCTGATGTCAATTTTTCTGGCATGTAAGCTCCTCCCTTCCTCCTTATCAGTTAAGCTTGCCCCAGGGAAGAGTAATTAAGATGTGCAGTTAGAACAATTGGATTTGACCAATAAACATGGCAAAACAGAGCAAAGGCTTTAGTGGCCCAAAAGGCAATCAAATGGAGGTCAAACTAGACTATATGAGCTAACTGCTTACTTTGTTACATCTTGCTCCAGCTTCCAGTAGGAAATATATTTCCCTGGTGGGGAGTGTAGGGAATCCCTAGTCACCTTATGACCAATTTCTGTCACCTGGGATATTTTAAAACCAATTAACAGAGTGGAAATAAACAACTAAGATTCTATGGAAGCCAGGAGCAGGGCAGCTGTGAGATGAAGGATATATACTCAGTAATTCAAAGTCCAGAACATTTGCTGAGCATAACCCAACTTGAGAAAGTTGAGTCTTGCTTAAAAAGACACCACCATTTCTACAAATATTGCTCCCACAAGTACTGAAAGTCTGTCAGCAAAACCCATAGTTTTTGTTTCACACGGAATATGCTTCAGATTAGCAGTTTTTAAGCACTTGATAAATTCTTTAGACACGGTTTAGAGAGCATAAGCCAAGTCTACAACATACATGCCATAGAAGAAAGAGAAAGGTAAAGAACTGTGATCAGCTACGTGTCTTGGGGAGCATCATGTTAATCAGAATGATTTTTAGCATGTTTCCACTGTTCTGGCCTCCAGCAGAGAGACATGTAAATTTTGGGGTTTTGACACAAGACCCAGTGAAATAGCTAAAGCAACCAGTCAAGGTAAAAGAAGACAATAATTGGCAGTCCACCAAATTCCTCTCAGTGAAGCTTACTAATTAGCTTCCACAAGTGATTGCATTCAAACTACCTGCTAGAGATGGTCTCCACTAGCTGGCAGTAGAGGAAGCCAGACTGTGCTTCCTGCCCACCAGGACACCAGGTGCTAAGAGCAGGTATCAATATAAGGTCTCACTGCAGCCTTACTCCCTTCTGACTCAACCAGCCCCAGCCTTCAAACAGGCACACTGACAAAGGAGCTACATCTCGTGGTTCTCAAAGAATACTTTTTCTGCATACTTACTAAGTTTTTTTCCACAGTTAAATGCACTTAGCTCTCCTAGAGCAAGATTTAGATGTGGAATGTTTACAGTATTAGCATTAGGTTTCTATTCACTACTTCTGCTTTTGTGTTAAGAATCATTAAGTTTCCAGATGAATTCAGAGAAGCTAAAGGAAACTCTGGTTTGGATGTAGGGAGTTTCTTTGAGATTAAGGCTATGGCTCCACTGTGTATGTACTAACAATTGCTGTATGCATGAGAATAAAGGTGCCATTTCAACTGCAAGCTTGAAGCTAGGAGTAAATCAAATTAAAAAATGCCACTTGGGATGCTTCAAGAGACTCAGGACTGAGGTACCTTCACTTCTGTTTACCCTACTAGTTCAGCTAGCGGAAAGTGTAGTCTCAGCTAAAAGCAGAGTAGAGGCTAAACATTGTCTTCAACAGCTGCTTGTAAGAAAACAGCTTTATTTCTCATCTTGCTAGAGCCACTGTTTCTATCAGCAATGCCAATCTTTGGACAACCCCTTAAATTTTAACACTTAAGCTGACTCAGAGTAAGCTTTACGTATTTACTTGATACATTAAGGTTTTCTCCTCTTTACGCATCAGGCATTTGCTGTGCCATGCCTGCAGTCCAGGACCTTCTGGCAAACAGATCAGATCCAGCTCTGGGACCAATTTGTCAGAAACATTTTCCAATTTTAGTGCAACAAGTGGCAGCAGACTAGCAGGAGGTTAAGGAGAAGTCAGAATGCTCTACTTCAATAAGTAGACTCACAATTTTATCACCAACACACCCTGCATTAGCTCCTGGTACTTACTACTTAGTGTCATCTATCATATTTAATCCAAAGTCAGAAGGGTAGCATGTATTTTCATAATATTAAATAAGACCTTCTAATTGTATTGCTTGTACCAAAGATGTCAAGTCTCATTTCTTATCTGTTTTATACTAAAGCCCTAGGCAATATGGGAGCTAGTCAGCCAGAGTTCCAGCTTCTTAAGTTTTCCCATAACCTATATTAGTTCTCCTGCACCTAACAAGCAGCTTGTCAGTAGCAGCCATGGATCCTGTGCCATGTTCTCTCATTAATGACTGGATGTGTTTAAACAGCCATCAGCCCTGACAACAAGTTATGGACTAACTTGAATAAAACCAGCACTGCACTGAACTTGCAATATGCAACTGTGTTAAGCCCATGTTCAGTAGTGAAAAACAAATGCAAATCCGTAAGAATTCACATGGTATTCAATTTGTTGACAGTCAACCTTTTTCTAATCACATATGAAATGACACAATTTAGTTTCCCTAGCCATTTCTGAAACAGTTGGGAGGGCAATTGTAGGGGAGATGGCAATTGTGGTACTCATTTATTAATAAATTCTGGGCTCACAGCATCTGATCTACCTTCATACATGCTATAAGAGCCACTCATGACACATTAATTTTCTACAGATTAACCAAACACAGGACCAGTTATTTCAATACACTTTATTTTAAAACAGGTAGGTCACAAAGCACTAAGCTTAGCCCGTTCTGCCATACACAAGCTACAAATACTTGTTTGACAGTTGAGGGTCAGTCTTTAGTAGCATACATGAAAAGTGAATAAAAATCCATATAAAACAATATTCAAATAGTTTCCATAGGAACACAGATAATTGTGACCCATCTCCTAGTCATTTTTGTTGCATTTGCGCCCAACCTAAACTTTAAAAAAACCACTTAAAAATCCTAGCAAGAATTAAGTTAATGGTCCCCCAAATGCCCTAAATTCAACGACTAACCTTGCAGTTAATTACTAAATATTACCTATACATTAATACTAGCTGAAGCACAAGTTGCTGGATATTCAATTCCACTTTCCCAGGCACAAGAGAGTGGCAGACTAGCAACATCCTGTTCTTCTGCTTCAGGTAGGAACCCTTGCTCCTTGATCTGCTGCATTAATTGCCTACAAAGAAAAAAAGAAGAGCAAGTAAAAAAAATGTTTCACTACAACCTGCCTAAAAAGATAAGTAAGATACATTTTTTTTTTTTTTTACTGCCAGGGAGTATGAAATTAACTCTTTATTCATCACCTGCAATCCAGACGGTATTATCATAGAGGGAAAAAAGTAAAAATAATAAAAACAGAATCCATGCAGATCACTTGTGGCTGGCTAGGCATTAGGGTAAATGTCAATACCAGTATCATTTCTGTCTAGGATTTATATCTGCAAAGATGCTTCTATATACCAGTAGCTACATCTGTATACCTCATGCTACACAGATTTACTGACTTAGTTCTCAATAGTAAAAATTTCAGACCTGAAAATCCCTGACAATTTGATCCCACACCCTCACACTCCTGGATAACTTGAATCAAGTAAAAGTATGGATGACAGACTAGGAATGAAAAGGAGCTGACCAGTGAGAACTACACAACTCCTTCCATATTCAGACAGGAGTTTTTAGTAAAAGACAACTTCAGAAGAACTTCAGTTGACTGAGATTTTGGACTTAGTTCATACATTCATAGCACGATCTGGGTTGGAAGGTAACTTTGAAGATCTATTCCATTTCCCTGCCATGGGCAGGGACACCTTCAATTAGACCAAGTTGCTCTGAGCTCACCCAAGCTGGCCTTGAACACCTCCAGGGATCAGGTATCCACAACTTCCCTGGGCAACCTGCTCCAGTGCCTCACCACCCCCACAGTAGAGAATTTTTTCCTAATATCTAACCTAAACCTACTCTCTTTCAATATGAAGCCACTCCCCCTTGTTGTCACTACATGCTTTTGTAAATAGTCTTGCCCCTTCTTTCCTCTAAGTTCCTTTCAGACACTGTAAGGCCACAGTTAGGTCATCCCAGAGCCTTCTCTTTTTCAGGCTGAACAGTCCCAATTCTCTCAGCCTTTCCTCAGAGCAGAGGTGCTCCATCCTTCTAGACTGGCTGTCACAGGTCCATGTCCTTCCTGCACTGGGGGCCTCAGGGCTGGACGCAGCACTGAAGGTGGGATCTCACCAGAATAGAAGGGCAGAATCTCTTCCCTCGAACTGCTGGCCACGCTGCTTTTGATGCAGCCCAGAACACAATTGTTTTCAGGGCTGCAAGCTCATACTGCCAAGTTCATGTCCAGCCTCTCACCCACCAGCACTCCCAGGTCCCTCCTGGCAGGGCTGCTCTCAGTTTGTTCATCCCCCAGCCTGCATTGATACCAGGGGTTGTCCCAACCCAGGAGCAGCACCTTGCATTTGGTCTTGTTAAAACTGCCTAAGATTCCCAGGCACCCAGTTCTCGAGCCTGTCCAGATCCCTCTGGATGGCATCCCATCCTTCAGGTGTGTCAAAAGCACCCCTCAGCTTGGTGTCATCTTATAGTTCTAGTTACCTTAGATATGCATGGCAGAGTTGTGCTACTACGTAACTCCTCATGTACTACTAGCTTTTACTTACACATATGTAATCATCTTGTTCTTAATCTTTCACAGTTTCTAGCCACAAATTTAGCTGTACACCTTCATAACACTTGGATTATGCTCCAGAAGACTTTTACCTGGCCTACAAAGATCTGCACCATAATCTCATTGATGCATCCTTCTCAGTTAAGGGCCATTTTATATCACAGAATTCTCTTGCCAAAACAGAAAACACAGGCAGTCACGTAGGGCTGAAAGAGGGCTGTGGCCTTGCATAACAGTTATGTCTGCATAATTAAGCTCGGTATGCCTCAGACCAAGTATTAAATTTTAACAGAAACGTAGTGCAACAGAGAAAAAGCTAATTATTCCCCTGCAGAGCCATTTTTAGTTCAATTAGACCCAATACTGGAGTCTTTCCATAAGTCTAAAAGCTTCATTTGGTGTGAAAAATCACACTTCAATTGACAGGAGGTTTCACTAAGGGAAAGCAACAATACAAGGTTATTGCTTATACAGGTAAGGTTAGTAGAAGAATGGAGGAAGCTTCCTCTTACTTTAGTGGCAGGAATTCCCCTGAACTTAAGGGCTTTCAATAAATTTGAAAGCAACACAATAGGAAAGCTAATCATGCTTTAGGGTAACACTGCTGGCCAAATGCCCTCTGACAGTTTAGGAGGCAGGTGTCAATACAGAGGTAAGGGCTTCCTCTTACAGGAAACCCTACTTTTATAGAAGATGCAATCCATTAACTTGTCTTGTACAGAAGAGCACCCAGGTTACTTTAAACTACTGTTTAAGGTGTAGTTTTCACAGTACCCTTGCACTTGTTAGGTGGTCCTGCTTTCTTTGCTTACCTGTTTAATAACTTCCTGTGGAGATCTAGCACTCTGCACTGTGCAATGAGCCAGAGCTCAACCTAAACCAAGGAATAGCTCTCAAATAAATAGACAGATCATACTGTGAAGCAGCACTGTTAAGTGTACTGCAGTCAGAATTTAGCAAGCTACCAACTTAGAAGACAACATATTATTAGAACTGTGACTGGTCTCTAACTACTGTTAACAGAACCTAACTGCAAAGAATCCCTAATGATTCTGTGTGTTGTGCCAAAGAGAAAACACTAGACAGAAGCCCAGATTAATGAAAACTCCTAACACTACTTTAAAGGCACCTCTCCTAGAAGTATGCACATCAGAGAAAAGAGTAAATTAATAGTGTCAGCATTGTTCTAAGCACATGGCAAAAACCTTCAGAGGCACTGCTTTCTCGCACACCAGGAGG
Organism: Xenops minutus; assembly: GCA_035221455.1. Classification (NCBI taxonomy): domain Eukaryota; kingdom Metazoa; phylum Chordata; class Aves; order Passeriformes; family Furnariidae; genus Xenops; species Xenops minutus. The sequence continues at coordinate 101,693,542 of JAWWEE010000105.1, forward strand.
TTTCGACACCAAAGAGCTACAGCACCAAAACTACAGCCCTGCTTATTGAGGGGGAGCCAACTGACATGGGCTATTCACTGTAGTCAAAATACTTTGTTACTAACCATGCCGGTCTTGACATCACATAGTGTATTGTTGGCCTCTGGAATCCATTGAAAGTAGAAGCTGCTGCAACAGTATAGGCACCCATGTTTTCAAACAGGATCCAGTCACCAACTTGCAACTCTGGCATATTAAAACGCTCAACAATACGATCTAAGCCATCACAGGTTGGTCCCCATATGCTGCAGGAGTAGCAGCTGTCATCTGGCTTAGGCCGCTAGAGGAGAAAGAGGAGTATAATTATTTGACTATCAAAACAGACCTTCCAGAAGTAGTATCATTATTAGTGTAACATTCCACCTCACAGAGAAGAGGAGGAAGAGCTGTTTGCAGATCCTTCTTTGCCCTTGGCTTTGAGTTAATTCCACTGCATGCTTCATAAGTTAAATACCAAACCCTGGCAACATGAAGGGAGCAGTGAACTGAGAAGTGACTGCTGTGCCAAGGATTCTCCTACATCCATGACACACGACTAGTATGTGGTACTTCTGAATGGACATACCTTTTGCAGAACTGGTTTAACATGTGCATGATCATACAAGATGCAGTTGAATGATCCATAGACTCCATCATTCACATAGTACATAAGAGTTTTGTCATTTGCATCATCTTCATCTGGAAGAAGTTGAGACACCAGTAAAGAGAATGCTTGGAAAGAAACACAGAGCTGACTATAAGAGTAGGTCTAGATTTACCTACCATCAGAACCTGTTTGTTCCTTTAATACAATTTTCTTTGCAATGATGTTGACTGCCAGCGTGAATGCTGATGCAACATAGTATCTTCCTGGCTCTGCAATAATATTTATTCCAGAATCTGAAGGGAAGTATTTATCCAGTGCTGGGTTGATTACACTTGTGATCTAGGGAAGAATCAGAAGCCGATATTAGAATTTCAGGAGTTACTCAGTTGCTATTTTAAAAGTCTGAGACAAAGTCAGAATCTCAAGCTCACAGTGATATAATGATGAAACTTCTAACACCTATTATAATTTCTACTGATTACTGTTTCTTTACTTTTCCATTCAAAATCTTGTTTCCGATTAAATTTACACAAAGCAACAAAAGCAGACATCAATTTCAGGTTAAAATTTAAGTCACAAAAGAGCTCATGTTTGAATCTAAAGAAAACCATCGTTCCTAGACTCATTAAACCAACAATAATGCCCTGCAAGTTCCCACACTTCAAATTTGATTTCTAGTCCACTTGTAGTTCTGCTAATGATGCAGTATTCCTCATCTTACTGCATCCTAAAGAAGTTATCTCACAGGATCATAAGAATACAGAGGGTCTTATCACATTTTAAATGCAGTTGCCTTCATGAACAGCTATTTCCAAATTCTGAAGTTATCATTAAGCTGTCCCCAACCACAGCATGACTGCATATTGCCATGGAAGCTCAATGACAACATCATTTGCACTTGATGCTTCAGGTATGCCCATACTGCACCAGAAGCCACAGTTCATTAGGAGGTATCACAAGCGCAACAACGTTAGCCCACATTAGTAGTAGAAAACTCATTTTATGTAACTTACTGCCTCCTTCTGTTAGTCTGTAACAACATTTAACACTGCTTTAGGTTAGATGGGCAGGGGCCCTGACAGCACTGCTTTAAGTGAAAGTTCTATTAACATCCAGCCCCCTTGCCTCTTCTGAAAGCAGAACTAATTCTCCAGTCTGCTTTCATACAGAACACTGATCAATTTAATAATTATCCAAAAGCTTGTTCTAAATTAAATCAGACAGTGATCTAGTTTGCTGCCACCCATAAGGGCAGTTATGGGTTCAGGGCTACCTTTTCACCCTGTTTGGGAGCAGTGCCAATCCAGATAGTCTGAAGTACAGCATCAACTGGAAGAAGTCTATGCCAGTAAGAATCAGGCCTGCAATTAAAACCTGTTTTACAAGTTTGAGATATTTCCATCTTTATGCAGTCATTTAACTATGCATCTAATGAGTTCATCTAATTTTTAGTTTTCAGATTAATTCCTCTTTTTCTCAAAATTACATTTCTGACCAAGCAGACAAGTTCTTGCAAACAGAAAAAGCGGGATTTTGTTTAATCCAGATCAACATTCAAGAAGACTCCATAACATGAGAACTTCTTAGCAAGGCTATACCTCTTCAAATTTAAGCTTGACATCTTCAGAACCAGGGAAGCCACCACCAATATCAAGCAGATACATATTGAAGCCAAGTTCAGCCTAAAATGAGATTAATAACAACGTCAAGAAATCAGTTGCTGTTTTGCCAAACTGGTCAAAGTAAGCCATCATGACCTCAAAAATTCCAACATGAAATCAGTGACTTGGCCAACTTTTAACCCCATAGCAGTTTTACGCTTTGTTCAGTTTTGCCATAACAGTTGAGCAGTAGTTCCAGAGAAAGTAGAATTAGACTTACTCCCATATCAAACACACAGCGAGCATCAGAAATGGCTTGAACAAAGGTCTCCGGGTCTGTACAGCCACTTCCAACGTGGAAACTGTGAAAAGATAAAAAATATCACTAGCTAAGATACACAATAGCAGTTTCTATTTGTCAAATTAGTCAAGTAGTCTTGTATAAACTCCTATCATCACATGCAAAGGCATCTGTATCATCAGGTAGACCGTTTAAAGAAAAGTTATTTAATATGACTGTATTTTGACATTATCAACTCACCTAACTCCAACAATGGCTAGGTCAAGTTCTTTTGCACGCTCCAGAAGAAGCCTGCTAGTCTTAAGTGTAGCTCCAAATTTAACACTCAGACGACAAACTGCTTTGGAATCATCAGTTGTAATGCGCAAGACTAACCTAGAAATAGAAAAAAATGAGAAGTTTCAGTAGAATAGACATCATTATCAGGCAGCTATGACCTCAGAATGAGAGTGAGCTTAAAGACATAAGCTTTGCTGTCTATCTCTTCCTAATGTGCCAGTAAACTATACCAGGATTAGATTTACCTGGTTAGAAGTATGTTTATCTTCTCACAATTCTGCACCCTATCTTATCTAATAAAGAACAAGTTTCAGGAAACAGCAGATGTTTCTGTAATTTGTGAGCCCAAAGAAGAATTATAAAACAATTAGCATGACTTACTTGGCTTTTGGATGGGCCCTTGCAACTTTCATTAGTTCCACTTCACTATCAAATGTCATCATCTGTACACCACTGCTGGCAGCATGTTTGATTTGAGATACTTGTTTGCAGGGATTTGCATATATTATTCGCTCAGATGGTACACCAATGCTCTGTACCAGTTGTATTTCCGTCTGAAAAAGAAGAGATTACACTTGCAAAAGATATTTCTAGTTGGATGACACAAGTAATCAGAACAACAAAAGCAACACCACTGGGTTATGCTTAATTTTAATATATGCACATCTTTTAAAGCTGAACATCACCGATCAGAACACAGTTAAGATCTTACCTTACTGGCACAATCGAATCCTGCACCAAGAACAGCAAGTGTCTTCACAACAGCTTTGCTGTCATTACATTTTACAGCATAGAAGGGGGTTACCCGAGGAAGGGCCTTATGCCATCGCACATGCTTCTTCACAATATCCCCAAGGTCAGCAACATAAAAGGCATCTTTATCATCCTAGAGCAAACACACATCTTAATGTCACAAACAACAGATAACACAATAAGCCTATATGCTGCCTTGCAGATCATTTGCAAAGACAACTTGTTCCATTAGTTTATAAGTTTGTAGCATCACAAAATAGAGTGGTTTTTCCATCATACTTACAGAAGATGACACTTCATTTATTTTTTGGTCAAGGATGTCCTTGGCAGTAAAGCCTTCATCAAGGAAGGTCAACTCAAATTCTTCTTTGCTGAAGTTACTCATGATTTCCAAGACTGCAGATTTACGTGACAGGATTAAAGTATGAACTGCTGACAAAAAACCCCAAACAAAACACAAACATTAATTACTTCATTTAAATGCATATGGTTTACATTTACTACTCCACTTGGATTCACATAGTCATTATATAACTACTACATTATGCTCATATCATTTACAATTATATAATTCCTACAGTTATCACTAATAACTGCAGAGATTGGAAAACTTGCATAATGACAGAACAGATGTAATTAGAATTAAGGAGGCATGCCAAAATAATATCACTAGCTGGAAGGCAAGTTCTCCTCTGTTCAGCAACTCTACGATGTACTCAACCTACTCACAGAAAAAAACAATCAAATAAATACTGTCAGATATTACTAGCCTAGCTCCCTGGAAGTTTATGCTGTCTTTTCCTTCACACCCACATCAATAGTATGGCTAGTGTCTCCTTACCACTTTTTTTAAAAAACTCTAAAGCACTATTTTAGCTTGCCAGTTAAGTGAGAAAGGGTTTACTTGTTCCTATGTACAGAATCCAAGAATGTTACTGACTTCTGAGTAGTAATAACTCTCACTAGGTCCAAGCCAGGCAAACATCTGGATTCTTATTACACTTCAGACTAAGCACAAACCAGACACAAGACACGGATTTTCCTTGAAGTTGCTCTCCTGGTGGTTAGAACTTTCCTGTTCTACTCGTGACTTCCAAGCTACACGAAAATCTCAGCTGTCAGGAGGGGCAGACAGACTAAAAACTGGTTCCTAACTCTGACCTGCAGACAAAGTCTTAACAGTGATCCCAATTAGCACTTCAGAAGAGGATTTTAGAGCAGTCCATTAGAAATCTTCATTGCTAGCAGAAATCTACCTCCCAAGTAGAAATTTCCCTCAAGAACCAGAACTAAAGAGCAAAAGCACATTCCCCTGCCATCCACGAACTATGAAGCACATCCATGGCAAAATGCATGTGCCATCCTTTTACTGCATAGCCCAAATAGAGAATGACAGCCTGCTCCATTAAGCTGTTAAGCAGTGTGTGTGCTACCTTTTAAAGATCTCAGCATTGCAAGTGACTCATAGGGAAGATACGGTTTCATGTAACAGGATCCAACCCTCTTCCTTGTCTCAGCATTTTTTAGTCATGCAGATTTGGACTGAAAATTATGCAAACTCTAAACTATTCACTAATCTTTAGTTACATCACTGTTCACTCTATTTTTAAAAAATCTGGCTATAAATTAACTGAAAAATAACATTTTATAGCTGTTACAGATTAAAAAGGTTTTAAGATCAACAGAATCATTCACTCCATACACTGTGTATTACCAAATTCATTGCACTTTATTTAGTGAATAACTTTGAAACATCAGCAATTATAACTCATTTCAACCTTCAAAAACATATGGCATCTGAACTGCCAGTGTCAAGAACTACTTTGCATCTTTTGATCATTTCTTGCTTATCAGATATAAATCAAATTTGAGATTCAAACTAGACTAAGCTTTAGCCCTAATAAATCCAACAATCCATTGAGCCTCATTCTCCCCCTGCTCTCATTCACGTGCAGTGATAATTCTCCCACAAGCTGGATTAAAGTCTTCTCTTAAAAGCCTCTCTGAAAGGACCCTAAGAAATAGCAAATTAAAATTAAACACTTCTCAGGAAGGTGCTTGCTACTAAGGAGAAGCTGCATCTCATCACAGGACTTGCAGCTTTGCAGAAAGCAGTTCAGGGACTTCCAGTTGTAGTTAAGAGAAGTGAACACCATCAGGAAGAATTTAGTTCAACCTCCCCTCTGCAAAGCTCTGCCTGAAGAGCACTTTTCCTATGAACATCTAAAAGGGAAATTGCTTTTACTGGCCACAACAGTCTTTGTTAAGAAGTTCTTGCAAGTTCTTTTCATCTCTACCTCATTGCACAATTTTAAGTACAGTGTGATTACACAGAAAACAGACAGGACATTATCGTGTAGGTGCAAAAGGTAGCTTCCCCGAGCCTGTTTCTATTTGGACTGCGTGCAAAGTGTCTGCAGCTCCCCAGAAGAAAGGCAGTTTGTGCTCATTTAGAATTTGTTCTCCAGAACATTCCCTTATTCAGCAGCTGTATTTAGACAGAGCTGAGTCACGCCTGCAGGGTCTGTGCTCCAACAGCCAGCTGGTGCGGGAAAGGTGCCCGAGGCGCTGCGGGCACGGACGGGGCCGGTGGCGGGGCCGGCGGCAGCGCCCACTGACGGTCCCGTCCGTCTCCCTGCGCAGCCATGCGGCCCCTCCTGACACTGCGGCTTTGTCACAGCCCCCCGCACCCTGCGGCCGGGACCCCCACCCCGAGAGCCCGAGGGTCCCTCCCTGCCCATCCCTGCTGGGGTACAGGCCAGGCTGGATGGGGAACCATCCATGATGATCCTCCAGGTCCCCTTCCAACTCAAACCACGTTCCACGGTTCCCTCCCACGGCGGGCCGGGTGTGCCGGGCCCAAGGGCGAGCCCGTGCGCCCCGGGCGCTGTTCCTGCCGTGTTCCTGCCGTGTGCCTGCCACGCACCTGCCTCTCCCCGCCGCGGAAACAGCCCGGCGGTCACGGCGGGGCCGGCCCTTCCCCCGCTCACACTCCCCGGGCGAGCCGGCGAGCCCGTGTGGCCCGCTGGCCGCCGCCGGGGGATCCCGTGCCCGGCGGCAGAGCCCGGCCCGGCCCGCGCCGCCTGGCAGCGGCCCCGCACACACACGTGGCTCCGCGCCGGCCGCTTCCGCACAGCCCGGCACAGCCCGCCCCGCCTCACCTCACCTCACCTCGCCTCAGGCAGCGTTGCCCGAGCTGCTGTCAAGCCTCGACGGCGGCCGATCCCCTGGCTGCGAGCCGGGCGCGGGGCGCGGAGCCGGGCGGGAGCGCCGGGCCGGCTGCGAGGGAGCGGGTCGGGCTCAGCAGCAGCGGAGGCGCCTCGGCTGACAAAGCTTCGCCACGGCGGCCGCGCTCCTATTTATAGCGCCGCGCGTCGCCGTGGCAACGCACCAGCTCAAACCAGCCGCGATCGGCTGGGACCGGCCGCGCGCCCACCGCCGCTATTGTGACGCGCGGCCGCGCATGCGCACCGCGCCGCCCGGCCCCCGCCCCGCCCCCGCCGGCCGGGAGCGCCCGGGAGCGCCCGGGGCTCTGAGGGGGGCGATGTCCCGGGCCCTGAGGGGGGCGATACCCCCGGGGCTCTGAGGGGGGCGATAGCCCCGGGGTTTGAGGGGGGCGATACCCCCGGGGTTTGAGGGGGGCGATAGCTCCGGGGCTTGAGGGGGGCGATGTCCCGGGCTCTAAGGGGGGCGATACCCCCGGGTTTGAGGGGGCGATGCCCCCACGGCCTCCGCCCCGTGTCCCCGTCCCCCGAGGGCCCGCCCGGCGCGGGATCCCCCTGCGGGGCGGTGTGTGCGACCCCCGCCCGTCCCGCTGCCGGCAGGTGCACGGCCGGCGCCGCCCCCGCCCCGGGTCGGTGCCCCCGGCTCGGTACCCCCTTTTCGGTACCGCCGTGTTCCGGCTGCAAGCGATGCTTTCGGTGCCCTCTGGGGAAGGCACCGCTGAGTCAGGGGACCCGGAGTGTCACACCGCAGTGTCGGGCTGGGGGGACACTCTGGAGGGATCTGTGCCCCTCGGGGCCGTCCGGCTCTCTCGCAGCCCGGGGGGCGCTGGCGGCGATGCTGCCCCTGCCCCCGTCCCTGCACACCGAGGTTGGTGTCCAAAACACTTACCCTTAACACTAACCACTCTTTTCCACCCTCTGCTTTTGCTCTGAAACTGATAGCTGTTTTCACTGTAAGGTTATTTTGTATTGCTGGCGTGTTTTAAAAATGGGCTTTGGTGGAAATTGTAAGCAGGTGTAAGTTCCACGGTCCTTTAAACCTGTTTCTGGTTCAGCGCTGGAACGACTGAGCTTTCTGCCCTTGCCGGGATGAGCATTTCTACCTCTCTTCCCTCTCTTTAAAAAGTTCGAGCTTTACCCCATGGTGGACACAATGCCCTGTGGACTGACTCCCTGCCCTGTTGATATCCGTGGGAGCTCTGAAGGATGGGACTGCCCTTGCCACACTGAAAAGGGGATTTTTACACCCTGCTGCCTCTGGGGCATTTGTAAGAGAGGTAGGGAACTTTTCTGCAGCCCATGCTGCAGGACAGAGCTCAGGGTGTTCCTGCTCCCCATCTCCAAGTCACCCGTGGCTATTTTAATGGCTATCTGCAGGCAGAGACGTCTGAGCAGCTCCTGCCCTTCTCGGCGCTGGTGGATGTGCACCTCAATGTGGGGAAAACCCTCAGTCCTCCACAGGGAACAGTGATGGGAAATGCTGACTGCTCTGTAGAGTGTGAGATGCGCTCATGGAGATACCAAGAAGGCTGTGCTCACCAGCCTGAGAGGTCCCATGCTCCCACCTCTCCCGTTGAGCTCAGCTGGAAAACACTGTATTTCAGGCAGAAGCAGATCAATGGGATGTCCTTGTCCACCCCAGAGGCCCCAGCTGCCAGAGCTGGGTTGGGGCGGGGGAGGCATGGCAGTGAGCTGTACAAGAATCCCTTGAAGAATTAAAGGAAAGCACCAAGTTCAAGGAGATAATGAACAAAAGGCAAGTTGGGACACAGAAAAAAGAAATGTCAGGGGACAGAACTGCTGGTTTTGGTTAAAATAATTTCATGAAAAAAAGAACAAAAGCTCCAAAAAGATTTTTAAAAATATACATTTGGTGTGTGTGTATGTGGCTACACATCCTCACATGAATTACAGAAGATTTTCTAAATAACAGTTAGCAAGCACTGGGCAAAACTGTCCAGGCGTGTAGCACTCACATCAGATGGTCGTCAGGACACAACCTGCCCTCCACAGCTATTCCTGCCACTGCACAAGTATTATCTGTGCTGAGGTAACTCATGAAAAACCCAGAGAAATTTCACACCACCTCCTCTGCCAGTTAACAGGGCAGAAAATGGGCCTCACAAGCCTCTAGATTTGGCTCCATGGGCAGCAGATGTAATTTAGGTGTTGGAAAAGCAGCCAGAGGGAAGTGAAGGACTGCGCCACCACTGCAGGAGCGAGTTGCTCACTGAGCTGGCACAAAAGCAAGGGCTGTGATTCAGATAGGGATGATGGCCTGACCTCAGCACTCCACCACATCCCTGGTACAGGCTGTTATTCTCTCTTCATCTTCTGTACTCTGTCTGGAGCTGGAGAAGAGCCCATGGCCCTGTCCCCACTGGTGTTCAGGTTGGCCAACCCTGGCTGGAGCAGGAGTGCAGTGGCCAGAGGGTAGGCACTGCTCAGGTATAAGTCAACAGGGAGCTGTCCCTGAGGCTGGAGAGCAAAGGCTGGGCTGCTCCAAGGGAAAGAGGTGACAAGAACAACAATGGCATGCAATTACTTGAGGAACTGATGCACTCATTAGCTGTTTGCAGGTACTTAATAGCAACAGTGACATCCATCAGATCCTCAAAAAGATGGGATTACCAAAATATTTTATCTACCTCCTAGTTTTTGTGTCTGTAGGATCCTTGAGAGCTACTGGTAGCAAGGGCTGCATTTGAGGAATATGCATGAGGCTTTCAGGAGGTGTTCTAGGTGACGACCCCTGGGTCCCCATGCCAGAGGACAGTCAGGGACAGCTTACAGGCATATCAGGTGAAAGAAAGAAGGCATGTCCTTTGCTGCCCGTTTTCTGGCCAGTGCCCTGAGGGTCTGACCAAGCTGCCCTGAAGGGCCTGGGGAGCTGCCCAGGTTCACTGGTGGCAGGAGCAGAGCAGATCCTGGCTGTGAAGAGCTGGAAGATGCCTCTGCAGCTGCCCACAAGTCATCACCAGTCTCAAACTACCTTACGTGAAGCAGTTGCTTGGGCCAAAAATGTTTTCCAGAAGAGGGCACTGGAAAAGCATTTGTTGGCAGGAGACTGTTACCACATCTTCCTGATGTTTGCCCTACTCACATTCTCTCCAAACAGAGCCCTTGCTGCTGTGGAGGGACAGGGGATGGGGAGGATTGTCTGGCTGCCCTACAGCTGTCACTGTCTCCTATATCTTGCAGCAACAGCAGCAGCAACCTGATGGTCCCTAGTCCTGCTTAATGATGGGTTTCCTGGCTCTTGCAGACCCCTGAATTTGGGAGGAGCTGGAACCAAGCCCCAGATTCCTTCAGCTTTGGCCAGGTGGTGAGAGCTGCCCAATGGGAGAAGGATGAGCTCCCTCACCATTACCATCACAGCAGCTGGAGGAAAGCTCAAGGTAGTGCCTGACATTTCTTGTCTGCTTTCCTTCCCTCTGAGTCTATTCAGGGACTTGGCACTTCTTAAGAAATTAAGCCTCATGACAGCTCACGGAGGTTAGTAAATAATAACTCCACTTTACGGATGAAAAAGTGACTCAGAGGAAGATTGACTGATTTACCCAGGAGAGTAGAATTCAAACAGGCGTGTGCTGAGCTGTGGGCCTATGCGAGGTGGAAATCCTCTGTGGGCTGTACGGTGCAGGTTATGTGCATGAGGGAATCTTGTGGGGCTACCTCCACTTCTCCTGAGGCAGCAACTCCTTGTTTCCTTTCAGTTTGTTGACCACTGCACAGAGGAAAAAAAGCTGCAAATTGTCCCTGTCATCCAACAAAGACCATTAGAGAAAATAATGTGTTTCCAGGAGACATTGTTATCATCTTTTATTACACATTTTCTCAGCATTTGAATGCAGTTTCTTGCCACTCAGTGCTGCAAATGTGATGTTGCTTGCTTTTGAGTCAGAGCAACAAACTAAAATAACTCCTTGCAATGGCTAAACTAATGAGATGTAGTGACCAAAATTCTTGTGAAGTGACTGGAAAGCTTTGCTTTGCAACTCAACTGCAGAAATGCTTATGGATCTCTTTTCTGAATTGCCTGTTTTAGGCTTAGTAGTCCCTGTATTTTCCAAAGAAGTTCAAAACCTCACATGCCATGAGGTAAAGCACATAACTTTAACATTACAGCATGAGTTTTGTGTCTGAGGCTTTTACAATCCCTCATAGTTACAGATCTGAGATATATATATAAAAAAATAAATTGGAAAAGTCAGTGCTCTCATATGCATGTTGTTAAATATACTTAATACATCAAGGTGTTTGAGCATCATCATCCTCTGCATGAGCTCAGCACCCACCAGAGGTAAGCCAGATAGCAACATATGGCTTTAACATTGTTATAGGTAATACATGGATGACGGTACAGCAGAGTTCTTAAAAACTCTGTATTTTAGTAGACTTCTCATCTTGCTCTCAGCAAAGACAATTTCAAAATTCTCTGTGTCAGAAAGAGTGAGAAGAGCTCTTGCAAGCTCTTGAGCATTAGCTTGAAAAGCAGAGGTCAACCTGGTCTGTTGGATCAATATGGGAAAGGGAGCCATGAAAGTGACAGTCTGGAGACTTTGTGTGCAGCCAAGTGAGGGAGCAATGGCCAGTCCTCCTAGCACAGCACTGTGGTGCTCAGTCCATAGACTGCATCTCTCTCTCATGTAGAAGACTGTCTTCTGCCATGGTGAAGACATTGCTGGGACCAAGGGGCATTGCTGTTATACATTGACAGCCAGTTTCTGAGCTGACCTGGGAAATACCTTGATTTACTCAAGAAGCAACCTGAAAGTTTGAGCAGTTTTGAGTGAGAAAGCACTTGATACTTGCAGACGTATCGAGTATCACATCAGATGATAACCACTGACAGTGTCAGTGCTGGATCTGACCCTGGTATGTGTCTTTCTGGCACACACTTCTATGGCCACTCAGAAAGGAGAATGATGTGTGACAAGGAGAGCATCAGCAGAATTGAAATATGCCACAATTTGCAGAAGTTAACACTTTGCAGATTTAAATTATAAAATCTCTCCCACAGATCAGATCTTAAGGTGTTGTGCAAACGCAATGAGATTACACACTTTGCATTACAGACATAATGCAAAGTTGAAGTTGCCGGTGGGAAGTCCCCTGCATGGTGTGAAAAGACACAGGGTGACAGCAGCCCGTGGCACATGTTGGTGAGCAGAGCCCAGCCCTGTAGGACTTGCTGTGTGCATGTTGCTCATACTGACATTTGCTCACAAAGATTTGTCTTCTGAGCAATGTATGTCCCAGTGCAGAGCTCTGAGTATGCACTAATGCTTTGCAGTAAAAGTAAGGACAGCTGGAAATCTTAGTGTCTTGGTTTTCCCAACAGTCTTCCTCCAACTTTCGGTGTCTTCAGATAGACAAGTGTCAGTAATATGTAGGACATCTCTTTTTCTTATGTTAGTGGAAAATATAAGAAGTCCATCAGAAATCAGCATGGCTTCCTGGGGTTTATGGCAATAGTAGTCTTCAGTTAGAATCTTTGCTAGGAGGAATTGATGACATGAGTGATAGAAGTTAATGTATTGAATAGTGCATCTAACCTGTGTCAGGGCCCAGGACATTTGGAGGAAAAAAAAGACAAATGTAGAATTTAGAAGATTATAAATTCTGGATATGTTAAACTTAATAAGTATTCTTTCTCTTTGGTGATAATTCTAGGTATATATCATGTAGCAGACAGATTCCCAGACTGAGAACTGAAGGTTTCCATGTCAGGGGAAGGGAATAATGCAGTATCTATATCATACCTTCTGCTTCTGGAAAGGCTTTCATTAGAAATCTTCTGAGACTACCCAACAAATGGTACAAGACTCTGAATAGGTAGTGTTCCTTACTTTTAGTTCATATTCAGGTAAGATGCAATCTCACCTATGCAATACCCACTGCAAACAGACATTCAGCAGCACCTCATGTGAAAGCCTCACATTTGGGATTATGACTGGAGTTTAATTTGGGATTAGTTTAAGAGTGAATAGCTGAAGAGTAGCTACAAAGATGGTGCAAAAGTCTTCTCAATATTGTCAGAGACTAGCAAAAAGCAGTGTTGTGCCTGCCATTGGCAGTTCAGGTTGGACATCAGAAGAAACTTCTCCTGGAGAGTAGTGCAGCCCTGAGACAGAGGTGGGGTGGCCATCCTTGGAGGTTTTCAAGCTTAAGATAGAAAAAGCCATGGCTGACCTGATCTGGTGCCTGGTGATAGCCCTACTTTGAGTGTGAGGTTGGTAGGAGGCCTCCTTTCCAGCTGCTGTTTCTGGCACTGTGTTCTGCATTCAGATAAGGCCATGGGTGATGCAAACAAACCTCACAACATTTTTCTGACCCAGTCCTCTAAAGGTCCGAGCAGAGGTACCTGCATGCCAGAGACATGGCAAGGTGACCACTTCTCCCAAGAACCTGCTTCCCAACTTTTTCACAGCTCCTGTGTTGGACCAGTGCTTCAGAAAGAATATTGACCAGGATGGTCAAATGCCCTCACAGGCAGGGGATAGGCAATGTGGTGCTCCAAGCCTGGTCAAGGGGGAAGGAAAAGCAGAGACCTCTCTTTGGGAGGGGGATGTGGGTCTGCCAAGCTTGTGCAGCTGCAGCCTTGTTTTCTGCTCTCCTTTGGCAACTTGTGTAGTGAGTGCCTGGAAACCTGTATTCCTCATTCACTTTCAAAAACACACAGGGCCATGGGCCAAACAGGTGCAACTTGTGCATCAAGAATGGCATTCAGCCATGCTGGTGGGATCCTATGCCCGTTACTGACAGAGGCAGTTGCAGCTGAGCTGGGCTTTTACCTCCCTTCTTCTCTGGCAGGTTAAATAAACCTCTGAAAACCTAAGTTTTGGGAGGGTCAAAATTCATATCCAAATTTTGTCATCTGAGGAGTCCTTTCATTAATGTGATGAACATAACTACTGGCAGCAGCAGCAGTTTTATGGAGTGAGACAGAAAGTTATGTGTCTCAATGTGAAGCCCGGAGGCACACAATGGTCTTTTCTTTTCCTAAACACATTGAATCCTGCAATTGTCCCATGGATGGGACCTGCCTGAAGTCAAGAGAATGCATGAAATGGTAGAGGCAGAAGGAAGGATCAGGCCCTCAGAGGTGTATTTTCATCATAATGTTTGAAGATTTACGTGTATAACTACGCAACTCAGGGTGAGACTGTGCCTCTAAGGCAAAACATATGAGCTCATATAAAGAATTTATCATTATAATAACAATTTGCATTTCTATAGAACCTTTAATCTTAGGATCTCAAAGTGCTTAACAAACACAAATTAATTAATCCTCACAACTCTCCTGCAAGGTAGACGTGTATTATGGGGAGGTGCTAGCAGCTAGCTTTCCATTATAAGTCTCATTTTAACTACGTCCTAACTTTGCCAAAACTAAACCAATACACACAAAAATTTCACAAGCATGATCTTGTCCTGGGGTAGGATCATTTTAGAAATTGTGGGGCAAATAGAATAAGATAGTTTAAGATAAGTAGGTTAAATGGGGAGACCAGAAGTATATTTCTGAATGAACTAATGCACATACTCCATTAGAGGGGAGGGAAATGCAGAGTTTGGGATAGACACTTGCTCTTCCATAACTTGGAATGGAGATTCCAAGGTGATAAATGGTTATTCATTATCCACTCTATTATTTATGAAACTGCTGAGCTAGATGAGTTCAGGTGACCTCCTTTTTTAAATGGAAGGATCCTTCTCCAGGAGCTGCACTCAGACCCAGCTATGAAGAAGAAATCACTGAGAGCCATGTATTACCTCCTTTGGAGAGTTGCTAGATAAAACCTTTGGGAAAAGACTGGATGAGCAGACCCAGCGATGGTCTCGTGTTGTGGGTGGAATATTACCTCTAAGGAAAAGCTGCCAAAGCCAGCATCTGGCAGCACGCCCACACATGGATGGAGAGCAAGAACAAATTCTTCCTCTGCATGCAAAAAACCAAACAAACCCAAAACAGAAGGAAGAAAATCATCCTGGGAAACACCACCTCTGACAGCTCAGAGCTGCTCAGACCTGGGGCCCAGGCGTGGAGAAGAGAACCAAAGTCTTTCCTATTCCCTTCCTTCCAAAACAGGAGAGTGAGGTGTAGGTGGACAGTGGGGTGGAGGCTTGTCCCTTGGCCTCTGGTTGGGGTTTGCTCTGGCAGGCTTACATGAATAGCAAATTGCTGCCACTCCCAGGAGGAAGGAGGAGGACAGGGGATTATGACTCAGGTGTTTGTAGAGTGGTGCAGCCTCCAGGGATGCTTCCTCAGCCAAAGTGCCCCACACTTGCTCTGGGGCCCCACTGAGCACTGAGTCCCCACAGAGGCAATCCGTGCAGCACCCTGCCTTGCCTCACTTCTCAACTACACATTTTCGCCTCACCTTCAGGTGTGTGGGAATGACTCAGGCACTCCATGGCACTCACCTCCTAGCCATGTGATGCTGCAGCCCTTGATTGGGATGCAGCGTGTTGTCCCATGGCTCAGCACTGCCTGGCTCAGTGGGTGCTCTTTTTTGGTGACTTTTCTTAGGCTGCACTTAAAAATAATAAAGCAAAGTCTGAAAATAGAAAGGTTTTGTAAAATCTGTTATGAGCTGGTTGTTGAAGCATTTTTCAAGGATATATGGTTGATATATACAGCAGGTAGTGTCTCTAGTGTTGAAAACACTTGATATAGAGTAATCAGGGAGATTCAGTGGTAATTTGCTGTTAAAAAAGGGGATTTTAACCAAAATGGGAGGCCAGAAAGACTCTGCTCCTGGTATAGAGTCCTTTGGATACAGACAAAGGGAAGAACCCTCTTTGCAAAAGCCATCCAAGAAGAGAGAAGAGAGGTGGAAAAGAAAGTACAGTCTGCCTTTCACAGGCAGGTGGGTCCTGGTGTCCCAAGCAGACCTGGAACAGTGCCTGTGGCCACGCAGGCAGCCTGCAGCAGAGCCAGCAGCAGTGTCTGCTGCTAGAGCAGAGCCCAGGCACCAAGCCAGGGTCAGCCTGGGGCACCCCAGATCAGCACTGCCTCCCTTTCACCACAGGAAGATTGTACAGATCAACCGATTGATATTGAAAAGAGCTCCGGAGGTGCTGAGATAAGAATTATTTATGACTAAATACAATAGACTGATGGTGTTTGCTTTGCAGCAGTTCATAGTCCAGTGCCAGGACTTGGCTGTTATCAGGCCACACAGTTAGCCAAAACCATGGCGTGTTTTCTTCTACTAATTGTGATCGAATGACCTTGCCATTACGTGGGTAGGTAACATTTGGCCTTCATTTTCATTGTATTCATAGCTGTGCAACAGGTACAACATGTGGCCTGTTGTTATCAGCCTTGTTACAATGCTGTTATCAAGAGAGAGCAGAAGTGCACTGCACTGTGAGACCAAAGTATTTTGCAGGCTTCTAAGGAATCGAGACCCCTGATTCCTGTGCTCTTAGCCATGTCAAATTGTATCTTGCTCTTCAGACAATCTTCTGTGTTTCAACAGAACGAGAAGATAATCTGAATATTGGCTGTGAGTGACTTTAAAATATCCTTCAACAGCTGCCTAATTTTTCACATGCATGTGCTCTTTCATACTAAAGGGCGTGGAGTGGACAAAAAACAGAATAAAAATTAAATGTGTGGGTTGTTCTCTACTAGTCCTTCTGGTCAGCGTTGCAGTCCTATGCAAAGCTGCACACATCTGAAAGGAACTCACAAATACGCCCCCGGGTAATGGCCTTCACTGCATGCTGTTGTTAACAAGTGCTTTGAATACAGCCTCTGACACAGAGTGGAACAGTAGGAGAAATGCCTTGAGTTTTGATCTGTAAGTACTAACCTACTGAAGCAAGAAGTATAGGAGGATTGATCAGTATAAGCAGCTTGCTTTGTACAGTTAAACCATACTGCAGTTGTCTAGTTGTTCTTATTCTCTAGAGTCTTTCCATGGGTAACAACGAATCCCCTCAAATTGATTACTGTGGTATGGTAAAGCCTTGGATTTGCCTTCAATTTTTTCTTTAAACTGAGAGCATTCTGAGTTTTCTTCCTAGTCTAACCTCCTGCTCAAAGTAGGATGAATTATGGTGTTAGAGCAGTTTGCTAGAAGTTTAGTTTTCCCTGTCCCCAAACCATTAGATGAATGCACTGATCACAAGGCCCGAGTCAGGCTTTCTCCTTTCTGCTTTCCCTGCTCTCATATCTGATTGCACAATGACTCAGCCTCACTCAGTACCTTGGTGTTCCCAGCATCCATCAATAGCATTGATCTCTCGTGGTCTGAGCACAGCATAAAAGCCCTCTTTCACAACATCTACTTCACTCAGATGGTGTGCAGGAGGAGAACACTACGCCGTCACTACCCATCTGACTTTCGAGGAGTCTCCAAAATTAATACAGCTTGGGTTCAGACCCTCTGCACAGATCAGGACGCTGTGCCATTGAAAAGTGAGAGCTCTCCAAACTGGTTATGGGCATCTGGATAGCTGTCAGACTGAGCACAGGTGTGCCCAGTGAATTTACCTGTCTGTAGAGTTACCCAGTCCAGCAGCCAGGCAGAGTTGCTGACTACAAGGCAAGGGCGTTTCACAACCCAAGTCCCAACTTTCGGAGTATCTCATTAGGTTGGAGGCCATTCAGTGTGCACAAATGCACAGCAGCTTCAAACTCCCCTCTGCAGGTGGGTTGTGAGAAGACTTTTTGTATTTTACACATACACGTTAAGATTTGTATTACTGCATTAACACTAATGTTAGTATGTGTGTGTGTGTAACTAGATTAATAACTCCATTATTTTACCTATTACAAGTATCATGTTTCTTACACATTTCCTTTGTGGAAGCTGCAGTATTTAAAAGATACTTATGATAGATTTCCCCAGGAGAAGTAAAGTGTAATGAAGATGCAGGAAGGAAAACCATATCAGAAACACACAGGGAAAACCACTGCACTGGGTCAGCCTGTGCTGTGGGTAAAATCAGTGGCAATAATGCTGACACCCTCCACCGTGAAAGGGAAAAAAAAGGCAGTTAGGGAAACACTGGCAATGTTAGAATTATTTTCATAAGAGAGGAAACAAATTCAAGGACACTTTCATGGCCAAAGGCAGTCATACTTCATGATGATTCATGACCAGCAGCTGCTTTGCAGTGTCCTTGGTAGAAGCAGAGCAGGCTATCAGCAGGATGAATTTCTTGCCATGGCTCTGACTGCTGCGGACCTGCAACAGGAGCATGTTACCTTTGCTTCCACCTTACTTCCACCACCCACTTCCACCCACCCACACTCCACACATGCCAGAGCAGAGCCACGGCCACACATAACAAAGCAGTGGGAAGGTCAGGTTTCTCAGATAAAGTGCTTCACACAGTTTGGGTGTTTAGGAAAGCAGGGCTGCAGAGTACCTTGAGTGCACATTTCTTTCAGTGATTTATCTTCTACACCATCAGGCACAAGCAGGAAAACATTGCTCTGCCCCAAACCAAGCTTTAAATCTTGTCTACACATGGAGCCACATGTTGTGGTTTAACTCCTGCCAGCAACCAAGGCCCATGGAGCCTCCCACCAGAAGGACCAGGGAGAGAATCAGAAGGGTAAAAGCTAGAAAACTCATGGATTGAGATAAAGACAGTTCAGTAGAGAAAGTAAAAACCGTACACTCAAGCAAAGCAAAACAAGGAATTAATTTCCTGCTTCCCATGGGCATGCAGATGTTAAGCCATCCCCAGGAAATCAGGGCTTCATTACTCATAACTGTGACTTGGGAAGACAAATGCCATCACTACAAATATCCCCCCCTTCCCCCTTCTTCTCTCCACTTTATATACTGAGCAAGATGTCATATGGTATGGAACATCCCTTTGATCAGTTGGGTCATCTGTTCTGGCAGTATCTTCTACCAACGACCTGTGCTCCCCCAGTCTTCTTCCCAGCATGGCAGTGTGTGAAAAGCAGAAAAGGCCTTGGCTCTGTGTAAGCACCGCTCAACAATAACAGAAACATCTCTATATTATCATCACTTGTGTTCAGCACAAATCCAAAACCTAGCCACATACCAGCCACTGTGAAGAAAATTAACTCTACCACAACCCAAACCAGTATACCATGCCAGCCTGGCAGCAAGGGTAGTGCTGGAAGCACTCTGCCATCACTATTTCTGAAAGACAGAGAGAGGACACAGCATGAGAGTGGGAATCAGAAGTGGGGCTCTGTTTTGCTCTCTGTCATTGAATGAGTAGAAATGTGGCACAAATGATCAGGCTCTAATTCCCCCACTAGATTTTAGTTGTCTGACAGAGACCCCATCAAGGCACTAGGCAACTCCTGGGTAAGAGGGAGTCACAGAGAGCACTTGTCCCTTCCAAGCAGTGACTCAGATCTCCTTGCATATACCTATCTTGCTCTGCCTTCACTGACGGCAAAAGGATCCTAGACGCCTAAAGCTAGAAGGAACAGCTTGGCCTTTGTATTTTTTACCCTGCCTTAAGGGGAAGATAATGATGATGACCTTTTTAAAGAGCTTCTGACATCCACAGATGAAAAAAAACTTGTAAGAGATTGTTATTATTATTATTATATATCTTTGGACAGAGGGAGCAATGACGTTTCCGTGACATTTTATAATCCACATGAAATGCTGCCATAATAAAGATAATGACATGTATGATGGTCAAAGTATGCTTAGTTGTGGTGTTTGGCAATGATAATTTGGCTGATTTCTTTTCGTCTGCATTTTCTACAGAGAAAAAAAAATTAAAAAATTAACAGACGTCTCTTGTAAATCCTGCTGAAATTAAAACTCTGCAGAATTCAACATATGCAGAACTTTTTTCAGGTTTTAGAGAAAATACGCAAGTTAAGCTATTTTAGAAACAGGTATATAAAAATGGAATTTTTGATCTCTGTGGACAGCACCATTATTACACTGATAAGAAAGCTAACCATCCTGAAGTTGACCCTTCTGCAGGAGCTGGGCATGAGAACTGTGCTCAGCTGTATAGGATGCTCTTACTTGACTCCAGGTGTGATATTTTGCCATCTGCATCTGAGTGGAGTGGGGTCTGCAAAAATCTCCCATCAACAGACTGGGCCCTGCCTTGCCTTGTGTCCCTTTTCCATCTGCACACAGATGTTACACCAAGCAGACAGTGACAGAAGGGATAAAAAGACTTAAGAAAGGACCAGAAATGTCAGACCAGTGTTTCACCCAGGCAGTAGCAAGGGTCTGAGGACAGCAGCAGGAGATGCTATTTAAGGGGAGTATATGAGCATGGTCACCTTCCTGGTCAATTGCCACATTCGTCCAGCAACCTCATCCAACCATTTTAGTATCCGTCTATGAACCTCTCAACATGAGTTCATCAAACCTCTTTTTGACCTTGTGCCACTACCTCTATAGGTCTCTATGACAGTACAAGTGAGTCTATGTACTAAATGTGGTAAAACTCGGGTACTGTTTTTCCAGAAGTGGTAGGTGCCTCACCCCTGGAAACTTTCAAGGTCAGGTTGGACAGGGCTCTGAGCAACCTGATCTAGTTAAAGATTTCCCTGTTCATTGCAAGGGTGTTGGACTAGGTGACTTTTAAAGGTCCCTTCCAACCCAAACCATTCTATGATTCTATTGTTAGTCCATGGCTACTAATAACATGGTTCCATTTTTCATTCCTTTTTAAAGAGTTTTTATTGGCTATCTTCACTCCCTCATTTTTCAGAGCAAGCTTAGCCAGGCTGATTTAAGTGGCAAAGGGAATTGTGATGTAACCAGATCTTGAGATCCATTGCAACTGACTCCACTAATGAGACTGAATGTTGTGCATGGCTACCAATTCTGTAGTTGGAGAAGTTGATGGCACTAAAAAATGTGGATGTAACATATCCCCATTTAATAATAAAATGGAATAAAAATATTTTTTCTCCAAGACTATTTGGCAGGAACTTCTTAGGAAATAGAAGACAGTGGGAGACCAATGGATGAACTAAATAAAAAAATTAACATTCATTTAACAGGCCCAGTAATACTCAATGATCTTTGGTATGTCACTGCCGGAAGGTATCAGAAAGGAGGTCAAATTTTGCAAGAAAAGCTCTCATGAAAATCAGTGC
Source organism: Xenops minutus (assembly GCA_035221455.1). Taxonomy (NCBI): domain Eukaryota; kingdom Metazoa; phylum Chordata; class Aves; order Passeriformes; family Furnariidae; genus Xenops; species Xenops minutus. The sequence goes on from JAWWEE010000105.1 coordinate 101,714,414, forward strand.
CTTCAAATCTAAGACTAAAACTTTGATTTACCCCTGGTTTAATCACTGAATTCTAGCCTAAACTTAATCTAGGTTTGGATTTATGTACTTGGCCTACCTCCAGCCATAGCAAGACTTGGAAAGAGGCAACTTGCTGCTCCATGGAATGAAACATTCCAAAGGTTTGGCAAACAAGCACTTCACCACTAGACATTCTGAAAACCATACCAAAACATCCGCTCTCACCTTCTCCACTCATGGAACTGAATAATTAAGTACAGGGGTAGGAATAGCACAGAGGAATGAACCTTTCCTCTGCAGAAACATCAGCAACATCTGCTCTGCAGAACAAACTGGGCTGCAGGTTGTTTGATCCTGAGACCAAGAGAGGGCAAAACAATGTGTGTCTCTGAAAGAGGGGTTCAGCATTACATTAAGAGGTCTGCTGTTGGCTGTCCTTGATCCATACTCTCCCCTGCGCTGGCCCTGGCAGCCATCTGGGAGAATACTTGAGTCTCTACCAAAACCAGTCCAGGGACTGTGCCAACTGCATGGGCAATCGTATGCCAAAGCCCAGGCTCATTCACTGCTCCTGTTCCCTTTCCTGTCTTTTGGGAACATTTCTGCCACAAGGAATGGCCTGTGGATAACCTAAAATGGGGTGGAACAAGAGGGCAACTGCAGTTCACAGGTGTGACTCAGGTAACACATTTGAACTCCCCAGTGAACACCTCTCAGTGTTCAACTGCTCATGAGAGAATTTGTGAGAAATGAAGAAACACAAGAATACTAGCAGTTTTGCTTCTTACTACAGTCTTCTTCCTGCTGGGCTAGAAACTCAGTGGATAAAAATGCACTTGCTCATCCCCAAAGCTGCAGGAATCCTGAGCGTGAGTGTGAGCCACCATGAGGCAGGGGTTGCTGGGGGGAGGTTTGTGTCTGCAGATGCTGCTCCACATTACAGCATTTCTGGCTGCAAAGCTGCTCTGGGAAATGCTGTCCAGCTTAAGAGCATGGCTCCATTGTGCTTCAGCACTGCTGCTTTCTGCCCTTCCAGATGAGTCACCATAAATGTCTACAGGGTGATCCATAGGGATGGAAAGAAAGAAATCTACTTTATGTTGGACAGGAAGAGATAGCTAGTTGAAGCAACCTTTCATTTTCTCTGCCTGTTTGAAGATCACAGTGTAGTATCTACTGTAAACAAATTAATTCTCCATTCCTAGAAATTCTCTAATAAATAATTTCATCTTTCAGTTTTATTGTGTTCCAACAGAGTGCTTTTGGTATGATATCAGTGGCTGATAATGCACTTCAGTGCAGCTCACATGAGCACTACTGAAGTCAGTGGCTATAAAAGCATTAGCCACCTGACACCTGCCCATGATTTTCACCTGAGGATCAGAAAATCATCAAGGTTGGAAGAGATCTTCAAGATCATCTTGTACCATAGACCTAGCACCACTATAATCACCCCTAAACCATATCCCCAAGTGCCACATCCAGACATCACTTAAACACTTCCAGAGGTGGTGACTCTACCACTTCCCTGTTCGATTCATTCCAATGCCTGACCACTCCTTCAGTGAAAAAAAAAAATAAAATATCTAATCTGAACCTTTCCTGACACATCTCAAGATCATTTCCTCTCATCCTTTCACTTGAGACATGGCAGAGAGACCAATCTCCACCTCACTACAACCTCCTTTCAGGTAGTTGTAGATAAGGTCTCCCTTGAACCTCTTTTTCTCCAGACTAAACAACCCCAGTTCCCTCAACCACTCAGCATGAGACAAGTTTTTGAGACCCTTCACCAGCTTTGTTGTCCTTCTTTGGATGCAAAGGCTTTCATTGAGATCCATCCTTCCCAGACGTCTGGACACCAGCTCTAAAGCCATAGTCTTGCTGCAGAAAAACACTTAAGCTTATTCATGTTTGACTTTAACCTGGAGTTCAGCTCCTGCAAGCTACAGTGCTTAAGCACACTTCTGAATGTTGCTTTGAGCTGGAACCTCTGGATCTCAGCCTAAGGGGCACTGGAGATGGTCACCTTCATGATAGCTTCATTTATCTTTGAAACCTTCCTTTCAGCCCAGTCTGCTGAAAGAATAAAGTTAATCAGAGCTGGTTCTTCAGAGGAGCCAGAGTAAACATGCACTGGTGAGGCTGTCTAAGGTGGATCTCTGGATGAACATCAGCACTACTTCTTTTTACCTTTTTCCAGCTGCTGTCTGACATCTTTGCTTTACAGGAGATCTAAATTCCCCTTGGTCTTGCAGCCAGAAGTGCAGGGAAGGTTCTGCATCTGTGCAAAGCCTTCACATGTCCAGGGACTCTCCCCAGAGCATGACTGTACACACATATGCAGTCAGGTGCAGTATCTGGGCTATACACATCATTCCCCATGGTGCAGGGACCTTGTCATTGTAGTACTGTGTTTCCTACTCAAACATCTGCAGGATCACGGCCCTTCAAGTGCAGGGGAGATTAGGATCTGGTTCTGTGTGGTATTGCTTGGAGGGGTGAGCCCAACTCCAATTGCACCTACCGTTGGGAGCTATGCACTCACCAAAGTGAAATGCTTGTCTTGAAATGAGCTCATGCTACTGTGCTGTGTTCTGTGCCTGTCAGCACTTTTGTGGACTCTCATGTTTGCAGATGGTATGAATTATCCCTTGGCAGATGGCTGGTTTCACCCTCCTCCTATGCACACATGTGCTTAAGGTGAATGTAAATGTCTATTCATTGCTGTAAGCTTTTCACTCATAGCCTTATTCATTTAGGTGGATAAAAAAGAGGTTTCTGTGCACACATGTTGTCAGCCCCAACAAATTCTGCTGGGCAGAAGCAGTGAAAAGGGACTAGGTGATCTGAGGTTCCTCCAGTCTTATAATTCTCTAAAAAGGCCAAGAGCAAAGCTGATGTCATGGTAGGTTAAATAATCACAGCGTTTCTATTAAGTTGACCTCTTATTGTGTAAATCAGACATCTATTAATACTTATTTTTCATATTGCATATAAAAGAAGCACAAATATGATCTGTCTTCATACTCAGATACCTGTAGGTAAAGGAAAACAAAATCAGTAAGTTGAAATTCTACCATTATGCTTAATTCTGCTGCTGTGTGTGATTTGAGCAAGGATAATTCACTTGTTTTACTTACCGCAGGCTATAAACATATTTTTAATCATTATTTATGTATTTTTTAGTGTGTATAAGGTGGCATAACTTCTGAAGCCTGAATTTGCCTCCCACTTTGGCTGTAGCCTAACTTTTTACTATCTAAGTTTGCACAGGATCCTTGCTTTTCCCTTGTCTCCAACTCTGCTCAGGGCTGTGGGGGAACCAAGGTTTTCCCCTACATGGAGGGCACAATACTCCACACCAGGCTGGCATTCCTTCCTGTGAACAGACAGAGTTCACAGGGGCAGGACAGCCTGATGGCGGCATGAAGTAGCAGGGACAAATGCACAGAGTCATTGAATCATTAAGATTGGAAAAGACCTCTAAGATCATCAAGTCCCACCATTAACCTAACACTGCCAGGTCCACCACTAAACCATGTCCCTAAGCACCACATTTATGCATCTTTTAAAAAATGTCTGCAGGGATGATGATGTCACCACTTCCCTGGATGGCCAGTTCTAAAGCTCGACCACCCTTTCCATAACAAAATTCTTCCTAATATCCAGTCTAAACCTCCCTTTGAATAACTTAAAGCCATTTCCTCTGTGCCTATCACTTGTTACCTGTGAGACAGGACTGATCCCCCACCAGGCTATAGGCTCATTTCAGGCAGTTACAGAGAGTGATAAGGTCCCCCTTGAGCCTTATTTTCCCCAAACCAAACAATGCCAGTTCCCCCAGCCTCTCCTGCATGTCTGGAGCCTTAGTGCTGGGTCCTACACAGTGCACACTGTGCAGTGGCAGAGGGTCCATTTCAGCAGGAAATGAGCTCCAGTTGGCCCCCGAGGCACCCGCTGGGTGCGTGCAGGGCACCTGGCTGCACCCCAGCCGTGCGCAGGCAGACTGCACAGCACACACCCAGCAGTGTCTCGCCGAGCCTATTAAACTCTTTAACAGGGGAAAACAAAAGCCTTTCAAACATGATGCACTAATAAGAGATTAATCCACCCAGGAGAACAGTCATAAACTAAAATGACATATAAAATAAAACACATAATTAAGTACAATTGAGGTATTAAGTAATAAGGACTGAAGTACAGGATGAAATTTGTTCCTCTCTGCGGGGCCAGTGAGTGCCCCTTTGCCCTATGCTGGGACTGGCAAGTGGACCAGGGAGTGATTTTGACCTGGTCTAAGGACTTCACTCTCCAAGTGTCCTTTGGGACAGTGATGACCATTCTCTTGTCACTGAGTTTTGACATGGCACCTGCTCTGCAAAAAATGCCATTTGCAGCAACATGAGCAGATCCCTGGTAGACAAATGGCCAGAGCAGCACTTTCTGACAGAGTCCAGCCTGAGGTGTTTCTTCACCCTGTAAGTGAGAAGCTCCTGCATCATTTGCTCCCCAGCCTTTGCTCCCCACCAGCGTCCCTCAAGCTGCTTTGAACAGCTGAAACCTCCCCTGAGCAGCTCTGTGTGCCACAGTCCTTACCCATGGGCAAGGATGTCCCCAAGTTCAGTGCCCTACAAACATCAAGCAAAGAAATTACTTCCAGTATCAGAAAAGCTCCTGCTAAGGCACTTCAACTGCACCATTACAGTTGTTTCATGTGTTAAAGACCAAGAGAGTGAAAGACCTTCTCTTTTATTTTTCTTCTTTTGGACAGAGGAAGAGGGGACAGCCCAAGGTTTGCTGCTCTTACCACAGAAATAAGAAGCTGAAGAAGCTGAAACTTGGGAGGAAAGGAAGAAAGGGATGCACAGAAAGAGTCCAGTGCTAGATTTATGAATGCAAAAATCTAGCTGTTCTCATGTAAATTTATATTAATATATATTAATGAGGACGTTGTACCTGTAAATAGTTCAGCCATTAACATTCACAGGTTTTTTCATTTATAAATGAATGTAGCTTATGGCTCTGAGCAATGGAGAGGCTCAGGTGTCTGTTGTCATCACATAACTAAAGCCTCTTCAGAGGATTGTGGTGCAGGAAAGGTGGTTGTTCAGTTGTAGTGTCCAAGAAAAGCAGCCCTCTCCTATACAGAGACCCTGATCATGTGTAAGCACCACTCTTTCACACAAGTAGTATTATCAGCTGCATTCATCCAATGTCTCTGCTGCAATTCCCAGACTACTGGGAAGTTTGGCATTAGAGAAAAACCTGATCATTTTTTCTTGTTTGTGGTTCAACTCAAACCCTCCCTTGGCTGTCCCTTCCTTGTCTTGCTCAATTAAATAGTGAAATGAAACTGTGAACATCCAGGACTCCATCACTAAATCTCAGTCACTGAAAATTTGACCACTAATTTCATCCTAGCTACGGGAATGTCTCCTTTTCTCATCGCTATCTGCATGAGTCCCCCAACGTGCCAGGACTGAGTCAGGGAACTGGGTGGCAGAATCTGTATTTTTTGTTCCTGTTGATGATGTATTTGGCCATAAGAATCTAGCTGAGCTGTGGAAAGTTCAGCCAGCTGTGCTGGAAAGGTGCTAACAGATGACACCACTTGTAAATGTAAACTCAAGGAAATTGGTGAAGTCACTGAGACCTCTTGAGAGTAAACACTCCTGAAACCCTCCAGCGCCATTTCTAGAGCTGTACCCTAGATAAGAGCTGCATGTGTTTGATGGGTTCTTGCTACAGACATGTATTTGCCCTTCCCTAAGACAATTCTATTTCACCTTTTTTTTCTGACACTCTTCAGGCAAGTAGGCAAAAGACCAAAAAGGCTACGCCTTGCAAAATAAAATACATTTGACTCAATTTTTTCTTTTGATCTTAAAATATGTCTATCCTGAGCTCTAGGTGCCCTGGAAAATATTAAAAGCACAGGTAGGATTTTCAGAAGCCTTCTGAATTGCCTGTCAAGTTGCAATGGATGACATCTACTTGTGGTTTTTTGCTTTCTGCTTGTGGTTCCTTATGTCTCATCTGATTTCAGAAGTAAACAGACAGTGACCCCTCCTCCTCAACATCATTCCTTGTATGTATTTTGTTTCTACAGTGTTTTTGTTGGAAGAATTTAGTGCCTTTTAGTGGACACTGGTGAAACAAGCCCATGGCCATCTAACATAACTGCTCTCTAAAAATTAGTCCTTTACCGATAGGCTTGGTATGCTCACTGGGGATCTGAGAGTCACCAACAGCCCCCTGCCCTCACACTGCTTACAGCACCATGCTGTGCTGCAGTCTGGGCCTGCTTGGCTGACACTCAGGTGCTCAACATGCAGACCCCTTCCCATGCACATTGTCATGCTCAGCACTCTGGGCAAGACAACAGCCAGAGACAGAGGCTCCCCTGGCTTCTCCCGTCCTGTGATGTCTGATCCTTCCTGCCCCATCATCTCCTGGCTTCTCCGTGATAACCCATGGGCAGCAAAAAGGGGTCACAGAATACAGCCCCAATAGGGACAGTAGGATGTTCCTGGCAGAGGGAACTCCTTTGAGCAGTCTGGATGGGAATATTGAGGTTGCTGGACGTGGGCTTAGGGCAATAACAACAGCTTCAGTGACAATGGTTAGACCATGGATAAACTCCTCCAAAAATCTTCAGACCTCAAAATAATGGTGAAGTTAGGGAACACAGTAAACCTCACTTGATAAAAGCTAGACATTCAGCAAGGAAACATCATTCCTCTCTCCATCCCTCAATTTTCATGGTGTCCCATGTGCTGGCTTTACACCACCTCCTTTCCCCAAAATTATGGGCTGTGCAACAGGCTAAAGGGTAGAAAACGGGACTTACCATGTGCGGATGCATAAAGGGATGGGTGCTCCCACACACAACCTCCCTCTTTTGAGTGGAAATTTTAATTGATGGGCCCTTGTTTGATGGATCACCTTGACAGGGAGGAGAAGCAAGGCAGAATGCAAGTTATGAATCAGCTGGCAGGTCTGTGAATGCAAAAAGGGTGGGATATTGTGAGTCATTATTAAACCTATTTCTCAGCTCTTCCGTAATCAATCTTTTTGTCTCTTGCAGGCTTGACAATGACTCATTCTTTGACATGCCTTTATAGAACTGCTTCATGTGTTGCTTTACAGCCTCCCTGGTGCTGCACAGTTTATCTGTTGCACACTGCCAGCAAAGGTTAAAAAATGCTTATGCTACACCGGAATGCTGCAGGATGATTTCAAGAAACAGAGTAAATTGCTCCTGTGATAATACAGGTAGGGAGCAGAGTGGGTGCAAGGGACATGGACTTGCATGTAACATTCCTGAAGTCTACTCTCCCTCTGCTGCTACCTCTCAAGCTAGTCCTGGGGAAGCCTGGTCTTAAACTCCCCTTCCATCCACTCCACTGTTACTGTTCCCATGGTCAGGTCATCTCAGGAGCATTCAGACTGCAATTTCCTTCTCCATTTCTTCCCACTTTCCTTGGTTTTCATCATCTCATTGCAGAGACTGACAGTCCTGCCCAAGAGCTGTTTATCTAACTCTTATCCTTGCACCAGGCTGAGATCAGAAAGTGAAAAATGATGTCATCCAGTTCATCAGATCTGCTTTACAAGGCCAAAATAAATGTTTACATCGCTTTTCCTCTGGGTAATGTGGCAAAGCCAACATAGCAAAGCCAGAGTAAGTGGATTTGCCTCCTGATTCTCGTGCAGAATAATTTTTTCTTTGTCACTGAAGATAAAGAGAGACTCTTTAGAAATGGGAAGGGTATTTGATCAGCTTGCAGAAGTGTCTAAAGAGGAAAAAGCTTTTTTTGTTGTACTTGCAAATTTGCAAACTAAATTTGGTCTTAGGTATGTCCTTGCCTGCACTTATGATGGCCATCCTTGTGTTTTACTAATAGACTCTGGACTTTCGCCATTCCTTGTGCAGTCATTGATAAGGGTAGTAAGTATTTCCTGTCTGAATTCTCAGCCTGTGTAGAAGGACTTCTTCCTCCAGCCCATCAGCTCCACATTTGACATACGTAGCTGCCACCCTTTTTTAACCAGTTCTTTACCACCCTGTTGTGGTTAATGTTACCCCAATCGGTACAATAGCAAAGACCTTATTGAAATCCAAGTAGATCAGATCTGTTGCAGTTCCCCAAGGTACAGTTTATCTAGAAATCTGTTAACTCTACAGTCTTCGTATTTAGATAAATCTCTATAGCGATTTATTTTTCATTTTCACTTGCCTACATGACTGTAATGAGTTTTTCGGTCTTACATTTTTTAAAAAATGTATTTACTTCTGTGCCAGACTAATGACTCAAGGTTTTTCATCCATCCTTCAAAATAAACACTATGACCACAACTCTCCTGACAGAATATACCAGCTGGATTTGATAGCCTGACTCCTCATTCTAACTGCGATTTCACCTAGATGTTCATTAATATCGCCAGAAAAACACAATCAGCTCCCTTTGGTGTGTACACCATGATCTTCCACCACAACTGCCGTAGTTTTCATTTACACAGAGACTCTCTTGTTAGACAAGCTGTCTTTGCCCACAGGTTTTATCCTGGTGTCCTAATGAGAAACTGAAGTGAAGCACTCATTTAGTTTTGGAAACAAACCTGTATTATCTTTCATCTCTATTGCTTTTCACTGCAAAGCTGAACCACTTCCTCTTCCTTGTTCTCTTTTTATTTATAGAACAAAGAAGCCTGCTGATTGTTGCAATCAATTGTACAACACTGAGGTTGGTTGGGTCTTGGCAGTTGTCCATACACCAATTTCCTTGCTCATCCATGCTTTCTTCCATGTTTTGTAGGCTTACTGCTAACCCCTAACACCATGTATCTCATCTAGTCTGGCATTACACTTGACAGGTCTGTGATTTACTCTGGACACCTGTTTAAAACTGGCTGTCAAGTTGAGTCCCAGAACAATTTATGTGGTAAGTCAGGATATTTTACTGTTCTTTGCAAACATGAGGACAACCAGAACAGCAATTCTTCTTGGTCAACCGTGCCCACTTGTATAGACCTTCCTCTTGTCTGCCCACACAAACCCTAGGTTTTTGATATCTTTTTGTTCTTCCATCTGCAGGTCACACTCTGTCTCCATCATTTCTTTGTTATGCTGGTGTTAGCTACATTTTTTCCCAACTCTTTTTCTCTTTTACTGCCTGGTGTCTTTCTCTTTCTAGCCTTTATTATTCACATGTACGTGCCAAACAGATGGACCCGGACAAGGAGGATAGATGCAACACTACCACACATGGAAAAATCTATCTTGTGTACAAGATCTGGTTAGGATGAATGATAACTATTGAGGCTGATTCAGCAAAGAACCAAGCAAGCAAGCTGATAAAGATGAAAATCAGATCTTCAGATTCTTGTCCCAATTCTGTCTTTGTCTACAAGTGTCCATGGATCCAAAAGGTCTATTCTTCCACTGACTTTAGCAAACAGCATTAGTATCTAAACCATTTTGCTTGTTTAAGCATAATACACAGATGGCAGATGTTCTGTATCTAGCTAACTTCTTTGGTTTTTGTCTTTCTAAGGTCCCTTTTAAGACTACCTTAATAGTTGCCATCAATTTTTACCAAATGAGATTGTTGTCCCTTTTTTTTTATGTTTGTTTGTTTTACTTATTCTAATAGTTATGATAACATATTCAAAACAAGGAAAGGGTATTTGAATCTTCGTTATACTATGCAAAATGCACTTGTGGGGCATAAATGTGTCTTTTAGGTAATGGTGAAAACATTCTGGTGTAGAGTGATTTCTAGCAGGAAAGCAACAACACCAGAATTCAGCAGTTTTGCTCAACAGCAATAACAGAGCAAAGGCACCAGTGGAAATCCCATAACATTATAGCACATAGTTGCCTTTAATTATGTACTGTCAGCACCAGGCTTACGGGACTGCAAAACCATTACAGATCCACTTACAACAAAAGTTAGTAAACATCAGCCCTGCTGACCTTGTGCTGACTTCAATGTACAAACAATACATCAGTTTACTGAGACAGATACCATCTCACAAAGGCAAGGATCACACCTTGAGACACTGAGGGAACATTGCAAAGGAACCTCCTTTGGGATAAAGGTATTTGATGGGGGATGGTGGGCACTTGACAGGCACGAGTGGGAGGCTGTTCTAAGGAAAAAAGGCAAGATGAAACATGGTGCCAAGTCAGCAGTGAGACACAAAGCCAAGGGAGTGGTTAAAGCAAATACGAGGAACAGGTGAGTGTGAGCAAGCAGGATCAGGCAAGATTGTGCGCCAGACCTGATCCCATTGACAAGGGTTGACAGTTGTCTCAGAATTTAGTACTTGACTGACTCCTTACATTCAGCCTTGAAAAGAGACAGAGCAAAAATTCAGTTCTGAAACACCTGATTCCATATTTTTCTAAACAGAACGTGGTTTTGTTGATGAAATGAAGAGCTCACAGCAACATGGATGCATGAAGAGATCTTACAGAAGCTGCAGCTGGTCTTTCCATTCCCACTTGCCTCTTGTCCTTGGGAATTGTGGATCAGCTTTACAGAGGTACTTTAGTGCAAAGAAGTGCAAGTGGACAATTGATGATAGTTTTAAAAACAGCAACCTAACCCAAATAGACTGCTACAAAAGGACAGTGCTTAGCAATTAATCTTTGAGCTACCTAAATAACTAGGAAATGGCTGCAGGACTTCATGTTGGACACTTACAAACTGAAAAAAGAAATATTGACAAAAATCCTTAAACTTTATTTAACTGACAAAAGAGGAGTTTTTTTGGGTTGTGAAATAATATCCTCGCAGTATCTGAAGAGAAACTTTTGTGAAGTCCTACTCCCAAACAGTAGAAATAAATTAAACATTCTTTCCCATCTGCCTCTGAATAAAAGTGCTCAGTGTATTTTCATTCTGGAAAGAGGCTATTTCGCTTTCAATGTCACAATCTACCTTAATTCAGATAAACTCCCTCTTCAGTATGACTTCTAGGATATTAACTTGTAAGTCAGTGGCAAAGATCCCATTATTTTTAGTGGAGACAAGACTGGGCTTTCAGCAAGACTTCCACTTCAATGAACATGCCCACAAGGGACAAGGGAAAATAGTGAAAGGCGGGGGAACAGCTGACTAGTTAATGTAATCTTTGACTATGCTCTTTGGGATCAATTCAGTAAGGTATGTGGGTTGATATAGTTCAAGACAACATCCTATAAGTTTCAGGAAATTTAATGACAGACATCAGAACAGTGATGCTCCTCAGTGAATAATTTGCATAAATGGTCTTGGCCTTACCACTGTACTCAATGACTAAATGGCAAAGATAGGTGAGCTCCCTGTTTGATGTCATGGTCAAGGAATAAGAAGCCAGTGATTCTGCATCACCTGAATGACACATGGTCTTACCTTAACAGCCATAGCAGATGAGTGACATTTGAGACTTTCTAAAGTGGTCTATGAGGATTTTCCCAGCTGACCTGCAAAAGGCTTACAGGAAATCTGCAGCAGAGCAAAAGCTGAACGAATCACCTTGTCCTCTCTATATGTGTGCTCCATTTATCCATCTCTTCATATGTCTGTAGGAACCTCCTGCTGTAGTACTACTACTTCCCAAAGAGACTGAACAGCATAACCTGTGAAGATGCTGCGCATCCAAAAGCAGTTTTAATCTATGCACCTTTATTCTGTAATCACAAGGTGTGAAGCAACACAATACCCACAAAAAGTGATTTATTTGCATCACTATATGAATACAACTTATGGCAGATATTCAATTCCTGTAATCTGTCAGAAACATCAACACCTTGAAGGCAAGCTGAGATAGGAAATGTGTCATTGACTCACCCTTCTGGCTTGATAATAATAATACTTAGCACTTATTTAATTCTTTACACAAATTAAACAATAAATCAATCCTCACTACAGACACCCCAGTTTCAGAGATGGAGAAACAGAAGAAGAAGGGTTCAGTGTTTTGTCCAGAGAAACTGCCAGTGATTCTACCATTAGCATTCCTGTTTCCGTAGGCCCATGTGAATTTGGGAGCTTAGAGAAGTCTCAAAAACAGTAATTATTTAGAGCTGGTGCTCACACTGGGAGAAAGGCCATTCCACAGTTCATGGTCAGTCCTGACATTGCATTTATGATCTGTGTAAATAATCTACATTCTTAATAAAGTCGCCTTCTATAGAGAATTCACTGTCTGCTTTTCACAGTGGGGAGGAAGGGGCAGAACAGTTAAATTAATTATGCCATATACTAGAGACACTCAGCATCTAATCCAGAAAAGTTCAGAGTCTCTTCCTTTCTTCTGATGACCGAATTCTGAAAGAAACCCCCACCCACTCCAGACTATTCTTTGAAAAATATATTTTGAAGCATTTTTTTCTTGAACTTATTTCACAGCAGTTTATATAAGGGGTGAACCTCTGTTAGAGGCTGATGTACCACACACATCTCCTGACAGGAGAGAGCAGAGTGTGTGCATGTATAATTTGTATTTATGCCAAGCTCTAATATAGAGTGTCTCCAGCCAGACATCAGCACACTGTTACAAAGCACCAGAAGGCCCGTCATTCTGGCTGTGCCATGCCCTAGGGCTCATCTGAGGCTTTCTTGGGCACAGCAGCCAGCTCAGGGCTCTCTGTTCTGGCTTTGGGGGAGACACTGCCCATTTCCCATGTATCCTTTGGGATAACCTCACCCAACCAAGGCTCCCCACAGCTGCTTGTGGCAATTGTTTTGTACCACCCGAAAAGGCAGCCTCTTCCCCACAGAGAAGTGGCAATCCCACAGACCCCAGCTCTCCTGGAGCTTCTTTTGTCTTGGCTCTCTGTTCAGTGACCCTACTCTAGGCTTCTGGCAGGCGAGGCACCCTTGTTCCCATTTTTAATTATGCAAAACATCACTAGAAGAGGATTGAAAGAAAGTCCTTCACTGGGAGAAACTGCTTGGGTTTTTTACCATGAAGGCAAACCACTCATTACTACTCATAATAAGTGTTTGCAAATGAAAAATAAATGTTCAGAGAGCAGCTTCCTACATTTGTCCCTCTGAGATGAAGCTGTCCCTGACTTAAATTGCCAGATCTACATCAGATTTCTCAATATACATCTCTCTAAAACATATCTTTTATTTCCACACAACTGATTTTCTATATTTCCATCAGTTCTCAAGCTCTTTCACCATGTGATTAAGTCTGTTTCAGACATGTTAGCTAATATATGACATACTTGTGTTTCCTTCCAAAATGACAACTGTCATTTCCTAACTCTTGAGCATTCCTATGTTTATTCTACATTTGTCTGCCTTCTGAACCCTTCTCCTTGTCTTGTTACAGCCATTTCTGTGAGTTTGACAGGTTTTCCACCAGCCTGTTGGACTGCAGATAATTATACTGGATGGTTTCAGGTCAAAGCTCATATTTCACAGCCATGTTCTTAAACAGCAGGTACCACTTAGCCAAAATAGACTTGATATGCAAGATCACCTGGATAAATATATAACTTCTTTAACTGAAAGACAGAAGTTTCAAATAGCGTGTTGTTCCAGAGACTCCACCTTCTAGTATGGGCCTTATCATTCAACACGCTTTTGACAATGGGAACTTTCTTCAACACTTCCACTTCTTGTTGTTTTAGGGTTAGGATAAACCACCTGAGGCCTTTTGTGTCCTTACATGTCTTTCATAGATGATTTTTTAAGCATTTCGCAATGACTTAAGAAATCTCCATCTTAGTGCCAGTCAATGAAATGTCACTGAGCCTTGAGAACCTCTCCATAAATTCCCAATAAACCTGCAGTAAACCATCATACCTTTGAGTATCTGAGATCCCACCTGTTAGAAAACTGTCCATCCTCTCATCTGGATGTTGATGACTGCTGTTTAGTAAAATTCAGATGCATCATTACAGGATAATGTGGGGAGTCCCAAAACGAGATCTTGTCCATCTCACTCTTGCCACAGTAGTTTTAGGGAGATTCAGTTCCTCTGCCCCATTCCAGTGTCAGGGCAGCATGTTGGCTGGTGGCTTCCTAGTGCTGGAGTCACAGGGACTCCCCATGGAGGTCTGCCAGGAAAGGACTTGGTGTCCAGGGCCCATCTCACTCCCAGCCAGGAACAAGGTACTGGACTAGCCCAAGTCCCAGGCACTGGGCAACTCCGTGGAGGCAGACGTGTGGTGATGGCTCTGTCAGTCAGATAGGAAGCCATGATCTCAGGTCAACCACAAATCCTCAAGTGTCCACTTCTTGCTCTGTTTAACACCCTGTTGCTCATGAGATCTATTTTCATGTGGCACTCGGCATTTCTCAGATTAGATGAGAACCACTGACAGCATCCTCCACCTGACAGAATGAAAAACTCAGTGCAGTGCTGCAGAGACAGTTACTGCCAGAAATGGGAGTGGGGTTTACCTGCTTTCTTCCTGTCACCCATCACTTGACTATATGCAAACAAGTATAGGTTAACTTCTCTCTGCTTCTAGAGATGTACTTTAGATTTCTTATTTTTCCATTTGGCTTCCTTTTTTCTTTCCACAAATAACTCAGAGACAAGAAGCGTGTAGAATTTACAACATTTGGGGCCAAATTCAGGCTAAGAAGAGAGCAGAACCTGCTCATGAGTTCCACTGTTCTGTCTACACAAACTTTAACTTTGTCTTGCTGTATTTTTTCCTATGGTTATAGTGGAACGGTTGTCATCCAGCCATTGTACTGTTGTCCCTCAACTGGCATTTAGGTCCATGCCCAGAGAGCCACATCCGATGAACACACCTAGCTGATACCTACCTTCTAACATTTAATGACATTCTGGGTAGAAAAGGGTGCTAGCTACTTGATAGTTTACAAAGCTAGCATTGCTTTTTTTGAGCGTTTGTAAGTTTTTATAGAAGTGAAAACAAAGAAGAAGTTGTGCAAAACTTGTTCATTGGTCAACCTATGCATTTCTGTACATGGTCTGATCAGTGATTAGTTCTTTATACAAGGGTGGTCTGACATAAGGTCCCCTCCCAGGGGTGTGATTTTTATCATGCTAATTAGTAGTAAGTTATCTTTGGGCAAACTTACCCCCTTTTCCCTCATCCCTCTGCTCCTGAGGTGATTCACCTTTGCTGACCTAAGCATACTGTTGTCATTCTTCTGTTACCTTGCAGTGATTCTCCACCATGGCTGGTCTCTTCACAGATCTAGTCTGTCCTGGATCCATCCCTTTTAATCAATGACATGTTGGTCCAAAAGTCCTGTGATGATGCATCCACAGCAGAGGTTGGTCACCTGCTGGGAGGAACTGCACTTTCTCCCAGCCTGACATTCACTGTTTCATTTGTAAGTGAAATAGGTGCAACCTGGAAGGGTTTTTCCTTCCTATAGACCAGAGGCCATCCTATCACACCCCAGCGTGAGGAACTGCCTGTCACTGTGAGAGCTCCAAAGAGAGAAATGACTGAACCATGGCTATAGTCTCCTGAAGAAGCTCATAGAGAGCCATGGCAGGGGTAAGACACACAACCTCAGAGCAGCCTCACAGCCCATTTGGGGAGCTCAGCACACTCACTCCCTTATCTGCATATAACCAGGACAGCATCCCACCCCACAGCAGCTCCATGATATGGCTCTCCCAACAGAAGTACAGCACTCCCACCCAGGGTTGCAGGGGAGACTTTTTGCAGATATTCAGTCTCCTTTCAGCAGAAGACCACCCAAGATAACCACAATCTTTCCACATCCCAGGTTGCCAGAGTGGTAACAAGAAAGTCCTGCACGGGAGGTGTCAAAAGGGAGGGTAGAGAGGGATGGCTGGATATCACAAGTGACACATGGATTCACCATACAAGTTTAAAATGAGGTACTTTTTTCTACCTGTTCTGTTATGAGCCATAAAACTCCTTTGTTTTGCTGAGGAGGGAATCTCCGTTACCATTTCAATATGCTGCAGTGAACTATACTAATGTGCAATTAATTGTAGAGATTAATCATCAGGCAGTGTTATCAGATGAACAGCATGACATACACGAGCATAGGCTAACCCCTGGTTCATGCTTTGGCAGGCTGAGGAAATGACTCCTGTGTGGCTGAGCCAAGCTATCAGGCTGGGTGGCCTACATCTCTGGGTGACCTTGATTCTTCTACAGGCTGCATCCACTTAGTTTCGAACACATGAAATATCTCAGCAGTCCTAAAAACTATGTCATCTCATACAGTGTTTCTTTCCAAAGAAAACTCCATTATGTAAAAGGTGCTTCTACACCCAGCATCACTGAGCACAGAGCTCTGTTCCTGCACTTCTCATATACACATATTTGGAAACATATTTTGGAGTGTAAGTCTATTATTTGACTACCCATACAACTCGACACTCTCTGATTTGCCAAGTTGAATGAGCTCATACAGCTAGATCAGCCTGAACTCTACAGAGGACACCAACACCCTGACTATTTTAGACAAACTCTACTAGTTCTTCTGTCTGCACTGTCCTTCCTTCAGACAGAAATGTTGCTTCTCTTTGCTGAATCTGAGTTATACATGAACAAGTCAACAGCCATTTTGGGCCAAGATTTTGTGCAAAAAGGATTTGGGCACTAGTGTCGTGTGGAATTGTCTTAAAAATAACCTTGTTACAATAAGTTCATAAGATTAGTGGGATCAAATGGTCCAAATGCTGAAAAACCTCTCCTGTGCCTTCATGTGAAGAACACACCTGCATTCCTAAGAATGCCCCTGTGTGCCAGATCAAGGATCCATCTATCTCAGGATCTTTTCCCTTCCTGGCAAAAAAGAGATGCCCGGGAAGAGTATAAAAGGACAAGCTTATAATATTGCTGCTTCAGGATGTTCTTCCACCCTTCATGGATATCCTGGAGCAGAGGTTGCGGTTTGTATTTAATAACTATCAATGGATAATTCTTCCATGAATTTGAGCTCATGTAAACACTGAGCACCTAGCACCCCTGGCGGCATTGGGTCCCACACCTTCACCTTCTCCCTGGGAGCACAACTGCCTCTTTCCTTTTGCACTGACCTTGCCATCTGGGAGTTTCATTTGGCATCCCCTGAATCTCTTACTGGAAGACACAGTGATTCTCTAGGTGTTTTCTTCCTACCAGTCATGATCCTCCTTCATCTGTCTCTCCTCTCAGAGTATTCCACCCCCTGGACAGGAGCCATTGCTTACCTTTGATCAGCCCTGTGGTCCTTTCTATATTTTTCCAGCACTTCTATCTCCATGGAAATATTAGAAAAACCTTACAAATTACAAAGCAACCACCAAGAGTTAGAGGAGCAAGCAGACTGGTCACACTGCCCATGCTGTGGGACAATCACACACTTGGCTCCTGACCCTTTCCCCTCTTAACCAGGCTCATATTTCACTCCTCAGCAAAGCACTTCCATGGCCTCTTTCTCTCTGTGTCCTCATCCATGAGATGTACATCATCAGCTTGGTCTGTGTCCTGCTAGGCAGCCACATCAGGCATGCTGCCACTGCAGGAAGACCAGAGGCTGATGCTCAGACCCACAAATGCAGGGACTACTCTACCTCATTCTCCAGTCTCACAGTGGAGAGCACCTCCATGATGTGGAGTTCATTCTGTTTGGAATAGCACCAACACAGACAACTTCTCTGAGAAAGCTGCAGCATCTCTGGCTATGAACAGGACCCTGGTGCTGCCACCTGCCCAAGACCTGGACCAACACCAAGAGTTGCCAGGCAGTTTTTCCTCAGGCACTGGCTTGAGATTTAGTGAAAAATCTTCAAAACTATGATAATTTGAACGCAGTCTTTTGGACAGTGTAGTGATAACATTTTCAGAGGGAACAACTGAGGCCACTCAACTTGAAACTCCTGATGAAGAGAAGCTGAATAACTCCACCATGTCAAGAGGCCAGACAATATCTTGGCCAGCAAAATTAATTGTCAGCTGTTGGAAAATGGCACACATAGGAATGAATCAGCTCCAAGTATATGGAAGCAGCAAGAGGCTCTGCTGCACCAAGATGAAAATATAACTTAGAGTCATGGCTCTCTGAAATGTTAACTTGGTGTGTGACATGCATGCAGTTATTGCCATCATTGATGAAAAGGTTGTGTAGGTCCATGAAGCTTTTCCAAGGAAGATAACAAACACGACCACGAGTATGGAACAGCTTCACTGTGACGAAAGGGTAAACAGTACTGAAAAACAGAGTGAGATTTCTAAAAGGATAATCCTGTGAAGAAGGTGGATTAAGAGGAAATATTGAGCAAGTATTCTCATAAGGTGAGAAATAAGAGCCAGCTGGGGAAATCATTGTGCAGCATTGTATTACCCCTTGACTAATTGCATTGTGGAATTCATTCTTTAGAGTCCAAACACAGGTTCAATGCAGGGGTTTAAAGTTTTCTGTTCCTAAGTGACCAAGACAAAAATCTGTGGGAGATGGATCCACCCATCCTAATGTGTCAATTGTCTCAAGCTCCACAAGAGTAAGACTTTGAAAGCACTGAGTGCTTGTAACTGAGATATCCCACGTGTGTGCTGTGTACTCTAAACTCTTCACCTGAACATTCACTTGTGATTAGGCGGCTCTCAGCTTTGATGGTCAAAGGCAGTTCTTACACTCCTATGAGGCACTTTGGTCTCAATAAAACAGCATTTTAACAAATGCTTTACTAGCTCTAGTAAAAAGCACTGCAAAAATTTTTTTCTCTACAGCTTTACTCCTTCTTGTCTTGCACCAGGAATCTTCAGGCAAACCACTCCATACTTAGCTCAGCCTCGGCAGTACAACTTCGGTTGCTTAATGAAAAACAGAAGCAAACAAATGCACACAGCTTTTCTCCAAAGCCAGCAGGAGCCACATGTGCCAGCACTGGTTTCTGTGTTGCCTTTTTGTGAATGCACAAAAACAAGAACAAATTAATGATTGCATATACACAGACAGGTTTGTGGCCAAGTAAGCTGTACTTTTAACCAGACATCTGAGAGGAAAGCAGGATAGGGTGAGGCAGAAAACTGCACACCCCAGGGAGACAGCAGGAGCCTTGAGCTCCCGTCTCAAGAACTGCTGCGGGGAACAGCCACAAAGGTTTTAACACTGTCTGTCTCTCTTTTGGAGAACAGGGAATGTGTGAGTGAGGAGCCATGTGCCAAAACACTGCAAGAGTCTGTTTGCTCCTGCATAACCCCAGCCTGATGATGCTGCCCTTCCACATCACTCTCTCGAGTCAGCTGTACCACACCTTCACTTTGGGAAAGCCACAGCTTGGAAAACTGAGACCCAGTGGGTGGCAGGAAGGACACTATTAGATGATTTTGACACCCGAAACTTCTGCCATTTTGAAGCACTCAGGGAACTGACTGGTGTTCTCCTGGCTGGATTTTGGGTGGTTGCATGGGCTCATCCTGGTTTACAAATGACATAGTAACACTGGGCATGAATTGCACAGACGAGAAGTGGCTTTGGTCATACCTCAAACGAGCATGCTACAGGCAGAGGGCTTGCACTGGATTTCTTTCTCCCTTATGTCCTTACTAATAACTGGTCAGAACCATTAACATAACCCCTGGCAGGATTTTGACCCAGGCCAGGTAGTGCTTTCCCAAGTGCTACTTAGGCACAGGCTGGGAGTTTGCAAGGGGGACAGATCATTCCCCACAGGCAGTCAGGATGTGGCCACTGTGGTTTGGAAGCTAAGAGATTTGAGCAAGGAGGCTGGGGTATCATTGTGCCATCCAGCTCCAAGGGTAGAGGTCAGACCTTGCCCAAAGAAGTTATTCTTTGAGCAGATTTTGTTCAGGATCTCCAGCTTCCTTTGGCAATTGAGCTCATTCATCATGCATCGTTCCATTTTTGCCTCTCCTCCATCACGCAAGGGCCAACAGTGTCAGTCACACCTGTTGAGATGTTTGCTTATTGCCCCACCGTACCAACTGATGTGTGTCATGGAAAGCCTTGACCTTCCTTATTTAGCTTTTCTAAATGCTTCATTTACAGTTGTGTGTGTGCACTGTTTTTTTCCTGCTCAGCATTAAAGTTCCTCCTTTCCACATTGAGCCTATTTGTGCTAAGATTTCCTGCCTTTTTGCTGAGCAGTTTTGACCTTCATTCAATAAATCAATAATTTTCCCAGAACTTCATCATCACAGCCCCCCCCCACCCCTTGCTGCCTCTGCCTTTTGTTCCAGCACTTACTTTTCTGCAGCACTTCAGCAACAGCTTGCCTGGAATTTAAATGAATTATGTGATTACTGCATTGCTGTTAAATACAAATCAAACAGAGGATCCCTTCATGGGGTGCTTCTGCTCCCCATGAGTCCCTAAGTCAGCCATTTAACGTGGTGAAGCCCACCTGTGTTGCTGTTGGCTCATCTCTTTCTTACCCCAGGCAGGCTTGCAAAGCCAGGACTGTGTGCTTATGTCCAGTTCCAAGGATCACATGCTGGTTATCATATCTTTTGTTACATCATGGCGGGAGAGCCTACAGAGCCTTTCAGGAGCAGTCACCTCCTAGAGGCTGTTTCCAGGGATGGACACTGGCTCCTTCAGACTTCTCTAGTCTTCTTGAAAAAATGCCCAGCAGCTCACAAGGCAAGCAGACAAAAAAAAATGCTTAGGAAGGTTCATGGACTTCAGCATGTTCTATCAATCCCTCTCTGAAACAAATGCATTTCCATAGGTTATTCTTTTTTGACTGTACACTCAAAACCAAAAACAGACTTCTCAATTGAAAAGGAGAACATAAAGTTATAAACACTTCTCAGGGTATTTCTTCTCCTTCAGAACAACAAACCTTTCTCTCCATATGAAGTCCAAAAGGCTGTATTTTTTCAGACCTCATCCACCTCATCAGCTAGTGGATTCTCTTCCTTTAGCAGATTTCTTTCCACTTCAACCTAAAAGGGAAAATAGGCTCGCAGCCAAAGGTTAGACTTAAATTCAGATCTACAGAATGGTGCTGTTTCCATCTTTGTATTTGGTCCTATCTGGCTTCCTAGGGTGAAACTCCTCTTCCAGATCTGCACAGTGAACACCAGCTTTGCTATTGTGTTCTCTGCTCTCCCTTTGGCAAACCATCCACTGGAAATCAGCACATCTAGAGAGATCAGTCCAAACTGCCATGGGAAACTGGCTATTTTTCTAAAATAAATGATACAGATCAGCCACAGGTTACTGCCTAGATTACTAGTTTGTGGTACTCATGAGATCAGACTAGGTCATCATAAAGGTGCCTTCTGGCTTTCAAATCTATCACCCTAAATAATGCATTAATGAAGTAACATGGAACAAAGCCACATTTGTTCATGTGTAAGGCATGTTAATGATGTTCCTTTCAAAGATGGAGCAGCGGATTGATGCACTGAATTTCACCTCTAGGGACTCTGACTTTGGTTATGAGACAAATGAGTTTGATAGCATCAAGTAAATACTCAATGGATATTTGCCTCCATCCCCAAAACCACCATGCAATTTGGCAGAAGCAGCAGTCTGTGCTCACGAGACGTCTAGAGGTGCTCAGGGCATTGGCAGTCCTCTGGGAGGAAGCATCTGGCTGTGCTGTGCCTCGCATTACCCAGCGCTCTCACCCTCTTGCTTCCCTGAGCACCAGCAACATGCTACTCCCCAGAATCACTGCAAAGAAAACACAAAATTAAAGCTGAAAGAAGGGGAAGAGATATTTCGTTGTGTTCATGAAGTGAACTAATGCTGGAGATTGGCTGAACTGCATACTGTATCAGCTTTGATGCATTATTAGAATTGTGAAAACTTTCAGTGTTTCAAGGAAAAGATTTTTTCCAGGCGCAAGATCAAAGCCAAAGCTAAATAATATTGGGTTACAGAGCAGAGGACTTTCAAATGACTGGTCTTTACTGTTTTTGTATCTAGAAATGTTGTGATAGGAATAGCCCTTTTTTACAAGGCCCAGTAACAACAATGTAAATCAAGCATTAACCAGAAGTAGACAGCAAATTATCTATTTTTTGAAGAGACTTCTATTGGAGCTGATTTTTAGGAAAGGAAGAAAGGACTTCTGTTTTTAATAGCATAAAAATACTTGTCCAGGAGGCGCCACTGTATCTTTGTCTCAAAGCATAACAATGTTAGATATAAACCAACAGCCTTGAAACAGCTGATAAAACTACATATGGGGATGTTTTGACACAGAGTTGCTGAGACACAGCTCAGGGTGAATCCTCACCCTTGTTTGATAGGTTTTTAGACTCCTTGCATAAAGTACCCATGCTAAAGGAAGAGAGAGATGTATTAGCCCATGCAAAATAAGGGGAATGGAAAATTTGCCTGTAAAGTCTCTCTCTGTTAGATGGGACATTCTATTTTAACAGTCTTTCAGACACAGAAGTGATGACTGTGACAGCTTGGATTTGGTTGTGAAGCAGCAGCAGCAACAGGACAGCAGGACCACAGACTAGGAAGTCAGACATATAGGGACAGCTAAATTCACCCTTCTAAAAATCATACATTGAGTTTGAACCAGTTGTATACATTCCCTCTGTAGGTAAGGCAGAGAGGCAAACACCTCCAGAGGGTAAGTCTTCCTGCCCTAGGACAGGTGCTTAAGGCAGGGGCTGAACTGCCCAGCAAAGGTGTGATTCTTTTCCTCCCTGACTCTTGGAGCCAAGAGAACTCATGAAGCCAAGGCGCCTAATTTCCAGGTGGTTAAGACAGAGTGAGATGCATCAACCCCACAGCTAACTTACCTAATCATCCTTACTCCCGTTATGTTTCCAGACAGGAAGAACAGCCAAATACTTTCAGTCTTGGATATGTTTATATGAAGAGACACAACAAGAAAGAACAAAAGTAAGGTCTTCCTCCAGGACACGGACACAGTTCATCTCTCTTCTGGAAGGATTTCAGTGAAGAGAGTGAAATGGCTGCTTCCCTGTGTTCAGGACTGCCTTGATACAGACTTTCCTTTGCCTTTTCCTCATATCATTTGGATAGCCTGTGGCTTTGCTATCTGAATGGCACTATTCAGGTCCATTTATAAAGCCAAGAAAAAGAAATCTGAAGATCTGCTTCCTCCACTAATTGCAGACTACCCTAATTTCAGGCCAAATTCAATTGCTGCCACAGAGAAGAAAATCCAAAAGCAGCACAGACTCTCTTCTTAATCCATTGAGGAAGCACAGGCTGTTCTGAGAGTGACTTTTCATTGTCAGACCTTAAGATCAAAACCATGGTTGAGGAGTATATATATTTTTTTAAAACAGTTCTTAGTGCCAATGTCCATGTATAAAAAGATGGTGCAATTTTCATCCCTCCCCATACAGCCAAACTGGTGGGATTTGAGTAGCAAGCACATCAGGCCTGGCCATTACAATATAAACTGTAACTGTGGTGCAAGTGCTTCCCAAACATCAAAGGTCAATAATCCTACTCTGTAGCTGTAGGAGGGTCATTATGGCTTATTGACAGTACGAGGCCATTGAGCCTACTAGTCAGACCTCTGTTCCTCCAAATTGCTCCATCATACTGAGCTTCTCAGCTGTGCTATGGAGATCCATTCTCCTTAGGAAGGAAACCAAACCCTCTGAATGGACTCCACTGCAGAGAAGGCCATGGGCAGAGTTTGTGCTTGTTGATAAACACCCTTCAGAATAAGTACGTTATAAGAATGAACTTATAAGCATGTTCAGACAAATAAAAGGCTGGATTCAATTTATTCACAATGAGATGGTGTTTACTTGTCTCTAGTCAGAAGTTTTACATGTAAGCCAAGCAAGGCCAGAATATCTAGAAATCCTGTTTCCATTGTGAGAATGGTGTCATGAAAGTATTTATTTATATGTTTATATGAATATACATCCAAATACATGCATATTTATTTGGCTAGAATGAGATTAATTCATAAGACATGAGAGGCCAGAAAGAATGTATCTACGTGTGTGCACATACATATGAAGTAGAAATATGCTTATCTGGACACATAGAGAGATAATAAAAGATGAAAAACAACATGAGGAAAATCAAGAAATAGGCAAAACAAAGAAAGATAAGAGACAGGCAAGAAATTCATAGAGTAATTGAAGTTGTAAATGTGTGTTTTATCATACATCCCACTTGGCCAGGATGTTCCTTCCATCAGAGAACAGAGGTAACAGTTTTGAACACTGCTAGGTCCTGATTCAGATATAGATCTGCAAGGTTTTACAGCAATGTCCAAGTGCACTCACTGAGAATGGGTACTCGACTGCTCTCTCTTGGACAATCCTGGACCTGAAACAGCTTTGTTTGAGCCAGTGGAGTTACTTCAGAATGGAGCCAGTGGAGTTACTCCAGAACTGTACCTGTGCAAGCAGAGATAAAATCTGTGGATTGTATGAGGATTTAAGTAATCCAAGAAAAGGATTTGGTCAAAGGAAGCAAAGCAAAAACAAAGGAAGAACACGAACATTTTGCTTCATGCTCTTTGAAGCGTTGTGTCTTCTACAAGGGAGTAACCTAATCCACATTTATATCCATGTTTTTCTTCCACAATTTACTCCAGAGATTTTCTTAAAACAATAAATAGGAAATACTCTCACATACAGCTGTGCAGGATATCTAGTTCACAAGTCATTTTTCCAGGGTGGGAGCTCGTCCGTTAGGCATCACAGTCATGGAAAAGAACGTGATGCAGGAAGCAACATTGCTGGCTTTCTCATTTAGCATCCATTCAATACCAGAGTTAATTGGATGAGATATCCCTAGGTGACTACCTACATGAAAATGAGATGAGTTCCAGCTACTTCAAGCTGGGGAAAGTGCCATCAGCCTCCCTGCAGTGGTCCCCTCAACTTTTGTAAAGAGCTACTCAGGGTAAAACGCAGACCATCTGAAGTTGCTCTGCAGCAGCACTTAATCTTGGAGACCATTCACTAAGACTGTGCCTCGTAACTTTGAAGTTCCTAAGATGATGCTTGACAAGGTCCTGATCTGGACAGAGATGTAAAAAAGTTTGGATATGGATTCAGGTTTAGGCACCCTGACAGTTCTAACGATTCTGATTTGGGAGGTATGTTCAAGGGAAACCTACCTATAGCAACAGCATTAAAATCAGCTCAGTCCCTGCTTCCAGTGAGACTTGACTTCCAGTATCACCAGCCTCCATGGGCATGAGCTCTCTTCTTGCACACAGAGGAGAGTTTCCTGACCAGGAAGCTATACCACATCCCTGGCATTCAGGAGGCAGGAAAGAGGTATATATGTTTATTTATATTTATAAGTTAAAGCTGGGCCAGATGTAGCCTGGACTGCAAGTCTCATAAGATCAGAAGATGAAAAAGTGAGAAGCAGACTCGTCATCAGAGGATTGAACTAGACTGGGCTATAGCTGGATACTGATTACACTAATTGGAAAACATTTGATAGAAAGATGGATCTGTTTCTGCACTGTGCCCAACTAGTCTTCATGCAGGCTTGCAGGACAGAGGTGAGTCTGAGTGAGCTGAGTGTCTCCCTCTTGTCTGGGAGCAGCATAGCTTTGCATTTCAGGTAACTGGATGTGTTTTTTATATGCAAGATTTTTAAAGTCTGATGTGGTTCTGAAAAGCAAGGAGGTGAAATGCGTGGTAGGTCTCTGAGTTGATTCCCTTGGTGACTCAGGTCAGATATGCTCTCCTTTCAGAGGAAAACGAGGGGAAGATTCTCCACTCACCTTCATCTGAGGTCAGATTTGGTTTTTTATACTGTCATCATTGCCCAGGGAAAACAGACAACCATATTCTGATGATGCAGTAAAGAACTAAAATTCATCCACCTGTTAGAGCAGGGGCAATATGCCATGGTGAGTACTAACAAAAAGTAAGTATGTACTGATACAGTACAGTGAAGAGCAGCTTTGACTCTTCGGCATACATGGGATCTAGTGAAAAAAAGGTAATTTTCCTCAGTCATGTTCCCAGGCACACTAGAATTAACCAGAAATTTCAGAAAATCTTCTTCAGATTAAACTGTGGGTTTTCTTTTCTAAGAGGTCTTTGTTCATCTCCTTGTAGTGATTCACACTTTGCATGTCCCTGTGTCCCCACAAACAAGATAGATGGATGGTTGAGTCCAGATCTAAAGTCCTGAGCCCTGGACTTTGTATAGGAGGCAAAGAAGCTGTATTTGAGCCATGGCATCTATAACTAGCCTTCTTTTTTTTGCAAGGTTCCTGAGCACATTCACATTAATGTCTTTAGCAGTCCTTGTTTAGCTGGAGCGCTTTTGATATACCCCATTAAATTCTGGTGGCTCATTCACCAAACTGATGGTGGTGGCTCATGCACCAAAACATCCCATGCTTTCACTCAGAGGAAATGAATGATGCTAAGCAGCTCATGTCTTGCAATGGCACCACAATGCCACCACACCAGCAATGGGGTTGGCACAAGATCCTGTTGGCCTTAGCCTGGTTTTGCTCTGCAACTACAAAAGAAGAGGAGCTCAACTGGGCAAGAAGAAAATTTTGGCACTCAGTGCTGGCAAGCATCATGGTTTTATTTATTATTTCATGTGTTTTCTATCTTCTGCTCATACAGTCAGTGTAGATCACTTTTGTCTTCCAGAGATAAAGCCCACAATGGGGTTCAGGCCAACTTAAATGGAAGCTGCTTAAACAGAACATGAATTTGCCCCTCTACCTTTGCTCTGATTTAAGGAAACATTCATGCCCGGATTATTTCACCTGAGGTAGCCAAGCATTAATTAATTACATAAAAGCATTTGTGAACCTGTTAAAACTATCTATTTGATGAGCAGTGCTGCTATCTCCACCATCACTCTAAATGCTTTAATTAATTTGGGGGAATTTACACATGCATGTTGTCTGCCAAATTCAACAAAACTTGCTTTATAAACTAATAATAGCATTTGCTTTCACTGTGGAGTTATGCAAGCTCTGTATGTGCATGCAAGTAGAGAGAGTGCTGGCCACAGCACAGAGCCAAGTGCCGCTCAGTGATTTACCAACAAACCTACATTCTCATCAATATTAGTTTCATACTAATGTCAGTAGAGTTGCAGGCACTCAGCCCTATGTGTGCAAATGTGTGTGCAGGATCTGACAGGATCAAAAGGATCAAAGCTATAAAAAGTAGCCTTTTTTTTTTCTTTGCGACAGGTTGAGCAAAAGAGCAGTTTGTTTTCTCAGAGTGATGCAGAGCTGTTGGTGAGGCCACAGTGACTTGTGCTGTCCCACTTTTCTGCTGCAGGTTTGACACTGCATTCAGATAACATAATCATAACAGCATGTTGGGGCTCAGCTGCTGGAGATTAATGGCTGGTGCATGATTTTTAAAGGAAAAATTACTGCCTTTTTTGGCAGACTTCGAGAGGATAACTCATTAATTAGGCAGCCTGAAAAGCAAAATAAAATCCTAATCATCTCCAGTGGATTAGCACACAGAGCGAGATACAAAGCCTACACAAATGTGAGGAAACTTCACTGAACAGGGCAGTGTCAGCTCAGACTGCATCCCAGGAACTTCTGGTCCTCTACTGCTCTGATGGCATTTTCCTCTGCAGACATGGGAGAAAAAGCCCTCTAGCACCTGGGATAGATGGCATGAAAGCACTCGCCATGGAAATTCCCCATCCACCATCACAGCTGCTCATGCCAAGTTTCAGCACCTGCCCCATAATCGGCGTGCCCAGATGGGAGGACAGGGAGATGTCCTGGAGCACCCCAGGGGCCCTGGCGCCCAGGACCTGCAGCCACAGCACCTTGGTGTCTCATAGTCTCCCATGTGTCTGTCCTCACCCCACCTCTGCTGGGTATTGCCCCACGTCACAACGCTGAGGGGAAGGCATTTTCAGAAGCATTCAGACATTCAGATAGGCATCTGGTCCCAGATCTTCAAAGGTTCTGAGGCTGTGCTGCACTGCAGCTGGAGCTGAACCTACTGCAGCTGGAGCTGAAGTGCCCCTACACTTGGGGGTTTCTCCGGTTTAACTACATCACTCCAAATCCACCTAAATGAACTGATACAACTTTACTTGTGTAGGCAAGACCTTAATCTCTCCATTTAATCTGTTCTTGCTATTGTTCCTCCTGGCCTGGGCCTCTTGGCAGCCCAGAGCACTCACTGCAGCGAGGTGCTCAGCTTCCTGGGGATGAGCAGGGAGCTACCTCACAAATTCATTTCCACTTGTGGCTGGCGTTGGACTTGCACTCCAGCTCCCTCAGGCAATATTTGTTCTGACATTTCCAGCCCATTAAACATTAGAAATGCATCTCCTTAATTTATCTCCTTCCCTTGATACTATCTTCCCCACGTTCCTTGGTGATTTCTTTGTCATGACAACCACTTTTGACAAAGTTCTCCCTTTTCTAGCTGTAGCAGGCATGATGAGGTTTGGTATACCACATCACACCCCTAGTCTGTCAGATTGCATCTACTGCCTTTGACAGCCCCTGCAATCCCATTTTTAGGGAAATATGGGGAATCCCATCCCATTACCAGGTCTGTTACAGTGTCAGTGGCGCTGCACTGCCTGCCCAGCACTGCCTGCTCACTGCTGAGGACATCTGGATCACTCCCACATGGATCTGCTGCACTGGCCAGCTCTGTCCTTCATGATAAACCCACCACAACTGCTTGTGCACATCATATCATGCCGCACCAAGCCAAGGACTGTTTTAGTTTCCCCTTTTTTCTTACAGTAGCTCACTCCAGCCAGATCCTTGCTGTCCTCTGCAAGACAGTGAGCTCCCACTGCAACCCAACCTTCACCTCTGCAGCAACTCACAGCACTATAGCCCCTCCAAATAAAACACATTGCAGGCAAAAAAGAATAGACCCTGCAAGAAACAGGAGCCCGGAAACAGTGTTTTGTGAGCACTGACCTTCTGGTGACCCCTGCCTGAGTGGGGGAAATTGCTGCAAGCAGAAGACAGTATTTGACTGCCTTAGCTCAAGGTCCTTTGCTCCCAAGGCTGTCGACTGGTCACATTTCCTTGAGCAAATGACTCTATCAAAATGGGGTCAGAGTCCTGTTAGAGGTATCACTCCAGGTGACAGCTTAGCTCTGCCCCGCTCTGACCTCAACACTGATAAACCAGAGGAGACAGCAAGTAGGAGTCAGCATCTGGCTGGAGCCAGAGACTGATCTGGTGGCAGACAGAAGTTGTGTTTCATAGAATCTACTGTCATGGAGGATCATGACCAGGTCTTCTGAGCCTAGGTTATTACAAAAAAGTAATAATCAGAACGATAATCTTAAAACCAGTTTGTATTTATGCAGACTATGTTCTTTCCTAGCCTGCCTCGGTTCCCTTGTGATGTTTCCCAACAGTACCTGCAATTAAATGTGCAGCCAGTATCTTCTGAGAGACAAGAAGAAATGTTTTCCATTTAAACAAGATTTGGAAATTAACTTGGAAATTTTATGCAGGATAGTCCCCAGATCTCACCAGGTTATGTTCCAATATAAAACACAAATGTACATCTATGGGTTAATAAAGATGGCTCCTAACATCCCACAGGGACACATCACAGTACTTAGGACTGTGCATATACTATTTCTCACTTGCAGAACCTCTGCTGTCCCCAGAAGTGATCCGTCTGTGGTCACCTTGAAAAGTAAGTACAACCCGTGGTGCTCATCCACTGCCGTGTGGTCTGTGGGTGCGTGTGTGTGCACTGGGTCACATCCCCTTCCTCACACTCCCTTGCCCACAGGAGGTATTTCACTTATCCTTAAAGATACCAGCTCTTCATTCAGGTGAATGTGCATCTGTGCTTGACATACTGTGTAAGAGGAAAATACCAGAAGGGAAACTTGAGCAGACACATCTGCAGGATGTGCAAATCAAGCACAGAAATGAGGAATTTGGCAAGTCACTCAGGAAATGATGACAGTGACTTTTTTTAAAATCTCATGCCTTTTACTTGTTCAGCTGGGATACTATTTCCTATTTCAAGACACTTCCACATTGCATATCTGCTGGGAATGTAAACACCATCCAGGATTCAGCTACCACTTTTTCAAGAGAGAAACATCTGCTTTCCAATATCACCACTGGCCACGGCTTGCATGGGGAAGCATTCAGTGGAGGAGTGACACAGGCTGAGATAGGCTGGATAGACAGCAGTTCCATGTTGAGCTCATGCTGTGTGAGCAGGGCAGGCAAGCTCTCCCCTTCCTTATCTCACTTTTCATCTCATGCAGTTGGGGATTTAGGCTTGGAATATTCTTGGCTTGGATGACCTCTGATGTAGTTGTGTTCAGTAGCTTCCTCCTGCTCACAAGGCATTGCTGTGGCCCAGCTCTGTGTTTGGAAAAGGCTTTGTACCTCTGTACATGAGGCACAAAGACAAAGCACAGGAAGGGACCTGTGTGGGGACCAGAGGGGAGAAACTGGGATGCAGTGGCTCTGGGACCAGCAACAGCTGACCACTCAGGTTGCTGGAAAACATGATGGTTAGTGATGCAATGGACATGGATGTGATTTTACCCATACAAGTTAATGTGACTGGGGGGTGGAATGAATGTATACAGGGACTTACAAGAAATGCACAGAGACAATATCTATGGTATGGAGGATGGAGACAATAGGAACAGGAATACCAAGTGAAGGCTTTTCAAAAGTTGATTTTTGGGAACAGAAAGGTCTCACCTGCTTTTCCCATGAGGCTGCATCCTCTCACAGGAGAATTAATCCTACCTCTCCTGACCAATTACTTTTTTATTCTTGTCATCATCTTCCTTGGGTAAATAAATCTCACTAAAGCAAATCAGACACAAGAGGTAGGAAAATGAATTGGTGATGATGATTAGCAGAGCCAGATGTTAAATAACTTGTGGGTGTTGAGACTGCAAAACTATAGGCAGAAAAAGGCCCAGCTTGCCTTCCCCTCTGCAATGGTTTCTGAGGTACTCATAGCTGTTTTCCAGGGAGTAGGCAAAGCACCACTGGGATCATCATTCCACACTGGTTACTCCTTCAAGGTGACAGCAAGTGAATGAAGGAGGGCAGAAAACCCCTTGTGCCTTCACAGGACAGTGACAGAGAGCAAAGATTCTTGGACTTGATGTTCTCCACAACTGCTGTACAAGGGTCATTTTGTACCCAGTACCACAATAGATGCCATATTACACACCAGGCAGAGCATAGGGTGTGCAGGAACTTGTTTTTAGTAGTCTGATTTACAGCTTTGTCCATTCATATCATCTCATTTGATCCCACCTGCACTTGCCCCACTTTGACATGACGCTGTCAAAACACTTTGCTGTCCTCTTCAAAGTCTGTCTTGTGCTGTAGACATATGCCCCTTCCCTAATATTACATCTCTGCTGCATTTTCTGCTTCTTCAGAGTCATACTCTATCCCAGTGCAAAGCTGTACAGTGGTGTGGTAATTTTACACAGCTTGAA
Organism: Xenops minutus; assembly: GCA_035221455.1. Lineage (NCBI taxonomy): Eukaryota > Metazoa > Chordata > Aves > Passeriformes > Furnariidae > Xenops > Xenops minutus. The sequence goes on from JAWWEE010000105.1 coordinate 101,745,754, forward strand.
GTTTGTCCCTAAAAATCCAGACAAAAGGGTTGATGAATTTGAAAAAAAATCCAAGATTACTATTTCAGCTGTCATCTCTCCCCTCTGCGTTTGCTTCATACTGCCCTCTCTGAGGTGAGTGGAGAAGGTCACCCTTTCTCAGGGGGATTAATTCTAGCTCATTGGATTCTGGCACTGAGCTGAGTTAAAGAAAACGTAAAATATATATCTATGTCATACAGATAAATTCATGATGGGCTGATATAAGAAATTTCTGCCATTTACTATTGCCTAGCAGATGTTGCCATGCCTTGCCACTCCAGCCAAAGCACACTGACTCTTCAGCTGACAGAGTTTGCAGCCAGGTACCCTGAATTTAAACTTGCATCAATCCCTGTTCCAGAAAAAATGGCTCAGGATGGTGATCTCTGGCCAATACCCCGCTGAGTGCCACACAAATCATGCCTGTCACTTTCGCAGACATCACCAAAACTTGGACTTGAGATCACTGCTAGAGGCCCTCCTTGAAGTGGTCTTAAATAAGCTCCGAAGTTAAAAACTGAGCACAGCATTTCACACAGAGAACCCTGATACATCCTGTTAATTACCCACACAAGAATAAAATTGCGATAATTAGAAGATCAGATAATGGTGTCTGGGAAACACCAGAGCAGCTACAGCAGAAATGTTGTTTTAGTAATGAAATTCATGTTAAGTACCCTTAAATACCTTATTAACAGCTGGGGGGTGATTCCCAGCGCCAGCCTCAGTGTGCTAACAGCAATAAGGTACATGGAGATCTAAGGCAAAGTGGATATTTTCTCACAATTTTTTATATTTGGAAAACTAGTGCAATGAAATCATGCAGAAAACTTTTTTTCATTAGTTTTTTCAGCATCAAACAGTTTACCTTTTTCAACATGGTGAAAATCACTGAGTTACACTCCTCACTGTTATTTGACTTTACTCACCCTCCCAAGAGATGTGGGAAGAGCCCTGAAAACCAGATCAAGGAAAAGGAGGAGAGGATGTGGCATCGTTGCAGGAAAGTCCCTTTAAAAAGTCACCAGATGGAAACTGCCACAGTAGAAAAATCTCACAGTTTGACTTTGCCCTTAGCTCAGAAATACACAGGAGGAAATACCAGCAGGGAAATACATGAAGTGAGTAGGAATGAAACAAATACACGGTACGGTGTACCTGTAACAGGCGATTAGGACACATTCTCCAACAGAGATGAGCTGTTGGAGCAGCAGCTCTTTCCAGAAACACCTGGATCCACCACTGCTGGAAAAGTGAGCTAAACTCAGACACTTCACAATTTAATTTTTTTTGGAAACTTTGCCGGGTTTACTGTAGGATACTCAGGAAAACAGAGTCTTTCCCGTCAAGCAGGATATCGATAAGAGCAACAGTTAGAGTAAGTAATCTGTGGCTAAACCAAAACCAAATAATGTGAATAGCTACATCAAAAGTTTTAAGCCTCCTTAAACCAAGCCAAAGGAAAGAAAGGGAGAGGAACAGCAACCGCTGAAGCAAATGGAGGGGTTATCCATTCCTGGAAAAGTTGCAAAAATGTTCATCACAAAAGCCAAAGCCACTCCTGCAGGCAGATTTCCATCTCCAGTTTGCCCCAGCTCCCAGCATGTCTGGCCACAGATGGAATTACCTCCTGCTAGGAAGGACTACCTACCCCTGTCTGGTTTCATTTTGCTCAATGTGATAGCATTAAAACTTGTCTGTCAGAGGAGGGACTCCTTAGGTAATTTGCTGGCTTCTGGACAGCCCTCTGGCCAGACCTGAAGGGATTCAAATACCACACGAGCGCACCAGCTCAAGAAACTTGACACAGTTCAGGACAAAGTCATAAGCCTACCATTGAAGGAGATGGACTGTGGCAAAGGATTTTCCAGTTGTGTTCACCAAACCAACTCACCCTACAGGAGGAGATGCAGCCCTGAGTGTGCCTTGGTAGCTGTGTATACAAAACCATGACTAAGGTCTCTTTATTGCAGTGAGTCCTACTGTCACTCCCTGTAGAAACAGTTGGACTTCCTGTCCAAAGCCTGTTATTGACCTACCAGACTCTTTGTAATTGAGAAAAAGAGTTCATCATGACTGTTCCCCAAAGTTTGTGAAACCCAGGAAACACTGAACAGCCTTTCTTCAGCAGCTGTAGGTACCGCTTATAGATTAAAATAGGAACATAAATTGGAAATCATTCGGGGTTTTTCTTAAATCACTGAAAACTGTGAAGTTGCCAAGTGCTTGCTCTGCTCTGAACAGACTTTGATAGACAACTGGCAAAACATTAGGATTAAGGGATAGGGATCAAGCTATTTAATCTTTAGCACCCTGTGTCTCCAGCCCATGATTCTAAAGCTAACATCAGTCAGAAGTTAATTAAAAAGTGATACAATTTCAAACTTGTAAGCCAGTGTTTTGGGTTGGGTGAGACTGCAGAAAGGGTACTTTCCAACTAAGGATTTCTTCTGCTCAGCAGATTTTGGTCCAGAATATTTTGTCTAGTGTAACATTTTTATGAGAGGCTACTGAACTGAAAATGGGCTTTGGACAAAGCAGCAGGATATGTATCTGGAGGGGGTAACCTATAAATGGGTCCAACATTCTAAGTTGTGACCCAATAGACTCCCTGTGATTACCCAAGGGATCTCTCCTTGCACAGCTTGTGAACTCAGGATGATTGGATCAAATTGCAGTGCCTTAGCATCCATGGCACTACCAAGGCTCTGTCACCTATGTCTCCTAAACCAGAGGAAACCTTTGTGAGTTAAAGCCTGCACTTCAGTTTAGCCTGAGACATACCTACATAGCAGATCAACTGTTTTATTTTCATGATGTTGCTGCAGAAGAGTGGGGATTGGCAAGTAATTCCAACACAAAAGAATAAAGCAGCATGATTAGTTCTGCTTCTAGAAAAGTGTGGTTCCCAAGCACCTCTGGGGGACCTGAGAAGGGGACTCCAGCCCCAGGAGAAGGGAAAGGGCACAACATAATAGCAATGTCCTGTCACATCACTGCAGTTTCTCCCACATGAAAGATTCCATGAGCCAGGGAACACTGCCCTTAGCTCAGTGAATACCCAAAGGGAAACTGAACATGGAACCATACAAGGACACATGTATATATAATTGTGTGTGTATATCCTGTGTAACCATGCATTTTTCATGATATCTCAGTATATCATGAATGTCTGCCTAGAGTCTTTACAATGCTTGTTATGTCTTTCACACACCCCTGAACATGTGAAATCCAAACCCAGGGCTGGAGCTTTCACTAGCCTGAGGCAGCTGGGCCAATCTCTAGGAAGGGCTGTAGTGAGTAGGAAATACAGCGTTTAGTCCCAGTGCTAACGTGAGTGGAGAAAAAGATTTTCTTGCAGCCTCCTTAGAACCAGGGAAACAGTAGAGAAGAAAGGTCTAACACAGCGAATCCAAACACAAGGCCCCCAAACCCATCAACTTTAAAGAGCTTTTCCAGGCCTGTATTACAGCAATACTGGGAGATGAAGTGTTAGCACATAGTCCCAGGCAGCAGAACTTGGGCATGTGCTCATTCTCAGGAGAGAGGCAGCAGCTCAGACAGCCCCATACCCAGCATTTTATTTTGGCTGGCTTTGAAAAGCCTCCAGCACAGCCTAGGGACTTTCTGCATCTCTGCCCAGCAGTATGGACTCCCATTGTGCACTGTGTGTTTTGCTGGATATATACACCTGGCTGTCTTTGCAGGGCTGTGGCAAGGCTTTGGCAGCAGAGGGACATGATCCACACTCCTGCCTGATCCATCCTACCCCTCTTTTGATTTTGCTCTAGTTTTCTGGTGTCAGGAGGAAATAATAAAAAAAAAAAAGTGCTCATCAGGAGTACCTGCAAGCAGCTTACCTCACCTCTGTGAAATGTGCAGAGCCAAGGCGGGCTCCGGGCCACAGCAGCATCAACCACTGTTCGGCAGCCTTGGGAGTCACAAGGCACAGCACAGCATGGGAAGTAGTCTCTCCTTAGCTTGCACAGTGCAGAACAAATTAGCTGTTCCCATTAGCAATATAGGATCAACACAGTGGAATCATTTATCAGATAAGTAACCATCAACCTTTTCTTCGTTGATTCACCTGGTCTCAGGAAACTCCATTGTTTCCAGATGGATATGTGATCTCCACAGCACCATGTCCCACCTTAAAGTGATTTGCATTACCTGTTATCCCAATACCGAACCTAAGGCATGAATCTTCCTGCTTCATTGTGTTTCTGACAGGTGCCTGAGGTAATGCCAGGAGCTGTGTAGGACTGGGCTTTGTTATAGTGTTCTTCCACTGTTATCCTCCTCAAATGAAGTTTACCTCTTGCTATGTCAGGTAAAACTGAAGTGCAGGAAAAGAAATGACACTGACCAACTGTTTATCAGAAGTTGCTACACTTTTATTTTGTAAAACCTAAGGTGACTTTCAAGAAGCTGTCAGCTTCTGGTGCGACAGATTTTGCAGCTACTGGAGCCTGATGTAGGCTACTGGCATACCATACAAGCTGGCAAAGAAATGTAAAGCAATAAAAAGCTTAGCAGTCATAAGGCACTAAGCAGCAGTAGTAAAATGGACTAATTAAAAGGCTTTTAAAGCTGTCTCATCACGGTTGTTTTATTTGAAATCCATTTACTGAAAATGAGAAATACCTCTCTAATTTGTGCTCCTTCACAAGGGATTATCATCTCATTGCCACATTTTGCATCACTTGCCTGTATGTGTGATGTGGTATGGCATGTCTTTCAGGGCTACACCATCTACACCAAAGAGGCAACTTGGAAGTTCAAAGTCAAGTTTACTGATACTCTGCATGTTTAGTGCTGTCTGGAGCCACAACTGTTCTGTATTCCCTCTCCTGGGTCACATTGGGGGACTCTACAGCTAACAACACCATGACTGCAGCTTGCTGAAGTAGGTGAAAGATCTGGAAATAATGTGGCTAGGAGGTAAAAGCCTGATCTTAGTAGGTGTCCCAGCATTTGTCACTGATCTGTTCAATAGTCTCAAAGGGAGTGGCCCTATTTGGGAAATAGTTATTTAATCTGGTCCTTTTAAGAAGGGTTTGTGTTTCTGGGCTCTCCTGTTATCAGTGCTGCTGACTTGGTGTTACATAAGACAATACGTGAAGTATTCCCACCTAGTCTTTCGCATCTGACATGAGTGACTTCTGTTCCTGCTCTGGGTGGAGCCAAAGCAAACCAGGCACAGTCAGGGCCATGCAGCAGCAGAAAGCTCAAACACACTGCGACCACAGTGACTCAGCTTCCAGTTAGGAGTTGGCTTGGCTGGTGACAGAAGAGCTTCTCCATGTCACATCAATCTGCAAAAGATTGATACTCCCTTGGACTCAGATTCTCAGAGAGCCAGGATCATGTGCCTAGTGGAGGCTTTTCTGATCTGCCAAGCACTTTGGTTTGTGGCTGTTCAAACCTCTGAGACAAAGGCATCTCTTTGTGATTTCACAAAATTAGAGACTGCTTTCTAAAATGCTTGCAAGAGCATTTCCTGCTGAGTGCTCTTTTGGGGTAAGCAGGGCCAAGTCCCAATCTAAGAGCCCTGCCGGAAAAATGCACAGCTAAGCTTCCTCATGCAGAAGGGTCCTCCAGTGGTTGTAACTGTGACAGTATAGCACACAGTAAACAAATAAACTTATAAGCAAGACACACAATTTTGAGGTCTAAATCACATTCAACCTAGAAGCCAATAAGCATCAACTGTCTAGATGACAGCGTTACATAAAAGGAGCCTTAACATACTCTTTTAATTATTTTGCAGTTTGGTAGCAACTGGAAACCTCAGTGGAGTCATGCTCCAGCATGCCAAGCACTATATTAATAAATGTCATGGGCTGGTCCTTACCCCAGAGAACCCAGTGTACATAGACAAGGCATATTCTGAGAAGGAAGGAGAGATGCAGAGACAGATGACATGACTACCCCAAGGCCAAACAGTAGGTGGTTGGTGGGGCAGAGATTTCCCAGCACCACACTGCTTTCAAGCCTCAAAAGTCCTGGCTTTGTGTATCAGCAATTGGCAGTGGTCAACCACAAAGCCCTGTTTAGTACCTAAAGGCAAAAGTATGCTTTTGCCTCACATTTTGGTACCTTTTTGGAGAAGGTAGGAGATGGAGGTTTTTGTTTTTCTCATAGACTTTTTTTTTTTTTTGCCAAAAAAGTTTCTGTAACTGGTTATAGATTAAAAAAAAACCAAAAACAAAACAAACAAAAAAACAAACAAAGAACCCCCAAACAAACAACCCCCCCCAAAAAAAAACAACCAAAAAAACCCCACCAAACAACCAAAAAAACCCCATAGTTATTTAGTTCCGTCTTCTTCATATAGTTGGATGCACATCCACCATGTGGCTAAAATACAGATGTTCACCACGAAGCAACACTTGTACGTCCGCTGCCAGAATGGGGCACCAGAACCTCTGTCCTGTGTCTCAGTGCATAAGTACATTCCAGGCTGCCTGTGTACCACTCACTAGGCAGAAGCACCTGGATTTTTCTAACTTTATTTAAAGTGTTCAAGACCTTTCGGAACAGAGCAAATACGAGCCAGACTTAAAGTTAGCAAAAAGAATTGCAAACAGCTCCATGCCCAGCTTCAAAAACCTTGTGGAAACAGTGAGCCAGGCCCAGATGACTTGAAAACTGCCTGTCTTGTCCATCTCAATGCGGTCCTGAGCTTCCTGCATGCTGGTAACATTGCACCAGCCACACACAGAACAGGAGGCAGAGAGGAGCAGGGAGCTGCCTCAAGAAATGCAGGAATGCAGCAGCATCCATCTGCAGTCATTTCAGGTCATCAAATCATTTATCTTATGGTAATTGGTATTTAAGGAAGCCTGTTCTTGAAAAACATTTCTACAGTTGTGGTCCAGACCCCTTTGCGGGTTCTTAGTCTAGGGGTTCAGGGTCAGGAGGCAGTGCCTCACATTACACCAGGCTTATTGCCAAGCCTTCAACAGGGGATGAGTTAAATGTAATAGCAAAGCACTGGCCCGGCTGTTTGTAAATTTGTATGGCTTATGCCAGGGCTTGGACAGCAAGAATCATCCCTCTGTGTGCAACATAAAATAAGCTGAAAGAGTGTGAGGATACATATTGGTGCCTCTCCACAGCTCAAATACACCAAAGAGTTATTTGCTTTCTTGTGGACATAAATAGCAACCCAATCAAATGTTACTCCCTCAGTAGGTGCTAATGATATACTTGGCTTTCTGGCCATGTTCTGGAATAAAAAGTAGTGTGTTACTAATTACCTACAATCAATGTATTCATTACACTCTGTGGGACCTTGATAATGCTGTTATTTGTTTTAAATCAAATGAAAAATGTGATTATTGCAGATTTTAGCAAGTCAAGTGGGTTTCTGATGTAGCATAAATGCTCTTGCAAGATTCTTTTTTTCTTGCAATGTCTATATGGACAGCAAACAACAAATTGCTTACAGAAGGGGACGAATGGTCTTTAGCACTGTAGCTGACAGCCCTCCACCTAAAATAACCTGTGATCCTCATTATACTGGACAGATTTATGGAGGTGAAGATGCCAAAGAAGCTTGTGGAGTACCTTGCTAATACCAGGCATGACACTGGAGAAATGCCTCACATGGTGCCTGTTTCAGCAAGCAGACCCATTGTTTTCCAGGTTGTGGAATGATGGTGATCAAGTAGAGGGTGACTTGAGTTGCCAAGGTAACAACCCCAAAGGGGACAAAGGAAATAAAGTTAAATAAAGGTGGTAAAATTAATTTTTTCTCCCATTAACTACATCACTTTAATACAGAGTTGCTGAATATTATTCCTACTAGATAAGGAATGGCAGTTCTTTAGTCTGTTGGTCCAAATTCACTTCTAACACAGGCAGCAGCACAGAAAACAGCACCAGTGACAAACAAGAAAAAAAAATAAAATAACTGCTGTATCAATATAGCCTATGAAACAGAGAAAGGCATTACATATTTGTTCATTACAGACATTTTTGTAACAGAATGCGACATGGTGTAACAATCAATAGGTGTACTGAATGCTGGACAGTCATGAGGTAAAATTCATACTGCCTTGACTCCTGAGAAGGAGCCCACTTTACACAGGCAGACTGCCTATAGGATGGGGACTGGGATCTCAGGAAGACTATTTCCTGGAAAAAGTTGGTTTGCTCTAAGCTGAATTTTTCACCCCATTCACAAGATAGTGCAGAGTCAGAAACAGAGAGACACTGCTATCTTTTTAACTCAGAGTTAAGGACATTCCTGGTTCAAATCACTTTCTCACTCAGCACAAAGCTTTAAAGTGAGAGTCTGCCACAACAAAACAAATTCTGAAGTACCCTAGCTAACCCACAGCCCCTCCTGTTTACAGGAGCAGGAACCAGTGCCTGAAATTAGTTGTTCAAGGGCTAGAAGATCAGGTTTTGTCCTGCAAATTAGTCACTGTCTCAGTTACTTCATAAAAAGTAAAAGATCCAACCTGAGGGACAGAATGTTTGATATCTTTCTCCAGCCCCCTCAAGAGAACGCTACTTCCCTCCTGCTGGAGAGGGCAATGTCCTTGCCCAGGGGGATGTGCAGTTTTGGATTGCTGTGGCAGTGAAGTCAGTTGAGCCCTTGGACTCGCACAGCCCAGCCCCAACCACCTGCCATGCTCATTACAGCTGGCAAGCATGAGCTGGGCTGTAATACCTGAGCCTAATCTTGCAAAGAACCTTTAGCTCCTCAAACAAAGCAGCTCTTTGTGGATGTCAAAGCATCAGCTCTTCCCGAAAGGTTAAACAGGGCCTCGACTCCTTCAATTACTTGGCTTGGAGACAATGAGCTTTAGCAGGCTAAGCAAAGCTCTGCACGTGAAAACAGCTGAACTGACAGGTATTTAGTATGTTGCTGGCTTCTCCTCCCAGAACCTTTGATCAATGTTCAGAAAGCAGGTAAAATGTGCAGTGCATGCCCAGATCCAGGATGCCAGTGGCAGTTCCAACAAGACACCCTGGCAAAAAACCCTCCTGATCGGACAGAAAGGGAGGTCTGTGATGCAAATAAAGAATACCACACAAATGTTCCCATCTGCTGATCTAATGAACTCTGCTAATGTCTCCTCAATAAATTTTGCAGTTTGGTTTTATATCATGGGAATGAAGTATTTTCTCCATTTTCAATGCCAAGAGATTAAAGCTTCGAGAAATTTGGCAAAAGCCGCAGAGCAAATCTGCCATGGCAGAAAAATAGTTTCAAACTTTCAGCTTCTATTCATAGTTTCCTGTGTTTTTCTCTTTTGGTCTTACTACTTCCCACCAAAAGCAGGGAATCCAGTGAAGCTTCTAGTAAATAGGACCAGAGACCACATCATTGCAGTCCTGCCTGTCTAATGAAGTCCATCTCCTGTGTCCCTTGAGAGCACTGGAATGACAGGGTTACCTTGGGGCTACAGAAAACCCTAAGAGAGGTCTCCCTGGGTATTAAATGATCAGTCTTATTTCAGGTCATGCCTTTGTATTAAAATTACATCTTTAGGATTTAGTAAAAGTGGATGCAGACACTGGACATAGAGTGAGGCACAAAAGAGACAGTAACACCAGCAAATAAAATGGACCCACACTTGTTCTCTGATCCTGGGGACCAGAACACATCTGTTCACCTTAACTTTTTGAAGCAGGATGGCAACATCCGAACCACTTAGTGAGATCCTAAATGATCCCCAAGGCATGGGCTGAACATTGCCTGAAAGGCCAAGCTGATTCAGATCTAGACCATGCCAAGCACAGTTGCAGATCAACAGGACTCCACAGACACCATATGAACTGCAGCAGCAACTCCCTTCGTCAGTGAAGAGTGTCCACTTCAACTCTGAATTCACACACAGGCTGTGAACAGACCTTTCGGGTTACCTCTGTCAGCAAAAAGCTTTTACATTGCCAGGGTGTTGCACAACAGCACCTTCTTGCTCACATCGGCCACTCCTGTGATCCCCAGCAGGAGGGACCCTTTACACCAGGACTCCCCAGCTTGCTGTTGCCAAAATCAACCAGACTATAGCATAACAGTGCTGAATCTTTGAATGCTTATGGCTGACTGAAGCTGAGCAGAGGTTGCTTGTATGGTCTTGTCCAGCAGCATAGCTTTGGAAATGGTCAGCTCCAGCAAACTGACAGTCACCTGCACCCTGAAGAGGCAGTAGCATCTTCAAATGGCATAGCTGACAGCAAAGGGAGAGTTTGCTTGTGCCCTTACTGTCAGGGCACTGAATTGTCTTTTCTGGTTGACAAAAAGCACAGAGTCAATTTTTCTGTAAAAAGAACTACTGCAACTACAACATAGGCAACAATACCACAAGGAGAAAATCCAAGGGTTTACACCATCTTAGTGGGAATCAGGTTGAGAACAGGTTAAGCTCAGTTGTGGTGATGATTTGTGACAAATGGGATTGGATTGATATGAATGTGAATCAAATAGACCACCAGAAAGCTACTGAAGAACAGCCTTTTTCAGTCATCACTAAACCAATGCATAGCCAAATTAGCAACCCAGACAGTGAAAGGCTCTGTATCGCATTACCCATCAAGATAGAAGCTATCTTTAAACACAGCAGGAGCTCTGTTTTGCCTTCAGACCATCCCAGATCTCTGAGGGTGAATGTGAGGAGGCAAGAACAGGAAGTGGGGAAATGTACCATGAAAATTATAAAGCATGTTTGGTCTTGTAGGCTGGAAGTGGAAAAGACATTATAAAGGAACATAACCAAAGCACACTGATAAAAAGAAAACACTGGACCTTGAAAAGAAAAATAGATTTAATGATGTTGTGAAAGTATTTCTAATTTATTACGTATTTCTGCTTCTTTATAACACAGGAAAAAAGGTGACTATTTTTTGGTTTGAATTTCTGTCTTTCCTAAAGCTTATCTTCTCCAGTTTTATTTGGCACATTCTTAAATAGAAAGGAAAAGGTCTGAAATTTTACCAAGTTCTCTTTCAAAGTGTCAAAGAAGCATTTTGTCTTCTGATATGAACTACAACAGTTGTACAAGTAAAAAGTGGTTTTACAAAGTGCAAAGAAAGAAAAACCAAAACATGTCTATGCTCAAATTTCTGAACCAATATAGTGGCATGCTTTGAAAACTGGTTTAGAAAATGGCTTAAGCAAAACTGCATTCAAGATGATTTCAACAACCTGATCAATTTGACAATGTTAATTAACAAGCTTTAAACTGTAGTAGTTAAATCAGTGCTAAACTCCCTACGGAAGATGCTTCTGAGTTCCTATAAAAAACTTCCCTAATTTATCAGTAGGCCTCTGTCATATGTACAGGTAAAAAAAAAACCCTTGAAAGCATGGGTTTAAGCAAAGCCAAAGCACAACTGTCAACAACTAAAATAGAGCAGCTCCCTGATTTTAACTATTAACTGCAAAACCAGTTCCCCTCAGAGAGAGGAGGAACAGTTTCAGAAGTGACAGCCTCTCGCAGATGGTCACATCTCTGCTACAGGTTACTGCCAGAGTTGGCAAATTCAGCACGTCTGTGTTCCTCAAATCACAGCAGAGGCTGTGTCAGCTAGCTGGGACATCAAACTGCCTGCTGGAGCAGCTGAGGGGTGTAACCCATAATACTGGATAGGGCTGATGGTTGGGCAGCAAAAGCACCTCGAAAGTCTCAGTCAAGATTCATTGAAATATTCCCACCAGTTCATTCAAATGGAAGGGACAAGTCCAACTCCTTAGTAATGATGCTTACACTTACGGAGCCCTCTTAGCTTATTTAATCAATTTCTGGCAAGTTTCAGAAGAAAGTCAAGTTTTTAAACTGCTGGCTCCCCCTCCTTAGAGAGAGAGGGACACCTGCACTCTGCAGAACACCTAACTTGAAAAGAGCACCAACAGCTTTGGCTGAGAATACAGCCTTGCAGCAGCCCACTGCTGGTCCTAAGTATCTTGTGATCCCTCAGCCAAAGTCACTTAAGCATCTTCCCGTCTGACTCTTTGTTCTGGGCTCCAGCCCTCTCTCCGGAGCAAAGCCTTTCCCCACCACAATTTGGTCAGCACTGTTTCGCTGAATGGGACAGAGGTCCCTGCTTAAAAACATGGATGAGAAAATAAAAATCACTACCCATGATATTCCAACACCATCTGAGGCTGCCAGGCAATTCTCTGTAGTGCATCCTCACCTTCTCTCCACATTCTCAGCAGTGGAGCAAAGACAGTGGAGACAAACCAGCCAACTGGTCTCCAGACTGACTTCATGGCAGTTCTGGACATCTGATCCTGAGAGCAATTTGACCTCAAAGAGGTGCTTTTAAACAGATTACCAAGTGCTGGGTCTGTTTGTCAGTGATGGCCATGTTGCAGGACCATACTGTCATGACACCCTTGTGCTAACCGTGAGAAGGGATTTTTCTTCATTGGCAAATTTGCCTGTACACAGATCACTGAAAGTTATACACAACAGGGTAAAGGCTCTCTTTGTTTATATGCTGAAGGCTCAAAAAATTACCCTAAGTACAAAGAGCTGAACTTCAGGTGTCTGTAGAAGACACGTCTGTAAAAAGAAGAACCCCCATGAAACTTGGAGGATTTTTGCCATTGTGTCACTTTTACTGCCATCAAACAGGATCCCCAAGTGCCATAGCCTACCAGCTTCCCCTCCTCTCTCACAGTTGCTACTTGCTAGATTCTCATGAACATGTCCTCCACAATTAAGCCACAATTCATTACTTTTTCTCCTCTGAAATAGGGAATTTCTCCTGCTCCTAAAATGCAATAAAATGAAGCAGAATTTAAGTGACTTTCAAAATCACACAAGGAAGTGCAGGTAGAAACTACAACTGCGGTTCCTTCCTACTAGTCCAGTGTTCTAAATGTGAGCCCATCCTTCCCTCCAGACACTCTGCTTTAACAGGAAGCTGAGATAACAAAGAGGTTTCCACTGCTGCTGCCTCCCACCTCTGTCTGCTCCACAGGGCAGGAAGTACCATTGTTATTCTGCACTGGGCAATACCCATGCATGCATCTCTGCACTGAAAACACAGCTAGGATGAGCAGCCAGAGCCAAGGACACTGCTGATGAGGTGCCCTGTTGAAACGGACGTCCAGGATGTTTGTGGTCATCAGGGTTGGGTGTCTCTCTACCTGGAATGATTCCAACATAGAATTTTACAGTCTTCAGATACCAGGATTGGAGCTTTCTCCCCTTCCTGGATCTTGGCTGCTCTATAGTTGTTGAGTGTGGCTCAACAACTCTATAGTGTTGAATATTGCTTGTGTGGGATAAAACAGGGACACAGAGGAATGTCCTTTGCAACACATCACATGAATGGGAACCCTCTGCCTCTGTTCTCACCTTCCTCAGTTGACTGCAATGATATACATCTTACAGCAACTGAAAACACACGAGGGCCCTGTCTGCTGCCACAGCCCTGGGAAGAGGGCTGCTCTGAGGACTCCAGGATGAGAAGCAAAACCGGAAAAAAGTCCTGTGCCCAGATGCACATTCAGAATGTCTCCTTGAAGACCTTCACTGGGGTGCCAGGATTTCCCTGGCCTCCAGGGCTGTCCCAGGTGGGCTTGTGACCCTTTGTGCATTTGAGCTCACACAGGTAAAATTCCTGCTCCCCTCCAGCGATGTCTGTATTTTTACAGCGTGCAGAACAAACAGATCCCCATTGGAATGAAGAGGCCTTTCTGCCAACAGGCTCAATCATACAGGCAGTCTCATCGGCCTTGCGGGGGCCGATCCGATGAGTAAGGACAAGTCCCATGAGTAAGACCCACGGGACTGGACGCAGCTTGTCATTTATTTTTCAAGTGTGTGCAGGCCTGCTAAAGCTGACCTATAAATTGGGAAAGAACACAAACATTAATGGTTACACTGTCCTCTCTTGTGAGGCAAATCCCGGGATGCCTGAGGCGCTCCTCTTTTCCGTCATACTTCCTTGGTTTCTCCAGACAGCCACAAACTTGGGTTTACAATGCCCTTGCCTGAAATGAGAATACCATCTGACAATTTAGATGAGCCCTACCAATGTCCCAAATCCCATTTGCTCTTCTTGCTTTACCCGGAGTCCATCCAATGCAGTAGTCAGCATGCTAAACCCCTACCATGTACTTAGAAACAATCTCCTTTAAAAAATGTCTGCAAAAGTATTAACACCAGCACAGTGAGAAGGGCTGAAGCAGAGGCTGCAGACAGGCAACACCATTGGCTTTCCCCTGTTCAGATATTCCCCTCCATCTTTTGGAGTGGATCTGAACAGAGCAGACCTCTTGTCAGGGCTCCTTGGATGAATCACTTTTCCTTTAGAATGTTTTTACTGATGCTACAACTACTGAATAAACCCAGGCAAGGAGAGTTGGCTGGAGGCAGGTGTGTAATTCACATTCCCTGCTATTTCAATAACTCATTCCCACAAGTACAATAATGTATGTGCCTCATGTGTGAGCAGAAACATAACTGTAACTTCTGCAGTGTCAGCAGCATCACCCATGAACGAAGAACAAACAACAGCACATTGTAAACATTGGTTAAGCAGGGAATGCCCCAAGATAACAGTCACAGGAATTTGCCATGTATTAAATCACAGTGAAGGTCTGTTTCCTACATATCTTTGATTGCTATTCTCAGATTTGTTATCACCAAAGAGCGTATGCATGCAAGGTGCTTATTATTGGCTCCTGTATGTACACAAAATCCTTTAATTTCCTGATCTCTCTCAAACACCTTCTTCTACATGGCTGACACAGGACAAAACTGAAGAGGGAAAAGATCAGTGAGGACACTGACCTAGTAAAAGGTTTGCTGAATCCAGTCTCTTTACAGGGGATTACTACAATGTGCTGATTAAAGAGATTATGATTATCTCTTTTTAAGAGATTTATCTGCTGTGATTGCGTGTACATAAAGGCCCCACTGCAAGTAGCTAGAGCAAAAGCTATGGTCAGATAGCACCAGATCCACAACCAAAGTATTTAGGATGAGTAACAGAAAACCTCTTCGAAAGTAAATATTGTCTAGCCAGATGTCATTAAATCTTGTCTAGGTAATACTTCATCTGACAAAGCCAGTGCCCAATCCCCATCTGGCAAGAACTGTCAAAGAAAGCTCCAGTGACTGGCTGAAGGGTTGGTCTATATTCCATGGAAATCACATCTTTCCCTTCTGCATCCAAGATAAACCAGTCAGAAAGTCAGGAAACCTAGCAAAGAGTCAGAAGTGAGCTCATGGCTCATGTGTGTTGAGGTGGGTTGCCATAAATCAGCTTTCAGATTAGCCTTTGAGAAGCCCTCTGGGGCTGTAATGACGCATGATGCCAACGCACACAGCACAGCTGTGGTAGGTCACAGCAAATCTATGATGCTGCAGACATGAAAAAGGAGGGAAATCCAGACTGACACCTTTTCACAGCACTATTAGTCCAGGTATTATTTCAGCTTCAAAAACAAAAATCAAACAAACAAAAACAAGAACAAGAACAACAACAACAAGTTGTCTGAAGATTAAAGGTCAGACACAGGTGATGTCAAACTCATGTCCAAGTAAAAATCTCAAGAGATCAATTTGCTCCATGGCCGACCCCAAAAGGGCAGAAGGGCCACCCCAGGTGATGTGGATACAGGGAGCCAAGGCAGAGTCTCTAGCAGTGGCTGACTTGTTTTGTGCTGCCCTGACAGAGCAATTGCAGCTCCAAGATGTAAGTCCCTCCTGCAAAGCTTTCCCTGTGAGCAGAACACTTTTCCAGATGATTGGTACCCTTGGAGTCTCTGGGGGTGGAACTGCTTAACTTGGGGTGTTGCAAAAACTGGGACTTCAGAGCAGATTCGTGGCAGGCAGTTGTTTGTGATCATCTCTTCTGGCATTGCTACATGGGAAAAGGTCTCTTTTTAACTCCGGGCTCTGGCAGAGCAGCTCTAACAAATTTTACCACAGTGGTTTAAGACATCCCCTTTATCTTGCAGCACGTCCAGACAGATGGGACTCACAACTGCCCCCAGCTACCCAGCCCATGGCACAGGGGATTAGCCTGTCTACCACACAGGCACCAAGGCCAGCTAAAGGCACCCACATGCTCTGCTTCCATTTCACCTCACCCATCGCCTGAAACAACATGACAAGTTGGGGGGTGGCAATGGGGAGGATGGTGCTGCAGAATAATTCAGTGAAAAAAATCACCCTGGTCAAGCCACTTGCGGGTTGAGCTATGGCAATATGGTGTTGTTAGTGCTCACAGCTCCTGGAACTTCACACTGGGGAAGGATTACCCACAATAGAGATCACTGACAGCCCAAGAAACAGCAGCCACATTCATTATGAAAGTGGAGAGGCATCTAGAGGAAATGTCAGTGAGCATCTTCTGTGAGGCATTCCAAAGGCTAGTTCACACCTCAGGAGAGATGGAAAGATGCATCCTAGGCTCTCACAGTTTCTCGATCATGCTCTCATGCGTGTGTCTTTCATCTTTAATGCCTCTCACTCCTGGCTATCCCTATCCAACAGTGCCAAGGACAAGCTCCTCTTAGGCTGTGAATCTTGCTGCCAAGAGTGGTCCTACTCCAGCCTTGATCTGAGCACTGGGCCATAAATCAGATATAATCCTCTCATCATCATTGATTTGCCTGTCTGCTTGTGCCAACTGGTGGCAAATCTCAAGCTTGATGACCTGCACCACAGAGGGAATCTGTGCTCACCTTTTCCTCTCCAGACCCTTTCAGCAGTCTGTACCTTGTACTTCTGGGTCCCTACAGCAGAGCATCACAGTAAATCCAGCTTCTACCTCCTTGCACACTTTTTTCCAGTTCCATGAACAGGCGGTGGAGTGTCCCACAACAGGCTGGTAGGAGCCAGGATCCATCAGCTGCATGCTGGCAGCTCCCCATGCCCCTGTCCTGGCTGGGCTCGCAGGGTGGGTTGAGGAAAGGCTGGGCTGCCAGGCTCTGCTTCAGACCTTCATCTTCATCAGAGACCCTGAACTAGCAGAGGGTCTGCATAGAGGCCTCAGGGCTTCTCACAGCACAGCATTGTGCCATATAGATGATTTCTCAGTCTGGATTCAAAGGCCATTGAGTTTCTTTGCCATGGCTGTGAGCTGAAAGGGTTGGTGTTTTCTCTGGGAAGCAGAGCCTAAACATAGAAATACTTTAAAAGAAAGCAGTTATTCCTATTTTCTAGTTCAGTGAGGGCAAATGATTGCCTTTGACTCATATATAAATGAGATGTGCTATTCCCTGTCCTCTTAATTCTTTCTCCCTTCCATGTTTAGCACTCCTCATTTCAGAACCCTGTCAGCTCTTCCCTGAGCTTGTCCAAATCTGTTCTCCAGAAGACTGAACTGTGGCCCTTTCTTTTCCTCTTGCTTGCACTGATATAGAACAGATCAAAGTCTGTTTTGTGAAAAAAGAGACCATTGCAATAAGAGTTTCTATCACTGGATGCAGAATTTTATCAAAATAAGAAAAAAGTTACTAATACTATTCTGCTCCTGTCCATGCTCCTGTTCGGGACATACCCAAATTACGCCCATCTGCCACCCTGCTTCAAATTTAAGAGCGGCAGTAATCCATAGATCATTGTAACTATGATTAATTCTATCTGAGAAGGAAGAAAACCTCAGAATTCAATGAAGAAGTTACCACATACAAAAGAGATGTTGCCTAATAGTGGCCTGCTTTTATTTTATTAGAACTATAACACTGAAATTAGTTACTAATGTTTTGAGATCTGCCTTTGATCTTAATAATATATGTGGTGAGAATTGGACAAATTGGTAATTGTCTCCAGCTGGAGACAAAGCAGCTGGAGGAGAAGCCATTTCAGGATCCTCTGTAGTTGCTTAAGTAAATCCTAGGATTAGGAACATGCAAATTTTACTGGGACAGGGAAAACAGAAGGGATTTGCAGTGCTGAACAGAAAAAATTAACAAGAATTATTGTAGGTGGGTTGGAAACTGAAAATGCTTGATTTTCATTGATTTCAAGAAAATGGAAAACTCGGTTTTTGCCTGCTCTGTCTGCAGTGAAAGCCAAAGGCTGGTTCACAGGCACAGGTGACACACCCATTCAAAAGGTTTGTCACAGCTAGGACAGAGAGGAAGAAAGGAACACCGTGGAGAACTGGTTTTGGAAGTCTCCTCTGCTGTGTGGACGGGTACAAATGATTAACACTTCATAGTGGGATATTTTAACCATAGGGTCTAGAGTATTTGTTTCCTTCTGCAGTCCAAGCTAAAATTTTGTGTGAAGGACACCTGTCCTGCTTGTCGAGCAAGGCGAGTCCTATCCCCAAAATGCCTAGTTCCTCAGTGGTGAAGAGATGAAGACTTGTCTAGTCAGTCTGTGCAAGAGACACCAGTTTTCTTGACCCCGCTGTGAGTGGTGCCCAAATCCCTTGAGAGTCCTGCTTAAAAAATTTGGGGAATTCAGATCAGAGTGTAAACAGGCCAAAACTACTCTTCTTAACAAAAAAAATATTGCTCCCTTTAAACCCTCATTGGGATCCTGTTTAGGATGTTGCAATGTAACCTTCGATTTCCCTGATGCTGGGAGCTAATAAAGAAACAGAAATAATAATGGGTTGATAACCCATCATCTCCCTCCTGCAACTGCTGCAACTGACACAACATGGCTCCAGGACATGCTTAACTAAAATAAATTTGATTCCTTTGGTCTCTGTATGTTAAATACAGGAGTACTTTTGGAACAGCAGAGGTTATGTCCTGTCAGGCTCTATTTTTCAACAGGATTACAGAAATACCACCTTCAAGACTACTAGCAGTCAGACTGGTATTCTTCCAACTAGGTTTTATTACACAAACAGAACCCTTATGGTCTGCTTTTTGTGCTACACCTGGATTTCATAGAATTACAGAATGGTTTAGAATGGATTAGAAGGGACCTCAAAGATCATCTAGCTCTAACTCCCAAGCTGGAAATATTTTCATTTGTTGCTCTGGTTTCAAAAGCATTAGGGAAAGACCTTGCTACACAGGAAAAGGAGAGGACTTGTGGAAGTAGAAGGCATTTATGGACTGCAGGGAGCTGTTCTCAGTTATTGTTTGTAGAACATACCTTAATGGAACTACACTAAAGTGGTTTACTTGTGGTTCATAGATTGGGTGTTATTCATATGTGGTAGACACTATGAGTTTGACTTGGGCAGGAGCCATCAAACACTTCTGACTGCTCAGCTCCACAACATGCATGATATGACCATGGAAATCATCTTCAGGTTTCTTTCACAATAACTAGTCAGAGCCTGGAAGCTGTTTCTCCTCTGAGGAAGGATTTCCAGGCTTGTGTATTTGTGGTTAGGTGCAGCTGCAGTCTCCTGGACTGAAGGCTGATGAGAGGCATTGAAAGTTGGAGGTTCAGCTGTCTTCCTGGCAATACTACTTGCTTGT
This sequence comes from Xenops minutus, assembly GCA_035221455.1. Taxonomy (NCBI): domain Eukaryota; kingdom Metazoa; phylum Chordata; class Aves; order Passeriformes; family Furnariidae; genus Xenops; species Xenops minutus. The sequence goes on from JAWWEE010000105.1 coordinate 101,765,153, forward strand.
TAATAACAGAAGACCTCAAAGTAAGTCCCTGGGGGAAAAAAAAAAAGTCTATTGCTCACATAAATCTTCAGATATTTTTAAAGAGGACATTGGGGAACATGCACTAATCCCCTGTTTGTTTACAAGTATTTTACTTGCATGCTGTAATATACAGATGCCAGTTCTTGCTATGTTCTTTGAATTCCTTAGGAGCTCAGTTCATCTCTGTAACTGCAATATGTAATTCTTGATTTTTTTTTCTTGTTTTCTTCCCAGCATAGTCAGTTAGCTCTTCAAGCCTGTTGCTCTCCATTTTCAGTGCTATCTACAAGGATTAGCATTGCTGAGGGAGAGATCAGGAGGGACACTCAGTGGAAACTTCCCCAAGGCATTGTCTTGAAGAATGTCCATTCTGAAATGCATGAGAATCAGCACCTGCTGAGGCCACCCTTTGTACATCAACATCACCCTGCATCTGGCAACAGGGCCCTGCAGGTTGGCTTACAGTCCAAAAACACAGTCATACCAAAAGGAGAAACTAAGAGCAATATGTAGGGGTTAGACTGCTATCTGTCCTGTAACCTCATTCATCTTCTATCCTTTTTCCCATGGAAAGCTTCTGGGCCAGATATCTTGTGAAACTGCACCTTAGATGTTGCATCTGGATTTTCCCCACTTCTGCTGTGATGTTATAACAGCAGCTCATACCTACAGGCTCAGGGGCTGCAATTTCTTTGTCTTGGGGCTTGGAACAATTTTTTTCTCCCCTTGCACTCTTCCATAGGTAGGCTGCCAGTAACACAACAGACTGACACAATGTTGGCTCCAGCGCCCACAGACATGGCTTATGGCTGAGCCTGGCCTTTGAGTCACATCCTGGCGTGTCTGTGCTGGTGCACTTCGGAGATGCAGCTTCCCCTCAGCCTCCACTGTGATTTCAATGGTGAGAAGATGGCACACCTGTCACAGGTTCTGTCCTTACTTCAGCCTTTCTTACCCTTTAGCACTCAGGATCCCTTTCTGCAATGTTCTGATGGCAGCCCAGGGGTGGGAAGTGGAGAAGTAGGTGCTTTCTCACTGTTTCCATAGAATTGCAGGAAATGGGATCAATGTGACATTGGGAGGTCTCTGAGTTTTGCTTCCCTTCTGAAGGAGGATAGGCTCTACCTACCCTGCATCAGCAAGGTGTTTAGCTAATCTGCTCTCAGGCTTGTGTGATGGAAATATCGCAGCCTTCAGCATGCTCACAGCAACAGACAACTACAGGCAGAGCAAAGTTACCTGCTCCATTGCAGATGTGTAAGGAAAGGCATAAGGAACAGGTCAACTACAGTGTGATCTTTTTCTCAATACATGATGCCAGCTTCAGGCAATCACTGATTTAAGTGATTGATCACTGATCTTGAGCTGGAGATGGCATCTAGATTCTCAGGTAAAGCACATCTCAGTAGATATATCCCCTGTGAGCGTATCTCACCCCTACTAGGACTAATACCTACATTTGGCCTCCATAATAGCCTAAGATAACTGGACTCACAATGTACATATTCATCATACATGGTAAGTATTTTGCATGTTTGTCTTAAACCTGCTACCTGGTCATTTCATTTGATGGTATCTGAATCTTACATCATGAAGAATACTTACTAGCAGTTTTGCAGCCTTCCTCTACACATCATTCCAAATCTTTTACAGGCGTCTATGGCTTGGCTGCTCAGCTGTCTCTATCTCCATGCCAAAAGTTCCAGACTAATCTTTATTTGTGAGGAAGCTCCTCATGTCTCTTATAAAAAATGCTGTTTCTTTTCTGTGCATATTTATACTACAATCTTTCTTAAAGTGAGGTGACCAGAACTAAACATTGACAGTACAGGAGCTTTTGAGGTTTATGTATAGTGCAGATACTCATAATTTTTTCCTCTTTCTTTCCTCTCATTTCCAATAACTTTTGACTATTGCTGAACACTGAATCAAAGTTTTCAGAGAACTTTTTCCAAGACGTTTCCTGAATACCAGTAACAAACTGAGAACTCACTGTTGTGACCCTGCAGCTGACTGGGTTTTCCTATTACTTTGCAAAGCTGATGTGCCACTGCCATGTCACACTGATGACTGTTGCTTTGTTTTCTACCCAGGTTTACTGAATTTTCCTACAGCTCTGTGCAGCCTTCTTTATTTTTTATTTTTCTTGGTGATGATTTATCTTTCCAAATCACTTACAAATATATGCAAGTTCACAGAGTCCCTGGAAACACCCAAGGCTACTCTTCTCCTGTCAGAGAAACTGCCCATTGACTGGCACCCTTTCTTTCCCATCTGTAACAACTTATGAACCTGCAGGAGGACCTCTCCTCTTCCCCTGTGACAACTGACAGAAACCAAGCCTAGTTTCCAAACAAAAGGCAAGGTATATTATTAATAGCCTTTCAGAAAGCCAAGTGCTCTGAATTGTCAGCATGTTTATGGATATCCCAAACGTGGGACAGCTTCCATACAAGGAGTAACTGAATAGTTCAGCACTTTAGCCTGGAAATGAGATGACTGAAAAGGGTCATGAAAGAAGTCTGCAACATCAAGAGCATGCTCACAAAGAGGATGAAAAGGCCACAGTTGTCTCGCTGTTTCCTCAAAACCAAGAGCTGGAATGAAGCTCAAGTGAAGCCACAAAGCCAAGTGAGGCACCAGCAGTAGGAAGTGTCTCACCATGCAGTGGCAGTAGGTGTTGTGGATGCAAAAATCTGCAGGCTTGAAGGGGAAGCTGGAAGACTGCACAGAAACCATGGTAAGGCTGTTCCCAAGCTAAATAGTGCGGGTAGCTGAGTGAGTAACAGGTAGAAGCCGCTGCTGTAGGAAGAAGTGTCACATCTCCAAGTCAACATGGGCTACGCTGTAATTATGCACTGCTCAAAGAAAAGTCTCATGAAAGAAGAACCAGCTCATCTGAAGCTGCATGTGTTCATAGTTTTTGTCTCTCACCAAGTGCTCTGTCTGTTTGCAATCCCATTGCTTTTGTCTAATTCTACAACCATGGAAGAAACCTATGCAGTCCCCTATAGATGCTGAAGCTGTTCTCTTCTCTGTAGGGGAAAACTACAAAGCCTTCTATATAAAGCCCAACAAAAAATTGCAGTTAAGATGTAAACTGTTCCTGATTGTGGCTCCAGACATCTTTGTGAGCAGGATTCACAGAGTTTCAAGAGCACAGACCACACAAAAGTAGACTCTGCTGGTTTTCTTTAACTCCTCAGAAGTAAAACAGAAGAAAAAAACCCCTGGTGCATTGTTCTGATCCTTTATAAATATTTTTTTAAATTGTCTTTTATTCATCACTAATTGTATCTTACAGAGAAAAGGGTGTCTTTAGTTTAAATCATTAGCAACAGAAACTGGGGACAGGGATGTTTTCACAAATACTGTCTCTAATTACATCACAAGAGCAGGGAATACACCTTTTTTTTCCCTGATTTATGTTTAAGGAATAGCTTATTTGCATTTAACCACCTTCCTGGTGTATGATGTGCCATAATGTCAGGAAAACAAAGCAAAGATTTAAACAGTCCTGTCCATCAGAGCAGACCGAAACTTCAGGTCCCTGTCAGGCCAGTTAAGACTGTTCTGACAGAAACACTCAGTGGATTTGGAAGCTTTCACATTCTAAAATCATAGAATCATGGAATAGTTTGGGTTGAAAGAGTCCTTTAAAGGTCATCTAGTCCAACCCCCTGGCACAAGCCAGGGACATCTTCAATTAGATCAGTTGTTCAGGGCCCCATCCAACCTGACCTTGCATGTTTCCAGATATGGGGCATCTACCACCTCTCTGGGCAACCTGTGCCAGTGTTTTACCACACTCATTGTCAATATCTTCTTCCTTATACCTAATCTAAATCAGTCCTCCTTCTGTTTAAAACCATTATCCATTGTCCTATTTCTCACAGGCTCTCCTAAAACGTTCATCCCCCATCTTTCCCCATGTGTCCCACCTTGCTCTTCTAAGACATGATCATTGTCCCATCCCTCCTGATTTTGGGATCCACCACAGCACATACATTGGGAATGGGCATGGAGCAATGGAACAGTGAAATCTTGAAGAGCTTTCATTGTTTCACTGCATCTTCAGTCCACTTTGAGAAATTATTTGATCACCAGGAACTGGGTCTGTACAAAGCATACAGATCTGATTTCCCAAGGAGAGCACCCTACTAGACTTGAGTAGGTGAAAAAGACAAGACATGCGGGTGGAACAAAAGCCCAAAGAAAATGAATTGAAAAATTATTCAGTAACAGTTCAAAGCTCTGCATGTGGGATGAAAACTACTTTATGCTTAATAATTCTAAGAAATGATTCAGTAATAGTTCATCTGGTGCAATGGGTTCTCTGTAATTAATGTAAGAAGCATCCATGAGAGCCAATACAAGTTACCAGTCATTCGGATTAACTCTCCGCCTTTGGGTACTGATGTGCTCAAGTGAGAACTTTTAATTGAGAGAAAAGTAAGTCTTTCTCAATGATCCATACTAGTTTAGTTCACCCAAGGTACAGGTCTGTTATTGAGGGATTTGTAGCATGGCACCATAGCTTGCTTGCATCTTATCACTGCTTCTCTGGTTAAAACACATGAGATCCCATTGATAAAACAGATTTTCCCTCTTTCAGTGATTGAAATCCATATGCAAAATGGTGTTCAAAGAAAACTGAACAGCTTTCAAATTTCTTGCTTTATTTTGAGGCATTTGTATCAGCTGCTTTAGAGACTGACTCTAAAGTGTCTCGTAATAGTTACTGTCCCTTGTTTACGTCCTTCTGCCTTAGGGCTTAATCCCCCTTTCTCTGAACCCAGTGGCCAACTTTTCTGTACTTCCATAGACCCTTAATATTTATAGAAGAAAGTAAAATCTCCTATGGACAGTTTTGATTCTATTGCTTTTCAGCTTGGTGGTCAAAAACATTGTCTAGGCTCCACAGAGAGCCTGCGGTGCTTCACTGAAACACTGAAGATATTTCTAGAGAGATCAGCTTTAAAATGCACTGACATACAGAAGGCTTTCAAGAAAGAGCAGAAAGATTGCTCAGAGAATGCACAGTGGAGGGAAGACTGGAGGCATGACTGCTGTCAAGCTCTTAGGACAGCCTTGTGCTGGGGATTTCTGAGCTGTGTTCTGAGACTGAGGCACACTCTAACTCTGAGTAAGCCCAGGGGCCAGTGTGAATTCTTACCTTAGCCAAGAGGCAGAAATTTTGACCTGTGGGAATTACACAAGCTCATAAAGTAGAAGTTGGTTGGCTATACAAATACCTTACAAAATAATAGATCCTTAAGCCCATCTGGTTCTTCAGTTTGGTTTGTATCTTGATGATATTAATACAGGTGCCCCAAAATAATGCATTACTCAGTATGGTAAGATAGACGAAGTGATGTGTGAAGTAAGCCAGAAGCAGGATTGTGCCAAAGTCAGAAGCTCCAAGGTTTCCTGTCATTAAGAAATCATTTCCATTTAGGTCCTATCAGTTAGTTGTCACCAAATCACAACTACACTAGGAAAAAAAAAAAGTCAGCATTGATAATGATTTGCACTCCCACTATTCCTACTTAATGCAGAAATTGATTTGCTATTAAAACTAACCAGCTAAAGATGACTGAAGAACGGAAGAGATTGTCTGTCTGTGGCCGGTTGACCTTGGCTAGATGCCAGGTGTCCCCAAAGCTGCTCCATCACTGTTCTCCTCAGCTGGGCAGGGCAGAGAAAAATGTAATAAAAGATGTCAGAAATGTCAGATGTCAGATGCCTACCCAGAAGGAAGGGAAGATAGAAAGGGTTCAGGTAGTCCAGCACTTCAGACCTTGTGATTAGATGGTGCCCAAATATCTAACCCCCAATAACTCCAGATGTTGGGGGAAGGGGGTGTGAAATCAGAAAAGAAGTTTGAAAGAATTTTTATTACTATTTCTACCTGACCAGCCGTAGCAACCTTGTCATGCTGGCTGGAGGAATCCAGTTTTTAAAAGACCCTGAAGAAACCACAGCAGGTCAAGACTGGACTCTACCTTCTAGGAGAAAGTGGCAATAAAAGTAAATACTGAAAGTTCTCACTGGAAAGCCTAAACTAGAACAGATTAGTTTCAGCTCCTGAAAATCTGACATTTACATTGCTAAGCAATTTTTTTTTAACTCTAAAATATTTTAAGATAAACATTTGGCCAGATCCTGAATTATTTTCCAACCCCCCCAGCCCACCTCTCCCTTTCTTCCCAGCTGCTTTACTGACTGCTTTACTAAACAGTGATTTTTCCCCAAGTTATTTCTTTCTATAAGACATTCCTTCAGTTTCATGGGGAGTGGTGGCCTCTTTGAAATTAGAGATCTGATTCCCCAGATCTCCAGAGGCAAGGGAAAACAGTACATCTTAACTGACATGAAAGGTCAATTACTTTTCTGTCATTAAGAGGAAGCATTTAAGCTAGAGACCAAGACAGAAATTCACCATTGGGCATTACTTTCTAGAAATTGTTTCAGTGGACATCACGTACACAGCATATAAGAAGGGAAAGTAAAGGGAGATCCCCTGGAAAAACAGCAGAGGGAAGGAGCTATGCTGACTGGTTATTTCATCCTGCAGCACCCTGAGGCACACTCTTCTCTCCACTTGGGCATAAAATCTCCCTTGCTTTGGTCACACTACATATCCACAACATACTAGCAGCTTTGTCCTCACATCTATCCAAAATGTTATCAATGAAGTCAGCTTTGGTTCCCACCACTCCAACATTTCTTGAATACCTAACACAGCCTTGTGCCTCATCTCTGCTGTGGAGAAATTTCCATCTTCCAGTTTTAACTGGAACCTTTCACAGTTTGAGAGACTGATCATGGAAGTAAAGGATCATCACTTTCAAATTCTCCTAGAATAATTTTCTCTAAAGTTACTAATACTTCTAATGTCTTCCCTTACTGTCTAAGTTGGAGTTGAGTGATACCAGTCGGCAGCTACATGCATAAATGAGATATTACACACGATGTTCCTGGCTCTGTCTATACTTGCAAACTGAACAGCGTCAGACCCTGTCCTAAGCACTAGAGAATGATCATCTACACTCTTCTTCTAGTAATACTTAAATTGCAGCAAGGCAAGTTACCATGGCATTGTGCAAAAGTGATTTGTCATAACCTGTCTAAAATATCTCAGATAGAGGATATTTATTTGCTGTGGAGATCTGTTTAAAATATTGCTTCATTTGCAGTGCAACAGTGTCATAGTCCCATTGGGCAATCTACCATTTACATCCCTGAAAGGAGAAAAACACAGTAGCTGTGATGAAAGTGTTGCAAACTTTCCTTTTGATTCAGTTTACAAGAGTATCAGCAAAAGCCCAATAGACAAGATAATTACTTTTCACAATGCTGTAATTTGCATAAGATGATTAAATCCTTACAGGTAAGCTTGTGGTCTCTATGACCCCTGCTGTATGCACTGCACTTGTGGCATAAAGTTGCAATATTATGCAGGTTAAAACACAAAAGAAAATGCATTTACAGAAGAAATGTTGGTAAGAGGAAAGGAGATAATATTAATTACTGAAGTCAGATGACACATCATTTGAATGCTTTTGAATGCTAAATCTTTTGTCTAATTGTACATAATGTAACTGTGCATGTATATAACTGTCCATTGCAATTATACTAATACAGTAGGTAAAAATCTTGAAAAAGTTATAAAACAATCTCACCCAAAACATCCAGATCTTACTGAAGGAGAGCTAGCACAGCAGTACAGATGCACATAGAGCAGAAGGCGATTTTTTTGGGGGGGGGGTTAAAGTAACATTCCCTCTGCCTATTGCCACCAACAAGCACAGGAGCATGTGCCAACTCTCTGAATCCCCACCCTGCACTCTGCTGTCACAGCTCTCCACATCTCCAAGCTCATACAAATCCATTCTGCTCAGGATGTGCCTATACATAACCCATCTACTATTACCATTTTAGTGCTCATTCTCAAATCTGTGCTGTATCTGTACAAATTCATACTCGACATTGTGATATTAACAGAAAAAAAGCAGAGTGTAGAGATAGGTACCCCACAAGAAACAGCCAGATGTTCAAATGAGATAACAAGTAGGAGAGACAGAGCAGCTTCAGCAGAAACTGCTGTAGGGAAGGGAAGGGTGGTTCCAGGAATTGGGAGTATAAATTCTGATTAGGGCTGGGCTGGTATTTCCCACTTCAGCTGCCTAGTTTTTTCTTTAATGAGGAAATGGGATTTTTAGTTTTGCCTCCCCTCAATGTAGAATTAAATGGGAACAAGGATTTGCCTTTATAAGTAAGCTGAACCAAATGTCAGCATGACTCCACTGGGAATGACAGTGTTTTCAACTCGTATCTGGTCTTGCTGTAAAATTATTGTACTTACACCCTATTTGAATATAGCTGTCAAAGGAAATATAGCACTTAATTCTTTCAAATGGTAAGAGAAAAATTACCCCTTTCTGAACACGCTCATAATGAATCTTCACTCCTTGCACATGCACCACAGCCTAAAACACTAAGCAAAGAACAGGAGAAGGAGATCCTGCAAAACAGTCAACAACAGACACATACGTTTCTGAATTTACATTGGTACAGATGATGTAGTCATTGTGGTTTTCATTCCCTCATACAGAAATCCACTTACCTTAACTCTGTGGATATATGAGTGCAAATTAATTTATATCAAGGGATGCTCACATGTATATCATATGGAAAAGCCACTTGCAGGACAAACACATGGCAATTCTTCACTTTATCAGTAGAAATTTGCCACTAGGTCCCATGTGGATTAAGAATCAGGGTCAAATTAAAAAACAAACGAGAAAGAAAGTGATACTGAAACAAAGTTAACACAAGAAGAGTCATCAGAACGAGGAACAGGATAGAGGGAAAACGCCCAAATCATAGGTGGGAGAATGGGTGTGGAAATTAACAATACCTAGTTTATCAGAATGACTTATGAATCCCTTAGCAAGGTTTACAGTTATCCATCTAGTCTGACAAGATCATGGAGCAGATGCTCCTAGAAACTATGCTAAGGCATGTGGAAAATAATGAGGTGATTGGTGACAATCACTAAGGGCAAATCATGCCTGACAAATCCGGTGATCTTCTGATGGGGTTACAGCAATGGTGGACAAGGGAAGGGTGACAGACATCATATACTAGGACCTGTGCAAAGCATTTGACATTGACCTGCATGGTATCTTTGTCTCTAAGATGGAGAGACATGGATTTGATGGATGAACCATTTGGTGGATAAAGAATTGGCTGGATGGTTGCACTCAGAGTTGTGGTCAGCAGCTCGGTGTCCAAGTAGAAAGCAGTGACAAGTGAAGTGCAATGATAAGAACAAAGGGGAATGGCATTAAGCTGAAAGGGAATAAGTTTAGATTAGATATTAAGAAGAAATTCTTCACTGGCAGTGTAGTGAGGCACTGGAACAGGTTGCCCAGAGAGGTTGTGGACTCCCCACTCCTAGAGGTGTTCAATCACAGAATCACAGAATATGCTGAGTTGGAAGGGATCCACAAGGATCACCGAGTCCAACTCCTGGCCTTGCACAGGACCATCCCCAAGAGTCACTATCAGTGACAACACAGAGTAGTGTCCAAATGCTTCTTGAACTCTGCCAGGCTTGGTGCTGTAACCACTTCCCTGGGCAACCTGTTCCAGTACCAAGTCACTCTCTGGGGGAAGAACCTTTTTCTAATACCCAACCTAAATCTCGCCTGACAGAATTTCAGGCCATTTCCTCTGTCACTACAGAGAAGAGATCAGTGCCTGCCCCTCCTCCCCTCACATGGAAGTTGTAACTGCAATGAGATGTCTCCTCAGTCTCTTCTCCTCTAGGCTGAACAGACCAAGTGCCCTCAGCTGCTCCTCATATGGCTTGGCTTCCCCTCAGGACACTTCAACACCTTTGTTGCCCAGGTTGGATGGAGCTCTGAGTAACCTGGTCTAGAAGGTGCCCTGCCCATGGCAGGGGGATTGGAACTAGATAATCTTTAAGGTCTCTTCCAAGCCAAACCATTCTATGATCTTATGATCTATATAGTCTTTAAAATGCAGGAATTCCTTTTATTCCGGTTGTGAAAACTACAAGCTCTGCTAAATCTGATTATTTTCTGCAGGCTTTACTATAAATTGTTCATTCCAGTGACAAGACTACTTTATGTTCATCACAAAGAATCAGTTGTTGAGTAAAATGGGCTTTGAAACAGAGATAATGATCAAGAGCTAAAATTTATTAATAGATTTATGTGCTTTCATTCAAAATCCCCATACTTCCCAAGATCAGACAAAATATATTAGCTATGGAAACATGCCAAAAGAAGTATTTAATCCCTAAGAAAAAGATAAAAAGATAAAACTAGTGAGTGATTCAGTGGAAGGATGAGACAAAGGGGAAAATTGCTCCAGTCAATTAACAATGCGTGCTTCTTCCTTATACTCTACAACATTCATAGAGTTATCATGCTGGAGAGGTCCTCTGAAGTTCATTAAACCATTCCTCTTCCTCAAGGGAATCTCCACTATACTTGCAGGTATGTGGATATCTATACCTGCAGATTGTTAATCAAACATCACAAGTCTTTCTGTGGACATTGCACAACCTCCCCAGGCAAGGAGCTGTACTGCTTCACTGTCCTCCTGCACCTCAAAGTTGGTCCTTCCTTCCTGGAATTAAATTATATTCCCCATTTTCATACCTGGTAACATAAAGAATGCAAATATAAAAGTCTGCTGCACAGCAAAATGGAGTAATCTGAAAGCTGTTACATCCTCCCTCAGAACTCTTGAATCATACCTATTTTAAGCTCCATACATAAATGAACCCCATGAGTGTAAAAATGTGTATATACATTTTACACACACTCGCTATGTATGCAGAGGAATATTTTTAAATCATATTTGATTATTTTGTTTAGATATTGAAAATGAGCAGTGTGGGGTACAGTAAATTCTTTCACTGCTTTGTTTAAACTTACTTTCAGACAATTATACCAGCCACAGGAGCACAGAATGATTCTTGGCTTGGTAGCAGTGTTTTGGAAAGAACATCACACAAATAGTTTTAGTTCAATGTTTGTTGAATGACTAATAACCTAACTGAAGTAAATCATATTACTCGGGGAGTGAGAAAGTACTGAAGTACAGGTGAGGTATCACATGCAGGTCATTCCTTTATCTCACTTGCATTTCACTCATATTTAACCACTACCTGTACATTTATTTATACAGAATTTTTAAACTGATTCTCACCATTAAGTTCTCGTATGTATGAAGCAATCAGGGTTTCCATGAAGTTACTGCATCTGATCACTCTTACCTTAAAAGTATGAACCTTAAATGTCACAAAGGATCCCAGCAGCTGTTCAGCTTCTAGGAATAGCAATTCTGGATGAATACTGATTCCTGCAGTAAGGAAAATGAAGTACTGTTGACTGAAAAAATGTTCATGCAACCAGGCTGACACTTAAGAAATACTGCTTTCGTTGCATGATAAAGTTAACTCATTTGTAATGGTGTTGCATTAATATGGCAGCTTCTACTGAAACTTCAAATCTTCCCCCAGATAGCTGCTCAAGTACATTAAACTGCTTTATCAATCCCAACACTCTAAACATGTTTCATGCCAGGTCCATATGTGGACAGTGAGCTGGATTGAGAACTGCCTGAACGACAGATCCCAGGGGGTTGTACTCAGTGGCACAGGACCTACCTGGAGGCCTGTCACCAGTAATGTTCCCCAAGGTTCAGTACTGGGTCCAGTATTGTTTAACTTAATGGCCAGTGATTAGGATGAAGAAGCAGATGCCTCCTCAGTAAGTTCACTGATGACACACAGCTGGGAGGAATGGCTGATACCCCAGAGGGCTGTGCAGCCCTTCAGGAGGACCTTGAGAGGTTGTAGAGACAGAAAAACAATCAGAAATTTAACAAAGGCAAATGCAGGGTCATGCACCTGGAGGGGAATAACCCCAGGCACCAGTACAGGCTGGGGGCCAACCTGTTGGAAAGCAGCTCCATGGAGGACCTGGGGGTCCTAGTGGACAAGGTGTCCATGAACCAGCAGTGTGCCCCAGTAGCCATGGAGGCCAATGGTATCCTGGGGTGCGTTTGGAAGATCATGTCGAGGGAGATGATCCTGCTCCTCTACTCAGCCCTAGTGAGGCCCATCTGGACAGCTGGGTCCAGTTCTGAGCTCCTCAATACAACAGAGACTTGGAGCTCCTGGACTGGGTCCAGTAGAGGGCTACAAAGATAATTAAGGGATTGGAGCATCTCCCTTACAAGGAAAGGCTGAGGGAGCAGGGCCTGTTCAGCATCAACAGGGGACCTCATCAAAGTCTATCAGTATCTGAAGGAAAGGTGTCCAGACGATGCAGCCACGTTCTTCTCGGCAGTGCCAAGCAATAAGACAAGAGGCAACAGGCAGAAACTGATGGACACATAGATCATGATGATGATGCACACCTGCACACGAGGAAGAACTTCTTTACTATGCAGTGACTGCACACTGGAACAGATTGCCCAGAGAGGCTGTAGAGTGTCCCTCACTAGAGATATTCAAGAACTGTCTGGACACAATCCTGTGCCATACGCTCTAGGATGACCCTACTACCAAGTTTGGACCAGATGAGCCATTGTGGTCCCTTCCAACCTTACCCATTCTGTGATTTTGTGACCTTAAGGCTTTGCTACCTCTCCCTCACCTTACCAAGGGTGTCTGTGTTGAAAGTCAGCTCTGATAATACTATGGCCAAACACTCAGGGACCAGAGTGCATGGAGAAGAGCTCTGTGAGAAAGAGCCTTGCCCCAGAGTCCTGCCCCACTTTGTTTGGGCATTGCATCACCCTTAGTACTCACCTAACTATACTGCAGGTGTGCCCATATCTGACCAGGGACCTCACAGATCCTGACTGTTCACTTCATCTTGGATCTGCTGTGTCCTTACAAACTTGTTTGCTCTGCTGGCTGAACCTCACTGCTCTCATGCTACAGGTGACTGCAGCACTGCCCTCCAGTCAGGGGGGTCACTGCCCCTGTTGGTGTCACTCTTGAGCTCCTAGACTGTCTTTCCATGGAGTAGCCCACTTCTGCTGCTCCCTGAGGCCTCAAAAGAAAGGCTTGCAAGGAATTTTTATCCCCATTTCACGAAAAAGCTCTTGGGCTTGAGTGAGTGCCAGGCAGGTTGGCACAGCCCACCAACTATAGTTCACCTGTGTTCCAGAGTTCCAGCACTGGACACTGAGGAGCCTTGCCTCACTGCCAGCAAAATCGAAAGATCAAACGCTTCTCCTGACTGAAATATGTGCTAACAACAGCCTCCTCTTTCTAACATTTAATAGTCAGATCAAGGCTAGGAAATCCACTTTTCTGGGTACCACTGACTCTAAACAGCTGCTGGTTCATGGGAAAAATTAGTGTGAGATTAAAAGTTACATCAACTAATTAATGAATTTCAAAGTTATATAACCATCTTTCTGTTTTAGAGACATGCTGGATATCCACCTACCTTTATTAATATGATGTGTGCTTCCTTCAGGAATATAGGCATAGTGGGAAAACACCTTTAGCACTGCAGATCTGTTTCTAGTTCTCTCTGGTCTTTCAAAATCTGGCTCAGCACGGAGCCAGTAGAGTACAAATTCAGTTACAGCCAAGACAGACTGCACAGACTTTTGCCTCTTCTTCACCTTACACAATCACCCTGTTTCACCATGATCTTATGCAAGCTCTCAGGAATCCCAAGCACATATAAAGAAACTGTTGAATGAAGAACTGTCTACACGGCAGGTATTCCTGGACAAAGGCAAGCAGACAAATTTACAATGCAGTAGAGTCTCCTTCCTTGAAGGGGCACATCACAACTGGTCAAGTTACACATGCTGTTCTCATATTCTTGAGCCAACTCCAACGTTCTCACTAACAAATGCGACCTGTGATCTCAAATTTTCTAGCATTCTTCTCCATAATGGCTGGTATCTACTACTTGCACTTCTATCTCCAATGTACCTTTTTCTAGCAAGATTGTTTATAGAGGTTTTTTTAATAAACTACGTAAGCTACTCAAATGACAGTCAAGCTGTCTTCCAGTTTCCACATTTGCTTCCTGTAATACCCAAATGACAGTCACAGTCCTACGTTTCCAGGCATCTCCCTAGTATTATGCCTAGTATGTTTAAACACTGTTTAAAGTGTACCCCAATGATATTTGATGTGAAATCAATGGCATGCTAAGGGCAGTTTGAACGCGCCTTCTAACAGCACAAAGCATATTCCTTTAATCATATAATCTTCAACCTAAATATATGATTGGTATTATTGTAATACGTTATGAATGTAAGTGCATGAAAAGCAAAGCACTGATCAAAACATGTCAGAATAATCTCAAACCAAAAGAAATACACTTTTTTAAGCTGAAAGTTAACCATTCCAGACTCGATTCACCACTACCCTACAAACCAACCACATCTTTTACTGTTCTCAACAGCCCATAAAATCATTGCTGAAATACTGATGCCTTAAACCGTAAATGCACCTCTAGCTCTTGATCAAATGTAATGGGATTCAGACCTACCACAAGAAGGAGCAAGCTCCACCAAATTCCTGATCTTACAGTGCCAGTAATGTCCACCCAGTTCCCATCTATTCCAGTAATAATCACAATGAAGGCAAGTTTCCACTGTTAATCTTTCCATGTTCAGTACAGCCATGTATATGATGGGAGCACACCAGAATTGCACACAGATAATCTCTAGGAGATAATGTAATGCTCCAGGGGAAAGATTTGCGCTAGTACAAACTTTAACTTGTCATTGCACTTGGATTTCAAAGGCTCGGAAGTCAAAAGACAAGACTCAAAAGAGAGACATACCCTGAAGCAACCATAACTGCATTCAAATTTTCCCAGTGCCTAAGGAGAAGTAATAATGGCACTTAGAGCATGGCTGAAACTGACATTGGAATACTGGATAGTTCTGTGCTAAATAAAAAGCATGAGAAGCTTATGGACAGCTAGAGGTAAAAAAAAAAGGTATTAAGAGACTCATCCTTTAGTTGAATAAAAGGACAGGTGATGATTGCAATGGATGTTTTTAAAGATAAAAGTATCAGGTGCAAAAGGCATTTTTAAACTAATGGCAACTGTGTAATTAAAAACAAAAGCAAGGAATTAAAGCAGGTATCGTTATAGCAGGGAGAAGAAAATAAATTTAACGATGTGACTAGCTTTTCTAGCACCTAACAAAAATGAAAAATGAGAAACCAAGATTTTTTACTGAAATAACTGCAAAGATTCTATGGTGAATTCTGTCCAGGAGACCCTACCAGATTAATAAGCTCTCTGGTTTATGAAACAAAACACTTCAGAACCTCTGAGTCTCTTAGAAAGATTTACAGTGATATGAAGATTCACTGACTCTTGTTGAATCTGAAGTTTACAGTTTCTTGGATTTAGCAAAAAGACAATATATAGGCTTTTAAAAAGCAATAAAAAGACTCCTTTAGGATCAATGGTAAAAAATAATGTATTTGTTTAAGTAGCAACCTACTTACGTAAATTATGGGTTTGAAAAATAAAAATTAGTAAGAGATTGGTTAGCAACAAGCATTCTTTTGGGGATCAAAAAGATGACATGGAAAAGAATCAATTATTTCCTCAGGGTCTAGATTTTTAACTAAACAAAAGTTTTTTTGAAGAATGGGAGACTACTGGCATGGCCTTAATGTGTTTTTTTATGTGAACACATACCACTTGAGCCATGGCTGGCTTACCAAGAACTACAGAATCTTTAGGGCCAGGTTTAACATGAATAAAGGCAATATTCATAAAATCTAAGTGAATAAAACTATCCTTTTGAGACTCCCCTTTGTACACTGGTGTGGCAAGAGAGGTTTCCTTATAGACAGTGACTCAGAGGAACCTAAATCAGACATTCTCAATTGCTCCCCTGACAACCATTTGTACCATTTGCTACTAAGGCAACCCAAGAATATAAAGCCAAAGCCAGTTTTTGAAAAATAGAATTGTGTGTCATCCTTCAAAACCCAGAAAAATTTGTTGTGCTCTTTTAAAGATATGTTTTCAGACAAAATAACTTACCCTTGATCTTCTATCTATGCAGTCATAAATAAAGATTTCAGAAACCAAAATCCATAGCTCTTAAGTTAAATAAAAGACAGGTAGACTCATTGTATACATAAATTCTTGTATAAAAAACATCTAGGGTTACACAATAACCAGTTGCTGGTGATTTCTGCACACATGCAGTTCACACTGGATCATATTCATAGTGTCCTTTGGTCAGTACTTTTAGTTTCATAAACCTTTCAGTAATTAACACAGGGCTTAGGAAGTTCTGGTTTTATGTTCATCAATGAATCAAAAAACATATTAATTGGTACACTAAGTTTTTTTAAAAATAACATGAAGTAAATCAATGAAACAGTTGTCCTCGTCCACGTTTGCTCTTCAGATGACTAGCAGGACGCCTAAGAGTTTTCCTCTCTTGACGATGTTGCTTCTCAGCTTCCTGCTGCTTCCTTTGCTGCTCTGACTGGAATATTAAAACAAAAACAGACTCAGGTTTTTGTAAACTTACATATCACCTCGTTGTTCCAGTATCAATATATCAAGTCAGAATTCCATTAGGGAAACATGGAAATGTCACCATAAATTGCCCCATGCCATCCTGTCTCATACCATACCTGTTAATTCTGCATATCCCTAAGCATTATCATTCCAAGTTTTTCATCACAAATGTTTAACACAAAGGTATCAAAACACAGTGAATAATGTATTTCAGATAAAAAAAAACTTTTAACAATACGCTCAGAATTTATGCATAATTCCCTCAGGAAGGTAGATCCCAGTTTGAGGCTACTTAGTATCTACTTTGGTTAACTAGTATTTCCATGTCCAATATTTGCACAAATTGAAGACAGAATAATTAAATCTGCTGAAGCATACAGGTATTTTAAAATGTGTTCTTAGGAGTTCTTGTAGGTGTTTTATATGCTGTACACAATTCTAGAAAGACTTTCCACATTTAAATAATTTTTAATCTCTGCTCCTGTGGTACATGCTCTATTAATGCTTCTCCCCTTCCTCAAAAACATACTGAAAGTGTTTAAGTTATGTACCACATAAACTACTATTTTCTCTGGAAGACTAAGGTTTCACTTTAAATAAAGCATGGACTCGAACTAGCCAAGCTCAGGCAACTGTCCATGCTAAAAAGTACTCCAGCAACTCGCTCAATTTCAATGTCAGCACAGGACAACTGCACTGACAGTGTGACAGAACCACTACTACTGTGCATGCAGCTGCATCCCCACGGCATCTCGTTCTGTAATGCACACCACCCATGTCAGCCCATCTCTCCCTGAATCTCCCATTCACACAACATTTAAACCTGAGCTAGAGTTGCTTGCATAGACAGCATTTTTGGCTGTGGTGAGATAGGAACCAATTTACCAAATGGAGCAGTAAGCCCGTACCAGTATCAAGGCAGCAAAAGACAGTAGTCTTTAGACTTTTATGAAATATAATGAATCTCAGTTTCACTGCAAGCAGAGCAACAAGCAACCCTCTATTTGAAAATATAACTAGCTTCTCCCTGTCTCCAAACCTCTTCTGAAACAATCTTGAAAAATCTTACTCAAGTTCATGTTGACAGCTACGGATAGTGGACTGAAATTGATCCTGATTTGCATTAGGAACTTTGTGGTTTGGGTCATTTTTTGATGTCCTTTTGTTTTTGGGTTTTTTTTTAATGTCTTCCATACCTTCTTAAGTAGTGTAAGTACTTAGGTACTTTAGAAACCCTGTTATTTTGTTAGATTTATTTGCTATAATAAAGCATATTGAAATTGAAAAATAAGTTCACACACTGTAGGAATCATATTCAAATCCCCAAAAAACTAAACTGTGAAATGTCAAGGACACAATTTCACCACTGTATCTGTCAGTGGCTACTAAGTATTCAGGAGGCTGATAACATACCCCACTTGCAGAAACCAAGTTCACTCTCAATTCCACGGACTAGAAGTTTGAGTGATAACACCCCTATGGAAGAACAATCCCCTCAGAGACTAGATCTTTTCATCTACTCCTAAATGCACCTGGCCTTTAAGGAAAGGGCATGACAAAGTGCAAGTTCACGATTCAAGTAACACCAAAATCCCTTTTTTGGCTTGTCATCTCAACTTTTCAATCTTTGAAAAGAAGTGTAAGGACTGCATACATAGCATGACTTCTTCCTAGCTTTCCCTGCTTCATTCCTTGGGACTTCAGAATACGTGCATTTGAGAGAAGACTTTTAAGTTTTACTTTGTTGTTCTGTTGATTGGAGAAAAATATCTCCACTGTAGATGCATTATGATTCTTTTAATCAGATCTTCAAAAATCTTTTTGATGCAAACGAGCACAATGTACATATTTGAATAAAGCAACGTCAGTTAAAAGTCGGGAAAAGAAAATCCATATATGGTAGCAGTACCATAATCGAAAAAACTCTCAAAGCTGTATCTTATCTAATGGAATGAAGTAAAAATGGCATTCTGAACCACTGCGATGTCTGTCTCCTTTCACTTTACTCCCAAATCTTCACAAAAGTTTTACAGTGACAGTTCACTGTGCACTACTGCCTGCAAGAAACCTTGTGGCTTTGCGCTTTCCAAGTTGAAGCTACTGTAAAAAACAGACTGTGCTTTCAAGGGCCTGCAAGCCCATTTAATTAGCTGCAAGATACTAACATATCAGTTACAGAGTTGGTAAAATCCCCAGAATGGTTACCCTACACGGCACTGCAGAAGAATTTGTGATGACTCCACAGTCAACACATTTTAAATTCCAGAAATACAGGAACTGAAAACAGATGAAAAAGGACATCTGAAAACGGATAATAACTGGGTAAAGTAAGTAAGGTAGAAACCATCAGTAAATCTGATATTTTTTTTGAGGCACACCCAATGTGACAATGAAATAACTACTTAGCTGTTGTTATGACAGCAGTTTTACCAGTGAGAATGATAAAGTAAATTTTGTCAGCTCAAGTATATTAATATTATGGGTCTTCAGATTTTATAATGTGACCTTTCCTCAGTTCTAAAGCAATTTTCTCGTCAAAAATCCCTAAGCGTTCTATGGCAGTAGGAGATGCACACATGCATTGAATTCTCTCCACACTATAAAGCAATAACCTGTCTGCAATCCACAAAATCGTCTAGGCTGGGAAACCAAAACCCCTGGTAAAGGTAGATAGACAGCATTCAACTACACACTTCAAATGGAATTTGACAGAACAGGACCAGGACTCATTCCTGTGATCTGTGTTACACAAGTTCCATGACAAGGGCAGTGAGGAGCTCTGTTTTTATCATGCTGAGACGTAGCAACATCTCAGCCAAGAGAAAGCTGGTCAGCTAGAGCATGCTGCTTGTGTTTGGACCTGCAGATCAAGATCTCATCAGTCCTGGCACAGAAGTCAGGCAAGGTCACAAGCTTCTGGTGGTATGTCTGCAAATAAAACTGCTAAAAGATACAAGCCATTATTTTCCATCAGAACATAAGATTTTATGAGTGTTGTCTGAGTTATAAGGGATAAACACAGAGAGTTCTACCGGAGGCTTTCACTCTCTTGGCAAAAACCTGGAGCCTTGGCAGCTTATAAAGAAAGAAAGAGGGACATTTGCTTGACGGTTTTAAAGTTCCTGTTCTTTCATGCAAAAACTGAAGTTACTTGAGTATTATCTTTAAAATTATATATATATATATAGCTCACCTTCTTTAATTTGAATGTTGCCTGTTTGCTTCCTACTGTGGTATCAGACACATTGAGTGTGCCAAGTTTTTCTTCAAGCTTTAAACGATCTTCAAGAGTTTTCCTGCAGAGAAAAAATAATATTAATCCCTATATTTGACATATTTTTACTATAATAAAGGTTGATAATGCAGTCAAAACTAATCTCAATTTCTCTGAAACTAAAATATCCTAACTCTAACAAAATAAACATTCAGGAAACAGAAAAGACAAACTCAAATCATTCCCTCCAGATACTGCTTTCAGTAGAAACACTTTTAAAATTTACGTCACTTTCATTGGTTTTGCTGCTAAAAAAGCAACACACTCTAGTTGAGAAAAAAACCACACCCTTCTATTGCTATAGTTTTCTATGAAATGTCAGAAAAAATTGGGGATATTAAACTGTGGTAATAGATATACGTACAAATGAAAAAAGGTAAGGCTTGATACATACGGTTTTCTTGAAATCTTATAATTCCTGAATTGGAAACATTTTTGAGGGAAGGAAGTAATCTTGACTATACATTAGAATGAATTCATGACCGAATGGATCACTTCACTGATAGAGAGAAACTACCTAATCCAAATACAAATGACTGCTCGGACACTGCGCTCACAACAGTCTTAAGTAGCTTTCTGAACATGAGAACAGTATAAACAGCTAAACGTGATAAATAAGACAGATCCTGACCCCAAGAGGAGCTCCACAGGAGCACACGCCTTCAAGTGGAGTACTTATCACTGAGTTTTGTAAGCAAGCTGGCATAGAGCCTCTCCCTTGAGCATCAAAGTCCAGCATTTCTGTGGAGAAGGAGATAACTCTTGTGGCCAAAACTATTTTCATCTCTTCTCCCCTGGAAACTAATGCCTCTGCAAAGGCAAGACACATGGATGGGCCCCAGTTGCTCCAGGTTGCGAGCTGATACTTAATAAGATGTTTACTGACTTCAGTTAGGTTGGGTTAAGAACTGGAATAGCTGAGGAGTGGAAATACACCTTGTTCCCACATAGCCTGGAGCTCAGGGGTGAGGCAGGCAGGCAGGGATGGTGCTGGCTTCACCCAGCCTCCCTAAAGGCACCTGTGAGTCCTAACATGGCTCATCCTTCTCCTATAATGTAGGTTCCACAAGTAGCACCATCTGAGAGCATAACAAGGCTTACAGGATCAAACTCACTCTGCATGTGCTTAGAAAACATTCTCCTAACTAGAAACAAGATTAGTCTCTGCAATTTGAGACGCTATTAGTGCCTCTTTAGCTCCTTCTGAAGAGGGTCAAGAGACATTTTTTGTAGAAGTTTTAAAGTGGAAAATAAGTCATCATAAAAATACAGATGATTGGCAGCCACCAAGGTCAATGGCATTTACTGTGGATGGACTCATGGACTGCGGCTTATGCATGAAGTCTCTGAAGTCCACTGAATTTTGGTTAATGAGCCATTTTATGTAACAAAGACTTTTCAGATTAACAATGAAAAATTACTGTCAAGAATTACTTTATTTCTCATGACTAGGTACTTTGATTGTATTTTTTTTTTTAGTATATTTTTCATTGAGTACATGTAAAAACTTGTTCCATCTGTGCGAATCGGAAAGACAAGCTAAGCCTTAGAGCTAACTGTGGCAGAAGATCAGTCACCAACATTGTGGTGGGATTTCTACATTCAAGTGAAGCCCCATTTTTCTGGCCTTTGAAAGTGAACTGGAGAAATATGGCTGCTACCCAGCAATTATTTAGCATGACTGCCTAGATACTGCTTCAGTCAGGAGAAAAATTAAAATGAGGAGATCCTAGCAAAATGCTGCAGGGTTGCAATTTTACTGAATTTACAGGTAGGGCTCTATTTACCTGAAAATGTGCAGACCTCAAGTGACAGTGAATTGCATATACTGATACACAAACACAACAGCTGCGTTGTTTGTTTCAGGCATTTTTTTTTTTTTAACATCTTCCTCAACAAATTAATTCAAGAGATACATTTACAGTGTTATTAGAAGCAAATTCCCCTGCTCTATTGTAAAAAACAAGCAAAAAACCCCAACCCAGGCACTTCTTTTTCCCTCATTATAAAGAGAACAGTTTTTTAGGACTTTTCCTGCTGTTCTAGTTTAGCAATACCTAGGAATGTCAACTATGCTTTTGTTGGCTTTCTTGGCGACCTCTGAAGACACATACAGGGGACGGTTACACTTTTATAAAGTATGACTATTGTAGTTTTTAATTTTGACATGCTCTGACTTCAGTAACATACTTTTAAAAGCAACATCAAGTAAATCAAAAGAGCTCAGCACACTGATAAAAATCCGTTCTTTTTATGGATTTCTTTTAAATCACTAGGTAGGAAACTTATGCTGTAAGCCAAGGATTTGCAGGTTTTCTTGATTAAGTGTAAAAGTGCAAAAGGGGAAAATTAAATGTAGATGGAATTGAGGCAAGGTGTTTTTTACAACTGTAAGTAAATTTTGCAGCTTTCCTGTGCAGAGAAATGCATAGACTGTTGGTCTAGGAAGAAATTTATAGTACGCATCACTGCTTTAGAAGTTGGGCTTGGAGCCGTGCTGAGTCAGGAACATGTCAAAAGAAACACCCAGTTTTATATAAGTCATAAACTGTTTCCTCAGGTAGAACATTATACGATTAGAGAAATAAAGAACACCTAGCCATTAAAAGCATAGTGAAGGTATTAAGGTACTTAATTATACTGGTCACAGACCGTCATTCCATAACTTGGATCTATCAAATCAAAGACAAACATGCCAGCCTCACCAGATTGTACATGCCACTAGAGTCTTTCCAATTTTTCAGTATGTTACTTGAATTAATTACTTTTATGCCAACTACTTATCACTGAATAAGGCCAGCAGAAAACATTTATTTTCTTCATAAAATTCTAATATGCAAAAATGCTTATTAACCAAACAAGTTAGCTCACAACACATGCTAAATCATTATGATTACAGATTTGTATCAGTTAAATAAGAAACAGATACCAGCTGTTAATTTTTAAATTTCTTCCAAGAACTTGAAGAATACCAAACTCCATAATAAGAACAATGCTTGGATGGGCACAAAGGGGATCAGTGAGTGTAGAGCTAATTGCTTAGACAAAGATTAAAAAAACCCATGTAAGACAATTCAATGACAGTGACTCAGAAAAAAAAGGATGTGATTCTACCACATTCAATTTTTTTCTTGGTCATCCTCTTCTGTCCTCAAATTCCTCTCCTTTTTCTTAACCACACAGAGGGTGTATCTATTAGCAGCAAATCTTAAGACAGATTCTCTTTTTTTTAAAAGCAGTCTTTTAACAGTCTTTCTATGGTTTATGTTACCACTGATATTCCACCATCTATTGGACAGGTCTGTGGTATTTGCTTTTGTTTTTCCTGGTCTGAAGCAATGATTTTTCTCCTATAAAACCAGATGACGGAATTTACTTTGTCACGTGTCACACTGTACTAATTTTTTCTCAGTGTTTCTCTTCCTTACACCTGTCTTGGCTCATTTACTTAACTTTCCACAGCCTCGTTCACATTTAAATCTTGTATGTTTGGAACAAAATGAAATCTTAGTGCTTCAAAGTGCATGTCCTTGAGAATTTTCTTTAGACCTTAGCAGTTAAATTTGTGCAAAAGAACACTATGTGAGTAGACTGCAGCCATACAGCCTTTCAATAAAGTATTCTAATGGTACTTAGAATACAGTGTCATTTGACCATTGTCTCAGGTTCCTTCCAAGTTACAGCTAATGTGACTGTAAACTTAATTACAATGCAAAAAAATATTCTTAACCTACAACACTTTGTCAGAATGGCCAGAGTGGATTTTCTCCTGACAAAGGAGAAAAACTGAAAAAATAAAACGTTGCTTCATCTTCTGGAACAAAATAGAAAAATAATCAGAAAAAAGTTAATGGAAAAATCTAAGAAAGAGTGCAGAATAGGTGGGTATATTCAATAAAAAGAAAGAAGAAAAATTCCTTTGTGATAAAAAACAGCTAAGGAAAACATGGGAATCAGTTCTGAAAGACTTCTATAAATCCCCATTTAAAAAACTTACTGTTTTTACTTGAAGAGATCTTAACAGGTTCAACACAGAAATCATAGACTACCTGACTAACATAGGAACATCCTTTCTCTAATCTTTAAAAGTCCATTTTACATGATAATTCTAGCTAAAAATTGCCCATTGAAGGGACAGGCTGAATTTTGATCAAGTATTTCTTTTACATGTCTTCATGAAACAACTAGTTTGTACTGTCAGTCATTAGTAACATAAAGCAACAGCCCCATTATATATATATTTCCGTTTCTTTTGACTGTATCATTTCATTCTAAGTAAAAACATAGTGATTATTATGAGATTCATCTAGCCCAATAACCTGTTTCCAAGATTAGTCAAACCTCTGTTCTGCATTCACTGTATGGCAAGAACTTTGGAGCTATGTCTTGAAAGGTTTTAATATTAGTGTCTGTGCTCCAAACAATAAAAGGCTTTTAAGCCTCATCTTCTGAAGGGTTAAATTCACCTCTGAAGAAAGTAAATCAGTGAGATTTGCAGGCATTGAGCATCTTAAAGCCAAGTCCTTTAGGTTGAGGTGCTCTTTTTTTAGTTTGACATGCTTTTTATATAGTACCCATTACTTGGGTTGACCATCAATTTAAGGAATAAAAAAACAACAAACAAACAAATGGAAAACCCAAAACTAAGCAAACCCCCTCCAAGTCTCATATTTTGTACTGCAAAAATAAAAACAGAAAGAGTAACTTCTGACAGTGAGGACAGCTTAGATTTTGAAAATTTCTGGATGCCATAAAAGTACTCAGACAAAACAATTTTTCTTTTACCACCTCAATCCTACCTCCAAAAAAGTGACTATTCATGCAGCACTCTACATACTTTTAGAGGGTCAGATGAAAAACATCCAGACTGTCAACCTCATCCTGACACTGGTGGAGAAATCTAACCAGTTTCACAAGACATCAGTGTTGTTACCTGTGAAAGCAGCACTTTGCAACACTAAGTAATGGACACCCCAATCTGACTCAAAACATTAATCTCTTATTCATCTCATTTGTGTTGCCTCTCTGTCCTACTTTAAATAGTGTATTTGTCTAACTACAAAACAAAGCTTTCAACAACTATGTCACTTTAGGTTATATCCCTGAATCGCCAGATGTGGCTTTACTATCAAGTGCTTCCAAGCCAAAACATCACTGGCCTGCATGGTAGGGAAATACTTTAGAATCGTCCGCCCCCAGCTATTAGAATAGGAACATTAGTCTTACTTCATTAATTTTTGTTTTTTGGCAGAGTCTTTGAAGCTTCTGAATTCCTCTCCTTCTTTAATCTCAAAAAACTGAGGTTTCAGTAATGTTTGCTGATCCTCCTTGAACCTTTCCTGCCGCTTTAGTTTTTCCTCTTGGCGTAAAAGCTTGCGCTGTTTCCTGACCTCTTCAACCCAGCCTTTTTCATCATCTGAACTCTCAGAGCTTTCTGCATCACTTGCTTTTCCTTCTGGTTCTTCCTCCTCTTCCTGCAGACAAAAATAGTATAAAATAAGAAGTCATCAACTAATTTTCCTTTCAAACCATTCCTGCAATTAGAGTACGTGACAGCTTTTACATAGATACAGCTGAAGAAAACTAAAACCAGTAACAGCAAATGAAGCTGAAAATACATTACAAGGTTGTTATTATCTACATATTTTATGTTTTTCAAACCTATATTCATGCAATATTGTTCAAATCTAAAAACTAGATTAAAGTTATACATTACACTTAATTACTGTAGGTGATAAGACATTCTTGCATTGCCTCCATCTTTCCGGGGTGAAGTCTGAATGCTTGAAACAAAGGAAAACAAAATATGGAATTTTCTTAATCCACATGAAAAATATTATACCTGTCCTTGTGCTTCCAGTTCCTCTAAGATCTTTAGCTTCCTCTTTCTTTTCTCACTTATCTTAGAAACAAGTGGGTTGAGTAGCCTAAATTCTTCACTCTGCTCATCCACCTGGAAATCTGGATTCTCAAACATGACCTTAAAACGATCATCTTTAAGAAGGCTGGGCAAATTCTGGAAAAGAAGCAAAGCATGAGCAAGTTAGACAATTCTGAAACAGACATTAATAAAATAAGTAATACTTTTTTCAATTAAACAAAATTCAAAACCAGCTTATGAAATGCCAGTTGCTTTATCCTTCCAGGTCAAAAAAAAGTCAAGATTTATGTTTGTTGTACTTTTACAAAGATCATTAAAGTTACCTGTAAGCAAGAGGATTTCAATACATACTACAGTCACTTTAAATACACAATCAGTAATATTTTTGAATGTATGTTTCTCATACATTCAGCCAGCAAGTCTGGAGACATGTTATCTATTGACTGATCAGCAGTACCTCCAAGGCAAATATGTTGCCTGACAGGGGTGATTCTATAACATGTAAAACAAATTATCAGGGTAAATGTCTTTACGCACTGGTACTATTGTTTTATTGTAAATACTTAAGAGGAAATGTTCCTATACATATTGTAACACTTTTTCTTCACTACCTTCACACATGTAATGGAAAAGGCAGTTTTATTCACGTCAAGGTAAAATGAACTCAATATAAATTTTGCTATTGGTGAATTAGGCATAGTTCAAGCTACAAATTCAACTCAGGTGAAGACCAGTTGTTGTCATTTTAATATAATTGCATTCATAGCTTTTATTATAAAAAGCTGATATTTTAACATTGCCAAACTTATATCAGCATGTTAATCCCACCACAGAACTAAATATTCATTGCCACTTCAGAAAGGGAGGGTGTGACTATGAATACAGAAAAGGGTAAGTGTAAATTTCAAACACAAAACTGACACAAATGTATGACTTTCAGTCAAAAATTCAATCTCAAAGCCTGAAATAAATTGCTTAATGTAACACTCTAATGCCGTTTCATGAAAATAACCAGAACTTGCATTTTTATGTATACTCTGTTCAGTCCACTTAATAACACAAACTCTGTGTGTACTCTGAGACAAATCAGTCCCCATTTTATGAACTCTCATTTTCATTGTAATATTTGCTTAAGTCTACACTTAAGTTTCACCACCATCACCTACTTTTTCAGTAGTTCGTGCTTCTTATAAACCTAACACACAAGATTACATTAGGTGCCACATGCAGCTAATGCCAGCCTTTCACAAATGCTACATTCCTGTGAGAATGAGCACCTGTGAAGTGCTACCTATAAAAAGCCTGTTCTCCCATTTGATATTAAACATTAACCCATTTCTTCTGCTACACTTCTCTTAAGACAAAAATGGGTTATTTTTAACACCAGGAAGAATTCCTGTTGCATAACAGCAAAACATTTCAGCTAATCTATAAAATATAGTTCATTGTATATACAAATAAAGGCAACTATATCTTTAGTTTCATAGATAACATCTATCCTGTCATAGTCACCACCAAAATACCAACAAATGCAAACAGGTCTTGTTTGAGCAGCCTTAGTATTGACTCTGCATTAACCAGTTTCTGGAGTCTTACAAAGCTCGTATCATCTTCACAGGAAGTATTTCCTAATTTTTAGCTTTAAGTTACTACATGGTCTTTTTTGTGCTGCAGCTACAGTGAAGTCCACCTTAAAGCCACCTATCAGAGTAAGTTATTTATGAGAAACAGAAACAATGAACTTTGAATCAGTTTGGCCAAACAACAACAACAACAAACCTGCAAGCATTGCTATTTCTATGCTCTAGGTTAGAGAAGTCTCTAATGCAAGACCTCACCTTCTGTTTTCTTTTTCTAGTAATCTGTTGTTCTTCTCCTTCTTCTTCAATCAGTTTGAGTGCAAGTTCTTTATTGACTTTTGGAAGTTTCTAAAAAGAGGAAAGCAATTACTCAATAAATTAATCTTTTACACATGCAACCTACATGCTTTACACTTATAAGTGTGGTGAAGAGAGAATTCTTATTCATCCTCACAACTCCTGCTGAAAAGCTGCTTGACTGATTTCAAATATTTCTAGGTACTAGTAAAGCAACAGCACTCAGAGAATATTTAAATAGAACTTGTCTATAATTTTTAACTTGAAATGCATGAGCTTCAGTACTATAAAAGCAATTGCTTCTCTTCATAGGGTGAACAAATTCAATCTAAAAAGCTACTAGTTATAAATACAATACAATTTTCATGTATCTCTTTCCAGAGTATCACATTTTAATGACTTAAGTAATTTAGTTTCATGACAGAAGTAGAAATTGAAAGTTGTACTAGCGGGTTAACTGCTCAAGTGGCAAATGTGTTTAGAGCTTCTCTTTTATGGTTTGGTATCGGTCTTTTGGAATCACACGCATGGGAATTTTATGATTCCATTCAAAAAAATTCTATGAGTTGTCTCTCTAATGATAAACAGAATCAAATCCTAAGTCATTACACCTCTAAGATACACTTGAGAATATATTACTATTAACGAAGAGTGTTCCCAGGAGTATACTAATTGTTTATAGGATTTACCTTTAGTTGAACTCTCTGTGCACGTGTTTCTTCTATCTTCTGCCTTATTTTCTCTCTTCTGTATTCTTCATAGGCAAAGGGGTTGGCCATCATTTTTGCCTTTGAACAAGTAGGAAGAAGTAAAAAGAAAATACCATTGGTATGGGACACAGTCTGTTATTTGTAGGGAAAAAAAGCCCAACCAAAACAAAAATCACATAGAGAAAAAAGAAAGTCCCGCCATGTATATTTTATTGTTAATAAAAATTGGCAAGGATCAGCCTCATCTACCTTGTGATAAAGTCTTATGTCCATGAAAAAGCCATGCATATATGCTCTGAGCAACGTTGATCCAATGAGATGAGCAAGACCTGGGGAAAAAAGTTCCAGAGGATTTCAAAGAGCTTTCATATATAGAGAACTTCTACTCCAAGCTAGCCACTTCAGTTGCGATTCAAGACAAACAAGCACTGCCAATGCAACATATCAATCTGTCACACCCATCACATCAAGACCAAGCAAAACCACAAAAATGAAAAACAAAAAAACAAACAAACAAACAAACAAAAAACACACACACAAAAAAAAAAAAAAACAACAACAAAAAACCCCCAACACATTGGCCTGAAAGAAATTTAAGTTTCTTCAAAGCAACCAGATCTGGCTTTTTTCCCTTAATACATGTTACTGAGCACTTTTAAAAAATGCCCACATGCACTACGCTCTACAGAAGGTTGCAAAGAAAAATTCCAGACTATTTTAAGTCCATAGGTTTTTGTCAATCTCTTTTTTCAGTGTGATAGAGAATCATTTTTAATTAAAGAGCTTTGCCTTGGGTCAAATCCAACTCTCACAGTCAGCGTTAAATTAAGTAAACTGGAGCAAAATACTGCAATCAAAACATGTAATGGACAGGAAAAGGTCTAACTACCTTGGTTACCTTCTCTGCTGTATAATTTTCAGCATTCCAACTCCTTGAAACTGTGTTTCTATTAGCCCTACAATGATCTGTATTTTCTGGAAATTACTACATTCAAATAGGACAGCCTCTGGGAGGTTTTACTGTGAGTTCCAACATTATTTTTGAGGTGCTCAAATACGTTTTGAAATCTAAACCAACCTCTTCCTATGCCTTCCATACAGTGTCTGAAAGCACAGACAACAGATTCCTAGACATATTCAATCAGCAAATATCAATCACCTTCCTGGAATAAAAATCTGAGAAACACAAGTATCTAGTATTGCACTGGTTGGAAACAAAAGGAGACATTGGTCTGGAATACTAATAATCAAGAAGACTAGAGGAAACTACCGCCAGTGAATTTCTAACAGTGCTCATACATCATATGGGAATCACAAAACTTACATGTGTGAATAACAAAAAACTGATCAAAGAAGTCAGCTAAAGAGCATATCCAGTTTTACCTAAATTTTCAAGGTCTTTTCTGGTAACGAATTTGTAATCGTCATAAACTGTGCTCTCTGGGTTCTCTTCCAGTTCTTCAGTCAAGTTGTCCAAGAAGGAGCACCATTTTGGGGCAGGTCCTAAAACCTGTGGGTATTATGGAAAGTTATAACATCATATATTAGTACAGAAAAAGCAATTTACGCTCTTGGCTACTGTGCTGTAATGGAACAACAAATTAATCCCACTACAGACCTTAAGAACAGCAGTTAGAGAACACAAACCTATTTCTTACATTACCAATAAAGAGTACTGTAGATTACGTATTATTTTAATTCAGGTCATTTAAGTGTTATTTTAATCAGGTCATTTGAGACCAACTAGTCTACAGGTTTCAAGTTTAACTGTTTCAAGCAGTCCCAGTCTGATTAATTTATTACAAGCTCAGAGCCAAACATTTTAGATAAAATTACAAACTAATGTCACTAGATAGCAACTAATCTGTAAAGTGCTGTTGGATCTTGAAGCTGTTAGGTTCACTACACAATTATGTTAAATCCTATTTTGCTCTATTTATTTTAATTAAAACATCACAGGTATACTTCATGTATTTTTATTCAAGGATAAACTCAGACTGTATGAACAGAAAATGGGAAATACTGAAAAAACTTGCATATTTCCACCATGAGGCAAAGGATTTATTTGCAGAATATCGCGTAGCACTATCAATGTATTTTTCCATATAAGCTTCCTCCAATTTCCCAAGCTAACAAACCGTCTCCCTTTACTTTTCCCTCTTGCTGTTCTGATTGGAAAATCCTCTCTATCCTGACGTAAACTCTCAACTGTTCCAGCACTATTATTTTAGTGAGTTAGCTGAATGGAAAAATCCAACACTACATTTTTCTCTCTAGGAGCAAATCAGTGGACATTTTCGAACATTAAGTAACCAGTTAATTCCTGTATGTGGTACTTTTAATGATGTTCCTGATTTGTTTGCTAAAAATTACATTAAAAACTCTGCAGTATATATGACTATAGGAATGGTTGTGATTTAACAACATTTTAAGATCCTATTCAATTATGTAAAAAAACTAGAAGTGATTATATATATATATAATATAGTTTGTTTTAACATGATTGTGTGCTAACAATATGAGATCATGCTGTTAATTTAAAAAGTATGTTTCGGTTCATTCAAAAGTATTTTATTGAAGACAACTACACATACAGAAATGCAAAATTGTGTTCTAGACCATAACATTCTACTCATACTCTAGCCTAGACAATGTTTTATTCTAGACCACTATTGTCTCTTTATTAAATATGATTTATCTTCCTAAGATTTCAGCCCTAGCTGAGAATCATTACAAGCCAAATGAAAAATTGCATTTTTACAGTGCTGCATATTTCATTTCAATTACTAAGAGCTTCCAAGGAAATACCCAAGATGTCACTTACAGGAAAGACTTTACCTATTTAATTAACAAAATCCCCATGTCTGCTCCAGGAATAAATTATATAAAGCATTCAAACTGATTTCTTGCCAACATTACAGAAGCTTTTGTCTCCATCTTGTCTCATCCAGACTTTAATTTTTGATTTCCCCCCAAACCCACTTCTTTAAATGCCAAGCTTTTATACGAATAAGAAAGCAGTCTAGATCTATTGTATGACTTCATGCCACTCAAGAATGAGTTATCTGTCCTTCATTACCAGACCATCAAAGCATGACTGGGATGGAGGAACGTTCACTTAGGTTTACTGATAATTTTGTTTTGGATAAAGCTGTTTGCCCTTCTTATAAAAAAAAACAAAAAAAAACAAAAAAAAAAACCAAAAAAACCCCCACACCAAACCCCACAACAATAAATTGCTTACTAACTAAACAAAACTTCTCTTGTAATAGAAGTACAAGTTTCTCTGCTGAAGATTATTAAAGAATGCTCGATTCATATCCATTCCCATTTAATAAAAAGTTCCCCTTCATTCCATCTTGCTGGCACAGCATGTGAAGACCTCTACTACTCCAATAAACCTTTTCTTCACTTCCACATCTATGCTCAAGCCTTACAAAGTGGACATTAGTCATCAGAACTCAGGCCACTGCAACGAGTCAGGGCAATCCTCCAATGGGATCATGATTTATGTAAATCCTTGCATGAGTAACTAAAGCAGAAGTCTCACAAATGAGGGAAAACAGTTTTTCTCCTCTTCAGCTTGGCTCCACTCACTGTTCCAAGTACTCCTATACTCAAAATCTGATATTGAGACTAAAATCTTTCATGGGATGTAATCTGTGCCATGAAACACAAAGCCAAAAGCCTGATTATTCATAATTTGTGGAGTGAGTTGGACGATCAGATCACAGAAAACAAAGTGGGGGAAATGAGATAATTAATGGAACAAAATAGTGGCAGAATACCAGGAAAAAATAGAAAGTCCAACCATTATTCAGATTTCACACATAAACTGACAAAGGAAAACCCTACAGAGATGTCTGTGTATATTTTATTGCCTTATTTCCCTCTCTGAAACCACTTGCCTACCTCTTCTAGGACATCGTAGGAGCTTTCCTTTGTACACTAAAACTGAACACTTTTTAAAGCTTAGGAAGAAATTTAAAAATAGAAAAAGCAAAAAATACCAGCCACAATGATAAAATCATAAAATCATAAACAAGAAATGTCCTTCTTTTGCAACAGTAATTCTTCGCAAAATTTAAGTGCTACTGCATATTGCAGAGTTTAATGCTCTAATGTCTTAGTATGAGGATAATTTTAAGAGCACTCTGAAATGGCAGGCTCCATTATTCCTGTGCCCAGGTACAAATGCAACAATTGAGAGGGTTGGTCTGCCCTGGGCCTCCAAGGACAAGGTGGGATAAGTGAAACTGTCCTGTCCTCCTCCCCAGTTCATGAGTTTCCATGCAGCAGCACAGGTAGGACCCCTTGGCGCTCCTGTCACCACCTCAGAGTGGCGTGCAGTCCCTGTTGAGACCATCAAAACAGCCACAAAGCTGTGGAGTTTGGGTAGGTCAATCAATATGCTTGTCAATCTACCATACCTAAGGGAGAAAAATGCACTGGAATTCATAGCAAGAATAAGAAAAGGTTATTGAGGCAGGCAATTGCATACAACTAAAGTGACAGATTTGACTTTTACAATATTTGTGATATACCAAATAGGTTTTCTCCACAAGTTTTAGTAAAGTTGCACACAGCTCATGGGAAAGCCAATATTAAATGAGTGCACATCTACTCTCGGCTTTTATTCAAATGCTTCTTAGGGCAGGAAAACCAGACCTCCTGTAGTGGGTTGACCCTTGCTGGACACCAGGTACTTACAATATCTCTCTCCCCTCTGCAACTGGACAGAGGACAGAAAATATAACAAAGGGTTCAGGTGTTGAGGTAAGGACTGGGAGAGAGATCACTCAATCACCATCATGGGCAAAACAGACTCAAAGTGGGGTATCAGTTGAATTCATTACTAACACAGTCAGAGCAGAATGAAAAGTAAAGTAAATCTTAAAAACACTGTCCCTCCACCCCAAGTTCTACCTCCCCGCCACTAGTGGTGCAGGGAGACGGGGAACAGTCAGTGCAATGGTCAGTTCATCACAGGCTGTTTCTGCCTCTGCTCAGGGAGAGGAGTCCTTCCCCTGCTCCCCAGGGGATCCCTCTCATGGGACACCAGCCTCCACGAACTTCTCTAGTGTGGGTCCATCCCACAGGGAAGTTCTTCACAAACTGCTGCAACGTGGGTCCCATTCCACAGGGTGCAGTCTTTCAGGCACAGCCTGCTCCAGTGTGGGCTCCCCACAGGGCCACAGGTTCTACCAGAAAACCCGCTCCAGCATGGGCTCCTTTCCCCATGGGTCAGCAGGTCCCTGCTCCAACACGAGTCCTCCCACGGGGTCACAGCCTCCTTCAGGCATCCACCTGCTCTGAGGTGGGTTTCCTCCACGGGCCCAGGTGGATCTCTGCACTCCCATGGTTCTCCATGGGCTGCAGGGGGCCATCCTGCTTCACCACGGTCTGCACGGGAACCTCAGCTCTGGCACCTGGAGCACCTCCTTGTCCTCCTTCTCCGCTGACATTGTTGTTCACATGTTCTCAACTACTTTTCTCTGGCTACAACTTTCATCTGCCCCATAACTTTTTTTCCCTTCTTAAACGTTTTGTCACTGGGGTGTTACTGTCATTCCTGACAGGCTCAGCCTTGGCCAGTGGCACATCTGTCCTGGATCCAGTTGGCATTGGCTCTACCAGATATGGGGGCAGCTTCTCACAGAAGCCACTCCTGTAGCCCCTCCACTACCAAAAACCAGCCACAGAAACCCAATACAGCTCACCAACAATGACAGAACCACTGTTCTTGCTGTTTCATTACTGTGTTTTCAGTAGGATAACTGCTTCTTGAGACAATTTCTGCCAGTTGCTGCTCAAAGTCAAGAATACTGCTTTGCAAATATTTTTGCCTATCAACAAAGGAGCCTCACCTGCAGGCTGGGCCCTGCCAGCACCAAGTGGGTGGGATGCTCCATGCTCTGCTCCCCTCCCAGCACTTTCCTCCTTCACCAACCGGAAATAGCAGCCCGGAGGTGACCGAAGCATGGTTATCCCCCAGTGTCCCACCACCACACTGCAAGACAGAGTCATGGGTCATGCGGGTCCCCTCGTCCCCACAGCGAGCCACACAGCCAAACTTACCACTACAACACACCAGTAACACAGACTCCTCACCACAGCCTTTCATCTTATTTTAAACCACCAGAAGTAAAAATGAGGACTTCATAATTACTAGCATTGGGCTATCTAATGTCAAATTTTATTTAGTACACGTTAAGACTTTAGACACAGAAACACAGAATATTACGAGTAGTCCAACCTACAACTAGTAGAAACCAACCCAAGGTCAAACTGCTCAAAAATGGAAGAGGAAAGCGTTGACAGAAAAATATTTTTTAAGTATTGTAAAATAACTTCAAAAAATCACAGGTCTTTGCCTTCTATTCTACAAGATGTTTGATCTTAAAGGCTCGTAGCACCACAAATCTTACATGGTACAGCAATGTTCTTATGGCCATGCCTAATTCCTGAGCACTTCTGCAGAAAATATCATCTTGTATTGATCTGTAATTTCCCTGAAATTAATGAACCCTCGGACAGCATAGGTATTATTCCCAGCCTACGACAGATGTTTCTTGTTTTCACTCTGAAACACCAGACAGTATTTGTACACTTTTAAATGGCACTCAATAATTTGACAGTCAGCTCTGCAGAGCCCTTATACCCATAAAAAAAACTGTCCTAATTCTAACTAGCATTAAACATGCTCAACAACTTAAAAGAAGCCCAGAATGTGTAGAAACTTCCAGAGTCAGATGTCAAGAGATTTAAATTAAATGATTTTGAATGCACATACAGACAAGCATTGTTACATATCTGTTTGAAGATTTCTGAGACCAGTTCTACAGGAGCAAACCAAACAGTTGCTCTTTTCTTCTCAGTGACTAAAAACAGGTTCTAAAATCTGTTCTTAAACAGTAAGTCCCTGGAAGATTTCATACAAGGCAGTGATAAACTCTTCAACAGTAAACAAGATGTCAAAATATGTTAAGACTCAACAGCCAAAACTCCTCCCACTCTTCACTGATTACTTTAGCAATCAAAAAAATGCAAAATGTTCACAGACAGCATTAAGCAGATCTGAAAATAATTCACTAGAATTTGAAAAGTTTAGGCTGTCTGAATTCCCTCTAGAAGACTAACTTAATGTATGTGAATATCATTCAACCAAAGAGTTCCACAGGTTTGGAAAGCAGATTATCTGATGTGGCTGTACAAGACAGCAACACACAGTTTAACGGGAACTCCAGCTTCACAAAAATTAACTCTACCATACCACAGTTATACAGTTAGTAAAATAAGTAAAATAAACATTAAAGTACATCATATCACTGCTCTTTTGTATTTCAGAAATAAAACCTTCTTTCAAAAATCTTCCAACTGTTTGTTGCGGTACCTTCTAAAGATTTTAAGTTAGACTAAGACCGTTACCAGGCAGCAAAAATGTACTAATTAAATCATTCACTGCCATACTATTTGAATAATGGTAATTACAACAAAACCAGCATATTTTTAAGGCCTTCAACAGAGCTCTAGGTACAGTGTATTGTGTAAAATTATTAATGACTGAGTGGAGACCTTTTGTACAATGTGCATGCAAACTATAGTAAGTACAGTGAAAGCTGCAAGGAGGATTTCTAAGACAGCAACACTTGCAAGAGAATATAAATATACACAAAGTTATCACACCAACTCTATAAATTGGAGGTTAGTTAAGCATCACAGGAATGTGACCCCTGACCAGCCTTTTAAATGGATATAATGGGGAACAACTGACAACTGATTTTCAGATAAATCTGAAATATTCCAGAAAAATATTATACAATCTGATTGCCTGTGATAAGATGGGACTCCATGATCCAAGGAAGCTCCTCTATTTCTCTGTTCCCACTAAAAAAACAAAACCAAAACCTAAACTTAAAGCACTTACTTTTTGACTATCATTTCTTTAAATTAAATATATTTTATACATATGACTCAATGACTTCATATTATATTTACCTATAAGAAACAAAAATAATTCTTTGGAGAAGACAAATAATAAAATCTTAGTTTTACTTTTTCTTTTTTCTTTTTTTAACAAAATGGCACATTATAAAGCATTTTAAACCTTTAACAGGACACATCTGCTGGAGAAAACAAATGCACACCTATGCACACATATTCTCAGCTTCAATCAAGCCATTTAACAGAAGGAGATTACAGAAGGTCTAATAAGGGAGGGAAAAAAAAGAAAAGAGTGATCCCCAGGGTGTGGGCAGTGATTGAAACATGAAATTGTATTTTAAACATAATTAGCTCCCTAATTCTATAGCCAAGTTTAATTAATGCAATTACATGAATTATTAATTACTATTCATTTTAAGAGCACTTTTTTCAAGGTTTTGTTCTCTAATTTTAAGAATTACACAGATCTCAATATTTAGTGACTTTGAAAAGTTTCCATCTAGATGTATTGAAAAATCAAGAGAACAAAGAATGTTTTGTTGCACCTTATTAAGAGTTAACATTAAATCAATTTGTAATTGGTAACTCTTAAAAAAACAGATGGATTATTTCTACTTTGTACATGTGAAAAGCTGCAGCTCTTCATTCTTGTTTCTATGCTTTTGACCTTCAATCATAAGCAGCCCAAGAGTTTCAGGGAGCCCAGATCAGCTCTTAATAGAAAGGAGCCTTGGGATCACATTATCTTGTTATGTTTCTATCTACTAAGTTTCCATATACAGCATTTTCCTTAGCAACCAAAGTGCTCCAAACAATTT
Organism: Xenops minutus; assembly: GCA_035221455.1. NCBI lineage: Eukaryota > Metazoa > Chordata > Aves > Passeriformes > Furnariidae > Xenops > Xenops minutus. Next base: position 101,802,264 of record JAWWEE010000105.1, read on the forward strand.
GTCATTTTGAATTCTGCCATTCTTTTATAATCTTCTTTCTTCCTATGAATGCTCTACAGTCAACTCCAACTATGTTCTGTTAATCTGATGAGTAATTCTATTTAATGCACCAAATAAAATTCTTTAATTCTCTACATTAAATTGGTTTGGGGAACAAACTCCAAACAAATCTCCCATATATTTTTCATCTGTTCATGCTTTCAATCACCCTACATCATACGGTATAGATTTGGTGCTTTAACAGACATCAAGTAGTTCACTGGAATACAGGCAAGACCAAGAGAGACCAAAAAGCACATTCATTCTTTTTGGCATACTACTGACAACAGCATCACAGTTGGTTTTAAGCCCACACACTCATAAATTTCACTGAACTATACAATGAATTGGCTCTTTCTCTCATCCTAACTCCAGCACATCCAGACATTTTTGGCAGATTCATTAATAAGAGAGTTGGATAGTTGGTTTTCCTACCTTTCACTGTGCTATGGAAGCTGCCAAATCAACTATTTGGAAGTTTTACTCCTTGATAAAGTAAATGTTGCTTTTAAGATCTTCCCAGTATTAAATAAAAACTGCTGCAGGAACTTGCATGCATCTTCTAGGAATGAGATACTAAATCTTTCTGCCCTGGTAGTTATCAGATAGTAAGTATTTCTTTTTCTAATTCAAGCAGTTTGGCTTTATAGTGGTGGGGTTTTTTTTAATCTCATATTCTCTGATCTGACATTACAGTCAGTTAACCAGTCACAGGTCTGCTCTCACTGTGAATATTCTTGCTGAAGTCACCATCTGTTGAGGGAGACAATGGTTGAGTTGCTCATAATGTTGGGAAAAAATGCCCTCAAGATAGGAACAGCAAATGGTTTCTCAGCAAATAAAGTTACTCCTTAAAACTGTAAAGAAGATTACCAAAATAGCTCTTTTCCTCACAAGACAGGACAGAAAAGGGACACTTGTCAAATCATCTGTGACATACCAACCGTGCCATTAAGAGTAAGGAGTCTGATGCTTTCACAAATGCCCCTATCATGTTCTCACATGCTGATACACATAAATGCCAAACACTTCATCAGTATTGCTATGGATATTTTATCATACTCCCTACAGATTTTAAATCTTTAGGCAACTGCAGTTAAGAATGTGAGGTCAGAAAAATAGACTGAAACTTGAAGAACCCTTTATTTTCACATGAAGTCAACTATTCAAATGAAGCTCAAAAGGTAAAAGGAGAGTGGCTTCTCAAAGCACGTGTTACAAGCATGACCTGCTAAAAGCACTTTCCCAAAAATATCAGCTGGAAATTAATCAAAAGTGCCTGAAAGTCTGTTCTTATTCTAAAACAGCAGCTCCTATAGCATATCTGCTGTAAAAATAGAGGCACTTAGGTAAATACTGTGCAGTAAGTTCACTTCAGAGTTTTTATTCACCAATGACCATTTGCTGACCATCTGTTTCTTTACCCATAAAGAGAAAAAGGTGCAGATCAGGTATGACCAGCTGATCAGCCTCACTGACAATAAAAGGCGGAAATCATATTTTACTTTGGCCATCCACACTTCCCATTCCCTACCATATCTGACTAAGTGCTGTTACCAATGCCTTTGCATAGGTTCTGGTACTCATTAGAACCTTCATGAAGCCAATTTACTGTTCATTGACTCAGTGCCACTGAGCCAGCAGACCCCTCCTCACAAGTGACACTATTGCCACAGTCTACATGGTCCGACAACCCCCCCCTTCCCCCCCCCCCACTATCACAATACTCTTCCAAAAATTAATCCCTCACAAAGCTCCCCCCTTGCATTGTGACACAATTGTGACTGCAGGGGTGACAGACAAGGTAATGCCAAGTGGGAGACTTCATAACTACCTCAGCCTTCCTTTTAAACAAGGAAAGAACTTCTACACACCTTCTAACTGTTCCAACTTGTTCAGAAATCTGTTTCTCAAAAACACAGTGGCACTTCTTGCAATACTAAGGAAATAGGCCATCAATGGATGACACTTCTACCAATAGAGATGAGAGTAACACATGCATTAATTCTATTAAGTACACAATAGCCTCTGATGGCAACCTAAATTAACAAGAACGAACCACGAAAAATAAGCCAGAAATACAAAGTCCCGACAAGTCCCCTTCTCCATTTCTCTGATGGGACAGGAAAATTTCTTCATTGTCACATTGTCTGGGGTCTTGCCTCTCATGCTACTAAGTGGCTGCGAACAAGGCTTTCATAGCACAAGCCAGATGCCATGAACTGTTACAGCATAAGTATCTTTAAGTTTTGTTTAAATGACTTTACTTGTACTTGATTGTGACCCATATTTTAGGGAAATTTACGGGACATAAAGGTAATGGCAAATCCAGCTGTATGTCTACCTAATGTAACTGAAAAACTACTGGAAATCTAGGAATGTGTGAGTTTCTAATAACTCCCTACTGTTGCAGCTTATTTGCTTTTTGCAAACCTGGGAGGAAGACTTCTCTGTGAGTTTATACAACTACTGCCAGACAACACAAAAGGAAGGAAAAGCAACTACCTGCTGGGAAGGTGCAACTCCTCCAGACAGATAATGAAGATAAGCACAGCATAAACCAACCTCTTTGCAGAGCATAATGCTAGAGAGGAGAAACTTTATATAATTTATGAAATAATTTTGAGTAGGAAACATATTTCAAATAAATATTTGAAAGCTTTCACATATGTGATGGTTTTATTTACCTCTCAGGTTTCTGTGATAGAAATCTTAAATCTTCATATCTCTTATTATTTCTGCATACAATAGTCATAACACATTTGATTCACTACAGAGTGCAGCACAGATGACAATACAGATAACCCTCTGCTTTCAAATATAATAAAGACTTAGTTGAAATTAGCACAGAGAAGATTCTCATGTGCTTTGTCTTTTCTGATTCAAAAGCTAAAAAAGACACTAGTTCTTATTAAGGGCTGATAGACCATGGTACAGTACAAAACTTTCTTTCAGCAATTACGGATTTTCATTACCTGTGATAGCTTCTCTCTTCACTAACTGAAGCTGGTGGGGGCATCTCTAAATTTTCAGAAATCAAGTAAAGAATAGATGGCCAAAGGAAAGAACAAGTGCAATTTCTTTCAGATATTCAAGGCATAAATAAAGAGAAGCACATTCCCCCCTGAAAACTGGAACTCAAGAACAGAGGGTCCATTACTACCAATTGCTCAGTAACAGTCACAACACTAAAACATGTGAGTCTTCTATCAGCGGTCAGAGCTGATATAATTCCATACAACTTCTACTTTTAAGTTTTCTCCTGTGCCCTATGAAGCATATGATGTAAGTTATAAGCAAGGATGAACTTAACATTCGGCATGCTGCTGCTGTCCATTCACAAAAAAATGAAGTGCTGCCCAGCATACTATGAGACACAACAGCATTGAGCAGGATTCATGCACCCACATAATCCATACGTGATGTCAAAGTACTATTTCATCAGCACCAAAAAACATCTAAAACAAGTTTTACAGGAAGATAAAAATTACTGCACATTGGTGTTTTCCTTCTAAATACATGTGATAAGTGCCTCTCAGCCAGCACATGGGAAATGGAGGATATCCTTTGTTGGGAGTGAGTCCAGCAGGTTATTTTTCAGTTTGAAAGTGTTTAGGTTAAAAGTAGGAAGCTCACATTTCTGTTTGTGAAGATAAACAACTTTTTTCCTATGCTTGTAAATACTGTAAGATAGGTAATATATCATTCACCAGACATTCTTTTTATATTGTTTGCACGATTTTTTGTGTGAAGGATGAGACTGTTCTGGATGGAAAACACAGTTCTACAAGATTGATATATCAAAACTTATAATTAAATTAAAGGCCAAAGAGGTACTCAAGTGTCTTTTTATTACTGGAAAGTTTCCTATTTTGACACTTGGCAGCCCCAAAGCACAACTGTAATACACTACTTCATAACAACCCTGCTTTCCAGTCATGTCAGTTCTCAAAATGAGCAAACTAAGATTAAGACCAACATTTTCCATTTTACGCCACAACTACCATATTTTTATTGTGTTTTCTTTTTCCCAAGAGAATGAAATGTTTTTCTACACTATTTATTGTTTCAGGATAAAAAAAAATCTCTTAGCACAAAACAGCTTCATTGCTGCTTTGCACTCTCCCTAAAACTTCTTAGGTAAGGGCTGTATTGAAGGAGATGAACAACTGTTTTCTGACAACTGTCTTCTAAAAACCAGAGCCTCATCATACGATCTTCAGGACAACAGCTGAGGCAGCACTAATGCAGAATGACCTAATACTGCCAATGAGAAGACATGAAAACATCCTAAAAGAAATCAAAATCTCATATGCTAGTCCTAATCTGTTCCATTGGTATGGAATGCCAGGCACAAATACAAAAAGAATTGCATCATTTGCTTCATAGTTTTTACCATGCAGAAGCAAAAGGTCAGTTCAGAAGATCTCACTGTAACTCCAACAGCACCCACAAGCCATTGGAATGGCAGCTGACTATAGAGAACATTGGTCTTCAGGGCATAAGTACAAGACGTGGATAGGTGTTTGTATTACTACCATATAAGGACCCAAGTGAGAAAAAGACAGAATCAGTAGATCCCAAAACAATGAAAGGATGAGAACGTAAGTCTTACAGTGATAAAACTGTTCTAAAAGGCTGTGACCACAGATGTAGGTAAGTGTGGAGAGTACTACACGTGAGAAACCTCCTACGTCTTTTAAAGTGAAAAATAACAGACTGTAAAAATCGGTGTCTGATAGTCATAACATCTTGTATGGAACCAGTGAGAGCACTCTATCACTAGGATGACAGAAAATACTAATCTACTTCAGATAAATGCTCTTTTCTGTCTGTAAGTGAACTGGACACAACTGTGGTCAATTCAGCCACAAGGAGGTTTAAAAGCAGCAAACCTGGATGCCTACAATTGAACCAAAGCATGTTCATCCTTAATTTACACTCCAGAACTATCCCAAACTAGTATCAAGAAAGAAACAAAGGGGATGAACTATGGTATTAAAAAAACTGCCTTCAGTTATATTTCCTTCAGTACAAGTTCGCTCTACATATTTGTTTCATCAAATATCCAAGGCATTAATTGAAAACGTATAAGCTAGTAGGACTTGTTACTTTAATCTGTGATTATGTTATTTCAGGGTTCAACTACTAAGGAAAAACTAGTGTTTCTAAGGTTTTCTAAAAGTTTTTTCCCCAAACCTAAGGAAAAATTTGTATTTTTTTAAGCATTTTTGAGGCATATTCAAAACAAAGAGATGGTGATAAAGAGTAATTAAACCAGGCTAGAAGAGTATCTAAGACTACAAAAAAAAAAAAAAAAAAAAAAAGAAAAAAAAAAGAAAAATGGGAAAAAAAAATTAATTGAAATACCATGCTTTAAAAGAAAGAAGTATCAGGAATAGCTGGTTTGGTTGAAAAGCCACCCAATTTGACAAGAACAAAATTAATAATATTTCTAGGAATAAAGAGATACACATATCCAAAGGGGGTACTGTATTAGAAACCAGACCCCTCTTACACTATTGGAGAAACTCAGTCATTGAGTAGGGAAGAAATACTTGCTCTTGAAACATTTCCAGCTTATAACTCCAACAGCCCTGAACTAGAAGAGTGCTAGGATATCAAATGATTTTCTAAAACCACCTGAAAAGCAGCCAGGGATGCTCCAGGATTTATTTTTTCTTAAAGAGCTTAATATCTTCGCTACACTAAAAGTACATTGCTTCTAGCCTCAACAGGGAGTGTTCTGCCAACACTGCAGGAAAGCAAAAAAAAAATACAGTACACAGAATATTACACTCAATTAATTACAAGCTTAATTGCTCTCTTCTTTTAACAGCCTAATGACTAGAGCAAGTTTCAGTTTCAAAATGTAGCCCAAAGTTTCAAATCCAATAAAGGAGACAGGACTGATTTACAATGTCTGTGCTAAGATCAGACATGTTCATGTACCCAACAGTAAACACTCAGAGTAGCACCTATGCCCCCTGCTTTCCACCCAGAGCATCCATGAGCAGACATGTAGGGAGGTTTCTGTACAGCCTGAAAAGCGAACGTTATATGTCATGGAAACTGACAGCCCTAATTAAACTCAAACAGAATCTGACTCATCTTAGATCCCAGGCCAGTGGACCACCATGTGTCAGTGGAACTTCTGCCTCTCTTCATTTCTTTGGCCAGGACCAGGCTGCACTATTGACTCAACTTATGTTTCTGAGTCAGTAGTCTAAAAACTATCCCAAGGCACACACAACTTTCATTTCAACCTTCCCGAGGCACACATCAAAGTGATGTACCAGGAAGCCAGCTGGCAAGAAGTAGGTTCCAAATGTTTGCATAAACTGCAAGTTAGCTATTAAACTATTGGCAAACAGCCCAATTCCAGTCAGAAGCACTTGCCCTCATTAAAGGCCAAAAATATAAAACAAAACAAAGTCTCTAAGCTAAGCCACTCAAATTGTTACCTATGTTAAACAAACATTTCATTTTAACGGTCAGATTCAATTTGGCTTTTGCTCACTCTCTGCACTGTGTACCTATGTAAGCTATCTTCTTGCCATTTAAAAGCAAACCTGCCTGTCTTTTGTAGTAAACCAAAAAATCACCTTTATTTCCTCTACTAAAAGCTCTGCACACAAAAGAAACAACTGTAGTGATTTATTACTTCTTTATAGGAAATGCATAGTGTTCTCAGACATTCCTAGTCTCAACTGTCATACCTACCTTGATGAAGATTCTTCAGGAAAAGCTGATGCCATTTACAGACAATATTATGATACCCATTGTCAAATCTTTTATAATCCTGAAGTTCAAGAGAGTAATTTTTTTTTGAGTTTGAAATGGAAATTCAGCCTTGGCATTAACAATGGAGAGAATGGGCACATGTACACAGATAATTCAGTCAGACATGAGCTCAGTCAGACCGTACTCCAAGCTGGCCGGCCACGAGCCAGTTCTAGTTCAGCAGTCATGTAGCTGTGTTAGCACAGCACTGTGCCCACACTAATAAAACCTGCTGAGAGGCAGGGTATATTAGGCTGGGCACAGTCCTACACTGTCTGGCCAACTTCAGTCACGGACAGAGGATGCTGGGACTGTCTGCACCCATCCATGCTTTTCTTACATAGAGCACAGCACCACACATTTGAGTTTTAACTATCCTCCTTGACCATAGCCATGGCAATCCCTTGTAGCTGTTTCAATGAAGATTTAAAACAAGCTAATTACTAGCACTACAGGGCAATGAAGGGCTAGGACAATCAAATGGATTTTATTTACACAAAAGGACTTCCAAGAAACACAACCGTCCTTTATAGTAGTAACATTTCCCCCAGGCACTTATTCTGTTGTGGAATTCAAGAAGACTTACAACTCAGTTCATGTCAACATCTCAACGACAGAGGACACAGTGTTAGCAGTATACACATCCATCTCAAAGTAAACAAACAAATAGAAAATTAAGTTACTAATTGAAAAAACTGTGAATCCTCGTTCTTAGAAAAGGCCAGAAAATGAGACCGTGAAAAGAGATCAGGTTCTTTAAAGTTTTCCTCCGAAGACCCATTCGACTAAACTAGTTTTTGCAAGTGCAAGGAAATTACTAAGTGTTCCAAGGATGAAAAAAACCCCATGTATTAATAATCTACTGACACAGAAAGGACAGGTGTGCATCTCTGAGCTCAAATAACTAGCTCAGAAGATCAAGGAATAAAACTGTAACATGAACATGTTAATAACATTGAGTTTTCCTTAATAACAAATGCCCTGGAGCAGTTCAAGGCTGACACAACTGCCCCCTTCTATGTTTTCTTTACTTAAAAGGTAGATTAAAAAAACCCCAAAACTGCCAACAAAAACAGATTTAGTGAGCTACATACTTGATTTTTAGGAAATGCAGTAAAAACCCTTCAATTATACAACAGTCTGTGCCAGCCCCTTCAGTCTTGCCTGTAAAAAGGCAGACAGGGTAACAGACTAGAGTGTGAGAGTTCTGTCTCTATTTCAAAGTAACTTCTCACTACATTTAACTTTTATAAAATAAGCAGTACATGTTTTAAAATGAACCACAGACTGTCAACTCAAAAATGATGACAGTATTCAAGGTATCCTTAGCAGACCTTCAAACTCAAAACCATGGATATAAACTGGAGAAGTTTAGCTTATTCAAAAAGCAAATTTAATCTGGGCAGTAGCCTCTGAATTAAATTTTAAATTTTCTTGTACACAACAATATTCCAAAAATAGAACTCATATTTGGATTTATGCTTTAGCATTCATTATTTGGGTCTATTTGCACATTGATGTGTCATTGAGAATATAAAACCCACCAAAAGGTACAGTCCCAAAAAGTTTAGGCAGATACAGATACCAATAAACAAAGAATGGTGAAAAAGGAAGATGATTTACAGAAAAATTTATGTTAATCTTCATTGAAATAGCCTTCATGCTGCAAAACTATGAGATAGTATTCATGTTTGCAATAATGTCTCTACATATGATCTGAGATCACAGAGTGCTTACATTTCTTGGCTAAAAATTACTTGTCTGACTTTGGCAACATGAATTCGGTATTCACAAAGGATTCTATGAGAGTGAGATTTTTGAGAGAGCAAAAATAAGTATTTTTCATTTGATTTATAGTATGTGCAAGAGTGCTCAAAATATTACTAGCTTGAATAAGTTCTAACAAACATTCATCATTGGTGACGATCAAGTCAATGAAATAACTTTCTGGCTAAGTTGGATAAGCATCTATAATGTTCTATAGCTGTCGAGTTCATGTATCATGCACACCTGCATAAAAAAAATAATCTCAGTGCACAATTTTCAGAGAGAAGTTGAACTTTACCTTTAGTGACAGAAGGAATGCTTTTTCCATCTGAATTACTTGAGTAACTAATCCATTCCAGTTTTAAAAACTCTGAAAATATGGGAGTTTGTCTTCCCTAATCCATTAATTAAAGACAATAGAAAAAAAAAATGCTTGAAGAGCTACTCTCTTAACCTTACAAAGTGCTCAGCTTCTAACAACAGCTTTGTCATAAATACAAAGTTATTTGTTTTCCCCCTTTATTATCTAAAGCACAGAACATCACCTGTTCAAGATGTGTATTGGTTAGAGATAAATTAGAGAAATAGGTAATTTACATACAAAGAACAACCTGATATAAATGACACCCACAGAACTCATGTATAAAGTTTTACCTTTCTTTGAATGCAAAAATATAAGTAAATATAACCAGACTGTTGCAGAATTATGTAGAGGGGTATACTGTTGTGTTTGAACATGTAAATACAACAGCTATATAGTGTCTACTGTACAAAGAAAAATGTAATCTGACGAATCTCCATCTCAAACGTAATAAAGATCATATATGGTGGAGATGGCAACGGGATGACCCAGAAATGAGCTAAACAAAACTACATATAAATTAATTTAAAATCAATTATCTGAATGAAGACTTTTTGGCTGATTTAAAAAATATTTAAGTATCTGTTTCAACATTAATAAATTTCATAGTTTGTACAGAATGTGAAGATTACTTAAGAAGTAGTATATGTACTTTTAGAGTCTGGTCAGCTATTCTGCATATAATATCTACAGAGGTATCCTACTATTTAACTTCTACCAGTAAAAAAAAAAAACCCTACAGAACGCACTGCAGAAACTAAACCAGGAGTGAAATACAGGTGTAATTTTCCGTACCATTCCCTAACACCAGAAGGCTTGCTCTTAAGTCTCCCTAAAACCAATCTGCAGATATAGCATATAGTTAAACCTACAGTTAAGCCTTTCAAACGAAGAGATTACCCAGTGAAAAACTGCAACTGAATTAGGGCATTGAGCAGAAGCTACAGCCAAGAGCAATACTTGAAGCCACACAATAACATTTGTCAGAGCAGCGAAGAATATTTACTGTTATGACTGTGTCACTAGGTACCACGTATTTGAGACACTAATGAAATACTTCATAACAAAGCAAAATTATTATCTTGAAATATATTCTCTATTTAGGAATCCTTTTCTCATCAGCTATCAAAAAACCCTACTTTTTCCAGTAAAGCTTCACTGGAATTTTCTACGGCCATTAGTCAATTTTGGAATTGATAGAAAAAGGCAAATTACAGGCTGTTTTTCAAGTAATTGAGTATGTTACATTAATAAATTATGGTTAATTCAAATTTATTTTATTGTGACAAGTCAGAGAATGAAGATGTGAATTTGCAGAAATAATTTTTCAACAAAAATACCTGAATGGCACCAAACAACCATGTCTTTAAAGAGCAATATCAGCAACAATTTGTATTACTTACTGGTATATAATAGATATTCATTTTAGGGGCTTCATTGGCAGTCATTAGCATTCCTAAAAAGAGATTTCCACATTTAAAAATACTGGTCACAAAAGAATAACATTACTTTAAAAAAGAACACTCACACAGTACATATTCTTGACCTGCAATGGAACATTGAGACCCATAATAAACTGTTGCGTCAAATACCATGGAAAAAAAGGTGTGATAGCAGCATAATTAACAAAGCTTCATTTCCTACATATTCATTCCCCTTTGTCCTCTGCCTTAACTGTTCAGCACCACTTCAAGCAACACTAAGCCCTGACAAATGTGGGCTGCCCATTTTCATAATGATTTTAAACAGTTCATCTCATAATACTATTTAGAACAAACCCAGTTAATACTGCACTTAAAACCTACTTTGGGCATAATGTGTGCATTATTAATACATGAGGGTTTTGAGTTTTTGTTTGATTTTTAAACACACACCTGTAGTCTAAACAAAGCCATAAATAACAACATGGTTTACACCTTCATTCATGTTTCATCTTGGGAAATCAACACAACAGCCCCTTCTCCACACAAAATGAGAGACAGGATACTGTGGCTTCAACAGAAGTATTATTAGTGATATTAGCCAACCAGGGTAAATGTAGAATTTAAAATATCTATGAATATACCTGAAAAACACCATGAATAAGGGTTTTAAGTACTCTGAAACTAAAAAAACTACTGCAGTAATATTAAAATCCGTGAAAAGTCTCCTACTGCCACAAGACTTCATCTTAAATTCAAAACCAGAAATACTCTCAATCTCCTTCTATGTAAAAGAGTAATACATTTGGCATATACTTTTATGTTTATCTCAATTTTATCTTTCCAATGAAGGTCTTTCCAAGCTGATCACCAGGTAATACAAGTGACTGAATATGAAGAAGAAAAGAGCCATCAAATTAGATAACACTCTGATCTGAAAGAACTGTAACATATGCCACTGAGACTATGAATAATTGGGTCAATTACTACATACCCAGAGGGTAGAAATATAATTTACACCCAACTAGAGGAATGCAATTAACATGGGTGGAGTAATCCTTCCTACCTAATCCTTTTATTATAAATACACAATGCAGCTGGACTTAAAATGTCAGAAAAAAGGGGGCTTGCTTTCCTGGCAGAGCAAGATACTTGTGAAAGCTTAGTCAGCAAACAGGCTAAAAACTGTATCTGAAAAGGTTTGCAGGCAATTTAAGGAAAAAACAAGAATTTATAGCATATACATATATACACACACACACACGCACGCAGAGAGTACTACAGTACAGTATATAGGTTACATGCTCCCTTAACAGCATGCTCACTACTATTTCATGAGACAAAGCATTTCTCCATTGACTGAATATGAATCACTGGAAGACAGAAGTAATTCTGCAGGTGCTTCAAAGATGACAGTAAAGGGAAAACCTCCTCTTTGAGAGTCTTCCACCAATAATTAAAGGAAGACAAAACCAGACTTCAGAACAGTACACGCGTGTATGCTACAAGAGAAATAGAAGAATGAAAAAAACCAAACTGTGTGAAAAGAGAAGTCTATTCCATGCATTTTCATTGCTTCAGCTTGTTAGTTTCAACCAATTTTTATGGGCAGAGACCACACCCTAACAAACTACATAACAGCCTAGTTTAATCACTTTAAAAGGGAAATAAATTAGAACCTTTTTTCAGAAGTTTTAATAAGACCATCTTTGGAAAATGGTCTGAAATACAGTATCATGAGTGTAGAAGAATGAAAATGGGGGTATGAAGTGGTAGTACACAGAATAAGCAGTTTTAGAAAATGCAGATTTTCAACTTTAAATTTTTTTTCCACAATAATTGAAACAAATGAGGCACAGACTTCTAACCGCTGAAGATGCTGTCATGTTTTATTTATATTCTACAACCTAAATCAAGTTGACTAAAGGCTACTCAGGAAGTGGTAAACCCTTTTTCCCCCAGGCCCACTCTGTGTATGTGTGATCAGAGAAAGATATTAGTAACTATTAAAAAATCCACTAAAGTTTGTCATCATGTAGTTTGGTCAAATATATAAAGGGTTTTCTTCCCAGGAAAGGTAGTAACACTGAAGGTTGTTGGCGAAATAGTTCAGTCAAAAAAACCCAGCTACAACAAAACACCCACCAAAAGAAGAATAATTCACAGTATACTGATCTACAGTTAACCATAACTGCTAGAATTATAGAATCACAGAACAGTTTGGTTTGGAAGGGATCTTTAAAGGTCATCTAGTCCAACCCCACATCCCCTACAAGAGTCATGGACATCTTCAACTAGATCTGGTTGCTCAGAGCCCCATCCAACCTGCTCTTCAATGTGTCCAGAGATGGGGCATTCCCTATTTCTCTGGGGAAACCTCTGCCAGTGTTTCACCACCCTCACCATAAAGAATTCCTTATATCTAGTCTAAATATGTCCCCTTGTAGTTTAAAACCATTTGTCCTATTGTAACAGGCCCCGCTAAAAAGCTTGTCCCCATCTTTCTGATAAGCCCCTTTTGAACCCTGAAAGACCACAATAAGGTCTCCCCAGAGCCTTCTCTAGGCTGAACAACACCAACTCTCTCACCCTGTCTTCTTCATAGGAGAAATGCTGCAGTCCTCTGATTGTTTTTGTGGTCCCCTCTAGACTTGCTCCAACAGGTCCATGTCCTTCCTGTAGAGGGGACCCAAGAGCTGGATGGAGGACTCCAGATGGGTCTCACTTGGGGGCAGAAATCACCTCCCTTGATCTGTTGACCACGCTGCTTTTGATGCAGTCCAGGATACATGTGGCTTTCCGGGCTCTGAGTGCACATTGCCAGCTCAGGTCCAGCCTCTTATCCACCAGCAACCCAGCTCCTTCTCATTTGGCTGCTCTTGATCTGTTCATCCCCCAGCCTGTATTGATACCAGCAGTTGCCCTGACCCAGATGCAGCACCTAGCAGTTTGTCTGCATGAAGTTCCCATGGGCCCACTTCTTGAGCTTGTCCAGGTCTCCCTGGATGTCATCCTGTCCTTCAGGTGTGTCAGAAGTAACACTCAGCTTTGTGGCATCTGCCAGCTTGGTGAGGATGCTCTTGATCCCACTGTGTCACTGATGAAGACATTAAATAACAATGGTCCCAATATGGGCCCCTAAGGGACACTACCTGTCATTGATCTGATCTGGACATTGAGCTGCTGACCACTACTTCTGGATGAGACTATCCAACCAATTCCTCATCCCCTGAACAGTCCACCCACCAAATCCATGTCTCTCCAATTTGTGGGAGACTGTCAAAGGCCTTACACAAGAGCCCAGGTAAATGACATCTGCAGCACTTCCTTCATCCACTGATGTATTATTTCAGATATAATTCAGAATGGTTTATGTTACAAGGGAGTTTCACTTTTTCATTATTTTTTTTCTTTATAATTGTGACAATGTATGTTAAAACTGTCATAAAGGCGAGATTGGGGTTTGGGCTTTCTGAGCCGCAGTGCCACATGAAGAATTAAAACACAAACTAGGCAAGATCTCCTGAATTTCCTGTGCCATGCAGCCAGCAGCGCTCTAAGAATGCTGGAACACCAAGAAGACCACTGAGCCAAAGCCATACTGACACTTAAATCATGTTATATTTCCAACTTTCCATAACCACAAGTTCATCTTACTAAAAGTGACTCCCTATTTTCATATGTCTGATGATTATTATTCTTTAAATTCTGAATGAGCATGAGGTGGCTTTAGGCATCTTAAATGCTGGTCCAACAGTACTTATGACAAGCATGTGATGTACCATTTCTTACATCTCTCAATTTCCACTGCAACATGTTCTAGTTTTCTCCCTCTGTCACTGTATGACTTAAATACAACTCAGCTTTGAAACTACAACAGTTCTTACCAAAACCCATCAACCTGCTGCCCTGCAGACACAGCGGAAGAAAGAACAGCAAGAGAAGCAGAACTGAGTTATGGAGGACATGTGGGACATAAGACTGGAATGCACAATCTAGATCACAGACACATGAACAGCAACGTCCAACAGTAACTTTAGGGAGATATGTGCATTCAATTCTTTGTGCTACAAGATTCCTCCTGCACAGTCTCATGAAAATCATTTCTGCAAAAGCCCATGAGGCATGTCCACATACCACAGAAGCTACAGAGCGTCCACAGTTGAGTAGTGCCCATCTTTGACCTCTTCAAACTTGACTGGTTATGACCTAAGCAACCTGACAGACTTCGAAGTTGCCTCTAACTTCAAGTTGGCTCCACTTGGAGTAGGAAATACACAACTCCCAGAGGTACCTTCCAACCTAAACTACACTAAGGCTCCACAGTGTCAAGCAACTGATTTCTGTTTCACTCCCTGTGATGAGCTCTTCATCATTAATGCTGCATGGATGTTAATTTGCTCTTGCATTCTCTTTTGGATCAAACTAATAAGCTCATCAAAAGTGAAATCAAAGATCATTTGCTCCAATGACCTCCACTATGCATGAGAGATCAGGTTTCTCTACCTCCATGCTGCACAGTCCATCAGGTTATTACAGTTATTCTCAAATACACCTACATGAACTCATACACGTAACTAGGGCACACAACACATACCCTGCTCTGTAAGGTCAAAATTTCCCACCATCTCATCAGGGATCAGTATTTAAGTGCTCATCTTACCAAAAAAAGAAAAAAAACCACCCAACACATTCTTAACTGAAGTTGGCAGAAAAAACAAGCATAAGTTTTAACTTGTTAGAAATCCCAAACTCGTTTATCTGCAGTCTTAAATTTGAGCTGCTAGTATGAATCAAAGTCCAAGTCACTTTGTATCTGCTGCTACCTCTCTCTAAAACAAGAATAATAGCAGTTTGCAACACAGGCATTCTCTGTTCCAAGAATTTTACTCTGTGCCATCCTAGTGGCCCTAACTTCTATCAACTTTTCCACTATTGTTTTCTAGAAATGGAGTAGGTGTCACACAGCAGTAAAGAACTAAAGCAATTCAGATTAACCTGGAAAATTAAGGCCAATTACAATCTGAAGTACAACCAAAGCACACCTGCACATACAACCACCACTTTGTAAAATATTTTTACTCGTAAGATAGGTCCTGGAAACCTTGGTTAAAAGTGACCCTCAGTTTTGATCTCTAAACGTAACACTATGAGATGCAACAAGTCACAAAAAGCATACAAATCTCTGCACTTAGGAATCTACACTTGAAACCAAAGTATTAAATCTAAGGGAGGGCACAGTAAGTGCTGTATCTAAATCAAGGAAAGATGAAATCTGTAAACTTGCTGTAAAGAGATTTTTCCTAGCTCTAGAAAGCAAGCTGTAACTCATCTGGGACTTAGCCAAGACAATAGGCCAGAATTCCTATTCTTATGAAATTAATCACTTGAGATATTTGAAAGAGTAAAAGAGGTCAATCACTCAATTAACAGCACAACAGCTTCTAACTGCAAAGAGGCACCAATATAATACAGATGCAGAGGAAACAAGGACACTAACTGGCAAGTAACCCTTTATTCCTAGCTCTGTCATAAGGAGGAAAGGAAACCTAGGTCATATCACCTAAACAGAAAAAGAGGCCACAGCTTGGCTTAACACACACTTTTCCTTTTAAACTTAACAAGATATTAATATACTTAACATACCTGAATTTGGATAGAGGCAGACATCATTGATACCATGTTCTGGCTCCATTGAAGTAAATATCTTCCCCTGAAATTGTAGGAAGAAGATAAATTATAAAGAATTCCAAAGAATAATTAAGTCAGTATATCTAAACATTAAGAACAGCCATTATAGAAGCTGAGAAACATGATGGAATAAAGATGGAACAGATTTCACAGAACAATAAAATATTATTAAATATCTGAACGTAACACAAGGATTTCAGAATTGTATCTCTGATCCAATCTCTTACAAGGAAGCACAGCCTACTGGTTATTGAAGACACAGCAATGTACAATGGCACCTCCGATTTTTCAACTGACACTTCTGTGTTGAAAAGATCTATCAGATTTACCTTATTTTATGCAAAAGCAGGGCTGAGGTCCGCAAGTTCCTGGCACAGTGTCAATGTAATCCCCACTTTATTCAACTCTGAATGCGGTAGTTTAAATCATTTTACTTTGGTAAGTGTGAGTGGCTGAAACAACGGATTGGGAGTGGAATTTGAATTTGGAACTTGGCTCTTCCACCATGCTAATGTCTATATGAAATGAGAAATAGCTCAGCACTTTATTTATAAGTTACAAACTCAGTATTAAAGAGGTCTTAATATCAAATACACGTGGTACCTAGCTTAGATCAGAATTGAAGCTATAAAGGTTATTTAAAAAAAGAGGTAAAAGCAGGAAACAACATTCTCAAAAAAAATAAGAATTGGAACAGAGTCTGAAAAACCCAGACAAAATACAGGTGCTCTTATAAGCCAACACACAAGACAGCCAGTAAAGGAAGAGTCTCTGAGAACTGGGCCACATAATCTGAAGCATGAGAGTACATGCCTACACAGTTCTAAATGAGGGACAGGAACAGAGCAAATTTTGATCCTGTTCCTCTTTTTTTCCTTCCCTGCAGCAATCCCACCTACCTTTCTGGGCCCTTCCTTTCCCTTCCAGTTACATGCTGTTACCCCACCCACCTCTGGTCTCTCCCTGATGATTAAGAAGAGTCCTCCTCCACCCCGGTCTCAGCAGACAAAAGCCTCGTGCTCCCCACCCCAAGGCACGTCTCAGCATGGGGCTATTCTGGTATCAAAGCCATATGCTCTCCACCCCAAAGTCTGCCTCTGCAGTTGGTTCCCAGCCAGAGATAGTCAGGAACCAGCATCTGGGAGAGGTGGAGCCAGCTGGAACACACTCTAGGAAAGAGTCCAAAGCTATCTTTGCCTTCCAGCAGTAAGAAACCCTCCCTTTTCCCACCAGAGGCCACCTGACAAACCTTACAGTGTTTCATTCTCAACGAGTGAAACATACATACCTAGGAAAAATGGAGAGAGGCCACTACAGATGTTTTAAATAATAACCAATAATTTATTTGGTCTTTCAAACAATAAAAATTAACTGTAGAGGAGCTTACAAAAAACTGCTTGTGATCACAGAAAAATAAGAGGCTGTTGAAAGTTCATGAAGCAACACAACAATTCTGCCTAAAAGAATCAGAAAAAAGCCTCCGCTACAATTGCTCTTGGTATGTTTCGCTATTAAGTCAGGAACGCATGGATGGAGCATGTTTTTTAGAAGGAATACAGTAACTACATATAGTCCCTCAAACTGACCCAAGTTACAATAGTATTACTATGAATCTATGGGGTAATGTATTTTGTGCAAGCTCCATTGACCAAAAGATACAAACAGCATAACATAATGAAAGAAAGTGTTGTGAAAATTAGAGATTTCAATTTCACTGAGAGGTGCAAAAGGCAGGGATAAAGGCATTGCCTATTGCAACATAATCCACTAATACAGCGTAAGACACGTTGCTATTTGGATCTAGGCATAGTATCTGCTTTAGTATCCAAACAGGTTTCTGTGAAAACAAGCAGCACCTCATTTTCATAGAACTAACTGATCTACCTTTGAAATTAACCCTTTTTTGAGCACGGAATTGGAATGAGCCTATTTCCTCTGATGAAAAATGGTAACTGGATGTATTCAAGCACACTGTGAGAAATACACAAACCAAGGCAATGGCCAAGATACTACTTTTTATGTTTAAATCCTTCTACTGAAAAGCCTCTTGGCCAGACATGTACAAACAGCTAAAAAACCCCTAAGACTATTCAACAGACTGTCAGGTATAAAGACATAACTTCCCAGATGTTGATTTAGTCAGACAGGACAAAATGGTATGTAAATCAGGACACATTAAAAACTCAACTTCCTACACTCAATTTCAGCTTTATTATTCAAGCTGTCCAAAAAACCCCCAAAACAACAAAAAACAAACCCCAGCCAGATAAAGTAAAAAATAAAAAATCCAAATGCAGCAACCTAAAACCACTTACCGTATCTTTGTTCCACATTTTTATGATTCGAGAATCCGCAGAGATAATCAAATCCAACTGACGGTGAAACTGAATGGATTTAATAGGCAGGCCATAGTGGTGATCTTTGACTATTAATGGATTACTAGACCGGAGATCATATAATAAAACCTTGAAGAATATGAGACAGATTAAATTCATAATATTGTCAGATCACAAGGAAGTCATGCTCACCAGATCTTCACTAAATATTTAACTAAACTTGAGCTTCTGTTACTTAAATACATGGACAGGATTTACATAAAAGAAATACATTTAAATTCTGAAAACAACTTATTAAGTAAACCAAATTTATTCTGGCAATGTATTTTAACCTCAGTATGCTTCAGTCTACAAAAATTAACAAATTTAAGACCTCACCATCTTTCTAAACACTTGTTTCCATTCAATAAGATGAACCATTTTCAAGACTCTTAGCATTTTGTAATTACTAACATTTAACTTTCAGATTGCTGTGCTGTTCTTACACAGCTTATATTTTCTGACTCCCTTCCAGATTCAGTATCACTCTCAGTGAAACACCACAAAACGTAATTTTTTATGTTAAAGAAAGCAGAGAGTAAAGGCCCTGTCTTACAGAAACCTGTGCTTTTATCTTCAAAATTTCCTGTGGGACTTGAGAAAGACCTTAAATCTTTCATACGTAAAGTGTGAATATCAATAACTTTTAGGAAAAATAACATTATCAGTTTATTTAATCAAAAATACAACCTCCGATAAAACCTGACATGTAAAGTTAACATTGTAAGCACAATTCTTACAAATGTGTCTGCTCTTGAACACGCTAATTTACTAAAGGCATGAAAACACTGATGAAGGCAGGACACAATCCCCACACTTCACTTTACAAACATGATGGAAGCAATGAATAAATGAATTTCAATTATTCTTTATATCAAGACAGTTAAAACAACAGTTGAAAGACAATCACTTCCACTTCTTTTGCTATGGTCAAGACAAGGGATGCACACATGTTGCATTGAGATGGTACTGATAGTCTCAAAAAGCAGCAACTTCCCCACATACTTGACTCAAGTTGTAAGAAAACTGCAAATTTGAAGTTAAATAGTATGTAGGTTATGATGATTTTAAGTGGCCCCTACAGTATTCCAAAGAGAAAAAGACCATCTGAAAAAAATTAAGCTGCAGTTTAAGTTTGACTATGGCTACTCTATATATGTAATTTATGGTCTTATAAACACTTGCAGTAATAACTGCACTCTATGTATGATGGACTTGGATTGGGAAACGCAAGGACAGGATCTCAGAATTGTGGTAGATGAAGTTAAATCTACCTGTCCAGTAGAAGTTCCAACAGCCATATTCAAAGCTCCATCAAACTGCAGTGCTGAAATGGATGGCAAACCATCTATCCTGCAAAACACAATGCTTACAGTTAGGCATTCCTCAATAAAGGCTGCAAATAATCTTTTCAATGTTAAAAATAACTAAGATAATTACTCTGAAATAATTTACAGGCATCACTCAAAAATACTACTTCAAAAAGCTGCACTGTTTACATGTACCGTTTGTGTTTTCTTTGAAAAATAGCCATTACTACTCAGATCAATGACTAAGAGAACACCTTTATGACTAAGAACCCCCTTTATTCACATTAGCAATGAGAAGAGAAGATCATAGGCAGGTCATTTTAATGCCAAGTGGGATTTATTTCTAAAAGCAAACTGAAAAAAACCCAAAAGAACACACTTTGAAAAGGTAGCCTTTACTCACTCTGTGTCTGCTGTCACACTACTTAAAGCACAGTCCAACAGCCCAACTCGATTTCTCGTTCTAGGATCCCAGCATTCCACTTTCCCCTAAAAAGTTTAGAAAATATGGTTCAAACTTATGCAACAGATGCCTGGTATTCTGAAATTGTTTAATAAAATTACAAATTATTTAATACACAAATAATTAACAAAATTTCCTAGGCTGACATGAGTTGTTCTAATAATGACATACAACCTGCACACATTTCATTTCTACTTTTTAAAATGTGATCTGAATCAAAATAATTAATGCTAATTTTCCTAAGATTAATAGGGCACACATGCTAGCTAATTTCTACAGATGGCTTTACTGCAAATCAAGATAACATTATTTTCTCTCCCATCTGCAAAACCTCAAGCATCTCAGCAACCAAGTAACTCATTTTATCTGCACTATGCTCTAAAAAGGTCATCTTAACATATCTATATCTAACATAGCAAATGAGATCAAATTAACAAATTAGGTTTATGATTTCTTCTTATCCTCATGCAAACTAATACAAAAATGAAACAAACACTATTGGCCTTTTCATAAAAGAAATGCAAATATTTACCTCAGCTGTACCCATAGCAAACAAGAAGTGTACAGGATTTATGTCACAGACATTACTCTCTCTAAAACAGAAAAAGGAGCAAGTTTAATAACCTCAGAGTAATTCAACACACGAACAACTAAAAAGACTTTTGTAATCCTGTACACTATTGCTCAGCTTGGAAAAGCAAAAATTGGAGGGAGGGACAGATGGCCACATAACAGCAGCTTCCCATACTTAAGGTGATGTAGGGATAGTATTTTTAAATTGTAAGAATAACTTAAGCATTGGACTGGGTTGAGAAAGAGAGGTTGAGAAATTTCCACCTTTGAAATTCTCAAGAAGCCCCTGGGAAAATTCATCTACATTCTGTGTGACCGTGTCCTGATCAGGGGGCTGGGCTCCGGAGGTTCTCTCCAGACTGAATGATAGTACATTTCTCTACCCATGCCCACCACCCACCACCAAGCCTTGCCATATTGCTCTGCTCCACTATATTCTTAAATAACATAATAGACAAGAGGAAATGGCCTCAAGTTGTGCCAGGGGAGGTTTAGATTGCATATCAGGAAAAATTTCTTCACTGAAGAGGTTGCGAAGCATTGGAACTGGCTACCCTGGGAAATGATTGCCACCATCCCTGGAGGTATTTAAAAGATGAGTAGATGTGGCATTCAGGGGCATGGTTTAGTGGTGGACTTGGCAGTGCTGGGTTAATCGTTGGACTCAATGACCTTAGAGGTCTTTTCCAACCTAAATTGTTTTCTGATTCTAATTATGTCAAAAGATCTGTCTGATCACTTATGTTTGAAATCTTCAACACGTTCTGTCTGATGAATGGCCTGTTTTCCTTTTTCTCACCCAAGGATCCTGTTTCTCAACAGGACACCCCAGAGCCCTGTATTTTAACAATTCTCTCAAAGTACAAATATTTCTCTCTACAGCACTTATCCCACCGCTTTCCAACTTCTTCCATTGAAAGCTCTCCACCTCTAATTCTGCAAGTCACCCAAGTCCCCCACCTCAAAACCTTCTCACAACTTCAGTCCTGTTCTAATCCAAATTCTGCACTACACCCTTATCTCTCCCTCTCTAGAACTTCCCCCCTTTTTTTTCCGTTACTCAGTTTCTTACTGTGCCTTCCCAAATAGTGCTTTGTCCATTAAGCTATCCTACCCACTGAACACCAGCTGCTGCCCACCAACTAGCCACTTCATCTAATGAAGTCTGTTTTTCTCATCTTCCTCTCCCCACACGAAATAAGCTCTGGTACAGTCTTCAAAAGACTCAGACACATGCTAGAGATATAAAAATTCTCTTTGGGCTACTCCAAGAGCAGAAGGACAAAGACATGTCTGGGAAAGTACATACCCTGTGGGTAGTTCTCTATATGATGGCTAAATTGAGCAATAATGGCAAAGTTTTAATGAAATGCTCTTAAGATCAAGTTATATAATACCTATTATAAGTCCGTATTAAGCAATTTTAAAATATTCACAAAAGAACACTCAATTAAGCATAAAAACTAGAACAAAAAAATTACAGAACATAAAATAAAATGAGACAGACTCGGCATATGTTCCTTTTCAACTCTGCAATGCAACTGGGCAGTATTCAGAAAGTACTGATGGTGAGCATGCCAGTAGTCTGCTTCCACCTGGTGGAAAGAAGGCAGACAGATGTCACGCATTACTTACGAAGCTTCAGTTTGCAGCGAGTTCAGAAATCTTCCTTGTTCCAGATTTAGCCTGTATACTTCAGAACTACAAAATAAAACCCCAAAATTACTCCTGCCTCTTACAAATACTGAAAAACACTGCTGTAAGTTTGGAGGCATTGTAAAGATTCTTACTCAGAGCCTAATTTTGACAAGTATACAATTTTCAGACTTCACAATCTACAAGAAGACAGATCTGTACTTCAGTGTTAAAAATACAGAGAAAAAATGTGCATGTTCACCAGTACTTCAATATCCTACCAATTACTGTTTTTCCAGGAAAAAGATACATTAACTAATTTCTCAAGATCTTTTACTTTCCTATGATTTAAGCTACATCTTGAATTTCTACTTATTTTGTTTGAAACACTATGACCTTGTTTTATTTTTACTGTGTCTTTTCACAAACTCAATTATGTGCTTTAACTCACACTTTATAGCAATGAAATACAAACCAAGATAGAAAAAGTAATTTTCTTAGATGCTAAATACTTTTTAGAACAGGACACTAACTTTCAATTTTTAATAGACATCTGCAAATATATGATGTACCTGGTTTTAACATCAAAGAAAGAAAAGTTTAAAAAAAGCACAGAAAACTTAATTATTTCCCACATTTTCTGCTCTTCACAATCTCCACTATTAACCTGGAAGGAATTGCCACTTCTTTAATTTTTTTTAACTTTTACAGTATTTTAGTGTTCATTTTTTTCCTGGAAAACATTTCTATCAAAACTGAAACAAAATAATTCACTTAATACCTTGCTCCTACAAAATACAGGTCACACGATGGATAGTGATAAGAGAAATCTCTACCAAATTTTGGTATTCTTGTCCTGTAGTAATGGCCATGTTGTGAATGAAATTCCACAAACCTGCCACACTGCAAGAAGACAATCTGAAAATAAAATAGAAATCACTGAAAAGTACAGAAATGACAGCATGCTCCCCAATCTGCCTTACAGCACAAACTCCAGTGATTTTTTTTCAAGCTCACACAGGCTCATCACAATGTATTTAAACAATTTCTACTGAAATGATAGAATCAACTAGTGCTTCATCATTCTCACTAGCCATGGCAAAATTTTGTTAATATACAATATATGCATATTCACAAGAGTATATGTGACACCTTGAAAGTGACTCTGCAATCAGAAGTAGTACAGTTACCTCACTGTTTTGCTGCACCAAAATTAACATCTGTATTTCTTTTAAGACACTACAGTTATTAATTTCTTCCAGGTATGATGCTATACAGACATCAATATGTTCACTGGTACTAAGCACATGAACTACACAACCTGATGGATGGCAGTGTTCAAAGAAGTGACACCAATGATCTTTCTGCATTTTTGTTGTTTGCTAACTCAGGAAGAACACTGTTTCTTTCTGAAACTTAGACAAAGCATCTCAATCCTGGAAAAACCCCAGAGGGAGACATAACCAGAGGGCTCAATCTACACCAGTAAATGAAATCGGCCAGAACCTGCCATTATAGTCCTGATGGCAAGTTAACACAGCACATACCCACATGAAGGAATCCTTCCCACTCCAGAGACAGTGTCCCCCACACCACCTGTTACACTCATGCTGTCCCTCAAACCATGCCCAGGAACTGTGCTATGGAGGCAGAGCTGGCCTGGCTCAAACTCATGCCATGAATGATATAGATAATCACAGGCCAACTTTTGACTCTGAGCCTCATCCCTTTTTAGCTTAGATGAGAAAAGTGCTAGTTTAATTTAGCATGTGTAGTCCATTCATCTTCTAAAAACAGTAGATAATGAAGATTTAAAAATTTCTACTGCTGAACTACATTGTTAACTATGCAAATAAGGATGAGAAGTTCAAGAAGGGTGAGGGGCAAAAGTTACTTTGAATCTGTTACCTTTATTTATACATCTTTATATTCCTCCCTTAAAAGACATGGGAAAAGTCCTGACCTGGGCTAGCACTTCATGCCTATTTATCATGAAGTCCCTCCTTACCTGTGTTCTTTTTCTGATATCACAAACCAACTTTTATGCATGCACTCACTCATCTTGGTCCAAGAATAAGCAGAGCATCTTCTTTCAGAAGTGTAACTATGATTTCATACAGTATTACAGATGCTGTTGCACATCTGATGTTAAACAATGGTGTTCATATACATCCCAGGCATTCCTTTGTGTGTCTAATGCCTTTACGCTTTTAACTGGAGGCTTAAAACAAGCAAAGTTCTTTACTTCTCTGTTTGAAACAATGCCCAGATCAAATCTTTTCTCTATTGTCATTGCAGAAGAAGAAATGTCTGCACTTTCATGCAGTACAGAAACTAAATCAACTATAAGAACACAAAATTAAATCCTACTTAATTTAAAAATATCAGTATTATATTCTTTTAGTTCACTACCAGTAAGACAACAAAAACCTATTAGAAGGAAGACAGAAGATGCAGTTTGCTTCCAATGAGAAAAGTAAATTTTCTACCTCCAAAAAGATATCAGGAAGTTTCTGACAGCTGCCAAAAGCACCCAAGTATTCTGCTAGTAACTGTCTTACCTCTAATAATTTTCTATTTGAAGATAAATTTCTACAATATTGGACTTGAATATATTTGTGTCCTCTTTCATTAGCAGTGAATACAACTGAAAGACAGGTGGGAGGCTACTGTACTGATCATCACCTTCTGCTACTTGAATTCACACGCTTCCTTGGAAATCTCACATGAAAAATTTTGAAAAGCTAGAATGCTAGGTGATCATGTCTCTGATTAAACAGAGTAGTAATTAAAGTAAACCTGTACCTGAAATGGTAAGGTCTTCACAGAGAAAAAGCAGTAAAATAAAAACTTAAACAAAAAATTTGTTATAATGAAATGATGTATGCTTAAATTTCATAGTTAAGTGTATTGGACCCAAAAAAGGGCTGATGGTCCTAAGAACTCAGGTGATTCCCTCAGGTACAGCACTTCCTTTAAAAATAAATGAAACTAAAAAAAGATGTTACTTCTCTCTGCAATTTTTGCCTTATTCATATGCTGATAATCATCATGTCTACAACAACACTAACAAATCAGGTGACTAACTTACCTAAAGCTACCCCACATCTCCAAAATGTTGTATCTGTGTACCACATCATATGAGATTGTGACTAAATGTTACCCTAGAAAGAATAGCTAATTCCATTTTTCATATTTTTTTGTTTGTAGGGTACATCAGCATTTGAAGTTTTTCTATACTATAGAAAAAAGACTCTAAAAGTGGTAAAGCAAATTATAATACAAAGAGACAAAGGAAACAACATTTTGAAGATACAAAAAATATTTATCCAGTTTGCTTTTTTAAAAAAACTTTTCTGTTCCAGAAGTTGTGTTGATTGACCGCCTTTACTATATATGAAAATGCACTTTAATATACAATTTTTTCATTTATACATTGAGAACATTAGACATACCTTTGAGTAATCATCTGATAAGATCTCAAATGTAACCACTAGAGGAGAAAGCAGGAGAATTTTAAGTCAACTAAGTAAGCAAACTTATTTGCAAACACTGGCATAAATCCTGGAAACATTTACACTCATGCTAATCTTTAGTCATGTAAGTATTCCCCACAGGTGTCAATGCATAAAGCAGGTATTGAGATAAAATCTTTAATTACACAGCTTCATTTGCAAAACAGTAGTTTTCTAAAACTTTAAAAACATATGAGGCATCCTGTAATCTTTTTATCGTTCTTGTACACTTGACACGTTCCTCAACACAATGCTCAACCGTGTATTTTATTGGTGCAGGGAAGGTCTAATCAAATGGTTTTCAGTGAGTGTGTGGTCCATGGAGCTTTGGTAATCCATCAAAGGTGATAAAAAAATGACATGAATTTGGACAGGTATGCATAAACTTGCATGTGCAGTCCTTCTAAGGGGTCAGCACTTCCACAAAAAATGTTCTAAGACTCAAAAAAATCACAAATGTGAAAAACACTATTCATGCTAAACACTGTACTATATTGAACTTTGCCTAGTTTTAAATGAGCTGGGTTGGGAACATTAGGGAGCAGTTGCTTCAGTTAAACTGGTTCCATTTAAATGAGATAACTCATTTAAATTTACCTGAAGTGACTCTATGCTACACTTCAAATTAAATATACTTCTGCAGTCTATAAGATGCCAGTTCAAAAAAGTTTACTTTAAGCACTAATTACCAACCAGCAAGCATTAACTATTACAACTACTCCTGCTCTTTCAAAGTGGGTCTCACTCTTGCCATACATTTTCTCCCCAGTCTCTCTGAAACCCTGCCCCTTTTACTGTGTTCCAGCACTGTGCCTTCACCCTACATGACTCCTTGTAGTCCTGAGGCAGAGGGCACAAATCCACTCCCATGCACTACACTTCTCCTGAGCTAACTCAGCAGTTCTCAAATTTAATTTTTCACAGCACTTTCACACACATCAGTTAGATCAGTTCAATTCTTCTGTAATGAGCATGCTCATCCCCTCATTGTTTTAGTTACCCCTGTATCCCAGTTTTCAGTCACTGGTCTTCTAAAAAAAACCCCAACCAAACAAAAAAATCGCAAAAGAACAAAAGCAACAAAACCCACCCATCATTCCACAAACTTAGGCACTCTGAAAAGCTCAGTCATGGCAGCTCCTCCCCATGTCTAACTGCCAGCTGATTCTCTGTTCCCCATTATCAAGATGGCTCCTTGCTTTTCTCACCACAGTTGTTCTCCCTCCAAATTAGCAGGAAAGAAAGTGCAATCAGGACCTTGGCCATGCTACCATCTATCCCTAAGTACCTTGTTTACAAGAAAACAAACAAAAAACTCAAACCAAACAAACATACCAACCAACAAAATTCCCTCTCGGGGAATTCCCTTTACCCTGTAACTCATCTACTGAGCTTGGGCTCCAGAGAGAAAACAGAGCAACCACAGTGCATTCTCCTACCTTACTGCTTCACAGAAGGGGAAAGAAGGGAGATCTGACCACCCAGCCACTGCACCCATGTCACATTCCCCAAACAGAACAGAGACTTCAGCCACATTCACCCTCCAAGCCCCAGGCTTACTGGCTCAGGGTAAATCTTACATTCCTCACACTGCTCCAAGAGCGGAAAGAACTCTGAAGTGAGAGGACAAGGGAAAAATAAAGAGATAAAGACTAAGTGAAGTTTTACTCTAGATTCCTGTGTTCCCCTAAAGTACACTCTGTCCCCTCACACAGGGAGAGAAATTTGTATTTAAGTCCAACCTGAATCATGTATGCAAGACATCTTCTATTGACAACCATAGCTTATACTAACCTTCAGAATCTAAGCATCTTTCAAATTTCTGGGATAACTGATAGGTATCAAAACAGCGGACCCTTGGCTTGTAAGTTCCTGAAAGAATAATTTGATGTTTAATTAAAAAAAAAAAAACTAAGCAAAAAGATAACATAAATAATTTTTTAGAAAATATAGTATCTTACATATACAGGCTTTGCTGCATTTCTACTGTAAGTATTTTGACCTTCGCAAAGCCTCTGTGACTGGAAAAATGTCTCTTACTAACACAACCTTATGGCCTGATTTTTGTCTTTGGTGCTTGAAAGTACCCTACTTGTATCCAGGTTTCTTCTGATACATCATACAGAATTTAATGATACTGTTCAGTAAGTCTGAAAGATCAAGGCTCCTTATGCTATTAACAACTACTAAAGTATTCATGTTTGGATCCTTCTTTGACAGTTACAAAATGCAGCATAATCCTCCATCCTATAAAACAATACTCAAACAATTATATTCAGAAGTTATTTAGAGCAAATTTACAGACATGCAATAAAAATAATTCAAAACTTAGTTTTTAGCTGTATTATAAATATATTAGGTTTTTATTTGTGTTATGAACCGTGGTGGCAGGAGGGTTGATCTTCAAAGACCCCTTCTAACTCAAACCGTTCTATGTTTCTAAGAATTCTGTATTCTAAAAACTGTTCCACAGCACCACTACCAAGAAAGCCATTCTATCACATCTTAAGAGTAAACTTCCAACACAACGTTCAGTGTTACACTTGAAAATGAACTCTTAGCAATTCTACCTGAAAAACTAAGTCATTCTGCACTCAAGATTTTCTAGGACTGTCGGCCTCTGCTAGAGAGACGCTTTGTTAACTCACCAACTGCCATAATATATTGTCCATCTCTTGATACCTTAATCTTTGTGCTAACCGTGGGCATTTCAAAGTCTTGAATAAGTTCAATTCTTCTACGGATATCTATAAAGAAAAAAAATTGTAAAGCTAGTACAGTTGTATCAGTCCAAAAAAACTACAATGGTTTCTTAAGAAAGCATGTTGATCTGATTGAATATAGGGAAAATCTTTTACATGTATTTTATATGTTAAGATATTTTAACTAGCACACTATAAGCAGATTAACACAGTCTATTATCCCTGACAAACAGGCTAGCTCTGTGCCAAATAAATTACTATTCTGAGGTAACTTTGTAACAAAATATTATGTAATGCAGTAGCCAATATTCGTCATGAATTTTACACAATTAATATGTTGTATAATGTATTCTATCCCATTAATTCTATGTATTTTTCTCTCAGTTAAGTTTCTTATACAACAGTGGCTATGATTCCATATAACCATTTTTATTTTGGATAACAAGTTTAGGCTAAAATGATTGTATTTGCTCTCTAAGACTGGCATAGTATCACAGAGGAGTTTATACTCTGATTTTATCACAGGCTATACATGGAATTCATCCATCCATCACGTTTCTATACAATTCACAACCCCAATATTTAATGCCTGAAATGAAAAATACTAGTGGCAATATTCTGTTTGCATAAAGCTATATAAGACGTCAAAATAACTATTTATAGCTTTAATCTCGTAGGTTTTAGGGCGTGAGCTATGGGTAACTTCCTCTCATCAGTGAGGTATCCCCCGTGGAGCTGCACGTTGTGTGTGAATTGTCAGCATTGCCGAGGGCCCTGCGAGAGGACACTCACCCACATCTTTCTTCTGTAAAGCTCTTTTCTTCCTGTCCGAGAGCCACTGCAAGCAAACACACACGTCAGTCTCGAGCTCATTACTGATTCAGCAACATGAGAGCAATTCAAACTTTATCTGAGCATTTGACGGGGAAGACATTAACACCGCTAACTTAATTTTTTTTCCCTAGATTATTTCACAATTTCCACTGGCAAGTTTAACCACTGCGCACCGAGAACACCCCTAAATCCGTGCTGTGTACGGGTGTGTGGCACAGGACGGCAGCATCACACACCCGCGGAGCAGAGAGTGGGGCAGGCCCGTGTGGGAGTGCTCGGGACGGGCCCGCACGGGACGGGCCGGCCCCCCATGGCCCCAAATGGCCCCCCATGTACCCCCATGGCCCCATATGGCCCCCCCATAGACCCCCATGGCCCGGCACGGGCCGGGCAGAGCTGGCCCCGCATGGCCCCCGCACGGCCCCCACATGGCCCCCGCACCGCCCTCACCTCGGGCAGGCTCCGGCCGGCGCTCAGGCTGTAGATCTTCACCTCGTTGAGGCTGGAGACCTGCATGGCCGCGGCCCGGCCCGCCCCTTCCCGCACACGGCGGAAGCGGAAGGCGCATCGCTTCCGCCCGCTCGGCCGGGCCGGGCCGGGCCGGGCCTTCCCTGGGCGGGGCGGGAACCGGGAACCCGCGGGGCAGGAACACGGGGGAGCACGGGAACCCGCGGGACAGGAACACGGGGGAGCACGGGAACCCGCGGGGCAGGAACACGGGGGGCAGGAACACGGGGAGCCCGCGGGCAGAGAGCGCTGCCGGCCCCGCACAGCCCAGCAGAGCTGCCCCGCTGCTGCGGCTTCCCCCGGCCGCGGGAAGGGACCGGCCTGTCCCCCAGCCCGGCAGTGGTGGCAGCGAGGTGACCTTCAGAGTGACAGTAAAGTGCCCTCGAACTGACAGTAAAGTGTCCCCCAGGCTGGCGTTGGTGGCAGTGAACTGTCCCTCAGTGCACTGTGGTGGCAGTGAGGTGTCCCCCAGGCTGACAATAAAGTGTCCCTCAGGCTGGCATTGGTGGCAGTGAGGTGTCCCCCAGGCTGGCAGCGGTGCCATCGGGGTGTCTGCCAGGCAGGTCGTGGTGCCATCAGGGTGCACATCCAGCAGGCTGTGGTGTCCCTGGAGTGCCCATCAGGTGGGACATGGTGCCACTGAGGTGTCCCTCAGGCTGGGCTCATTACGGATGGCCGTGGGACCTCAGAAGGCTGGAGTTGTTCAGCAGCCTTGGTGGAAGAGGTTAATTTTCACACCCTGTGGCAAACTGTGCCCATTGTTCAGTGAATCCAGGATTTTGCTGATCAGAACCTTGCCAGCAACCACCTAAAAACACATTTTTGTTGCTTTGTAGCACTGCTGTTTAAAGAGAAAAAGGGAACAAAAAATCTGGGACAGCTGAATCTTGTCCGTGGTAAATGCAGTTAATGAAGTGTGAGGAGCAATGTGGCAGGGCAGCCACTGGGTGTCTTCTGTGAGGTGAGCTCGATCCTGTCTAGGTTCCACTGCTAATAGACATTTAAAGCTGAATTCGCTTATCCACTATTCGGAATGTCCTAAGGAATCCCAGGCATCCACAGGGGGCTGGTTGGTGTGACTTGAGATGTGCAGAAGGCCAGTGTTACCCTGGAACAGCAGCTGAAAGCCCAACAGGATGTTCCACGACACCTCAAAAGGCATTTGGCAGAGTTGGGAGATCTGAACATACAAAGAATTCCTAGAGAAAAAGCACAATGGAGATTGTTACCGTCAGGAGAATTATGTGACTTCTTTTTTTTAGCTGAGACTGCCTGAGGATTCCTGACCCTCTTGCCTGTTCCCTAGATGCATTTAGCAGACTGCAGTGCAAACAAAGAAGGGTAGAACCCAGAGGTTCTGACTACACGGCAAGAAACAGTGTTTTATTTCAAGTCTTAGATTTTTTTTTTTTAAAATTCTTTTAATTCAAATTTAGTTTTCATAAAAAGTTGATAAATTCGAGCCTGGCCAGTCATTTATTTAAGACTTCTTAGAAAATTGAAGGGGAAAGGATCAACTAGAATGTGGACCATTAAAATTTCAATCCAGGTAACTTAAGAGCAGCCAAATCTGCCTGTTTCTACAGAGTTTAAAAACTATGTAGTTAGTTTTTGTTGCATGTAGTGATGATATACTTTTAGATTTTCCATTCAAATGAATATAAATGAGGAGGTAGGTGAACTGACTGCAAATAGGCAAGATACAGGATGCTTTCAAAAAATAGCAAATAGTTATTTGCATTTTCTTCCTTTTCCTAGTGTCACACAAGGTTGGAAAGTGGGATTTAAAAGATTCTTTTAAAGCAGAGGGGGAAACACCCCACACATTACTAGAAGACAAAACAGGTAATGCTCATATTAGCTGCATAATTTGTTTTATAGAGAACTACAGCTCTATGGCTGCTGTTTTGCAAGCTTAAAACAAGCTTTCCCACTAGTATCAGTGTCATAATTGTCTAGGTAATTAATCTTGGTTATATGTTTGAGAAAGTTGTTTTGGGAGATACTTCAAATAGGATATTTCAGTACTCTTAATGACTGTTTGGAAGCAAGAGTGTTGCTCCTTAGTGTGACATCTGAAGAAGTACTCCTAAATACAGAGAGAGGCAGTCACAGAAAAGTTCTTTGCTTTGATGGATCAAAGGGAACAGAAAGACACGTGATGATCATAAGGGAATTAGACAGCTCTTAAATCACATGGCACCACATGCAGGGCCAGCCAGGGAAATGGCAGGGGAGACATGAGCTGTCAGAAGAGCTGTGTTACCACCAGACTGCAGCATACCCTCCCTGTACCACAGCTTGTGATGCTGCGTGCTCCTCCCCCTCCTCCTCCATTGCTGCTTCACCCAGCCTGAAACATATGTAATGAGGTAAAAAACAAAGATTAAAAAGTTGCAATAAAACCAGAAAATGCGATAATAGAACACATTCAACAGGACATTGCTTAGGCATTAACATTGTGTCTAATTGATAATTTTCTATGAAAACAATATGCAGCATAATATTTTTCACTTTAATAATAGTAACAAAGAAAATATTTCCATGTGAAAAAAATAAGAAAAGTTGCATTGCTGCTGTAAAAACATTTAGGAAGAAAATAGGATATATTGTAGAATCCAGAGATCCAACAACCCTTAGCTTGGATTTTACCTTATTGTAACATCCATGCATACAGAAGCATCTGCCAAAATCTAGCACCACTGCAGCAAGAAACATTTCTCATCTGTTAAGACTAGCGTCAACTTACACAATTCTAAATTTAAGAAGCTTATGAGAATGTAACATTTATAAAATTAATCATACAAGGCATATCCATGGATTGAAACTGCAGCAAGGATCCAGTGAAGACTGTACTTGGTTTGAGGTGGGAAAGAACTGCCTTATTCAGGTCATGAGGTTTCCTGTACCTTTCAGACCACTAAATATATAATGTACATACTCAAACATCAGATAATTGTTTTCATTATTAAAATGTATAGTCTAAAGAAACAAAAAGAAAGATTAGACAATAATCACAATTTCTATGAATACTGTCACACATCCATATGTTCTTTAGGAATTGTTCGGCTTTCTGGAAAGCCCTTTGTTGTGCCCTAGGGGACACTATGATTCAAAAGAATTAGAATCATAGCAGTTACGAGTACTGAATGTTTAATTAGCCTAGAAAGGAAAAAGAAACTGAAAAAAAGCCCCCATTGAGTGATTATTTCAGCTACAAACCTCAGTGTCTTTTTCTGTAGAGCTTTCAGTAGATTCCCCTCCACATATGTATTGCTTTTTTAAATATCACTAAAAATGATAAAGAGAAGCAAAGGAAGATGAATCATTGGCTAATCTAAAGAGTCTATAAATTTTGAGCCTAAAACCTTAACCTGCATGTTAGCTGCCTAAAGCATGATTTACATGGAATGATTTGGGATGCCTTGCATCAGATGCTCCTACCTAGTGCTGAAGATACTTAAACTCATTAAAGGTCTTTATTTAAGGTTCTTGGAAGTGTCAGGAGCTCTGCTATCTGTGCATGACTAGACCTGCCTGGCCCCAGCATCTTTCTGTTTACTACAGGCTGTGTGGAAAACCAAGAGCATCCTTCTGTTTAGTTTCTTGTGGGGCTTCATTTACATTTGATACATAGAAACATGAATTAAAAAAGTGCAGTGTCTTTTGAAGAAAATAACCCCCCATTGCTTAAGTGCTATATGGCTGCATAGGGATTACAGCACTCCATTGGAAGATGAGACCCTCCCCTGTGAGGAGGTTAGCCTCCTACTTGCAGAGATGCCTCTCAGAGCAGCTGAGGGTTTAGACACTTGCTTCCCTCAGACCATGCCTGCATTGGATGAGTCTCGAGAAAATTCCCCCACACAACCTATGAAACACTCCCAGTGTCTTAACCAAACTTAAGGCAACATAACACAGGCTCGAGACTTAGTAAGGACTAAAAGCCACAGCTATTTACGAAGGAAGGAGCATCACCAAGGACGGTAGCATCACTACCTTGCAGACTCCTACACCGTATATTTGTTAAATAAAACACCCAGGGAAGTCCCGGAAACAAGAGTTTCCTCTAAGTTTCTTTAATTATTCCAAAACCTTCAGACTTGCTAGAGGCAGCGTTTAATAAAAGCAAATGGCCTCTGCATTATTTGCGCCACTTTGAAAGGCAGCACACAAAGCTGCCGGAGCCAGAGCTGTGGCAGAGCACCAAGCGCAGCGCCCACCGCGGTCGGGCAGGGAGCCCTGCCCTGCCGCACCCACTCGCGGCCGCCCCGCTCCGCCCCTGCCCTGCCCTGCCCCGGCCGCCTGCGAGCCTGTCCCTGTCCCTGTACCTGTCCCTGTCCCTGTACCTGTCCGTGTCCCTGTCCCTCTCCGTGTCCCTGCCCCTGTCCCTGTCCGTGTCCCTGTCCGTGCCCATCCCGCCGGGAGCCGCGGCCGCGCCGGGAGCGCCGGGAGCAGCGCGGGCAGGTGAGGCAGCACGCAGGGACCGCATCCAGGGACCCGGTGCCGAGGGGTGCCACACCTGCCCCGTCCCGGGCACCGACCGGAGAGCCAGGCCGTGTGTCGGGGCTGCTCCGGGGGAGCCCTGCGCAGGGACGGGGCATTGCGGTGCGGCGCCGGCTGCTCGCTCTCCTGCCCCCATCGCTGCGTTTCACACCGCACTAGCTGTCCCCGCCCGGGTTCTCGCGGCGGTTCTGTGTTGTTCTGACGATACTGCCTCTATACACCAGGACTTGCCTTCCTCCAGCTCCTTCCTATCCAGCCTGGGAAGAGAAAACACAGGGGAAAGTAATATTCTGTTCTTGCCAGTGGCATCTTTGTCAGCCTTTATGTTCAGCAAAGGTCTTGCTTTCAGTTTTCCTTACAGGTGTCCAACAATTTGAGAATTAATATTTATCAAGCAGAAATGCTTTATTACATTTAGGTGGTTTGGTGAAATTCCCAAGCTCCCCAGTGGAGACTGGACTTACAGCATAAGGCAAATGGAACAGGCTGGGAGGGTAAAGGGGAGGAGGAAACTTCATTTCTTCATTCAGAAACTGGATGGAACAACCCTAAGAAGGAAGAAACAGCCACACTCTTTCCGTGACATTCTGGGGAAGGTCATGTTCCATCTCAGCCTGAGACATATGACTGACTCACTCTCCTGGTGTTTCTGAGAAAAAAATATAATCAGTGATCTGTTCTAACTCTTTCTGTCCTTAGGGAAGAGCATATTTTGTCTGGTGCTTTTTTAGCCACTTACCTGCTTTGAGTTTCTACAGTGTCCAGGAGTGAAGGGAAAATATTAGATCATGTCAGAGTTCTGGCTAATTTCTGCCCCAGGAGATAAAACAAATCTACAGGCATGGGAAAGAATGAACACAGTGACATCCAAATCCAATCTGTCCAGCAACAGCAAATTCCATATTCCAGACTTAAAGGTAAGTGAGGAAGAGGTTTGTGTATGGGCCATACAGCAGCATTAGCCAGGGCTGGAGACTTTTGGGATAACTGTGGGATTTATCTTCTGGATAAAATGCAAAGAGTAGAAGATTGTGTTTGGGGAATGAGTTGTGTTCAGTCAACTGAAAATTGATCAGAGAGAAATAAGTCATTTTTCTTGAAGCTGACCTGCACATTAGAAGAGTACATGTATCAGGATTGAAAATGAGTGAGATAAGTTAAATAAGTAATCTCTTGCATTCCATGTATGATTTGCTCCTAGTCATGGAAGTCATATTGCACTCCACATCATCGATTGCTAATGCAAAGGGAGTAGCTAACTATCTAGAACCATGGCATAAGACTTCTGACAGAGAAAACAGTGCTACAATGCACATTTCTCCTTGGAAAATGGATGTGTGTGTTTATTCAGCTGCTTTATCTAGCTTCATAATTTCATATAAATGCAAAGCATATTAATCAATGATTTTTCAAATTATTTTATGAGAGCTACACTTCTATTTTTATTTCAATGGTGGCTATGAAGAAATCATAGCTGCTTTAAAATCAATAGAGCTACCACAGATGTAGAACTCGATTGCTTGGGGAGTTGTCATCATCCGTCACTTAACAATGCTACTCGTAGTGCATCCAGCATCTGCCTTTAATCCAAAAAATTGTTAACAGTTATAACTTGAGCTCTTCCAATTACATAAGGATGCAAGTAACAGGGGAGTGTGGCTTGTTCTCAAGTTTGCTTGCTGAATTGTCACATGAATTTTTCAGACTAAGAATGTTGCTTTTTGCATGCACACTTGAGATTGATATGATTTTTATCATCTATGGACCTTATTTTTAACACTTTACCCAGACAGTGATGGTGTGAGTGCTTATGCTAAAGGAACTAAAGCATTTGGAGTATCTAAAGACAACCATTCATATTCTGCTATTTGTTCTACATAAAATTTGGTTCTTCTCCCTTCATAATGTTAGGCTGGCAACATTACAAGAAAAGGTTTAGCAATATACTGCAATATCATGCATATGGGATTATGACTGTAACAGAGTCATAAAAAAGCAGATGTTGGTCAGAAGTGGCTTTGTGAGAGACTTAATTTTTGGTAATATCAAAGAACTCAGACAGATACCCCCTTTTGAATAAGTGCTGCTTCTCTCATTTTAGTACATCTGACTTGTTTGTATGTGTGCATTATTTGTGTGCATTTCTAGTCATTATTTTATTAGGCTAAAGACTATTCTTTGCAGCTTGATGATACAGGATGAAATGAAAACAGGAAGACAGTGATGTGTGATCTTGAGACTACACATACTTTTTTTCCTTTATTGGAAAAGGCTTTTCCTGCCCTAGGTCTTGGGTAAAGGAATTGCTACTATTTTCCACAAAGCAAATAAAGTTCAGCCAAACCATTGAATTCACAAGTGTTAAGCACAAGTCAGTTTCCTTAAGGCTCTGCCAACAGAAGCCTTAGACAGAGTTGCGCATCTTTCACCTAATTCTCATCTTTTGCACAGGTGGGGACACTGGATGCTCTTGTTGGTCTGTCAGATGAGTTGGGAAAACTTGATAGCTTTGCTGAAAGGTAAAATAGATCTTATTTACTACCTACAAATGAGAAACAGACATTGTTTTTATGGGGTGGTATGTCCTTGTGTTCACCTCAGTCTGACTCAGTTCAGCCTGGACTACAACTGGACTGAAGTGGATAGGCTTTATTTAACCCTTGCATTGATTGTCATGAAGTCATCACAAAGAAAGGATCATTCCTTAAACGTTAGCTGAATTATGTCCATGATAGTTTTGCCTGCACAGCCATTTGAGTGGCAGGGCTAGGGAAGCTGTTTCTCAGAAGGAAACTATTTAAAAAGCTGAGGGGTTTTGTTTGTTTGTTTTTTAAGAACATCCTTTCCCCCATCTAGAAACTTAATAAACTAGCATTTAGAGAATATGAAGCCCTTCCTGATCTTGTTTTCACTGAATATTTCTGTTGAGCCTTCTGTCCCTTTTCAAACAGATATAGGAGTTCTAAGGATTAAGTTATTTTGGATGAAGTCCAAACCTCTCCCTCTCAGGCTTTTGAACTCCTTGAAAACCAGAATATTGACTTCCATTGTATCAAACCTACTCAGGCAAAGACTCACATGATCTCCTTGCTGACCCTTGCCAAGTTTGCCCTTTGGACCAAGCTGACCTGGGTGTACAAAGAATAATACAGTACAGCAAGCTGAGAAAATGCCAGGTTGTAAGATACTTCATGGCACAAAGTAAACTTTGAGGCAATGAAAGTATAAGCTGCTGGGGTTTTCTGGTTTGTTCTATTCTTTGCTTTGGAAGCATACCATTATGAACACATGTAGTTTTGGTCACAGAGGCATGTGTTAGCTCAGGGGGTTTTAGCCTTTTTTCTCCCAGTATGGACTGATAAGTATTTACCTAAATATGCTCAATCCTTTCATAGATTTTTGCCTGGCAGTTGCAAACACATACAGAAACCCTGATATAAACTTCTCACATCTAGGCTAGGCTGTTTAGGTTAAAGCAGGTCTGCTAGAACACATTTTTGCATAGAATTTTTTTTTTGTTTTAACTTTACTGGTGGTACATGAGGTCTGTGTTAGGATGATTGCTTTTGATCACTCTGGATTGCACGCGACGTTGACGTTTTTGGAATCGTAGAATGTGTTTCATATCTGTAGTTGGAAGGGACCCATAAAGATCATTGAGTCCAACATCCTGCTCCTCACAGGACTACCTAAAACTAAACTATATTGCTTTTTCAGGATTTTTAACAGGACAGAGCAACTTAATCAAGAAAACCATCTCCATAGTGACTCTCCCAAAAATACTGCCCCAAATTCTCTGTAAACATGTTCAGGCCTCTGGTTCATACTGCAGAGATTCTTCAGGAAGTGGGAATGGGGGCAATATGGGGAGAAACAGTGCCAATACCTGCTGACTGTTCTAATGGAAAATGCCTCTAGTCAGGGTAGCAGACAGGAAAGCAACAGTGTGATCTGAGTTTTAGGGCTGCCAAAAATCATGCAGAACTGATTTTTTCAGAAGAGCTTAACTAGCTCCCAGCTTTGTGAAGAATTAGGACTTCTGAAAAGCTGACTGCAGTATCCATGTAAGATCATGGGCAGTGGTAAGTGAAATGTCAGTAGGAGCTCCCTGGGCTCACAGACTCCTTCTGTTATCTTTGTCGTAACTTGCCAGCATGGTGCAGCTCCTTGTTCAAGACGAATGCCACTGTAGTCTGCTATTTTTTTCTTTAATGCCACTAATGACTCTTAGCTTATGATGTAATATAGGCACTGAGCAAAGGGATCAGTGAGGCCCTTCCACTGTAATCTGCCAAGGCAAGGACTCTTCATATTTGTCCTTTTGCCTATCAAGATAGGTAACCAAGAAGGATCAACAAGATTTAAAAATGAGAAGGATGCACTGAAAAATAAGAAAAATGCATTAGAGTAGTAACTGAGAATAATCAACACAGATTCAACAACACAACAGAATAATCAAATGTATTAGCAAATTGAGTCCCGAAATGACATACAAAAGCATTTTGCATTAAAGAAATGCCTAAGGTTTTATATCTGAATTGTGATTCAAGGGTTAAAATGCCAAGCATTCACACTTGGTTGAAGTAAATGGCATCCAGAGGGTTACAAGCGTGTTCAGATGACCTGAGCATTTATGTTCCTGCTCCTCTGAAAGAGCTGCCTGCTGAACTGTTGCTGGATAAACACAGCTGCCAGTAAAGCCAGGCAGTGCAAACCTGTCAGCGCTGCCTCCTGCCAGGACAGCAGAGAAGGGGCAACAGCTTGCAGGAGCTATTGTTTCCACATACTTTTATTATTTATTTACACAGGGAGGAAGAGTGTTTTTCCATGTCACCCTGTGGTAGCATGGAGCTCTCACATTGACAGTCCCTTGGGTCACTCTTAACTGAGGGTTCTTCCTGGTCCTCGGTCAGCAGAGCATTTGGTAGTGGCCTCAGATTGCAGGACTTCTGCTCCCTGTAGTGTTTTAGAGGCCTGGCTGGTAGCACCCTTTCATTTTCTGTATCATTTAAAGACTGTTAGAGTTTAGGTTTTTTGGAAGGTAATGCCATTACAGCAGTTGCAGAAGCAAAATGTGAGTCTTTCAAGACAAATAATAGGTTAAATTGAATTATTCTCTTTATGGGTTTTTTATTACTACTTCTTGAGGCAGTTTAGCCGAAACTCTCTCCTTTAAATGCATCATTTGAGCATGATATTTGCTTAATGTGGGATTCCTCTCATCTAAAGGCCGGGATTTAAGGGTTGGCTGTGAAGGCAGGTTACTCTTGGATGTCAGTATAGTCAGTGGGGCTCCACCAGGGCTCTGATTCCTC
The DNA here is from genome assembly GCA_035221455.1 of Xenops minutus. Classification (NCBI taxonomy): domain Eukaryota; kingdom Metazoa; phylum Chordata; class Aves; order Passeriformes; family Furnariidae; genus Xenops; species Xenops minutus. The sequence goes on from JAWWEE010000105.1 coordinate 101,842,061, forward strand.
TTACTTGCTTCAGACATCAGTGATGTCTAGAGTGTGTGTTCTGTCTTTGCATGGAAGGTGTTCTGGATGAGTGAATCCCACTTGCATTTCACAGGATGCAGGGCGAGGCACAGAGACCAAGGCAGGACTGGAGAACATTTTTCTGGCCCAGTGCATTACATACATTGTGTCTGTATCCTGCTGGAGGGACCACGGGATGTGTGGGCAGGAAGGGAGTCAAGCCTTGCCTGGGCAGGTGGGACTGTCAGGTGCATGAGGGCACACACCTGTCCCACTGTCTATACCTATGGACAGAGGCCAGGGCTAACTGTCTCCCACCTGTCAGGTTAGCTGCCAGCTGCACTCAGTGGAACAGTAACCAAAGCAGCTTTGGAGAAGGTCCTGGTTTGTACACTTCCCTGAGGACTGCTTTCTCCATAACATCTTTAGCCTCCTGCTATACTAGTCTTACAAACTGTTGTCTTGTTCCAAGTAACTTTGGGCTCCCTGAGCATCCTGAAGGAGACAAAATCGTGAAGGAGCTGTATCTACAAGCTGAAATTTTCAGAAGTGCTTGGTAATGTCACAACTGACAGGGAACCTCTGTCTGGATCCCTCAAATCCCCCCAGCCTGAGTGTGGGCAACATGAGCTGTACTCCAGCAGTGCTCAGCTGGCACTGGGTCCCTAAGGCGCTGCAGACAGATAGTAAAACCTGCACCAGCCCTGTGAGAGGGATGTGAACTGGAGCACAATGGTGTAGATTCCTCCTACAGGAACTCTGAACTGCACCTGTCCAGGGTCATGAGAAGAATGGTATGGGTTGGAAGAGTTCTTTAAAGACCATCTCTTTCCACCTGCCCTGCCATGGGCAGGGACACCTTCCACTAGACCAGGCTGCTCATAGTGCTGTCCAATCTGACCTTGAATGTTTCTAGAGATGGGGCATCCACAGCTTCTCTGTGCAACTTGTTCCAGTGTCTCATCAGCCTGACAGTAAAGAGTGTCTTCCCATGTGTCCAGTCTAAATCTATTCTCAGTTTAAAACTGTTTCCTCTTGCCCTGTCACTGCAGGTGCTGTAAAAAGCCTCTCTCCAGCTTTCTTATAAGCCCCCTTTATATACTGAAATGTTTCAATAAGATCTTCTCTTCTTCAGACTGTATTATTCCAAACAGCACAAATTCTAACTACTTCGTTCTTGGCAGCATTGGCAATCTCAGATTTTTCCTCCCTGTCACAGGACTGGAAAACCTTTCCCAAGACTGTAAGTTTTTTCACAGGATTAGAGATGGATGTAACTGCTTTGCAGCACATGAAAGAAAATTATTTTCTCTGATGTTTTCGTGGTATCTGTACCTGGCCCAAAGTTCCTTTCCTGAGCTCTTGAAAACCACAGGATGTCACAAGATACATTGTCCAAACACTGTCGGTGCCCTGTCAGTTTCCAGCTCATCTGCAGCTGTAGTAGTCTCCACTCAGCAGGGAAAGAAAGCGATAAGAAGCCTGCCATTATGCTGCCTATCCCTGTGCCAAGGATTATGTCCACTTCATGTCTCCGCCCGTTTCATGATCAGGGAGTTACTTTGTAGCTGCTGCTTTTTTTTGGCAAGGTGTAGTCAACCTGGATCAGTTAGGGAACTCAAGGCCAAAGTCTGTGAATATCTCTGAGTGCAGAAGGATACTTGAACAATTACAGTGTCTTAGCCTGTATGAGACAGGTACATGGGTTAGAGACAGGGGGATCTATTGCTGTAGGGAGATGACCAATCCATTGGTTTAAACAAGCAAAGAATAAATAACTGTGTGGAGACAATATTCTCCAGGAGGGGCTCTGTTCAAATCACTACTCTGAATTGGGCAGAAGGATTTGAATCTTGTTCTCTCATACCTTAAAAGAGGGCCTTGTCCACCATGCTAAATAGAAGAGAGAAGGAGTCCCCTAAAGAAAAAGAAGGAAATTCTCTCTGTCAAACAAGAGAACACTGCCATTTACCCCTGAGTACTTTATAAGAACCTTCTCTCAGCAAGTCCTAAGAGTTTCTTTAGCATTCTATGGAATGGATTTTTGGTCAGTGTTGTTTGTATGTAGCCTCCTGTTCCTTCATCCCTTTTGGGGTTTTAAATGTGGGCTTCTTGCCTTCTGGTTTCTGCTATGAGTATAATGAGTATACAGAAGACTGAATCTTCATCTTCTGGAAGTCTAGAGTACTGGGTAAATGAAAATACCTATGTTTTTGCAGAGATCAATGTATTTAAGAGATAAGACACTTAGTTCTGCAATTTGTCATAGATTGTTTATCATCATTTGAATTGCAAATTAACCTGCTTTGCTTCAGGTGTTTTGTTTGGGCATGTCTGTGTTTATCAGATCATTGTGATAACTGTTTTATAATTATTTTCCTTCTTCACTGACAAAATTTCTCTTTTTACACCTAAGCATAATAAAGAAAATAGCCCAGTACATAGGGGAAGTTATGGAGGACTCAAAAGATAAAGTCCAGGAAAATCTTCTGGCCAATGGAGGTAGGTGCTATGAATGTGGGGGTTTTAATGCATTGTTGCTGCCTTTGTTTGCTTCAGAATATGAATACATAGAATTGAAACCCTCACACTTTAGAAAGGACAGCCATCAGCAACATTTTATAAGAATATATCTAGCTTGCTCCCATTTTTCTCAAAGTTAACAAAAGCTAACTTTGGAGTGAAGAGGAAATTGGGAGACATCCTCCTTCACTCTGAAAATGACCTAGCACATTTTTGTACCCTGCCTGGGCTTGATCTCTTACAGGCACCTAAATCTCACTCTGTATGGCTGTGTGACATATGTCAGTGATCTGTTACTGATTTGCATTCCCCAGCTATCCAGAAAAAGTACAACAGAATTGGATTTGTTACACATGCTAATTACAAACTTGTAAAATGAATAAACTACGATTACACACTCCATCACCCTTTGACTGTCTGCAGTGTTGTACTTCAGACCTGTATGGGTAGAGGATGGGGGAGGAAGTTCTTTTAGAAATGTCCTTGCATGACATAAAACTGACATGTGATGTATGCAACTGTTTAAGAAATACAATAATCCCACTTACTGTGTTTCAGGGCTAAAGGATAAAATGAAATGTCTCAAAAGTATGTGGAGGACTGATGATTGTGGTGTTGTTACATGCATGCATTTGTGTGTATTAGTGCTAGACACAAGTCTTGGTCTGGTTGTAGAGATACAGTGATCAGGTTACGATGGATTTCTCAAGTAACAACCTCGTAGCTTGATCACGATATCCCTATGACTTGAGAAACAACAGGTTTCATTAATTTCCTTTGTTTCCCCTTTTTACACCATTTTGCTTTTCTATCACCTCCGCATGTGTTGTATTAGAAGGACAGGGAAATTACTTGTGTGTTACTAATTTCTCTCCTCTGTCTGGGTTTGGTCATCCAAACAAATCATATTAAATTAGGACATTAACCTTTCCAAGATTATTGACTGCATCTTAAAAAATGAAGTCAGCTTTAGTGTATCTAATATCTTCCTGATCTTCCTGTGTCAGTCTTCATAAGCAACTTTGCTGCACCAATTCTCCCTCCTCCTTCCTTTTTGATTAGCAAAAGGACTCTAAAGTCCTTTTGGACATCCTTGAGTTTGTGAACTCAAGGACTTCCTTGAGGTTATGAAATCAGAAACAAAATTGTAAGAAATGATTTCTTGCTGCATGGTGCTGTTTCAGACTATTAGACAATCCCAACTCAAACTTTCTTTTAAGTTACATTGATTTTAGCTCAGTTGTGTATAATCCTGATAGCAGTTTGGTGGTGGCTGTGTGTCTAAAATTTTTTGTTGGATTTGTATGAAGAAAATTGCAATGTACTCGAAGATAGAGCACTTTTAGTTATGTGAGCATATACACATACACAGCTTTCCTGTGGGCAATAGTTGAAAGCAGCCACATGGAAATATCTCTCTGATAGAGGGAAATGTATGTTCTTGCAATAAAGAAAATTATACTATATCATAACAGCATAAGCAAGCTTTCTTGCTTTTGACAGAATAAAAAATGTGAAATGTAAGTAAAGCTTTTCTTCAAAGATTCATACAAAATTCTCTTCCATTTATGGTAATGTTAAATCCAAATGAAGTTTAAAATTTGATAAAATGTGTAATAACTCCATTCTTTCTAGTGAGTGCAAAACAAAGCAAAGTGGGAAGCATAACAATTTAGAAGAATTAAGTGTTTTGAAGGGAAAGTGTTCAACATTGCCTCTTAGAGCTCGGTGTGTAAATTAGAGTTATCAGAGATTCAGGCTGTGGGGTTCCTGGGCTGCTGTGAGCTGATAGGAATCATCTCTCATAGGTGGGCAACTATGTGGAGTCTTTTAGAAGTGACTTGACAGGTTCCATAAATGAGGGATACCATTCCACGAGAATCAAGGTTGTGGAACTGCTTGGCATTTTAAACTCAGCTCTACTAGTGTGTACACAGTAGTTTGTGCCATCCCCAAGATCAGACAGCTTAACCAACCTGCACCAGTGCCAGAGCACCACTCAGGAGTGAGCTGGAAAAACTGGGCTGAGAACTCATGCTGTGTTTAACTGTCCAGCATCCGGATTCTGCTGAGATTCAGGGAATGTGAGGATAGAAAGGGCATGTGAAGTTCTTCAGGGAACTTCTATATCTCATCAGCTATAAATAAGTCAGTGTCTGTCTTTAAAGAACCTGTGAATACATTGTTCCTCTGCACAGCCCGGTAATACCATGCTCTTTGCAGGTTTCATCCCCACTGAATTTAGCAAAGCCTAAGCATGCAAGCTTAGAAGAGAAACAGCAGAATGAAATCCTTGTGCTGTGTACCTTGTGCTGAAAATGCTGTGTGAACTTTGTTGCTGAAGTATTTTTGACCTCTCTGCCTTCCCCACAGAAACCATGAACAGGCACTGATAGAGAACAGTTGCATGTGGGAATTATGCCGTAGCCTTCCCTGCCTTCTGCAGTTCTTCCCCTTTTCTGCACCCTCTGTGTGCAGGAGAATTTGCTCATTCCCAATTACACATTAGCAGGAAGGACTGGATCTTTGCCTCGTGGTTCCTGTCCATTGGATGTGGGGGACATTGACACAGATGTGGTTTTAGAAAGAGGGAGAGAACACCACTGTGTCAGTGCTCTCTGCCTTCCAGGCAGTTTATCCCTTGCTAAGAAGACTGTTCTCTCCTAACATAAGACTTTCCATGCTTTGGAAATCTAATAGGGTAAACTGACTCTGTTGTGGGGTGAGAGAAGCCCATGGAAAGGATAGTGCTCTCCTGCCAAGGGTATTCAGTATCACACAAAACAGGGTAGTACCCTCAGCCTGGTAATGTGGCAATTATTCAATTTGTCACATTCCTTCTCATGCATCTTGGTTCATAAAGTTTTCCCCTTACCCTCAAAGTCCAGCCCACAAGAAATTGTGCTCAAACCTTGCTGTGGGACTGAATTCAGTCCCTGAGCAAGGCAGCAAAGAGCACTGAAGGGCCCCAGTATGCATGTCCTTTTACTTGGCTAATTTTGAGCTTATTTTCTCTCTACTGCCTCAGTGCAACTTCCCAAATGTCCTCCATATTTACCCTTCTGGTCTGGAAGGAAACCCACCCTTCAGGTGACAGTGCCTCTGGCCTCTTTGTCTAGACCTTGAGCCCTTGTGCCTTCCCCTTGCCATCCTGACCTTCAGAGGGGCAGTCCCAGCTCCTCTGCTTGTTGTGGCAGGATGCATGACTTTCCCTCATCCTGTAAAGCTGTGTAAGAACACTGTGGAGTGGTGTGTTCAGCATCCAAATGGATTTCAGGACTCAGGCAAAGAGCTGTTTGATTTCATGAGCTGCTGGAGGAGAGTTCTGTATTTGGTACCATAATGTGCTAAGCCTTACTGTTTCCTAACATCAAGGAGCCTTGATCTTCAAACAGTGGAGCAGGACAATCCTGCTCTAGGAGCTGGATGTTGTATGTGTCATCTCCCCTTGATTCTGGGAAGGAGCCGTGGCTCCCCATGGTCCGAGGGTGCTTTGTTTTGAGGGTTGCATGCACAGGGCCTTGCTGTGAATTTCTGTTGTTGGATGCTGTGACTGTGTTTGTGAATTTATATAAATACCCTATAGCTTTGTGTGAGGTGGGGACCTCTCTGCACAAAGTCAGTGAGGAATTCCTCATCACACCTGAATTTGTTTGATTTCTCATGAGCACTTGACTGAATCACAGAGAAGTGACATCCACTATGCTCTTAATACCTTTGATCAATCTCTCAGCCACCCTGACTATTACTGCAGGTCCTGGCCACAAAGTATATTTCTGATAACTCTTGCTGGGATTAAATTCATGCATATTGCAGAAATCAAGATAGAGATTACACAAAACTGTTTCTGTGGTGAGGAAGAATGGCTGTACATTGGTGTGTCCTGCTGATACAGATAATTTTACACTTTTTCTATACTGTTAGGTGTAAGGCAGTAAAGATTTCTGGTTCAATTTCTAAGTTTGGGGATGTTTAGAAAGATAATTAGATTGGGCATATGATCTGTGTGGATTTGATCTAGATCAAATCTCTATAAGAATTCAGAGGTGGGCTTCTGGTTTGCTCCTGTCTCTAAAGTTAATCAAAGTTATGCCTAAACTATAGCTGGGAACTACTACCCAAACTTTCACTGCCCATCTGATACATTATCTGCTTTCATGCATCTCTTTGCATTTTCAGTTGACCTAATTAGCTACTTGACACGGTTTGAGTGGGACATGGCCAAATATCCCATAAAGCAGCCGCTGAAGAATATATCAGAAGCATTAGCAAAGGTAAACTGCACTCCAAATTTTAAGATGTCAGCATGGGGAAGCATGTCTTTTGGCAGGTTGCAGTCCCTCCTTTCATGACATTCAGTGGGAGCTTTGTCTTTGGTTTGGCCAGGAACAAGTTAGAAGTACACAGTTTGTATGGAAGCAGTTGATGTAATTTTAATTTCTACTTCAATAATCATACATACATTGAAATCTATCCAGTCTGTAAGTGTATGGGACTTTATCAGATTTACTAGAATACATTGATACGTTTTCTGCAATGTGATCCCCTTCATTGTAATATTTTTTTTCATATAACGCCATATTATTCTCCATTTTGGAGGGTTTTTTGCTAAATTGTTGGTCTGACATTAAATTAAATGCCTGCAGGCTGGATGAATTATTTATGCTGTCAATTCAGTCAGAAAGGTGTGATGTGTTGTTCAATGTAGGTAACAAATGAAACCATGAACTTTCCCCATAGGTACAGCTCTGGCACACAAACAGCAACAGCTGACTGAATCCTCCTTTCTGCAGAGGCCTTTGCCACAGGGCAGCTCTGACACCGGCTCCCTCTTGGCCACAATCCGAGTGGTTTTAGGGGGGCTGACAGCTGTGTCCTTGCATTAAGGTGCAGTGGTAGTGGGACAGAGGTGAGAGTAAGGCCTCAAGCACTGCATTGACTCACTTTTTTACTTTGTTTTAGCAAGTGACTCAAATAGAAACAGACCTAAAGACCCGATCAGCTGCCTACAACAACATTAAAGGAAACTTGCAAAGCCTGGAGAAGAAAACCATGTAAGTATTTTGCATGGGTTGCTGCATGGCTAAACTGAAGACAGTGCAAGCCCACACCCATTGCAGTGCAGTGGACCATGTGTGTTCTGGTGGGAATACTTTTCTGGCTTTGGGGCATGCTGAACATCTACAGACACAGCAAAAGTCAGTGGTAGGGTAACTGGTGTAGTAAGTGTGTCTCAAAAGCAGCTCAGGGAGAGTGCAGTTCCTAATAGGATTTTATTGGCAGTGTGACAGACAGTCTTGGAAAGAGTCAAACCCAAATGCACTCTATTGTTCTGATGGGGCTTCAGGGAGTCAGAAATTAGATGAGTGGTGTCAGCTGGTGGATTCCTTTGCTAGACAGAGCTGTGTCTTGTGTTCTGAACAGCACTTGCAGAGGAAACAGCTTTGTCTTGCTTGTTCCCACACCTTACCAGCATTCCACTTACATTTTTCTTTTCTGTGTTTCATTCTGTTGGTTCAGGTAATCCACTGTTCGAGCTTCCCAAATGTTTTCTCTTCTGTTTGCATTTGCTTATGGTCTTTAGCTACGTCAGTGCTGACACCTGAGTTTTTGTCTAGGTTATCACTGGGGAGAATGGTAAAATCCAGTAAGTGGTAAATTTAAAGCAACTTAGATGATGCTGTGCAAGTCCTTGCCCAACCCATGCTCCATGTTTCATACTCAGGATCTGGGCACAAGACACGAGTCCTTGCCCTTCTGACCCTGCAGCCAGCCAGGCTGGCAGTCTGCTGGCCAGACCTCCAGCAAGGTGATGAGGGAGAAGAACGGACCTCATAGTCAAAGCCTGTCTTCCTCTCAGCATTCCATTCACCTTTAAATGCTGACAGCTCTTGTGTCTACCAGTGCCAGATAGCTTGGGTTGAGCAAACACCTAATAAGTTACTGGCTAGTTAATTAATATTTAGAAACTACTGGTTTAGGCCCTTCACGTCTGCCCAGTGGCAGGGAGGGCATTTCCTTTCTTCTCATACACACCTAGAGCCTTCCAGCCATGCCCAGTTAGCTTTGGCCATCTACATCTCCTACGAATTAATGTGATCAAGTGGGCTTAGTCAGTGAAGACCTCCTGCAGGTCCCACCTGTGCATGAGACTGCTGCTCTCGCTGCCCTTCAGCAGAGGTATCTTGTGTGCCTGTCCATGGTGGTCCAGACATGCCAGTGTTGCTTTGATGGCTTAGGTCTGTACTGACATGGCTTACTCTGCCTGGAGCCTGGTCACACAAGCAGTTCAACAGGATTCCTGAGAACACAGGTGTCTCCTGCAAGAAGCAGCAATGACTGGGAGCAGATGTGCACTTTGTGAGCATCTACACCCTTACTGTAGAAATAATAGCAGCAGAATGATGTAATTTCACATAAAGGGCATAAACTAGCCTCATGGTAGTCACCAATATTCTGTCACTAGTATTAGTTGCTTTCTGATTCTTTTTAGTTGCAGTAAAATGGCCATTTCAGAAGTGCAGATGTGTCCTCTAGCCACCTCATTCTTGGCCGCCTTCTATCCCAGTATACTCTATTAGCAACTCTTCCCACTGCACAATACCTCCAGTGTGCTGCTGCTGAATTCCTGCTGCTGTTATTCTTACTTTGTCTTCTTCACTGTAGGGGCAATCTGCTGACCCGGACCCTAGCAGACATTGTGCATAAAGAAGACTTTGTTCTGGATTCTGAGTATCTTATCACGCTGCTCGTCGTGGTGCCAAAGTAAGGCAATAGTGTGTGCACAGTCACTCCATGTGGCGTTGAGTTTCAGGCGTAAGCACTGTATCTGAGTGATCCTGGGTCAGGTGGGGGCAGCTCATCAGCGCCGTGGCTGCGACACAGGGGGAGCTGTTAGCAAAGAATAAAGAACAGTTTCTGCCAGGAGTGGTGCTGGCACGAAAGAAAGAGACAGAGACTGCTCCAAAACTGGAGCAGGATAGAATTGAGATACAGGTTTTTAGTGGCTACAAGTGGGATCTCAATCAGCCTCCTGATAGGAACTGTATGAGCTAAAAGAAGAACAGATTTGTACTGGAGCATAGCCAGTTTATAAAAGGAATTAGACTTGTCCAACTTGCAGTCTCTGCTGGCCATGCACTGCATCTGTAAGTGCCCACACAGAGGATGACTGCCATTGCCATCAGCTGTGAAGTTATGCAATGTCCTTCTCAGAAGCCTACGCAAAACTTCCTCTCCATATAGCCCTGTCCCAACACACACATACAGCACCATCACTTTTCTGTACGTGAAAACCAGGTTACAAAAAGCTCTCTGAGATGGTTGTTGGGTTTATTATTTGCACATTCTTTCAACTTCCCCCTAAAAACAGACTTCCCACTGTGCAGTCTTGCCATCCCCCTGATCCTTTTCTCCCACTACTGGCACTTGCCATGATTGCAGTCTAGCACTGATCAGCTCTGGGGTTGCACGTAGCAGATGTACCACACCTACCTAGGGATCAGGGTGGTTTGTGCAGGGGTCCTGGAGCATGGGACACTATGTGGCAGCCTGGAAGTATGTGCCAAAAGGCATGTTCTTCCCACCACCAACTCCCCGCTGTGACCCCTTCCTGAAGCCAAGACCCAAAATGAAAACTGGGTGTAGCATCGAGGGAAACATCTCCTCAGCTGGTGATTAGGAGAGGAAAGGATAGGAAAGGTTTAATGTATCTTAATGGTATAACCCAGCACAAAGAACTCCAGCACTTCTTCCCTAAGCCATTAGCTTAATGTCTCAGTTTAAAAAGAAACCTAGATATCTATTAAGGAAAGTGAGGAATCCTTCTGGACTAGGAAGAGGGCCTCTCTCTCCTCAAGCCACCACAACCTTTCAAATTAAGATACTTTAATCAGAAAATGTAGAAAATAGGATAACAGTTCTTTTCTACAAATACATATATGTGTAACAAAAAACCAGAACTTTCAAACAAACCCTCTCCTGTCTTTACCCCTTCGGTGCAGTTATAGGTACAGACACCAGGGGTGGTGTGGGGCTCCGGCAGGCACAGACATGGGCAGGGACAGGTGCTGATTCCAGAGCTCTCGTGGCAATGGCAATGGCAATGGCAATGGCATTGGCAATGGCAATGGCAATGGCAATGGCAATGGCAATGGCAATGGCAATGGCAATGGTGGCCACAGGGACGGGCTGGTTCCTTTCCCGTGGGCAGTGCAAGCAGTGTCTGGGCACCCAAGGGGATAGAGAGCAAAGGTGTAGCACACCAGAAAAAAGGAGCACTGGGAAACCTGTCTCTGACCACTTCCCAAGTCAGGGAAAGAGTGAAGTCCTCCCACAGAAAAAAGAAAAAGGCCTCCCCCCATCCTCTCCCTAGCCCTCACATTGGAATGCAAAGCTATTTGCTGTCCCTTAATTTTGGCTTTAGACAGCTGGATCCGGGAGCAGGTAGTGGGAGAGCTGGGCTCCAACACACCATCTCATTCTGGCTCCTGACCCCCAAACTGCTGTGCTGGCAAGGGACTTAAAAAAAAAAAAAAATAAAATTCCATAAAAGATTTTGAAACTGTAACGTTATATCCACACTTTTGCTTTCCAGTATATAGTATTTATTTACTGTGCTTTGTTTTGTATTGCTCAAAGGTCAAGCTACGTACAGTGGCAGAAGACCTATGAATCCCTCTCAGATATGGTAGTGCCTCGCTCCACCAAGTAAGTGAAGTCACAAATTAAGCTCCCTGTTCGTTTCAGGCATCCCTGCTACATTTCAGCCAAGTTGCTGGATCCTGGAAGGAATCACTTGTCTAATGCATAGGCTCAACATTAGCATATTTTCAACTGAAACCAAAAATTAGTCTGTTGAAGGGAAGTGCAGATGAAAGAAAAAAAAATCAGGTTTTTTTACAATTAGCTTGTTGTTCCATTTTCAAGTAATCTAGTTCTTTGTACTTTCAACCAGGCCTTTGCTTTTTTGTGTAAAATTGACAATTTGTTACAGTAATTGAGGCATAATTCAAACACATAAAATCACATAGAGCTTTATGGAAACTACTTTGCAAAAAGATCAAACACTTAATTTGCATTTTAATTGCTTCCTACTGTAGAATAGTCCAGCATACTATCATTTGCACTAGCAAATGCCATATTAACTTATCCTTTCACCTTAAATATTCCACTTCTCAGCTTATGCAGACCATGAGGTCCAGTCCAGGGCAAAAGAGCTGTCAGTGCTATTACCTGAAATGAAAGAAGTGGAAAGCACAGAGAAAGAATTGCAAGCTGTTTGCTACTGCTTGTCTCAAAAACACAAGTGCATGAAATGGTGGGGGAAGGTTACCAGGAAACACATGTACAATGTGTGTACTACAGTGGTTCATGATCTGTACTTGTTAACATTGGAGATAGCCTATAGCCAGTGCCGGTAAAGTCTTTGTTCCCTGTTTCAGTCACAACAGTCCTCAAAAAGCAGGGTGTTGTTCAGTATCATAAATGAAAAGAACTGCAAAAGAGGAAGGTGAGGAAGGTAATAAAGGCATGAGGGATTTGCCATGACAAATCACAGCAGTGAACTTCCCTCCCACAGAATGATTGCTGAGGATGCAGAGGGAGGACTCTTCACCGTGACCCTATTTAGAAAAGTGATGGATGACTTCAAGGCTAAAGCGAGGGAGAACAGGTAAGAAACACCGACTGCTAGGCAAGGCAGGCAAGGGAGATGATGAGGATAAGGTGAGTCTTATTCTGTGTGCAGGATGCTGAATTCATCACTGGTTTTTAGGCCTTCTTGACTGCTTGCTGCTGGCCCTACAGCCACTGAGAAGGCAGGGATGGAGCTGTGGCAGCAGAAATCAGTGATCCCGTTCTTTAAGCATCACATTACGGATCCTGGAATTGTCCTTCCTGCTCTCATGCTACTGACAGCAGGAAGCTGGCTTTCTGGGGGTGACTTCAACTCCCACCCTCCACATACTTTAATTTGTTAAATGACCAGCAATTTCCCTTACCTGCTTCTCCAGAGATGAAAGAAATAAGTGTGCATATTTTCTGGACTACAGCTTGTGAGAGCAAATGTCATTCAATTGTAGGTTCATGGTTCGAGAATTTTATTATGATGAGAAGGAACTGAAATGCGAAAAGGAAGAGTTGATGAAATTAGCTTCTGATAAGAAACAACAATATGTAAGTAGTACCTCAACTTGATGGTCTTTGTAGGGGCAGCCTTTGCAACCAGCATGCCTAAGCACCTCTCACTTAGAAATGGCTTTATGGTTCCCTATGGTCTCCTATGAGCTCCACTGAGCCCATAAAACTAAGCCATGAGATAAATAACATGATTTGCCCAAGGTCATTTGAGTTTCTGATAAAATGCGAGCCACTACAAGTGCGCTTGGGAACTGTCCAAGCAGCCCATGAGGGCCTGAGTGGTGTGCAGCTCTGTGGAGCTGCTTCGCTCAGCGAGGGGATCACAGCACTGTTGTGTCTGTTCTCATAGGGCCCGTTACTGCGCTGGCTGAAAGTGAACTTCAGTGAAGCGTTTGTGGCTTGGATTCACGTGAAGGCCCTGAGAGTTTTTGTTGAGTCTGTCCTGAGGTGAGTAAATGCAGAGTGCAGGCAAAGATTCCTGTAAAAGTCAACTCTTCCTGGTGCAGTTCCTTTGTGGGTGAAACCCTTACACACCTTGTTCTGTGTTTCTCAAGGTGTGTCCCTTACACACTTCATTCCAGGAGCTCATGGGAGACAGTACAGATGTCCACAAAAAAGGTGACACACAAATTTGATGAAAAACAGTTCTTTGGGGGAACTTGCAGGGAAGTAAAAAACAGAAAGTCACGTTTTAATTGACTTCTGACTTCAGAAAGAAAATGCTTTCCAATAAAGGGAAGCATTGTTTCTACAACACACCATCAGCTGGCATGCCTGGAGGCTGAGGAGGGAGAAGGGCAGGAGCAGACACCTGTGCCCTTTTGCAGCAGATGATTGTGTATATTGCTGTATTTCAAGGTATGGCCTCCCAGTGAATTTCCAAGCAATGCTGCTGCAGCCAAACAGGAAGTCTGTAAAACGCCTGAGAGATGTCCTAAATGTGGTCTTCAAACACCTGGATGAAGTTGCAGCAGCAAGTATAATGGATGTATGTATTTGGACTGCAAGTGCACATGCTGTAGCTTGTGTCAGCTTAGCCAAATGAACACTACCACTGTCCAGGGGCTACAGCACACATCTCCTCACATCTTGCAATGCTAGGAGCCCTGGATGCAGCTCTAATCCTTGGTTGTTACAGATTGGATTAGGGTAACAGTTAGACTCAGATTATGATGCAGGTACATAGAGATGGTGTGTATTTTCTGTTGAAGCATCTGATGTTTATGGCTACCAGAACAAAATAGGTCTGCTCAATTAAGGCAGTTCCTCTATGTAAACAGCTTAAAGTCTTCTATAAGGATTCAGAACAACACAAGCAAGAAAAAATAATTTGGAACCAAATGCTAGGACTGTGACACCTTTGTCCCCTGTAAAAGGCTGTTGTTCATAAATAACCTAGGCCTTAAGCAATACTTGCTTTCACCTTCCCCATATCTTGAGTGCACAGACATTTTAGGCAAAAGTAGTAAGTAAAACAGCAGGCCTTCAGAACAGCCTAAAACCACCAAGCAATATTCTCACTGCATGAAGGACAGAGATGAGTGCTCTAGAGCTGAAGTACACAAAAGTGCTACAAGTTCATAACATGGCAACGAAGCAGGAGTTCTCAATGCTAATTATGTTAGGCAGCCTGAAACAACATATAAAGACCAGATTCTCAGTGGTGAATGTGGGAGAGGAACACAAAAGCAATTCCCTCTATCTTGGAACTGTGCAACCGTTTCTTTACTGGCACTAAAGTTGTATTATTTCCTTTTCCAGCCTGGCATGGACATCCCTGGCTTACAACTGAGTAATCAAGAATACTACCCTTATGTCTATTTCAAGATTGACCTCAGTCTTCTTGACTGCAGTTAAAGAAAAATTGCTCAAGCTTCATCTATTAAATTTCAAGACTAATGTTGCAGTAAAACAATCTAGCTGCTGAAAGTCAAAATGCAGATGCTGTAGCAGGATGATCTTCCTACCAGTTCCAATAATTTTTACAGTGACTTCAATATAAATATTCCTTATTCATAGTTTTACAAAAAATATTTCAGAGGCAGGAAGTACTATGGTAGTATTTATTTGTTTTGTAAATTACAAAGATGGAGTATCTACAGGACTTGAAATAAAACAATTAAAAGGTGTGGTGGCTAATGGGTCTACTAGGTGTATACAGTCCTGTTTTTCTAACAAAACTAAAAAAAAAAAAACAAAAAAAAAACAACAAACAGAAAAAGTAGAAAGCATCAGAGCAGAGCCCAAAGTTCTTTTAATTTAACAAAAAAAAATAAAGCCCAGAAGCTTAAGAGGAATGATCCTCAAAAACGCTGAGGAGCTTACTGTAGTATGACTTACAGTCCCAAGTACTCATGAGTTTAATTTTTGCAAAGATATTTCAGTTAGAACAGTTCCATTAGATCTCATCTGCTGGGATGACTTAAAAAGTTGGAGCACATCTGCACCAAATCAGCAGTCAGGTCACTGCTGGCTGCCTGTGGTTCTGACACTGCTTTTCACAGGGATGAGCTACAGGCAATCTCTTACTGACACCAGATGACAAATATCCATATGATGTTATTTCCTTGAAAGAAGGGAAAACTTTCAGCTTTTTCATTCCTTACTTATAAACAAGCTGATCACATGAGGGTCTCTTCACTAGACACCAATATACAAGACATGGAGAGCAATAAAATAATAGTGTCTTTATTAAAAGAGCAGCAGTAAACATCCCTATTCCCAGTCCTGATTCCCCTTCCAAGGAAATAGCAATTTCAGATCAAAACAATGCCAGATGGGAAGTGAAGAAATATTACCCAATTTGCTGGAGACAGCATCAGGGTGGTTTTCTGATAGCACCTGGAAATCCTCATGCCCTAAAATGGGGATTAGCTTCATCACAAATCCAGGGGAAGACCAAGAGCCCCCAGTATCTCCCATTGCAGCAGCAACCCCACTTCCATTGTATTAATGATCTTATGAAGTCTGGCACAAAGAAAGAGAAAGCCCCTGAGAAGGAATAGGAAAAGGAAGACTAAAGAGCATATAAACAAAGATTGTCCATCTAATCAAGCTTTAGGCCAAACTGTCAAGATCTCACAGCGAGGGGGTGGTTTAGGACTCCTGTCTGCACAAATCTCTCTATTCTGCAGTTCATTTTTCAAGAGTCATCCAAAACAGGACAGCTTGTATCATGTGCACCTTTCTTACTCTACACAAGACTAACACTGTGTGTCAAAAAATATTTTATTCTTTAATTGAAACAGAAGCTGGCCAGGTTCCACCTCCATGAAAAAAAAATTACATTTAAAATTGGTTACACTAACAGCCTCCAGTAACACTCAAACAGCACACTATCCACAAAATAAAAACCAAGATGTTCCGAAGAAATATCCATGTTGTCCTCAAAATATTTGTTACACAGAATACAATCAAGTTTACTGGTTATGACAATTCATAGAATTTCTGCAATGTTTTCTTGAGATGCGTACAGTCCATTGCTGCAGTGCATCAAATAGCACAGTGTGTCATGTGCTACTCTCCATATAAAGGCCACGGGAATATCCGTCTGGTTGTAATCCAGGCTGCAAACTGCTGCTCAAACTCTCCCAAGAAAAGAAGTTTCCTGAAGATCTCACAGCTCATCTTTGTCCCAGTCATCCAGATCCACATCACTGAGATCAATGTCATCTTCAACTGGAAGCTGTGAAAAAGGGAAGGTTTTGAGCATGTGTTTAGAAGTGCTTAATGCCAGGAGATCCCTGACTTAGAAAGATTCTTGCTTCATCTTGAGAGTAAAGCTCCCTTCTGTCATCTCTTTCATTTATAAAACTAAATGCATTAAGCACAGGACAAGTGATCAGACTTTAAACTAGAAAGTTGCTTTCTACTAATAAAAATACTCCAAATGAAGGCAATACAAATAAGCTATGTAACATTACCACTGTATTCCATGTTTTTATCTACCTGAAGTAGATCAAAGGACTGTAGTAACTTTGTTTTTCAAAGCAATGTTGAACCTGAAGAACATACACTTAGTCACTGTTATTTATTACACAGACTTTACCTGACTAACTTTCTGACATTAAGACCTTGATGGCAAGGTCAATGTATTGCAGAACCAAAGTCTTTGCAACACTGGGGTCTCGAATGCATGCACTACCACCTCCCCCACTCAGCACTGCCAATACATTTCCACCTCAAGAGATCCAACTTTCACATCACATCCTAATGGCTAGTAGGCAGGAGCATCTGGTCCACAATGTCAGACAATCAGTGTGGCATTTGGCCTGCCAGGAGGATTTAGATAATGCAAAACTATCAACAAAACTTGCCACAATTTTGTAAAAACAAGAATTTTCACACTGACAGTTCTTAGTTACTCTCTTCTATCACTTCTGAACCCAGCAAGTCAGCAGCACTTTTAGAAATGGAGCACCTCTTACCTCACCATCTTTACCATCCCAAGGTTCAACTGAATGAATTTTGGGGAAAGCTCCACCACCCACTGGTGCTGTAGAGCCACGGCCAACAGAGAGTTCCCTGAGAAAAGAAACATATAAAAGTTAAAGTTAATAAATTTCTCTGGCCTCTATCCACCTGGAACAGTGCCTGCTTCAGAGAAAAGGAAGCCAACTTTAAGAGTTCATCTCTTTAAGCAAATCTGAACTGTCTGGAAGCAAAAACTTCAAATTGAGAAGCAGAAAATGACAGAGCCCTTAAAGCAGCATTGAAAATTTACAACTGGATCTAGAGACATCTTGTGACCTACACTATTTTGTATTTCAGCAGTGTAACCATCATGGATAAGTACAGGCCCTTTAAGAGTGTGCTGTTTATCACTTAAGGGAACACCAAGGGGAGTCTGTAATTCTAGTTGTGGAAATCACCTACAGCTGTTACTCAAAATCACCACAGATCTTTTTTAGTAAGGACTCAGCCTCCACGGGTTCCAATGGGTACGAGGTAACCAGCCTCTGAGACACTCCATCCTGCCCTTGGTAGTTAGGCTTGCTCAAAAAGCCCAGCATTGAAATCCCAAGGTGCTAATCCCTTTTCATTCTTTCAGAGGCAAATAAAACTGCATTAACATTCCTCCCTAGGTGGATTACATAATTTTTATGCTCTTCACAGTGCCAATTTCCTTACTTGTAGTCAACACTGCTGAGACAGCCTGTGAGATTACAGAAGCTGCCTACAGCAGCTGAGTTAACAGCCAGCCACACCAACTGTGGTTATACTGCTTTCTCTAGGCAGCACAGCTGAGCTGAAGCGTGGTAAGACAATACTAAACCAATTACATAACAATATAAGATGTTATATTGTTATATTGGCTGCAGTGTCTTCAAAGCATCATCCACCCTCACCAGAAGCTTCACTAAGATGGATTTTATAGACTTAAGAGAATTTGCCATGTCTGAGAAAGGCAGACACTTCTATCACATGCATTAGCACAAACTATTTGGTATTTCTCTTGCATCTGAATCCTGAATTTTACTTGATGCCCTAAGAATGTTTATTTTTTGGCATTAAGAAAGTCTGATCACTTTTGCAGGTAAGAGAATATAGCATTGATTCCATGAATCCAGCAGGAACAGCATTCAATTAGTGTGCCTCTTATGGCAAGGTGGGGAGATGCTGTTGCATTTGCTTTTGCAATTCTGTCTGTCCTCTGCCATTCCCCAAGAAAGGACATGGAATAACACTGCTCATGTAGGCTCTCAAAGGCTCTTGCATACCATATGGCAGTTGGTCCTTTACCTGGAAGCAGGGATCCTACCTCGCTTTGACCACACTTAAGTAACACTAAGTTTAGCTGCTCTGTTTCAGTACTGCTGCCACCTTCTGTTATCCTCTCCATCTTCTTTCCCTATTCCATTCTTCTCAACACTGGTTCTTGCCCAAATATACAAGAGGCAGTTTCAGGGAACTTCCTATGAGCAGTGAGCTACTGACTTTCTGGATGGATTGCTTAAGCTCCCCCAATCACTTTATCAGGTGGCAGGAGAATGGGAAGGTGGGAAGGGGAAGCACGGCCAAATTGAACCAGAAAGATGAACAGCAACATACAGAACCTCAAGAGCACCCAGTTAAATTCCCAAACCAGAACTTTCCAATTACTAATGACTAGTCAGAATGCACCACTTGAATTAAATAGAACTAATTGCCAAGTTATTTCTTGGGTTACCAGAGAAATAGAGTTTTTCATCATAAAAGCCCATTTCTGTTGTCAAAAGTTGTGCCAAAACTACCCTTTAAGTTTCAATGGCAAAATAATTTTGCACATCACAAAAAGGTAGTGACTGCTTTATTGCAATCCCTGCTGAAATCATTCCTTTACGCCAGTGATTTTTCATCATCTTCATTCACTTAACTGGGCAAGTCTTGTCTGATCCTGGAGAGTCTGATTTTGGCCTAGAGTCACAGTCCCAGTTACAGAAAGGTTTAAGTCACTTAAAGATTTCATACCTGAGAAACTCATTAATCCCTTGCTCACTGAATGATCCTTTCAGAAGGGCAAATTTCATCTTCCGAGCATTAACAGCAGCCATTGCTGGATACCCAAAACCTCCGATCCCCAGAGAGCTCTCAAGATCTGACTGAGCACCTGCTTCTGTCCACAGCCACCTGGAGGAAAGGATTAAACCAAAAATTAACAATGAGGGTAGGCACTACTGTAATTTTCAAGTCACATATTGTCATATCCTGCAACCCTGCACAGTTCAAGCTGGGCTCTGAATTGCCCTTGACACCAGCAACTGTTACTGAAGTCAACAGGGAATAGCAGGGTCCCCATCTTGAAACGTGCAACAGAATAAAGACCGTCCTCCACAGCACCTCTAGGCCAGTCCCATCCTCACAGCCACTGAAAGCTGGATCAGACCAGCAATTAAAGACACTGCAGGGAAAGAACTATGACAACATGAACAAACTGCTATACTTTTGCCTGTATTAAGCAAAGTTTAAAATGACTCAAGTCATAGATCAAAACATGACAAAGTCCTGCCCAAGAATCACTATAAATGATTTCTAGCTAAAGACACTTAGTATTTGTTTCTCACTGGTCAGGTCTCAGTTCCTCTAATGCTTAGCAAATTTCCCAAAGAATCTCTGGAATCAGCTGATCTCAGCATTTCCCCCCAGGCTTTCATGCCATTTTGTCCCTTTTCACAGCAGTCAGTGTGACAGAACAGATCTCACTTTCCAAAAATTCTAGACATCCTAAACCACACTTGAGAGAAGGAGCAAAAAAGGTAAAGCCTGCTGGCCTGCTTCTCTGACATCATGAAACTTGTTAATAAGCTGTAATTTACCTTTTTCTCCCCCCCTGAGAATTCACCATTCATACTGGCAGACTTACCCACCAGCAAAAGACTAAAAGTAACTGCCCTAAAATATTTTAGTATTCAGGACAAGAATAAAAGATGCTTAATCTCATTAATGCTCAGATATCACTTATAAATGCAGAATTTGAGAGGTGGTTGAAAAGAAAGAAAAAATAGCAGGTTATTCTAAAGTCACAGCATTCCCTCCCCAGTAATTGGTGAAATACCATGATATGCTAGCCTGAGCAAGGAAAAACTCTTATCTGTAGTTAAACTGCTATCATACAAATTTTATCCCATTACCTCCAGAAATGCTCTCATCGTTTCCAAGATAACCAGACTACAATGACACTTACCCCCACATTTTCTTTTTGTATTTTTCAGCCATTTTTAACATGACATCCAGGTAAGAATTTCTCCCTGAGGCTCCTATTAGACAGAATTGGACAAGTTAAAAACCACAAGTACATGCTCTAAGTGACAAATTCATACAGAATTCTGCTTGCTTGTAAGTGTACCTGTGTCAAGAATATGAGGCAGGACAGAAATGATGCAGAGCTGGTGAGCATCACAGGTGCTCTTCAGAACATCCTCACTAATTATCTAGAAGGAAGCAGCAGAAAGTCAGTAAGACTCGGTTGTTCAGTTGTGACTGCACATCCCTCCAATGGTCTAACAACTCCATCCTACAGGGTAATAAGTATTGAAAAAAATTGACACAAAAGCTTAGGAGTCTCCCCTACTTCACTGGTCTCCCAGGACAAGAGTAACTTACAAAGTAAATTTACAATTTACAAAGTCTTCTGTTGAGACTTGCAGCAACAGTACAGCAAGGGGTACCAAATAAGGCTTAGAGAAAGCACAGTAAGATGTCACTTCTTGCTCAAAATCGTGTCCCCGGGCCCATGCAATGCCTGCTGGCCCAAGGAGAGCCAGCAGTGGGCAGCCTTTGCTGCAGATTGAATCATTCAATTCACAGTAACAGCAACACTGGTTAAAAAGAATCAGTCCAGAGACCTGCACCAACAATCTCCAATCTTTGATTGTGCACTCCGCCCGTAAAGAAATTTTTAAGCAGGCAGTCCTAATATTTGTAAATCAATTACATACATATACACATATAGGAACATGTACTACTGTATTAACATTATAAAGCATACAAAATAAACATTTTAGAACATGAGAAATATGAACTAAGTACCATGTAAAAGTATCTTTAGGTTTATTAATGGTACAAATGGTTTTGTTTTTTCCTTTCTGCATCCCAATGGATTGTCTTGCATGCACCTCACTTTGGAGACAACTGATCACTATTTCAAATCTACCAACAGAAAGCTGAAACCCCAAGTCCATACAGGGAATAGAGTTTTTTGGACAATAAGCAAAATTGCTCATCATGCACGTCCTAACAGAGAGCTTACAAATGACAAAGCCCTGCCCTCTTGTAAGAAAAGAGATGGGGCACAGAGCCCAACCTTTCAAGCCCAACTCATTCAAGGGCGGATTCAGACACCCTGGCACCACCCTGTCAGTGCCTTCCCTAAATCAATTCTGATCATCTTCCAGTCAACAACAAATTCACAGTAGAAATAAACATTCAGCTTTCTATTATTTAAGACTTGTCACCCTTTACCTTCTGGGACAAAACACTGCAAAAGTATCACACTTAGGCAGTTTTATTCACAGTTAATACAGTCCTGTTAAAATTACTGCTGAGAATATGATGGAAAAACAATCTGAGAAAATAATGTAGAAGTACCTCCAGGAGCTCAGGTGGTGGTGCATTATCAGAAAAGAGATCCAGAGCACGAGCAATGATATCAGATCTAGTTCTGCCACCATCATAATCAACAGGATCTTCTCCTTTCTGGAAGATTTTAATGGTGGGAAATCCACGAATCTGCAAGACAAGTTTAAGCCATCAGCTCAAATAAACATGAATATTTACGGTGGAATTTATCTGCTTGTCTGATGTGTTCTAGATTAAGAGCAATGGAAGAGATTCATCATTAGGTCTCACAGCACGTTCTGACTGAATTTGAAGAATTCTGTAGGCTTCTTACCTGTGCAATAATTAAAAACAAGGCTAACATGCACCGAAATTGTGCTTCAGGGTTTTGGCCTGATGAACCAGCAATGGTTTCACCTGAATATAGATGCACCAATCATGGTAGGTTTAAGTACCATGAGGACTACCTTTGCTCTTCGTATTTATTAGACATTAGTGTCCCATTCTGTCTGTGGGGGGTCAGCACTGTGCCTGCATGGCAACAAATGGACCTTAAGCTCCCTCTGCTACACTTCCAGTAAAACTTGCTCAGTGTTCTTCTTTGCTGTCAGCCATATGCACTTACAGGGAAAGTAAGCAGCACACTGTAAGCTCCACAGACTGTACTAAAAGCTAAAGACTATCAGCTCACTGTGGGTGAACACCACATCTGATCAGTGCAGCCAATATTGTCAGTGATCCCTGGTAACTGCTCCAAGGTATGAAGGTACATGTCTGGGTTCTGGAGATGCCCAGCCAGCATACAAACAGTCCGAAAAGAGAGACCTCTCACTTTGGATGATAAAGGTATACAAAACCTTATGGAAATAAATGGCCTTTTTCATCAGCAACAACCAAATTTATTCTTTTCCTCTCCCCCCATTTATTTATAGTGTTACTGACATTCAGGAATTAACTATTTGTGGAAAAAATTGTGCGCATCGCTTGTTTTTAGCAAAAATCTTTTGAGTAGTACCAAATTAAGGAACAGTTCAGTAAGCATTGAAGAGAAATCTGACTTGGTAGAGATGGAAAAGAAATTGTAACCAGTGCAGAGCACACTCACCCCATATCGGCCTGCCAGCATCTGGTTGACTGTTGCATCTACTGCAGCCAGCTTTACTTTTCCTTTTGTTTGTTCCTTCACCTCAGTGGCAGCAGCTGCCCATTCTGGCTCCAGGCTGAAAAACAGAATACAGGTGCTCTAAGCTCTCTCAGAGCTAGCAAAAGTATACCAATATTATGTAGAGCATTCCACTCAAGAAAATAAAGTCTCTTCAGAAAATGACAGCTAAGAGTTATTCCAAATGAGACTAATGTCCTGCATCTGAAGGAATTAAATGCTTATTTTAACTTCTGGATCTTATTTCTACTCATAACTGGGAATTTTACTGCTAGGGAAGAGTGCAATCAAAGCAGAACCAAGGGGCCCTGAGCAAAAGCCCACACATTTGTATTAAAACACTTTACAGAAAACCCCACTTCTGGTACACCAGAGATGCAAGGTGTCTTTTAGGGGACCAAGGGTATTGCACAAAACCAAGCATTAATGGGAACTCAATTGTCAAAGAAAAACCTCATTTACTTTTTGCAGTGCCCACACCATGGGGCATAAAACTCCACCATCCACACGTCGTCACTATTTATGACATTCTTATCAAAGCTGTCATCGGTCAGCTCGATCACATCCTTCTTATCTCCACCTCCACTCTCCCGGCTCTGTGAGAAACAGAACAGACCCTCATGTAAAAAGTAACCAAAACTGGTTTCCCACACAAGCCAACTCCTGTGTGTCATGTTGTACCAAACAGTCTTTGAGTAAGATCCAAACTAGGCAGTGTTAGGTCATACAACTTTCCCATTTTAAAAGTGACAATACACATAATCTACTCCCACAGCACTTTCTAGGAACAGCAAGTGAACCTTCTCTTGGGGAAAAAAAAAAGAGAAATCAGGTCAAACTGACTACCGAGATGATGTGAGAACAATTTCCCTGTTCTTCACGCTCTAACCTGTCCAAGAACAAAGTGCTCTCTAATCCCCACCTCCATCAAGAACTGTGTCCTGGCTTCCAGGTAAAACAAACTTGTGGGAATGCAATACACTACAGGATACAGCCCACCCAGTCTTCTATCTGGCCAGCCTGAGGATGTCAGAGTGTACTTGCACCATGATTCAGGACCAGTAGTAGGAGCCAGAAGATTTTCAATTTACTTTCAGTGAGAAATCCATCAAGCCAACTTCAGAAAAACTACCAAATTAAGAAACATATCCATCCAGCTTGGACTAGAACTAGGCAAACGGTACCTGAACCACTTGGAGAATGGGACTAACAGGGACCTCAAAGTTCACAAGGAGATGCACCTGGGGAATAACAGCCCCATCGACCAGTACATGCTGGGGACTGTCTAGCTGGAGAGCAGCTTTTCAAAGAAAAACCTCAATGTCCTGGTGGACAAGCTGAACACGAACCAGAACTACACTCCTATGGTAAAGGTGGCCAAGAGCTGCACTAGGCAGAGAGTTGCCAGCAGGTCTGGGGAGGCAACCACTCCCTCTGCTCAGCACAGTATGAAACACCTGGAATGCTGGGTCCAGTTCTGAGCTCCCAAGTAGAAGGGGCATGCAGACTGGAGCAAGTCCAGCCAAAGCTGATTCAGGGTATGTGATGAGAGGGTGAAGGACAGTAAAGAAAACAAAGACAGGCTCTTCTCTGCAGCAACAGAGACAAAAGAACCTAAGCTGAAATACAAGAAATAACATTCTATGATTCTATAACTTAAATAGAAAGATTTATGCTGTGAGGGTAGTCAGACACTGAAAGAGGTTGCCCAGAGATTGCAGTCTGTCTGAAGTGTCATGTCTAGGAGATATCCAACCAATGTGATAAGACACAGCCCTGAGCAATCTGCTTAGCAGACCCTGCACTGGGCAAGGGGGCTGGACTAGTAAACCTCCGAAAGTCCCTTTCAACATCAACTATTCTGTGACAGAATCAAGGGCACAGGCTCTGACCTCCTGCACAGGACAGTCTCCAGCTGAAAAACAAACACACATTCCCTCAAATACCTGTTTCCCAGAACTGTATCCTCCACCTCTGCCACTGAGACGTTCTTTCACCAGGGACCGCAGAGCACTTAGAGCAGCTTCGACAATAGCATCGCTTGTCCTGCCACCTGCAATGCAGCAAAGTAAAAGCCAGTTTAAGGTAAGCTTCTAACTTAACTACAAACTTAGTACTCCCTCACCCTAATGATTTTTCATGAGAAGCAGGACTGGGCTATGAGTGATACAGTACTACTAGTGAGACATCTGTCTCCAGCACAAGCAGCAGGAGTGACTTCACTACACTTTTTAGTCACCCAGCTTATCTGATGAAGAGTGACTGTGGCAAGCTCTGAATAAATAGAAAGAAAGAAATAATTCTTTGGAACTGCCTATCAACCTCCAACAATTATGAACTGCAGGTGGGACTGTTAGTCCATGCTAAGACATATACAGTTTGGTTAAACCAGTCCTACCCATGTCTCTGTTGTTACAAGCACTAGACAAGGAGGAAATGCCACACAAGACAGCATTAGCACCCACCATAATTGCTATATTCAGTAAGTTTTTAGGCATGTAATATGTAAAAGAGCATCACATTTACCCTGATAGTCCTCTGCTTTGTGTTTGTTGGCTCCAAATATCTTGATAGTTGGGAATCCTCTGACTCCATACTGTCCACCCAAAGACTGATGTTTATCTGCATCTACTGCACCCACTTTCACTACACCCTGCAAAAACAAAACAAGAAACAACACCTAAGACAAGATTTCTAAAGCAATTTAACATATTTCATACTCTCTGCTGGGGGCACAGAAGAGGGGGAGGAGTGGAAGAGGGAGGGACAGTTATTAGGACTGTAAGAGAACATCACCAGAAGAGAG
This sequence comes from Xenops minutus, assembly GCA_035221455.1. NCBI lineage: Eukaryota > Metazoa > Chordata > Aves > Passeriformes > Furnariidae > Xenops > Xenops minutus. The sequence goes on from JAWWEE010000105.1 coordinate 101,867,728, forward strand.
GCACTTCCCCCCAAAACCAATAAATTACAGAACACGATGTATGTCCATTTTTTAATTCAGCATGACAAACTAAATTTTAAATTGTTTGGGTTTTTGTTTAGTTGGGGTTTTTTGGTTTGGGGGTTTGTCTGCTTGGGTTTTTTTAGAAGGGGAATATATATTTTACATAGACAAGAATTCAGCAAATCACCACATGACCGAGTTTTCTGTAATTAAATACACATCACCAACAGCTTACAAAGCTGTTTTCAGTTCTGGAAAACAGTAATGGGAATCCACATGGACAGAACTGACCTGCTTTCTCTACAATTGAATGTCTTCTTTTAAAATAAACCCAAAACCCAAAAATCCTGACATTTAAGTGCCTGAATGATTACTTCTTTAACTGGACAAGTATGGTTACAGTGATAATGCTTTTAACAATCAAACTCCACCTCCATGTTCCCACCCCAGATGGCAAACAGCCAAACTCTCTTAAATCCACTGCCACAAGCACATTTGAAAGGCTAAACTTACTTTTAAAGCTGTTGCTGCTTTCTTCCACTCAGGGGTTAGTCTTTGACAATGACCACACCTTTTAGAAAAAAACAGCAAAAAAAACCAAAAAGAACTGTCATTCAGATCTGACAACTATTTCACAGTCACTCACAGCAAACTGTAGAAGACTGACGATTACTCATAAAGAGGGGAAGAGGCTATGCCATATCACATCATCACTCAGGCTTCAAAAACCTCCAGATTATATAAGTGTGCACACACGCATGCATATGTGTGTGTATATATATATATATATACGAAAGTATCTCAAGAGCTACCTATCTTTCCCAAAACATAGGCAAACATGAGCATGAAAATCCAGCTCTGCACATTAGTCTGCTTATGACAAAATGGATCTGTGATGAGGCCTGAAAAAATTCTTCTACAGGTTAACTTCTTAACTAGCAAGAGTTTGTGGCACAATTGCTGGAGGTGTTTGAGGGAGAAGACCAACAGCTGCCTGGCAATCAGCGTATAATCACATCATCACAAGTCCGCAGGGACAGGAACTGCCAATTTCCTGTTCTACACTTCATTGCCACTGTTGGATAAAGCTTCCTATTGCCCATAAACTGCAACAACACTGGAAGAGGCACAGCAAGCCTTCTCCTAAACCTCTCAGCCCTGATATAGTCAGGCTGTTGCAACAAAAGGCCACTTTCTCCAGAATGTGGAGTTTTGGGATGGCAATATCACAGGACTTGTACGAAGATGGAATATACATCACCAGAATTTACACGGAAGAGACTCCATGTTCTGGACATGAGCAGGATACGGGACAAAGAGAGATGCTCAATTAAGATGTGCAAAGCCAGTATTTTCCAATGGAAATTGGAAATTCCAGGTGTGAATTCAGATTTGTGCTTTCACATCAGAATTACGTTCAGAAACATGCAAGCGAGAGGCCTTTTCACTTACCTACTGCAGTTTCATCAGACATTTTTAATACTAATTTCTTCAGAAAAACTGAAGTTGTAAAATGGTGTGTAAGGTTTTGCTATCAGACCCTATTTGCCAACTTGAAACAAATAACTACCCTTTCCCCTCATGAGGATATTTAAAACAGGAATCCCAAGTACATCTACTTTGGTAATCATGAGGCCATCAAACCTACAAGTGTACTGCCAACAACTGAATGAAACCTTGGGTTGATCAGCAGCAGATGGCTGTGCTGCTTCTCTGTGATAAGAGCAAGCAAGTAAGCAGCTGTAATTCTTACCATGGGGCGTAGAACTCCACAAGCCACAGACTCTCACTCTGAATGACCTCCTTGTTGAAGTTAGTTGGTGTGAGCTCTATCACATCATCACTAGCTGAATACAAACCGTTAACTGCCAGAAACAAAGTGCAGCTCACTGTGCCTACAACAAAAAGCAAAGCAATCAGCATTCCTGTTGAACATTTATGATTTCTCTGTTGCCATGACTAAATCACTTCTCCACTCCCTGAAAATGAGCAGGGGTGGGAAGGAATTCCAGTTTGACCAGATAAAAAAGGAAGTTAAGGCAAGATATATGCTTTTCCTCCTCACTTAAAACATGATTCCACAGGATCACATAACTTAAGCTCTGTGCCTAAAGCAGTCTGGAGTTAGGCCATCCTGCTACAGCTCTCCAGAGCGCATTTTGTCAAAGCTCCTAGCTTACCTCCTACTGGTACCAGACCATCAGAACTTCCACAGGGATCCTCACAATCATAAACTCCTAAACCAATTGCTAATACCTCTTGCACAGCAGGCACTCAAATACATCTTTTACAGGATCACATAATGCAGGCCTGTCCCAACTAGGCTTGGCAGTTACACTGATTTTAGGAGTAGCACTTGATGTACTGGTAGTGTAATAAGTTCCTTCATTCTTGCTCGTGAGAATCTTAGTCTAGCATTGATTTACCTCTCTAGTAACAGACCAGAGAACAACAGCTAAATCTCTCTGGTTAACAATTCAGACACTCTGAGAATGCTAAAAAAATAACATTAAAAGACACGAGGAAATTGCTTTCTTCTATGACTTTGTACTTGTTATTGCTTGAGACCTGGTACTTAAAACCTCATAATCCTTCCTTCTACCTAGTCAGAGAGATTGAGAGATGACTGGATGAGAGATTACAAGCATCTCTGTAACAAAATCCACCCAGCAAAAGACTTAATCCACTAAAGACCACGGGGAGTACAAGCTCAGACACCCAAGTTAGAACCAGACTTAAAATAGCTTTGCTCCAAGTGGTTAATAATTTGAATGGGAAGCTGCATATTATCTCTAAACACTGAATGTTCAAGGAAGACACTGCTCAGTGAGGCAGAAACTCTATAGCACATGGTACACAGACTGCACAGCATTACCTACACTTTATCAGTGTCATGCAAGAAAAGCCAGTTCCATCATCGCTATTCTACAGCGGAGAGAAGCTGACAGAAAGAGCCTCTTCCAGGTTACTCAAGCAGAGATCAGAACTGAATTGCCACAGTACAGCCCAGTCCCCCACCCACTGCACCACTACTCCTTCCTAATGGTTTCTTCTAGCACAAGGATCCAACCCTTTCCTTTTGAGGTGATAGTAACTGGTTTCCACCTCCAGATTTACATGTTAGATTGTCTCTGTTCCTTCAGTATACCCATACACAAACAGCCCTTCATCAGCACTGATCAACTCACTTCCAACGCAATCGGTGGCTGTCACTGCATGTTACAGTGACCTACTGTATCAGCTGCTGCTGGGGTAGAGTAAGAAAATACGAATGGAAAAAGCTCCTTCAATGTTACAGTCACTCTCAAGAGAGAAAACCTTCTCTAAATGGAACGAGACCATTACGCTGAAGTCAGCATATTTTGAAATCACGTTTTAGGTGATCTGTGGCAGAACACATTCAGAAGGCAATTCCCTCCGCCATTTCTGTCTCTTCAAACAGGTAAGTTTTAGCTTACCCAAAAACACCTCCTAAAGAGAACTCACAGAAGAAAGGACCCGGTGAAACTCACCTAGTCACTTATCACTATGTTTTTTTCTAACTATGACTCATGAACTGGTGGCTTAACTTTCTACAGTGAAATACTGAAGGTTTAATTCGTCTTTAGCTAAGAAAAATATCATTTTCCTACAGGTATCTAAGCCAGACAAATGCAAATCTGTCCTTGTTATTATGGCAAAAAGAAACAGATAATCTGATTTCAAAAGCTGTTTTCTAATGTAAGCAAATTCCGTAGACAAGAGTGTTCTTAAACCAACTAAGGCAGCTCCATGCTGGTATTACTAGCCTTCCCTGAACACCAAAGTTGCAACTCTAAAAATGTAGGGAAAAAAGCGCTTTTGTCACGGGATGATGATGATTATTCTGTGAACTTCCTCCCTGAAACACCTCCTGCTGCAGCAGCGTTGGGCGTGCCGGAGCTCACACATCCCCGCACACATCCTCACACACATCCCCGCACACATCCTCGCACACATCCCCGCACACATCCTTACACACATCCCCGCACACATCCTTACACACATCCCCGCACACATCCTCGCACACATCCCCGCACACATCCCCGCACACATCCCCGCACACATCCTCGCACACATCCTCGCACACATCCCCGCACACATCCCCGCACACATCCTTACACACATCCCCGCACACATCCTCACACACATCCCCGCACACATCCTCGCACACATCCCCGCACACATCCCCGCACACATCCTTACACACATCCTTACACACATCCCCGCACACATCCCTGTGTGCCCGGCCAGCCATGGCTTTGGGCGGCGTTCCCACCGAGGGTCCCGAGTGGGAATCGCTTCCCGATCCCCCCGGCACCCCAGGGGGAAGGGGAGGGAAACACCAGCTCCCCAACCCCTCCGTCTGCCTTCGCTCACTGCTCTCGCTGCCCTCACACATCCCAGGGCACGGCAGGCAGGTAAGCACACCACCGCCGCCTACTCAAACTAGGTTATTTATTATACTTGTTACAGACTTATTATATATATATTTGTTTTTTTTTTCCTGTAGCTGGGATCTTTAGGCCTTTAGGATGTTCAGTACCCCTCCGTCTGCGCTCCGACAACCCACCGAGCCCTCCCCACGGCCGCGGCACGGACCGGCCACGGCTGCGAGCGCTGCCCCCACAAAATCACCAAGAATCACAATCAGCCAGGAAAGACCTCCGGGATCACCGACCCCAACTTCTGACCGAGCACCCCCTTGGTACCCAGACCACGGCACCTAGTGCCACGTCCAGCCCTCCCCTGAACACCTCCGGGGACGGGGACGCCGCCACCTCCCTGGCCAGCCCGCTCCAGCACCTGATCCCCTTTCTGTGGAGAACTCCTTCCTAACGCCCCATACAAACCTCCCCGGGGGCAGCCCAAGCCGTGCCCCCTTGCCCTGTCGCTGGATGCCTGGGAGAACAGGCCGATCCCCACCTGGCTACAGCCTCCCCTCAGGAGGCGCCCCGCTCCGGCCGGGCCCCGCAGAGCGGCCGCACGGCCCGGGCCCCGCTCCTCCGCGCCGCGAGGGGCCCGCAAGGCCGGGGAGAGCGAGGGAGGGAAGGAAAGAAGGAAGCCGAGCCGAGCCCGCCGCGCCCCCAGGCCGCCCCCGAACCCCCAGGGCTCCTACCCCACCACAGCCGGCCCGCTGCCCCCATCGCTATCGCTGTCCCTGTCCCGCTCCCGCCGCCGCCGCCGCCGCCACGGCCCGCGCGCCCCGCCCCGCCCCG
>JAWWEE010000105.1:101877570-101913862 GCA_035221455.1 Xenops minutus
CCCCAATTCCTACATTCAATCAAAATAAAGGATATAAAAAAATACTTATTTGGCAAATTAAAAATCCACCTATTACATGGAAGTACAGACTGTTCCTGAATCTCAGGGCTGACTAGGTCATTCATAGTTGTATGGCAGGCCAGACTGTCTGTCACTTTGCAAGTCACCTTGGGATTGTCAAGAAAAGACAATTATAATAGATACTCATCGTTATGGAAGCCCAGTAAGCTTCTTTTAATTTTTCAATTTAATGGCTGGCTTGTTTTATTTGACCACTGTGGCAAGGAAAAAAGTCTATTTTAATAAAGTAACCATAGCTGTCTTGCATGAAAAAAAATAGGCTTGATTTGAGTATGATGTATAGGTTGTCCTGTTGTGTAGAAAGCCTTAGAGCTCACTGTGAATTCCCATGAGCATAGCTTGTTGTCTTTGGTGAGGAGAACCTCAGTCCTGCAGCTTGAATTCCCACTCCTTCTCTCCTGAGAAGGAACCATGGGAAATGTTTCAACCAAGGAAAATGTCAACAAAGGAAATTTTGGTTAGATAATGGGAAAATGTGTTTTGGTTTGAGAGTGACTGAGCATTGGAGCACAGATATTTTGGAACCCTCATCCCTGAAGGTATTGAAGCTCAGCTGAACATGACCTTAAGCACCCAGACTTAACTTTGGCTTTGAAGATCACCTCCAGTGGTTCTAACTCTCAGAAGGCCCATCCCTGCCATCTGCCTTGTGCAGTGAAGACAGCATTACTAGCTTTGTTAAAGCTTTTTTTTTTTTTTTCCTTTTTTTTGCATCACAAACTATTTCTGTGAAAGGCTTTCCAATGAGCCAGCTTTTACCATGTAAGAGTTTTTGCTAAATAGCTGTGTGTAGTTCTGCACATCTATTCACTGTAACTCTGCTAGATAAGCAGTGCATATGAATGCAGCATCTCTATGGCCCCTTTACATTTCTACTGCAGAAAGTCAAAGCATCAGCCCATTGAAAAGCTGTGAGCCAACACCAGAGACCTGACTTAAAAGTCCTGTCAGATTGTATAAGAGTGAATGTAAATAAGTTAAAAAACAATCAAGTGACTTCTAGTTGTCCCTGAAAGGCTGAAGCTGTATAAATCTTGTTACAAACGTATTTCTGCAGAAATCTGCATTCTCAGACGTCTCATGTATAGCTCATGAGTCTGCCTCAGCTTCCCCTCTTGGTGTCTTGCTTTAACAAGTCATTGAATATAGACGCTTTTTTCCTTTAGCTCTTCTGGACCATACTGGTTCTCTTTTACTCCTGAACCAGAGATGTGAAGTGTTTACCTTAAGCCCTGATAAACACATCACATAAGGCCAGCCTGGGTCTGCATCTGTTATAGTGGAGCTTTTGAAAGTGTTGATTTTAAAGGATTTTTGAGAAGAGTGGTGGAGAAAGACTGAGAAAAAACGAATACTAAGGGAGTTGAAAAATGCAGCACTGTATGTACACCAGGGGAAACTAAAAAGAAGGGAAAAATACCAAGTGTGACAGTGAAAGAGAGTATTTAATAGGTTTTATAGACAGAGATATCTACTAGTTTTTTTATGTCAGGTTAGTGGAAGCCAGTCTGGCCAGAAGGGGAAGCCTGCAGACGCAGCTAGCTCTAGCAGCACATGTGTCCCTGGGGATGCTAGCTGACTGAGCAGGTTGCTGCAGCCCTGTCCTGCTCCTCTCCTTTCAGCTTGGTCAGTCCAGGATGGCAATACACTACACCAGTGTATTTCTGCACAATGGCAGGCTGTATTTTTGGTTGGTCAGCAAGCTATGTGTCCACTGTGATTGACTGCTCTGCCTTGTCTTGCCCTTAAGGCACAGACTTTTCCATGTGGCTCATCTGTCAGGAGCATGCATAAGGCACTATGAAAAGTGATAAAGGACAGTGAAGAGAAACTCAGACTCAAAAAGATGGTACAGGTCCAAATTGAGACATCGTTTTGAAAGCACAGCCTGAATATTGTCCATCAGGCTGTAGGCAATACAGGCAAAGTCGGAATAAAATGGAAACATACCTTGTTAGAACCAGGATCAGGAACTCAGGGAATAAAGTTCTTCATTGAGATCCACATTCTGGAAGAAGTTGCAAAGTGTGAAGAAGCAGATCAAAGACGTACGGAGTTTGTCAGCAAGATCAGTGAGATTCAGTTTCAGGAACTATAAGCCAGTCAGACTGTGAGACTAGCTCAGATCTCTGGCTTTCCAAGGCATCAGAGCCTAGAAATCATCCTGACCCCACTACAAACCATGGCAGGTTTCCTGTGACTTCACTAGAGGAACTGATGTACTTCAGTTCTTTCTATTCAGTAGTAGTTCAGTTATTTCTGGCTAGGAGCAAATGTAAAGCAAAAGTAAAGATATTGTATGGATTAGAAAAGTTGAGCTCGATTCTGCTCCCATATAACTCCAGAAGAGACATGATTCAGATGAAGGATAAATGATTAAAATTGTAATTTTCTGCTTTACTAGCAACACACTGATACCTCATAGATTAACATAGTGGTGGGAAGCTGTTCTGTGTCATCTTGTGAATAATTATTTTAATTTACAGTAAAAATGAAATTAATTTGTGAGTGGCATGAAGACAGTGGACAGGGAACAGCTGCTTATTGTATAATAAAGATCTAGAGTTAGTCATTAAGAAGCAACAAAGAAAAAAATAGGTGATTGGCTCAAAACCAAAAATATTGATATTTTTCCTATGGGTAGTTAATATATTGAACTCCTTGCTGCAGGATTTTTTGAATGGTTAAAAATTTCAATTGGTTAAGAAGGTGACTGGACAAAATCACCCTGTCTTGGAAAGTCCCCTAACCACAAAATGGGGATTGAAACTGCTGAGACTGTTCTGGGGAAATGTATCTATTTTCTGCTGTTATATTTTCTTCCGAGATACAGTGCTGGGTGATTCTTTGGTCTGCTTTCATTTAGCTGTCTTTTTTTTTTTTTTCCAAGTACTTATCTATCTTCCATTAAGCAATTGATCATTTTAGAGATGGGGTTGGAAAAAGCTTGTGTAGGGCCGTTACCACCAAATGTGTTTGTGCTTCTGTAATTTCTTAGACTGAGTTGCTAATGGGCAACATAAATCCCCTTATTAGCTGAATAATATATAAGCCTGCCTTTTTCTGCACCATGACAAAAAATTGCAACTGCTTTGCTAAAAAAAGTCCCAACAATAAACTGAAATTGTTTTAGAGAAGGGCATCAATGTGAGAGAAGTTTAAAAATAACTGGAATTATCTGTTTCCTAGATAATGAAAATAGATGACAAATATATGTATAGTACAAATATTCAGATGATCAAGGAAGATCTTTTTTGTACAATATGTGGAAGCAGATGAAAGAGAGGTGGGAAGAAATTAAGGATGGTTCATGAAAGCTGTGAGAACAGCCAAGCTTGGGGGTGGCCCATGATGCCAGGGGTTTTCTCTGCACTGGAGAGGGGGGCAGAAGGGCAGACCTCTGGATTTCTACTGCCCTTTAGCTTTTGTATTTTATAGTTTAGCTTTTATAACCCTACAGTTTTTATATTCTTCCCTCTCAGCACTGGTGCAGGGCATGGCCCTAATGAATCAAGAATTACTGCTGTTCAGTATCAGCTAATGCAGTGATATCCACTAGATGCCACTGTGCCATTTCTCTGGGTAAGACTATGTGCCCTTCACAGACCAGAACAGAGTATGTTCCTTTCAGTGGCAACTCTGATGCTTTTAGCTGATGGGGATCTCAGCAGAACATTTGTAGATACCTGTGAGTGGCTTTGTGTGCATATAACCTCAACAGAGACTTATGACAGCACTACAGTGTAATGCACCCTATAGATGACACCTTCCACTGTGTTGTAACAAATTGTCACCTAATGAAGATTGCATCATGTTGCCTTCTTTGTGTATGCAACCTCTTTAATCAATATTAAATCAAAAAATTCTAGTGTGGTTTAGAAAGTTCTGGTGAGAATAAACACAGTACCCCTAAGCTAAGAGCTTCCTATAGACTAAATATTCCCTAGAAAAGATTTAGGGCATTAGCCCTTAGTTTGCTTTATACCTTCCTCTCCTCCCATAGCTGTAGTTTTTTGCTGTTTTTTTTCTCTGAACCTGACCCTAATCCTAATTCTAGAATGTCCCTTGGACAGGGTTCCTCAAACCTCCCAGTTACACCATGTCCAAGGAAAGATACTTTTTGCAGCCCTCTCAATCATCTTTGAGCCCTGCTCCTACTGTGGTCTCGCTCTTGCTCTCAGATCTAATCCTGACACTAGCAATAAGCCAAGCCATAGATGAGAGAATCTGCTCAATCAAGGACTAGCTATTCCTCAGATATGAGCTCTAGTAATGCCAATGTTTTACTTCAGTGTTGGGTTGAGAGAAAGCCCAGAGCTGCAGGAGCCGGGCTGATGGCACTCTTCCAAAGTGGCTTCTGGCATCAACTCTTAGTTTACTTGGAAAGACACTTTCCAGCCTCTAACAGCTGTAGCTTTGAGTTTATCTCTTGGCTCTGAACTGAACTGTAATCCTTGGCTGAACCTTAGGCAAGGTACCCAAGTCTTTCCTCCAGATAAACACTCCTCATGGAATAGATCTTTCTGCAGCTCTGAGCTGTCTTTGGCAGCCCCTTTCCAACTCCACCCCAGCTACAGCTCTGAGATGTCTCTGTCTCTCAGCACCCAACACTAGGCTGAGCCACTAGCCAAAGACAACCTAGATACAGGGATGAAACCAGCATCTCTAATTCACTTTAGCTGGTGGATCTCTGACAAAAAAAAAAAAAATATTAGACTTGTGTGGGTGTGCACATGTGGGTTGAGTTCCAGAGAATTTGCAAAACTTGGTGAACTTGCAAAATAAAATAAAATTAACCTGCACTCCAAACCAAACAAAAAAAAAACCCAAGCCCTCCCCCAAAAAAACAACCAATGAAAAAAACCCATAACCCCCCCCCCCCAAAAAAAAAAATCCACCCCGGCCCCCCCAAAACACACAAAAAAATCCCACCAAAAAACCAGAAACAAATACTGCAGGTTACTCATTATCAACCTAATGAGTATCAAGAAGATACGTATATGTTATACAATGGAAAATGGACTAAAAATTGCTTTTCTCCAGTAAAGAGTCTTGTGACTTTCTCCTCTGCATTCCATTTTGCTCTTAGTCTTGTTGGCCACATGCTCATCTTTGTATGTGTATGGACAGTGAGGACTGCAGTGCAGGCAGATGTCTGTATGGTAGCTCTGTGCATGTGACAAAGATGAGATGTGACAGATACAGAATTTACCCAGAAAGATGCTAAAATGGAACAATAGCCAGTTTCACTTGAGTCTTTCCAGGACAAAACCCTTTAAATATGGTAAATTTTGCATTAATAACACTACAATTTACAGAATTCCCATGGAAAGAGATGCTGGGCATTAGCAAGGTTGCAACACAACACAGAATCACCATGAGAGCTACAGGAGCCCCTTTCGTCTTGCCACTGGCCAGCCTGGCCATGCCAGTTGCATGATGAGGCAGAAGCTGGTCATCCCAAATGCATATGTGTATTTTTTACTCCTCTGTTTTATTTAGTATTAGAATACTTGATGTATGCTATATGATTAGAACCAGCTGGGGTCCTAAGTCAGTGCTGCTTCTTTGTCTACACTTTTTGGTTTAACATGTGGAATACAGGCTTTCTCTGGAGTGATGCTTTTTTATTTTTCAAATATTGGTTCAGCTTTCTTGTGAGTTCTGCAGTTTTTCATTTGAGTGACAAATGAGTGACAAGCAACAAATCAAAGCACCTTATCTCCAGACACCAGCTGGTTCTCTGTCTGGACTGAACTGCTGGCATTTAGAAGTATCTGAAATCTGTATTAAGTGCCTGAAAAGGCATCTGTTTGCCTTGTGTTAACGCTTGGATCCTCCTGGATTCCAGTTCTTGCTGTGCTACGTGTTTTCTGTGCCAGAATTTGCAAGTGTGCTGTGTAACTTGCCTACTTCCCCTCAGTCAGTCTGCTATTGTTACTAATTAAAACATGTCATCCATGAAAAAGCTAATTCCCACCACCAAAAGGGTGCATCTAGGAGATCAGAGCTGTGGCACATGCTTATTTTTGGAACCTAGAGGTCTGGAGGACTGTCTCATTTATACCTTTTTTGTTTTTTGTTTGTTTGGGGTTTTTTTGTTTGTTCTTGTTGTTTGGTTTTTATTATGGAAGATGAATTGAATTAACTCCTTCTCAGAGGAGAAGGCTGTTTCGTAACTAACCTGCTTGTATGCTACCAAAAAAAGCATTGCTTCCCAAAGTTTTTTTTAAAATAATATTTGGAAAGGCTCTATCCCTCTGTTCCTGTGCAGGAATGCATGTTTGTTCAGATACTCACATCTGGAAGGGGACATGTCTGAGCAAATGCAGAGAAGATGGAGTGAAGGAATAGAAATGGATTATCCAGAGATGTCCCTGTTTCTCTCTTTTATAGATTCTCTGTGAGAGAAATTAGACGATCATTTGAGCTAAGAGAATATTAATTATATATTAATGCCTGTGGTCTGGTCTCTCTTACCAAATATCCATCTTGGACCTTAAGAAAAACTTGCCCCAAAAGTCTTTAAGTTAAATTAACATATTACTTTGAATGATTTTTGGTTTTATTGCAACAAATCAAAATCTTCTGAGAAATACGTTGTAGTACAGTGCATTTCAAAAATTCTTGATTAGTTTGAGCCCAGAAGTGACTCGGTGACACATGATAGATATCTTTACTATAGGACAGTATAGAGACGTGTGAAGTGGAGGGGGGAATATCATCTTTTCTCGCCCACTGCTACTGCAGCATTTAAACCTGTTGCTCCTTGCAGTGCTCTGAAAGAGCCGGCAGATGGTGCTGCTTGCCTTTGAGATGCAGCATATTTCATCCTTGTACTGTTGGTAGCGTCAAAGCAGTCTGCTCCTAAAGGTGGTGTGTGCTGGAGATCAAGGAAGGAAGAGAACAGTAAAAAGGGGTGAATAGCAATCAGACTTACAGTCCTTAAGATTTTGATCCGAGAAAACATTAAGTAAGATTAGTTTGAGCTACTGCATTAACATGATGAGTTTTGTTGTTTGCTAACATTAAGATTGAAACTCATATGCAAAACTTAGACATATTGTGTCATATTTTTTGACTGAGTACTCATAAGTTGATGTAGCCACCAGCTTTAGGGCAAGAAGGGTTCATTCTGATAGTCTGGGCTGACCTGGATTGAAACAGGTCCTTGGGCTTTCCCAGAATAATTTCTGTTTGAACATGTCCATATCTTTTAGAGAAGAGGACAACTGTAAACAATGAACAAAGCTCAAGAGTTAGGTCAGTATTCATTTATCCCAGCTGAGAAAAAGATAAATTAAATTTTGTGCACTGATTTTTACAGTGCTTCCATAGGAAAAAAACCCTCTCATTTCCTCATATTGCACCATGTCATTGCAGGAAATAATGATGCACCATTGTAGAAGCAAGTATTATAAAGCTCAGAGCCAGATGTTACATGGAAAGAAAGGTTATTTTATTTGCAAAAAAAGCCAGTTTCTCCCATCCCCATAACTGCATGATCTCAAGCACTAAGACACCTGTGTCCAAGTAGCATGCCTAGCATTCAGGTGTCTAAGGTGATCGAGTTGATCAGGTGAACAAGGTGGTCTGGTTCATATGCATCATGGTGGAAAAGTGTGCAAAGGCCTCTGATTACTGAGTACTCCTCAGGTCTCCTTGGCTTTCCTTGGGTTGATGACCCAAGTTTTGGAAAAGCTTTTTTGCACCCACCGAAGTTGATGGTGACCTTGATCTTTTGTGTCACTATCCCATTGCATCTCACTCATTAGAATTTACTCATGGTGTTTTGTCTCTTTGTGAGGGGGTATTAAGGATCCAGCCCTGTTAGAATCACAGAATGGTGGAAGTTGGAAGAGATCTCTGAAGATCTTCTAGTCCAATACCCCAGCTCAAAGCAGAGTTAACCAAAACAAGTTACTTAAGACTATCGTTCAGGGTTTTGAATATTTACAAGAGTGAAAACTCCACAACTACCATTTTTTATATTGTTCTTCTCACCCAACTGAGAGAAATAAACTTGATTGCAGAGAACGGGGCAATGTTTCAAATTAAAATCAGTGAATTCTCCTGTCAGCTTTGTCTATGACTGGGAAATGGGATCTTGAAAGTTAATTTAGGAGGCTGGCAATGTGGTAATGAAAGGGAATGCAAGAACATGTCCTTGCAACATTACTAAAGTTAGAGCAGGTGCCTGCTTGAATGTTGAAGGGCATTTGTTTAAAGAGCAGGGTCCTATATAGATGCTAAGAGATTCAGGAAGATTCATGAAACTGAGGAGTGTTATTTGTCAGTGATCAGACCATTACATCTTTGCATTGTTCAGAGGGAATACTACCCATTTAGGAAGGTTCATGTACATATAATTACCAAAAGTGGTATATTCTGATTATAGAATGTGAAGTTGTAGGACCACAGCATTCTTCATTGCTTATGAGAGTTACTTGGGTGAGATGCCAAGACAGTATTTATCTACTGTGCTGATTTTTATCAATACTGATTGAAGCACAGTCTTGAAGGAAGCTTAAAGGACAATTCACTACTTGACACCTGAGTGTCACAGTTGTTCACAAAATTCTGATTTTGTGTTTATTGGCAACTCTGGACTTCACAGAGTTTTGCATCTCTCAGGTGAGCAGCCACCGACGCTTTGTCCTTCAGCACAGCAGGGCAGAGGAGAAAAGGCTGACTATGATTTTAGGTGCCACAAGATCTACTGTGCTCAGGTTGGAGTGGCTAAGATGCCAAGGCTCCAGTACATCAAGGAGAACCCTGTTTTTCATAGTTCTTGCATATCTACAGCTGCTTTTGAAATCATACTAACAGATCAGCAAACTCCTGAGTTCTTTTGGAGACCTTCTGTTGCAGAAAACTGAAATTATTATTTTTCAGGGCACTGGAACAGGTTGCCCATGGAAGTTGTGGATGCCCATCCCTGGAAATGCTCAAGACCAGGTTGGATAGCTTTGAGCAACTTGTTCTAGTAGAAGGTGTCTCTGCCCACAGCTGGGAGATTGATACTGGATGATCCTTAGGGTTCCTTCCAACACAAACCATTCCATGATTCCATGATTTTGGTGGCTGTGAAAGATGCTTGTGAAAAAATCTTCCCCTGCTTCCTCAGGAGTAATACAGGCACCACCAGAGCTGTGTGAGGCTGTCACTGTCTCCTTTGTTTTCCATAAGCCATGCAAAGACAGACTTCAAAGTTGCTTTAATAATCAGTGATTCATCTCCCCTAATTTGTGTCAGAAAATAATTAACTGTGGTTTGCTGAACTGCATATCTCATTAATGCAGACTCTGAAAACAAGGAAGTAAAAAGACGTCATTCAAAACATCTTCATCCTGTTCATCCTGTGAGGAGCCAAGAAAGAGAGCTCTCCAGCTGAGGCAGGTGGGCAAAGAGTCACCATGGCAGCTTGGCTGCAGCCACTGTCTCCATCCCCCTGCCCTGGTCTTACTTTCTCTTCCCTGTTCATACCTCCCAAGACAGGTCAGTGCATGGCTTGTAAGATGCTACGCACTGAGGTTGCACTGGGATAAACCATAGAAGTGGGAGAACAAGCAATTTCTAGTAGGGCAGAGACTAAATTCTGTTTATTCACTCCTAAATCCTCTGAGGCCAAGGAAGAGGGCAGCACAGCACAACTTCTTGTGGACAGAGAGGTCTCAGAATAACAAAGGCTATAAACTTGTTGCTCTACTCTGTCAGAAGGGAAATGATTCCCCCATATGAGCTTTTCCTAGCAGAGAAGGATTTGTCGGGGATTCATGTCAGGTAAACATAGAGAGGTCAGTTACATTCTTCTGGGTGAGTTTTATGATGATTTATATTTGAAGAAGTGATATAAAAATGCATGCAACCTGTGCTGCAGATGATGAGAAGAAATCCTTCTAGTTGAGACTAAAATCCAGGATAGAGAAATTTGAATTCCTCCCAAGCAATTGTTGGGTGAATATTTTTCTAAAAATATGATACAGACAATTTAATAGTCCCCTGAAGAGTTACTGCAGGACTTACGGAGAGAAAATTTAATCATAAAAATATGAACTAAAAGGGTTTAATTACAAATTTCAATGAAACATCTGCTATGACTTTGCTCCCAGGTCCTTCATCCTCAGCCATGACACTGTTCACTCTTTCAGGGCCAAAGGGCATCTATTAATTTATCAAGGGATTTCACATAATTTGGAGAGCAATATTACTATTTCCTTGGACAAATATCCTTGGGCTTTCATAGTAACAACAGTAAACACCAAATAATATAATAAATAATTATCAGCTGCTTCTGGCCCAAGACGAGCTTACATTTCTGTCAGTAATGTACTTTGTTAGAGCTGCAGGTCATTGGCTGGACGCCGGCCTGAGGTGAGGCTGCCTGAGTGGGATGTGGAAAACTACAGGATGAGACATGAGAAATTGCTATATGGGGCACTTGGCAATGTGAGAGACTGGCAAAAGTTACAGCTCGCACCGGGAGAAAAGGCTGGATATCACAGGTCATTTTGGGGGAGCTATGTGAGAAATGGCCAAGCTTCACAGAAGGATGTGTTGGGGAGTATTGCCAACCTCTTGGGGTTCTTGGGAAAGTCCAGCAGCATCTAGAGAACCATGTCAACATCACTAGGTATGTCCAAGGTGACTTAAACAATAGTATCGACATAACAAATCTGGGTGCAGATGCAGCAAAACTGACACAATGCAAAGAAAGTATTTAGGGATGGTTTTATTGATGCAAGGCTGAGATGGACTGAGGGAGGTACAAGAGTGGTGAAAAGGACTGTCAAGAAATGGAGGAAGGAATAACAGGTGATGTGACTCTTGTGAGTAGAACTCTGGGGATGCCTGACAGGCCACCCTGTGCCTGATCATCACAGCTGAAGCAGGACAATAAACCAGGCGCTTTTCTCTGACCACATCACACCAGCCAATCCTTCTTCTATGATCAGTGGAACCAAGATGGGAGAGGGGAGGAGCACTCCTGGCCAGCAAGCAAATAGACGGATTAAGCATCCTGGTATCTCCGACTCAGTGCCTGTTCCAGACCTGATTGCTTTGGCAGACGACCACTGCTTTGTGGTTATTTGGAAGTTGACACAGCAATTATACAGTCCCAACCATACCAGGATAAAAGCTGAGTAACTCTGTCCATTTGAACACAGATAGGTTTTACGCTCCCTAAGTAAGAAAGGAACATATTTTAAAATATTTAATACAAGTTTATCATTTCCAGACAAAGCAAGGCAGTAAAACAAAACAGGAGTACAGCTTTTTCCAGACATGCTTCACATTCTGACTGTGGTCTGGAGGATTTGTCTCTCAGGTCAGTTGATTCTCTTCTAAAATGCACAGAGAAGCTGCAGAACTCTGTGCAAAGGTGATGGTGAATTTGATGTCTCTGGCATTGTTCCTATATTTGACCGCACTTGCATTTGAATGCATCCCCATTAGGATAAGAATGCATCTGGATTCGTGTCAAGAGTCCACACATTTTTTGAAAGCATGGGAGATACCTCTTACTTTCTTCAGGTTTAATGCAGATTATAGTTACATGACTGGTTTTAATGAATGTTTTCATTGCATCAGTGTTGCTCTAGAACACATATGCAACAGTGACTTTTCCTTGGCCCCCTGGAGCTCAGAACTTACAGCAGTGATTTAAAATTATCTCTAAACCCAGGATTTAGCATAATTTTAGGGGAAAATATGCCTGCACTGCACATGGTAAATATACCTCATAAGTAGAAATTTCATTGTTTAAAGCAAAACAAGAAAAACCTCTTTGTAGTACATAGCATGCTACTTGCACTTACCAACAAGTATATCATCATCATGGCTAGGCTTCACGAACGAAGGTTTAACCAACAAGTATAAAGCATATATAAAAAGGGGAAAAAACCCCAACCAAAACAAACTCAGTCAAAAAGTGCTCACCAGTAAAAATATCACAATGAATTTATCTGTACAGAGCTCTGAGGCTACCAGGACACATACTCCACAAGTGAGCCAGGAACCAGAACTATCTGTGGATAGGAAAGTTTGAAAATTGAATGGTTTTGAATTAAGAGCATTGATTTCTTTTTCAACCTTGAATGAAGTTATTTCTTTGCACCAAGATATCTGGCATGTTCAAATTATCTTTCTTGCAAACATCAAACTATACAAACTGAAAAATCATTTTAAAGACTATTTTAATGTGGAATTGTCTAACCAGTGTACCAAGATCACCTCCACTCTCAAGGCATAGCCAAGTAACTTGCTGGAAGGCAGAGACCCTAGAGTTATGAATATGTCTTTAAGACACCTTTAAGATTCCTATTGTCCTTTTTACACCACCATGAGGAAATGACACTTACTCAGTTGGGGAAATGTCTGAAAGCCTTGAGCATAAAACCAACTTTAACTGTATTTTCAGTATCAAAGCCTTAAATCTTCAAAACTCCCATGTGGGAGTGTTGCTTGAGCTTCACAGGCAGCTCAGTTTTCTACGACAATATAAGCAAGAGCTGGGACTCCTTCTGTGCATGCCAAAATACCCTTGGTTTCTACAGGGCTATGTAGAGTTGTTTATCTCATACCCATGTCCTGCCAAGACCCAGTAATTCTGAAGATTTGATAGATAGCCTGTAGAGCTCAGTCCAACCAAAGTAATAAAACAGTATGGGGAGCTTATTTATTCTGTTACTGTCTTTGCCTGAGCAGCTTCAGCCCCATGTCTCATGTGGGGAAACTAAGCATTGTACTACATTGTTTTGGATGAAAAAGAGAGGGTGTTGAACCCCTACTTTTGAAGCTGTTCCTCCTTGTACAATGGACTGGTTCATTGGTAAGTGGGCAGAGTAACCTAACCAGGCAGCAAGTAAATGTGGGCAGGAAAGCTCCAGTCTGGATAGAGCAATTCCACAAAGCAATACAGTCTGCGAGAAGGTGTTGTTACTGAAAATTCCTAGATGTCATGAGAAAAGAGAAGTAATACATTTACTGAAATTTCTTGATCAGAGGCCTGTCTTAGAAGTTAAAGCTGAGGGAGAAACACAGTGTTAGGATTCTGTTAAAAAGTAGCTATGACACTCTGGGCATGTACATTAAATAAAGACTGCCAGACTGTTGACCAAGGACTAGGAACTTCATTGTTCATACTTAACTTGCTAGAAAAGTCATTGACATGGTTTTGATCTCATTCAACTAGCACTCCCCCAAAGTACTCATGAGAAGAACTCAGGAGGGATTCCAGGCTAGGGCTTTTTCCAGTGGGCATCTTTTCTTGGATACAGAGAGAGCATTTATCTGACCTGCTCCTGCAAGCTGGCTCTGATACTGTTGTTTACATTAGTACAGATATTATACTTCTACGGGTGTTTGTTTGATTGAGTATAGATGTACAGCTATATCCATTTAAATCGCTGTCACTCTCAGCTCTGTAGTGAGAGACAGGCAGTTTGAAGATGTGATTCATGTCATCTTAATGCAGACACCTAAATAAATCAGATGAATCACAGCCTAAAACTTCTACATGCCACTGATGATGGCAGCACAGGCAACTGATTCAGATGAAGGACCACCTGCATTAGTCCAGAAAAATTCCTCCCTGGATGAGCAGCTGGTGGCCATAGTGTTCAGCTGTAAGTAGGGCCACTGAGGCCAAGGAGAAAGACAAGACCATGGTGTGAGTGTAAGTGGAGCTGGAATCTTGTCCCAACTGCAGAGAGGCACTGACCGCCATGAAGACATTCCTGCTCATTTCAAAAGGTAAATGTCCTGCTCTTTAATACCCACGTTTGTTTCTATAATCCAACTGTCCAGTTTTCTTATCATTGACATTTTTTATTAATGTGTTTTCCAGACCTAGTACATGAACACTGCTACTCACAAGTGTGGTCAGACTAGAACTGAACAGAGCATTGTTCCAAAATAATTACAGCTGAAAAGCTATGATAGTCTTTTCAGGCTAAATGGAAAACACAGTCAAGTATCCCACTATGTCTTAGACTTTGGAGACAATAAGCTGCTTCCCAAGCAATGGGGCTGCATGGTAAAGTCCGTCACAAGCTAATGTGATCAGGCTGTCATGAGATCAGCAGTGACAAGACTGGTTGCAGCTTACTCTGCCAGATGAAGGCAGCAAGGGGTGCCAATCTAAGTGCTTGGCAGAGGGGGATGGGGGACAAAAGCTGCAGGAAAGATTCTGGTGGGTGCTGTGCTGCACTGTTTGCTGTGTGTTTCAGTAAAATATTAAAACATTGAAACAGACTGGGAGACTAGGACAGCCTTCCTTGTTAGAGGAAAGAAGTAGGGATACCATAATTTGGGAATGCAGCATCCACAGCTAATCTTTCTGTAATAGGCAATTGAAGACAAATTCATTTATTTTTAGTGTTTGAACTGTCCTGGCAAAATGAATGTTACCTTTTGGATATCTTTGTACTAAATAACTAATGCTGATTATATAATCACAAAATCTAATACAAATTAAGGTGTTGCAATAGTAATAAACCTTTGAAATTCACTGATAATAAAGGAGAAGGGCTGTCAGCAGGGAAAATGCTGGCAGTTCACAAAAGCTTTCAAAATTTTCCTTGTAGCTTTGTCTGGGAGGGAGAAAACTAAAGAACCAGCACCTCAACCCATTTGCAAGATCAAGAAAGATGAAGGTTTGGATTTGAGGGTCAAGGGCACAAGCTTAAATGACAAGTTAGAGATGAGGAATTAGCAAAAAGAGCAATGCAAGTTTTAGCAAACACAGGGAAGTGGAAGGTTAATTAATAATCTATTTCAGAAAAGATGAGCTTTAAGTGCTCTTTTAGCCATTTTGGATCTGTCTTAAAGTGAACCTCTGGAGCGAAAAAAAATGATAACCCTTAATTAACTGCAGGAAGTGCTGAACTGCAGTGTGCTCAGAACTGCAAAACAAAGCAATGCAGGATAGGGGATTTTTAAATCTACTTGTTAAAACTCCCAAATATTGTGAAACCCAGATTCAAATATTGGCGCATTTCAGTGGTGCTGAGAGTAAAGGAGAATCAAGGGACGTTCATTCCTGTCAAGTGCAGAGGTACTAATCAGAGAGGCAGCCTAGAAAATAGTTGTGCAGACTTGAAACCCAGACTTCTTACATACTGCAAACAATATCAATATGTAGTGTTATCTTTATGTCATAAATGATAGATCCATGGTGGCATGTAAGGTGGCATTCATCTTTACTTAACTATGTGTCTAAAAAATGGCTAAGTCAAAGCTAATTACCAGAGACACTCTTTGTACTCAGTGAACGAAACCAGGTTTTCCAGAAAGCAGTTTCTCTCAGGCTGGGATGGGTCAAATGAATTGCCTTTTGCAGTTGCCTCTTGACTGTGAAGTGACCTTGGCCGAGCAGTTGACACATAGGCAACTAACCTTCCAACATTTAAAATTACATCAATTAGATCCAACTCTTTTTACTCTCACATGATTTCTCACGCTGGAATCATCTGTAACTGATTTCCTAAACAGTAGGCTACAGGAATGGATTTGAGAGGAAGGCAGTTGTCATTAGTGTATTTTTAGATGCAGGCTCAAATTTGAATATTCTTTCATAGGAATCCTTTGAGTTAAGCTGAGGCAACAGCAGGATCTCACAAAGATCACAAAGCTTACCTTTTCCCCAGTACCCACTTCAGATTTGCAAAGCTAGATAGAAAAACTGAGAAAGCCACAGAAAAAATCTGATCTATTGGATTCAGCTTGATTCAAGTCTCACAGAAAAAATAAAAAAAAAGGTGCCATTATAATCTGCATTTTCTTGGGAAGGGTGACAATGCAAACATTGCCATCAGTTATTAACCTGAGTTCCACAAAGGCAACATTTACCTTAACAATTTCATCATTCACAGGAAGAAACACTGGCCTGAACACAACAGGGAATAGGTGATTTTTAAATGGCTTGCTCACTACCAGGAGAGAGCAATTGCATATTGATCTGCCTTTCATATTTGATGACTATGGCAGATAAGAGTTGCACAGATTTGCTTTTGAACCCAGCAAATAGAATGGTAAGTCATGTAACATCTACACAAAGCAAGTTCTTTGGCTGTGAGAAGAGTCAAACCTGAGTCACCTGGGGAGATTTTGTCCTGTGAAGATAGTTGTTCCTTATCATATGAAGTAGCAAAAAGGCAGTGAATGAAGCTGCATCTCATGGCACTGTTTCTTGTTCAGATGCCAGGTACACTTCCTTTCTTATTTGTGACAGGAAGGGATGTGAGGTGGGAAAAATACACACTATTTTCAAGGAATAAGGCCCCAGTTAATTAGCAATTGCAAGATAAAGCCATCAGTTGATCTTTTGAGAAAATGACCATGTGCTCGTTCAATTGGATATCACTAGGTTTCAATTTGATTAGTAGATTATATTTTATCCTCTTTTGTTCATACTCTTCATTAGAATTATAGGCAAGTGCTTAATGAGAGACTGTGGTTAATAATTAGCAGTAGCATCTCTGCTAAATTTAAAGTTTCTATTTCCTACTGCTTAATAAATTAGGCAATGAGCAATTTTTTAAATTGGTGCAAGCTTGATGTATACATGTAAGTTCCCTTTCAGCAGGTCCTTTGACAGTTCTTGCTTGATTAGCAACATAATGACAGGCCCTGCTGTGTGGAAGGGGCTATAATTTGTTGTGGGTTTTTTTTCAAGAGGCTGAGCAATAGTGTGCCAGCACCTACAGTTTGAATGTCTGCAGAAATTAATGGAAATCCAGGATGATATGACTATAGCAAACACCAGAGACAGTTTCCAAACCAAGAGCAAAAAAGGTTTCGGAGCTTCAAAATTCACATGAAGCAGGGCCACTGAGGAATTTCAGTGTTCCTGCCGATAAATCAAAAAATGCTGTGGCACAGATGCAAGCACTGCAGCCCAGTCATCTGTGCAGTTAAATTGTTAACATGGCTCCAGATCCAGTTTAAGACTGGGCATATTGCAATGCCATTCCAGTTGGTTTTGGTGCCAGAGATTGGTCTCCAGCATTATTTAGTTTATTGATGCAGCCACAAAGTCCCTCATCTTTCGTTTAGGGTTGCACAGGGCAGCTAACCCTCACCAGCTCATCATCACAGTGGACAGTCGGAGAAAGAACTGGTCCATGCCACTTAAAAGACTCATTTCTTTTCTGGGCTTTTTCCTTGTTCTAAGGAATCCTGCTTTTAAAAACCTCCTCTTAGCCCTATCTCTGAAGTCTTGTAGCTGTTGCATCCCTGCCTGCCGGTTCTCCAGCTGCATTCACTGCTTGTGTTCACAGGGAGGTAGCTACGGCTGTTCCCACAGTTAGCACCACTCCTCTGTAGTGGTTGGTATCCCTGGAGGAGAAACTGAACATGATGCTTGTCCACCTCCAAAGGCCAAGAGTCACAGCCTGATATACTAGTGCCAAATGCCTGCACTTCCATGCAGTGCCAATATACAGGGCGATGCCATGCAAGAGGCAGGATACACACGTGCCACGAGGCTGCTCTGCTCTGTGGGCAGCAGCCCCTGGAAGCAGCAGGGCAATGGCTCTTTTAGCCACCCTGGCTAAATCTACCTGCATATATGAGTCAGAGTCTAAAGCTTTGCTCAAGCCTTACTGCTGACAGAGCTGTCAGTTCGCTCACGCTGGTGCAAAACTTCTGCACTTTGGAAAAAAACACAAAACATCCTTGGTAAATCGTACCTCCCAATGTCTTTTAGGGCAGAAGAGTCTGTTTTAGCAGCAGTTAGAAATTTTAGGGTCAGCCCAACACTAATGGGTTTGGGCTATTTCTGACTGGCATTTGAAGTTATGTTAAAGCGACACCATCACTTCCAGTGTTCAGGCTGGCAGCTCATCACAAGAACAGGTTCTCACCTCTAGTAGTAGTTTGGAACGTGAATCAGCTACACTACTGGCACAACAATTGTGTTAAATTGAATGGCTGAAAAATCAGTTCTGGGCCAAAGTTTTCCTTAGCAAAGTTGTGGGGCAAGATTTTAACAACAATTTCAGTGCCTAATAAGGCAGATGGGTGCTGTGAAGTTTGTGTAGGAGCTGTTTGGTACCAGGAATGAACTCCTGACAATTTTGAGTATTTAGATGCTTTTGGAAATCCCAATGACTTCTAAGTATCTTAGCACATACACAATCCACATTCTTAAAAATATGAAAATTAGCTCTCATTCTGCAGGGTAATTAAACCATATCCTGTATTGTACAGTCCATAGTTTAAGGTATGGCTGAAACCCATTTATTCAGAGACTGCAGTGATCCTCTGCTCACAGCAGCATGGAGGAGACAGGTAATTAGCAAGGGTTTATTGCTGTTGACCTGATGCAATGAGTTCTGGGTATAAATAAGAGAAAATATTAATAAATATTATTTATCTGGGGTTTTTTAAAATATGTATTTCTATACAAGCATCTGGAATAATTACTGCCCAATTACTTTCCAGTCATTAAGACTGTGACTCTATTATTGTGTGCTTTGAGTATCCTGTATAATCTGGTCATTTAAAACATGGAAGTTGAGTGAAGTCGCTCCAGAAAGTACTTAGTGGAAAGGAGGATGTCTCTGAAGACCTCCAGAGGAAGCCTGTATGTCTAATTAAATTCAGGCAAACAATTTCCTTAGATCTCTGGTCTTTTTGTTAGTTCAGCAATTTATTTAGATCTGGTCAAATAAGATGTACATTAAAAGATATAATAAAATTAGCTAAAATGTTCTGAAACTAGAGTTTTTTATTAAAAAGGCTGAAATGAGTAATAGCTAAAAAAAAGGAAAAGTTAGGGAAAACACACCAAATTAAATTCTGAACAAAACAGACATTTTTCTTATTCACATTTTGAACTTTTACATATAAATATTTTTATTGTGTTATTTAGAATTAATTATGTAATTAATCACAACGAGATTAATTTTTAGAATGCTTAGTTTCAGAGGAATTGAAAAATTGTGGAAAGGGAGAAAGATATGCATTATAGCACTTCACCTCTGACCAAAATGAAACCTGTTTCTTCATTGTCAACCTCAGAAAATAAAACACAAACTCATACAGTACAGATAAACATTTCTGCAAATGGAATTCTGTATATTAAGCAAATCACAGTTTCAGTCTCTTTATATTTAACTATGTGCACAAAATTGCCTTCTAAAGGTGAAATAGATCAAATAACAAACATTATTCTGAGATCTGATTAATATTCCTAATACTTTTGCATAGTGGATAGAAAAAAAAATTTACCAGTGGTCATCAAGATACAAATGTAGTTAAATTTAAATTCCTGTGGGTTACGCTAAGTACATTTTTCTGTAAGAAATGTTTCCTTACATATCAAAAGCATGAAGCTTATTTACATGCCGGGGCTACGATCTGTTCACTATTAATTTCCTTGCCCAGTAGTGCCTGAGAGCTGAACACTAATAGGAAAGTCCATTGCCAGCACAAGCTTCCTTTATAGGCTGTGAACATGCAATGTTATGGGCTTGCTAAAGTGTGTGAGCATGCACATAAATGTGCACACACATACAGAGGGTTAAGTATATTTTATTGAGTATGTTTTATGTCCCAGTGCCTGTGCACTGTTAAATATCTGGTTGATTGCTCCATTTTCTTATTACTCCACAGAGGCTTTAATAATTAAATAGAACCTGACTTTCACATGTAGAGCCTCTACCTTCTAAAGCCATCTTAAAAATTTAGTGCCATTACAGCTGCCAGAGCCTGTAGTTCCTGGGATTTATGGCTGCTCACAGAAATATTTTATTTTTTTTTTCTGCTTCTGTTATGTATAGCATTATATCTTCCAGTGTCAATTTTTTAAATAATTAACTAACACACATTAGTTCTGGCTGTCATTACTAGGGTGGCTCAAAAATGCAACATCTTTTGTATTTATTTAATTTCTGTGAAATCACAGGGTTTTACTCAGCTCCTAGGGCTCCTGCAGTCTGCCCTTGGCAGGATGTCCCCTCCACAAGCCACTTGCCAGGTCACAGGTATGGAGATTGCTTACAACAACTGGCAGCATTTGTGGTGTCAGGCAGAGTCCCCTGTGGAGCTGGTGTCCTCTGTCTTGGATACAGGTGGGGTTTCTTGCAGAAGTCTCTATCTTACTGAATGCTCCCTTTCTTGAGATCAGTATAAAATTTAAGCACGATTTAAGCCCCTCTTAAGGCCTGTGTTAAGAGCCTGGGAAGTGTATGAACATTGATCCTTTGCAGGATGGGAAATTTCGTATCTGGTAAAAGAAAAGGATTTGCAAATTGTGCTACCAAGCAGGCAGCTGAACGGCAGCTCCTTTAGAGATGAGGTGCTGTAAAGCAGTGTGCTTTCATCCTACTGTTTCTCTCATTTTCAGCACTTCAGCAGAAAAAGTTGGTTTGTTTTCAACTTAATTTTTTTATTTGGTGTCTAGAGTTCATCTTGCTGTGACGCCTTAATGGTACTAGCTGACTTGACAAGAAAATGGCAGGTGAAATTCTGTGACAGTGTCTGCAGGTAATGTACAGGGCAGGAATTGGCCCTAGCTAAGCACACAGAGACATGGGTCCTGACTTAGCTACTAGCACTTAGGGAAAAGCTGATTTTCAAGTTTCATAGATATTTCACAAAATATTCTGAGGTGGAAGGGACCCAAAAGGATCACTGAATCCAGCTGTTAAGGGAATGGCCCATACAGGGATCAAACAGGCGGCCTTGGTGTTATTAGCACCACAATCTAACCAATTGAGCTAATATCATTCAAAGGTGAAGGCAATGTTAAGAATTACTAGGAAAAGAACCTGAGAACAAAACACAGTCCTTTAGCTGCTGTAGGATCAGTGACGTTCCCAGATCTCAAACACTGGCTGCACCCAGTGTTACCCAGTGGAGTCAAATGTTCCCTTAACGTCAGAAGGTGTAGCAGAAGAAGAGAACAGAAAGCTGTAAGTGAAGACAGGTGAGGGGTTTGCTACTAAAATTAGCTGTCGCTGCTGTGACTTTGTCAGATGCCTTGCACAGAGGTGCTTTCCCACAGCACAGTCGGAGTCGTGGAACTCCTTGCTGCAGGACCTCATGGTCACAGCAGGTGAAAGTGGGCTCAAAAAGGAATTGTACTTATTAGCAGAGGACAGCTGCATCAGAAGCTATTGACCCTAGTTGTCTGGATGTAGCCTCTGACTCAGGAAGCCCATGAACACCTGCCTGACAGATTCTGTGAGAATATGAAATGTATATACACCTCAATCCTGGGCACCCCCTCATTTCTGGGGACAAGTTGCTGGATTATGGGGACATCTGACCCAGGCAGTCCTCTCATTTTTAGGGATTTAAATGTTATTGGCTTTCCTTCTTCCTAAATAATCTTTAAGCCAGTGAATCCACTTAATTCCCTGCCTTTTTACAGTTGGTAGGCACAGAGCAATGCTTTGCAAGTTCTTCACAAGCTTTCTGTGTCTGGAGGCAAATGGCTGCTTAAGTGGTTTTAGCCGTCACTGAGTCATGTCTTTTCCAGACACACAATACCAACATATATTTAAGAATCCGTAGGGCAGAAAAGAGACTTCAGAAATGGAGCATTAAAATTCAGGTGGTGACTGGACACACTTTATATGGTGAGTTTGTTTGGTGTTTTATTTAGAGATAGAAAGTATTAAAAATACGCAGCTTCAAAGGAATGCAGAGATTACACAGGGGTTATTAAATAACTCACGCTGTCCCACTTCCCAATAGAGTGCCAAGAGGGAGAGAGTTGAGTGTAAAAAGTTTGTAGGAAAATAAATGCCTTTTCTTTCTGCAGCATTTTTTTTCCTGGCAGTTAATATTGCTGGCATAGAAAAAAACCTATATAAACAGAGATGAGATATAAACCAAGACAAATTAAGAGATACAAGTGTTCAGTCTGGAATTTCAACTTTCTAAGACAAGCAAATTCACACAAAGCCTCATAATTATATCCTACCTGCAATGTCCAAGTTTTGAATTTGCCCTGTCACAAGGTGACCCTGGGCAGACCCAGTGGAGACCTCAGGGCACTAAGGTAAGGAGAATGAAGAAAGCCCTCCTTTCCCCGCCCCCCCACTTTTAGAGATTGTTGGATGCATTGACTACTGTCATCACTTTTGGCCACCTTAGTTGCCATTGCTATCAGAGCTATAGTAGCTATAAGATGGTGGGGACTGAGAGGGACATGGGAGGAGATAGGAGGAAAAAGGATATCAAGTGGAGTAGAGGGACTGACTGGAGCATCAATAAAGGGTGAAGGTTGATTTGGGGTTTAGAAGACAGCATATACTTAAGGGAATGCTTTTTCTTCCTTCAATAATGAGGGGATTCTTGGAAATAATTAGGGGATTTTTGTGCCCTTAGTGGAACTGCAGTATGTTATCTGCTCTCAGGAAAAAGAAAAATAAAAGAATATTTGGTCATTACAGACAGAAATGTCCCAGTTCCTTTTAGTTAGGTTCTCCATATCTTGTGCAAATCGAGTCTCTAGGTTGGTAAGCTTCTATTCTCTGACCCTCACCAGCCACAGCATACATAACAACTCTAAAACATGCTTCAAATCTTCCCTCAGCCCTCTGTGTCATGTGTGAGGGCTTTGAGCAGCATTTGGGAGTGATCCCAGAAGCCTCCATGGGCTGGAGCAGCACTGAGCTGCATTTCAGCATGTTACTCTCATTGCTGTCTTTCTTGAAGGAGCATGCAGGGAAGGATAACACTGGCATTTCTCAAACGTCAAATAAGGTAATTCGTTATCTGACACATCATTACGTACTTTAAACATTACTGGTAAAGGAAGAATTGGTGGGGCATAAGAGCCCATTTTATTTGAGTTCTGCTCAAGGCAGCAGTACTATGTCACATAACACATCTTTGTTTAACTCACTGACCATTAGACAAAGGTTTCAGAAAATAGTGCGATTAGAGATTCGAACAGTAAAATCAGAGTAAATAATGAAGGGTAGGAGTGGGGAGAAGGAGAAAAACTAACCCATGACACTGGGTTGTGCAGGAGTGTTTGTGTCTATCTCTTGCTCTGCCCTTCCTGCAGCACTGTGGGGTATGGCCCTCCTTTATGCTCTAGCTTGTCCAGTATTGTCCAAAGGCTCCCAGTCCTTGGAGAGAGGAGTGACAGGGAGATGCAAGGTGGCTGTCCTGGGTGGCAGGAGATGCTACATAGCAGAGCTGGTCCCAGAAGGACAGGTGATGTGGAGAGGCCCACCTGTACTCCTCCCTGACTGTGATCCCCTCTCTCTTTCCTCCCAGACCCCTCTGGAGTCCTTTCCCTTCTCTGTGCTCCTGGTTTGCTCCTCATCACTGGGAAAATGTCCTCTGAGAGACAGTGACTCACAGCAGACCATAATAATTCCAAGCATCTGTGCTCAAATAACTGCTACGTATTTGTCCAAAGATACACAGCAGGAAGTTAAAAGAGATTAAATACCTAAAACACTACTCATTTAAGTCTTCATTAAAGTGTATAGTTTCTGTCATGAAATGTGGACATATCTGACAGCCTCAGATCGACCCACAAGCTCAAGATCTCCCAGGCTTGGCTGTGAGAGGAGCTCCTTGGCAACTTAATTAAAAACCAAACCCTTTTTCTGTGGAGGAAGCTTGTGATCTTCTTCTGCCTTAGGAATGAATATGAGTTGTTTAATTATAGCTGGTAGCTGAAAATAGTATCTTTCTAACCAATGGTTAGAATGGGTTGCTGTTCCCCGCCTCAGAATGTCTTATTTAGAGATGTCTTATACCTGTCTGTTTTTTTCCACTTCTATTTCTAAGCAGGTCTTAGAGGCGGCCATGTGGTAGGATGACACATGAAGCAGGTAAACCACATAGTATATAGGTCCCCTCTGTTTCCACAGATACACAGAATCAGAAGACCAGATTTTTTTCTTTGGATTTAAGTAAATGGTTTCTGTTCAAGCCAAATGTGAGGGCAAGAATATTGCTCTAAAACATGAGGCCAGATACACCAATCTCTGCACAGCTGTGCACGCGGGGAAAAGGTAGAAATACTTCTCTTTCATCCTTGCATGAAAACTTGGTAGAATCCCCCTGTCAGCACTTGTAGGCTGCCAGGTCTTCTCCTGGTCACCCTTCTGGTTATGCCAAAGTCCTTGTGGGAGCTGCAGGGGCTGAGGTGGGACTGCTAGCAAACACTCCTTTGAAAGCTGATAGTGGTTTCTGTGAAGCGTTTTACAGCATATTGTGGAGTTTTATCAGATTGTCTCAGAAATGGGATGTCTCCAAAATGCACGTAGGAACATTAGCTGCATACCAAGTGATCTAGGAACATGTACCTGGAGTCGCTTGAATGAAACAACCCTTTACCAAGGAATGTAGAAAAGTGGCTTTCCCATATTGTAAGACAACATTATTTTTTGGCTGTGGGGACTCCCAGGGATAGCTTCTGCAGCTTTGAAGAACATGGGAGAGGAGATGAACCAGCCCAACTTTGCTCTCCACACTTGGTTCCCACTGGGCAGTGCTTTACACAGCTGCCAGCATTTGGTGTGCAATTTCTAACAGCAATCTGCTGTACGAATCATGCACATTGTGCAAACTGCCTGGTTCTGAGCATAGACAGGACCATTTACTCTGACCCTGCATGTGTTTGGTGTTGCATCCTAGTAGGTGTTAGCACCCTTAGTTAAGCTCCTGTGCAGTGAGCTCTTGTAGTGCCTCAGAAGCAAATTATTTTGGTGGTAACTTCTTGCTGGACATTTCTCTGAGCTGTATAAGGTGAATCTCTGTAAGTTATTTCTTTTGACCACTCCCATCAATGTGCTTTTCATTGATTAAACTGAACTGTTTGATTTTGATTTGGCATAGGAATACTAAGGGAATATTTCACTTAATGGACTGAGATATCTGTCCTCAGTTTTCACAGGAAAGCAATGTTATTAAGACATTAAATTAAATACAGACTTTGAAATCTCAGCTTTGCTTATTACATTTCTCTTCGTAATGGGTCCATTGAAGATAGTGGAAACATTCCTATTAAATTAGAGAGGCTTGGGTTAGGACATGAATTGAGGACATCATCACAGAAGTCAGGAAGAGCAATGTGCACTCTCAGCAAAGAAAGCCAGTTGTATCCTGGGCTTCATCAAAAGCAGCATGGGCAGGAGGTCAAGGGAGCGGGTTCTGCCCCTCTACTCCAGTCTTGTGATTCCCCACCTGAAGTAGTGCATCCAGCTTTGGGGTCACCAACATAAGGAGGATGTTGAAATGGGTCGAAAGAAGGCCATGAAGATGATCAGAGGGCTGGAGCACTTCTCCTATGGAGACAGGCTGAGAGAGTTGGGGTTGTTCGGTCTGGAGAAGAGAAGGCTCTGTGGACATCTTAGAACATCTGGAAGGCCTAAAGGAAAGGTGGAGAGGGATTTTTACAAAAGCTTGCAGTGACAGGATAAGTGGAATGGCTTTAAACTGACAGATTTAGATTAAATATTAGGAAGAAATTCTTTACTATGAGGATGGAGAGACACTGGAACAGGTTGCTCACAGATGTTGTGGATGCCTTATCCCTGGAATTATTCAAGGCCAAGCTGGACAGAGCTTTGAGCATCCTGCTCTAGTGGAAGGTGTCCCTGCCCTTGTCAGAGGGCTTAGAACTAGATGATCTTTAAGATCTTGTCCAACCCAAACCATTCTGTGATTCTATGATCACAGAAGTCAGCATTTCATGATGCAAAATAAGGATGAGAGCAGAATCCAAACCTTGGGGTAACTCATCTACTTAGTAAAAGTAGCATGAACACTATGGTAGGATTTTTTTAACTTTCCCTATACTCCTTTGCAAAATATTTTCCATTTGTGGTTGTGTGTGAAAACACTCCTGGAAATCAGAGGGTTCGGAGAACATCTAGATTCAAGATTTTTACAGACCTTGGCTCCCAGGCTGCCATTTTCATTGCTGCCAAATAGCCCTTCATTCACACCCCAGGGAAATGTTTTTTGAGTATTCAGACTCTTTGCTCAGCACAGTAAGTATAGCTTTCCTAAGGACAAACAGTCTGTAAATTGAGCCTGGCTGGATCTGAAGCAATGATCGTGGTAAATATAAGTGCTCCCAACAAAACCACATCCATCATTATCTGGAACTAGTGTGGTGGAGTTGAGTCAAGCCCCTTATAAACTCTTGCTAAAATCAGCTGGCTCTAATGCCACCAGCATGGACTAAACCTGAAACTTCATTTAGTATCTGATCAAATTAAGAATACTTCTTTTGGAGGGGAGGGGTCCAACTCAGCATAAAGTGATATAGAAGTGAGCTATTCAAAATATTTCCACTGGTCTGTCTGGTAATAGTAATGGCAAAGCTGACTCATGAAGTTAGAAAAGAAACTCAAATCACAGATGTGATTGCCCTTTATTGCATAGTCTGAGTAAGAGCCTTTTCCTGCTGTTTAGTCCCAATGTCTACACTTACTTTTTAAATACAGATAATTGCATGAGGCAGATTCTCCCCCACCCCCTGACTGGTAGTCTAGACTTAATTCATCAGGAATACAAAGATGAATGAGATGATGCATTCTAGTTGCTGCATCTTAGAGAAATGTCTTCTATGGTTAAAATGAGGGTATCTGTGTTTGGGGAGATTGTTCTGAGATAGCATAAATGCAGTTGTGACACTGATTAGGTATTTTGTTCAGAATTCATCCAGAACCATTTATTATACACAAATATTCTAAAAACGAGCTGAACAGGAAAATATGTCTGCCCTGAAGGTTTTTAACTATCCTGTGGGTATAGAAGGATGGATAATGTTATCCCTGTAGCAAGAATATCATGGTTACAATACTTATTTTAGCAATTATATCACAGCAGAACAACAGACCTTTCAATCTGCCACAGCGTAAAATTAATTTTCCTTATCTTGGCTTTTATGCTATGACCATCGCTGTGGTGCTTTGGTACCTATACAGAGAATATTATATGTTGACCAATAATTACTATAAATTCAGCTCAAGACTAAATCATGAAAAAAACATCAACAGCACACCTCCCTTAAATTTTCTGTGTTTTAAAACTTCCTTGAGAATGCGCAAAAATATTTAAAGTTTACTCTTCCTTTTCATTATTCTCCACTCTTGAGGAATGTTGCCATATGAGATTTTTGTTCTTAGATTGAATAGGAGCAACTAATGACTAGTTTTGACCATTTGTAAAGACTCATGTGTCCCTGTGTTCAGTGGCTTCTCACAATACAGAAAGGTAACTCCAAGACCATTTTTTTCACAGTAAACTCACTTCAGAGCAAAGGACAGGGTAACTGCTATAGATTGGATGAGGCTTACACTAAAAAGATAAACGGAACACAATGGTTTTACAGTCTATATTTTGGCTTTTTTTGCAACTATCCAAAACCAGTAAATGATCCCTTAACAGAGTAGTTCTTAGTACTTTGTACCAAACCCCCCACTGAACATGAAGACTTCACAAGTGCACACTAGATACTGACTATCTGAATTACAGAAGGCTACCTCTATGCTACTGAATTTAAGGCCCTTAAACTTGATCATTTATGGGTTTGCACAGAAAAACACAGAATGTCCTCTGTGGGCATCTCACTTAGGTCATCCGACTCTACTGTTTGGGCTGGAGGATTAACAACATTTGTAATCTACATTAGATACCAAGTGGCTGTTCCCACTAACAGAACTCAGTATCCTCATCTGCAGAAAGCCATGATGAGAGTGGTCCCTTAGTTCAGGTGTCCCCCAGGAATGAAGAGGCACTGGGAGATATGGTCTCTGAGACCCCAAGGACCAGGGCTTCACAGTGGTGGGGCTGGACAGTGCTGCATGGCACTGGCTCAACTGGTCTCCCCTGTGATAAACAGGAACAGCAGAAAACCTTCTTCCTTTTCACAGCTCCTTCTGTAAGTCACTCAAAACAAAAACACTTGTCTTGGTCTCACTGAAGTCAATATCTTGTCATCTTCACAGCTCCCACCTGGACTTTTTTTGGCAGGGTTTCAGCCTCCACTTCCTTTGAGCATCTCTGAAAGATATTAGGAAAGTGTTAAATAGTTCTCTGCTTGCCTTCAAGTTACTCTTAGCTGGTTCTTTGTGAACTCCATGGGGACACAGCCGGCAATGGTCACACTTGTCTCCAGGCTGATGAGATCACAGCCAGCAATGCTGAAGCTGGTGCAGCAGGCAGGCTCATGTTTTTATCTCGTCAGTGTAACAGCCAGTGCTGCCTGTGCTTGGTTGATTTTAAGAGCAGCAAATTACTGTGCGTTTCTTAACAATGCTGCTTCTCTTTCTGAGATGGTAATAAATCAGCTTTTGAAATGGGTAGAATAGTTAGCTTTCTGATACTGCTGAGATTCGGAGACCGTGGTACTACAAATGGACAGGGGGAAGTTGCATCTTACCTACCATGCTGCCTGTGTCCTTAAACTGAATGGTTAGGAATGAGCAGATGAAGATTTACAATAAATATGAGTGAACTTCATATTATAAGATGCAATAATGAGAATGAATAATAATGATTATTAGAGTCCCCAATCTCATTAATTATTGACTTTGGTAACTTCTGTGGAATTAAAGAGAAAGAACCCAAAATCTGAGAGCATTTTTTTTTTCTGCAATACTACATTTCCATCTGAAAAAAAAAATAAATTGTAGAAATGAGTAAAATCACTTAGAAATGGGAGCTTGAGTTTGGAAGAATAGTACCCAAGGAGTCTGGGTATGGGGGAATTTAGAAGAAAAACTCTGCATCCTCATACAGTTTCATTAATATTATCTGCATTGCCTTGGTTTTCCTGCATCCTGGCATTGCAGCCATCCTGGATAGCTGCTGCCCTTGTTTCTCTGCCTGCACACAGCTTATTTCTTTGCCCATGCCAGACCAGGGCCAAGGAGGGGAGACAGGGGTACTCGGAGCTGTTTGCTCATTCCATGTTCTTCCTACCTGGCTCAGAGGAGAACTTGGTCCTTAGCCCCAGGAACAGAGAGTGGCTTCCAATAGCAGATCTGTGACACTGGCACTGGCATGAGCGATGACTCATGAGGGCTCAGGGGAAGGTGACAGGGTAATAAGGCAAAGCAATTATTTGCTGCCTCATTGTCACAAGTTCATTTCTTTTATGTTCTCCATCCCAAGTGAGGGAAGCAAAGGTTTTTGTCTCAAATTCACTGAATCCTGTGTTAAAAATGTTATGGTTTATCTTAACCATATTTCAATAGTCCATGTTTTTAGATATCTCAGGTTTTGGCAGCTGCCTGTTTTGGTCCCTTATCACTCATTGTCCCATGATTTCTCTCCTCTACCACTCTCCATACACAGATCCTTTCTGAAGGCCCTGTCTCTTGAGATACTCATTTTAAATTTGCCTACAGACTATTTCATGCCCAGGAGAGGCCAGTGAGTATGTGCTGTGTGAGGTCAGCATGGTGTCTCCCCTTTCTCCTGTGCATTCTCTGTTCAGATATCAGACTTTACAATGGGGGCCCTCCTGAGAACAGGGGTCCTGCAGCTTTCAACTGTGTTTGAAAAACCTCTGGCTCAGCTCTCCAGAGTGTGAAATGGGATGATGGGCAACTACTTGCATGCAGCCACTTTCTAGAAAAGAAATAATGCTGTAGTACTGGGGAGGAGCCCCTGCCTTGGATTGCCTGCATCCTTTATATCCAGGAATCAGCAGCTTCTCTTGATTTTGGCATCCTCACACTTTTTGTCTGCCTTTTTCTGGGATAATTGTCATCCTGTGCTCATTCACCAGCCTGTCCTACAGAAGACGTACTTAGTTCTCAGCTTAAAGGTTTTCATGCCTAGAAAAAGAAATCCTAGAGGAACAGCTTTAAAGGCATCTCCTGATGGAAAGAGCATCATGTGGTGATCCATAACAAAAGTTACCAGGAGGTCTCTATCACTGAAACTGATGAAGTTCAGTATGAGGAGGAACAAAGGAAACTTGCTCTTCTGAGGAGGCTTAAAATGACATGCCTCATCTGCATGCATTAAGAGAGAGGAATTTTAGCAGTGGAAGAATGGTTTACCTTAGAGATGATGACCTTCTCTCTCGATGACCATATTAGGAGTTGCCAGCAGCTGTTTAACCTGAGCATTTTCTTCTTTGAAGAAGTGCTGTAGCTTTACATTGAAGTTTTAAGATCTAAGAAAGTTGTAGGCTTTGGGGCAAACCTAGAGTTTAAAACTTAAAGCTTTAAGTGTCTAAACTTGGGTCAGGGTGACTCCATCCCACCCACTGCCTCAGCATGACAGAGTCACTGATCTCACCTGTGCAGGCAGTTCAGGCACCAAGCTCCAAACTGCACAAACCATGAGTGGAGACCAGTGTGTAGCTGGTCCATGTGCTGCTGCATGGGCCCATTTCTGCTGTTACTTCAGCAGCATGCACTTGGGATAACCCACTAAAATAAGCACAGTCATCCGCCAGAGTAACCAAGAACAGACCTTGACCCTGTGTCCAAAGGAAATGGAGCAAAGAGACCCCAAGCCTTCTCATCAGGAGGTCTGATCATCTCTGTTATGCTTACTGTTTAGTAATCCTTCAGATTTTGCCTCTTAATGAAGTAATCTCACTATCTCATCAAAAATCACTGAACCATGTCCCAAGAATAATGATGCCAGCAGTTTGGGGTGAATAACTGATGCATTTTACCATCTATTTAACAATTACAGGTCTATTTAGAATGTAGAGGATTATATTGCTATGCAGTTTCAGAATGATAAATTGCAGGATATTAAAAGATTCTTCACTGAATGCAAACAATAGAGAACTTAATTATTGCTCAAAGTGTCACTGTAGCATTATGGAACAATTTGAAATTCAACTTGCCTGGCTAGATTTATTTTAAGTCTGACATTTTCAGCCCTAGCTTTCACTCTCTGGGTCTCTTTTTCACTCTGACAACACATCAATCTATTTTCTAACAGTTCTAAGATTAAAATAATCTCTCTTAATCTGAATTTTTTCTCCCTTATTTTATATTGGGAAAAAGATTTAAAGAAGTATGTTTATATAGAAGACCAATACAGAATGGCAGCATCTGTAATATGTGTCCTTCTTGTCATAGGTAAAGCTACCTGAAAATTCTTACAGAATGGTCTTGCAATGAAAAATGCTGTTTAATTGAAACAATGTTTTATGGGCACAAATCAATTTCTCTAATACTTTCAATGAGGAGAAGCCAAAACATTTCATTGCAATTTTATCACTGCATTAGGATACTCCATCGCGATCTAGACTACTAGGTTGAAATGTTCATTGTAATAGTAGATACTGCTAAGTATGTAGCATTTTTCCTGCAATATAAAATGCAAAGGGATATATTTAGAATATATTTTTTTCCACTGATGCCAAATATATTTTGTCCTTTTTTTCCTCTTGGGAAATTTCAAAGTGTTGTCCCTTGTTGTGATGTGGAACAATTTGGGAATACTGGGCATTCTCTGCTGAAAGGATGCTCCTATTCTTGTGTACCTTCATCAGAAGGAGAGGCACCCAGAGACAGCAGCACCTCAGAGCACAGTAAGACACCCACCTGCTGCACCACATGGTGTCACCAGGCTGCATTTGTGCCAGAGACCCTCTTTCCCAGGCACAGGCTGCAGGCCACTGTCTGCTGCATTCAGGATCTTCTATGGCTGTAGAGCTCCAGCTGAGATGTGTGTCTTCAAAGCTGAGGAGGGTTATCCCCATGACAATAACGAAGCAAGAAGTTATATCCACATCAGACTGAATGGCTCACAGCCTGTTCTTACGTACAGCTCCATCCTCTGTGCCCCCCCGCCCGAAACCATTGGAGTGCACATTATCTCACCCAGCCTTGGTCCGATATCAGTGTACAACAGTCATTCTGGATATGCTTGTGGGGAGAAGCAGGCATCTCCAGAGATTGACTCATCCAAAGACACAGGGCTGGATCTCTCCTCAGAAGTGCTGTTTCTCACCACTGACTAGACAGGAGGAGCTGAAGTTTCAGCATACACAAAATACCTGAGGTTTGGGTGGCTGCATTAAGGGGTGTCTGGTTTTTGCACAGTCTGCTACTGCAAAGTGATGTCACCCCCAAAAGCTCCTGCAAAGGGCTAGAAAGTTTCAGAAATGAGTTACAGTGTGATCACACAGATGTTGTGTCACTACCACCAGGGAGGCAATCTCTGATGGAGGGGGTGGGCAGGATGCCATGGAAGAGGTTTGCACAGGACCTTCCTGAACTGAATCCTTCAGTGAAGGACTCATCATAGGGCGCTGTGCCCTCAAGGGAGACATTCTGGTACAGATAATCTTTAAAGCATCTCTACAATGTTACGCATATGATTCAGGTATGTAATATTCCTTCTCTGCATCAAGCACAGCTGCTGCCAGTCAGCAGTGAGTGGCCAGGCAGAGAAATGACACTGGAATGTTGTGGCCTCTGGGAGACAACCATGGATGAAGGTGCAGTCAATTCTTCTCTGCCTGATCTGCCAACAAAACACTTAACTTCTCCCTGCTGCCTGTGATCTTTCAGGAACTCCAAAAACCTCCCAGGCTTCAGGAAAAATTAGGAAAACACAAAGCTACAGCTGTGATTGATCAAACATCTTGTTCTGAGGAGATGACACAGGAACCTAATGTTCACAGTCCCTAAAAATCTGTAACCAGAAACTTTGCAAAGTGGCTTGAGGAGATTTCAATATCACTTTAATAAAGGGAAACACCTGCTGAGATTTAAATCACCTCTTGGTGAGGAACATAAAGTACAAAGCACATACATTAAAAATAAAGAAAAAAATGGTCTTCAAGTTTCCATAACAAGAACAAAATATCCTTGTCAGGTTTGTCAGGTTGTTAGATGTTGCATCCTAAATTTTGTATTTTGGTTCATTAGACCTCATTCTTTTTCCCTTGTAATAAATGTCCAGAGCAGTTCCTCAGTGCCTCGTGACTGCAGCAAGGACAGCCCTGGAGAGACAGTGGTCCTGAGGAGTATGAGAGGCCAGTCTTGCAGATGGAACACATCATATGTACAAAGCTGCTTTGGGGCAAAACCATGCCCCATGTCCCCACGGTGGAGGAGAACGGAATGCCCTATACCATATATACTATTGCCAATACCATGCTGGGGGCTTCTGCCCCACTCTCCCCTGGCCCTGGGTGCTCTCATCTCCTGTCTTTTATTGCTGGTGAGAATTACCAGATGTACCTGGAGACATGAGCTGCTTTTCCTCCTATGGCAGCTGAACTACCTCTGGATTTAACTTTTTCCAGTGAAGATGCTACAGCAGGACTTTTTGGGGGATTTGACTCCCTACAAAAAGCCAGGGTTTATTAATCACTACTGCATTACCACTGTTGTCATGCTTCTATGTGACAATGTGTGACAATGGCAAGAAAATTTATGGCTGCTCTTCTCTAACAAGGAAGACAGCATCTTCATAGAAAAAGCAAATGGGAATTATCTCTCCTAGCCATCCACTCTGTTTCACCAGACTCAGTTTCTCCCTTTGATTTTTGCAGCCCCATAGCTCTGGTTTCTTCTCATAGATGTAGAGGGACAGGATTTCCCTTAATCTCCTGCCACCATCTTCCTACTCTTCCTTCTGGTTACAGATATGTCTGTGATGGTTTTGTCTGGGGTAGAATTAATTATCTTCGCAGTGGCTAGTGTAGGGCTATGTTTTAGATTTGTGCTGAACACAGGTCTGATAATATAGAGGTATTTTTATTATTGTTGAACAGTGCTTAGACAGAGCCAAGGATTCTTCTACTTTTCATGCTGCCATGCTGGTAAGGAAGTTGAGGATGTATGGGAGGTTGGGAGGAGACACAGCTAGGGCAGGTGACACAAACTGACCACAGGAATATTCCATACCATATGACATCATGCTCAGGAGGAAGGGAGGAGAGATGTTTGAAGTAATGGTGTTTGTCTTCCTAAGTAACCATTGCATTTGATGGGTCCCTGGGTGCGCATGGGAAGTGGTGAATTAATCCTGTTTTTCCTTTTGCTTGTGTGCGTGGCTTTTGCTTTCTCTGTTAAACTGGCTTTATCTCAACCCACGAGTTTTCCAGCTTTTACCCTTCTGAATTCTCTTCCTGATCCCACTGGTGAGGGAGGGAGTGAGTGAGTGGCTACGTGGGCTTGTTTGCTGGCTGGAATTAAACCACGACATGGCTCATTTCTTTTGCAAGCACTCTATGAGTCACTGATGATAGATGATCCAGTGCCCTTCATAGGGGGGAGCAATTGGTGTTAGCTGGCTTGAGGCTCTGGCAGCCCTTCCACTTCTGACACCAGCAAATTACACTATATGTTAAAGCAACATTTTTTCCCCCATAGGCTCCGGGCTGGGTTTGAGAAGAACATGGCTAAGCTCTTGATTTTATTCTGCTGTTCTCTCTAAACAAATTAAAAGAGGATGTTTTTCCCAAGGTCTCATTAAATATTTATTTACTATTTAGAACTCTTCAGTAAGCAGCAAAGGTCTCAATTTGGGAATGCACAAAAGCTTCTATAAAACCAATCTGAACTTGAATATTAAAATGCAGGACGGGTGAATTAGTAACTAATTCATGCATAATAAACCCCATATGCATGTAGAAGTAATTAGCCTATTGTTTTAATTCAGGGAATGTTTGCTTAATAGTCTCAATAGCTGCTCATTTTCCCAACCAGATCAAAATTAACATAAATGGAAGTGACATTCAGATAAAATTAATAATTTCAATAATAAGAAATTCAGATTTTGTTGATGTTTCTGTAGATGGCCTGAAATCACTGAATTTTAGCTTTTCTATGCATGGAGAATCTGCAGTTATTTTATTAGGGCTAAATAAGCTTTTTTGCTCACTTAAAGCATAAATGTGGTATTAAAAACATTTGGCATTGGCCAAGAAGTGAACACTGAAGACATTTACTTATTATAGTAAGAAAAAACTTTGCTCAAATGTTCAAGTGGGTGAGATTTCTGAGGGAGAGATGAGGGATGAGCCCACTGAGTGCACCTCCTCTGCCCCTGTGTGCCAGCCAGAGCCTGTGCCTAGTCCCAGTTTGCCCTGTGCACACACACATCCATTGGACTTGATAAGTGGGGTGGTCCAGGTATGAGCAAGGGCCCATTTGTAATATGGGTATGGGCGACATGCTGGACCTTGTCTAACACTGTTTCTGTGGTAATGTCAGGTGTCTGAGGGACAAGCTGGTTGCGGCCCCAAAATCATGTGCTGAGCAGCATCAGGAATTTCTAGGGAATCATAGCTTTCATTGCCTCAAACTACTTATTGAACATAATTGCCAGGCTCCCCTTCTTAGCTTTTCTGCAATGAAAGATGAGATCTCTGTACCTCCAATTCTCCAGAAGCGCACACAAACAGTACCTTTATTTCTGCTCAGCAATTGACACCATGTCAGTGGCTAAAGAGTTCCTTATGTCCCTCGTGCAGAGCAAGTCATGGACCCTGTAGTTTAGTTCTTCACTAAGCTGTGGCACATGTCATGCTACTTCCCAGCAGACAGTAGGGTCAGTATCATGTAATCATGGAATGGCTCAGCTTGGAAGGAACCTTAAAAGATCATCTTGTTCCAATCCCCCTGCTATGGGCAGGGGCACCTTTCACTAGACTGGGTCACTCAGAGCCCCATCCAACCTGCCCTTGAAGACTTTCAGGGAGAGGGTATCCACAATTTCTATGAGAAACCTATTCCAGTGCCTCACAATAAAGATTTTTTTTCTAACATCTAATGGAAACCTACTATCTTTCACTTTGACTCAGTTTCACTCTTTTCCATAGATACAAGTGTCTGCTGACCAGCTTGACACCTTCAGATCCATAATTCTCAGTGGACACTAGAAACAAGATCCATTTGTCATAAAAAACTCCATGACATTTGTCATAGTTCCAAGGAGTCTGAATAACCTTTGGGAAGCACAAGTGGTCCTGTGACTACAAGGCCAATATATGCTTCTCCAGAAAGAGCTATATTACTTTGAGGGTGACCAAGCTCTGGTCCAGGTTGCACAAGTCATGGAGTCTCCATCCTTGGAGATAATCAAAAGCCACCTGGGCATGGTCCCAGGCAATTGTTTCTTGTGTGGTCCTGCTTGAACAGAGGGGTTGGACCAGATGAACTCCAGACATCCCTTGCAACCTCACCCATGAAGTGTTTCTGTGATACTGTTGTGGTGGTTTAGTTTTCTTGGTTTTGGTTTAGGCCTTCCTTGGTAACAATGTCATAACTAAGGAAGTATTCCA
>JAWWEE010000105.1:101914479-101943555 GCA_035221455.1 Xenops minutus
AATATATGTGAATATATATATATATATACTTTTAATACAATTGTCTTTTTGGTACTTTTTTCCCTTCTTTCTTGGGGGGGGAGGGGAATCCGTGTGGCCAGCAGTTGGGCTTGGCAGGGTGCCAACTCAAACCTCCACAACTGTGCTCATCTGGAACTGGTCATGTGAGTAACAAGAACACTTATTTTTCTAAGATCACTTTGCTCTGGAATTAAATCTAGTCAGTGTTATGTATAATTATATATAATTACATTTATTAACTGAAATTCTTTAGGCCTGAGTACCAAAGCCATTTTTTATGTTGTTTATTTACAGAGCTTCAGCATGGGTGCTGGAAAAGGGGTGGGGTGTGAAGACAAAAGAGCAGAAGGAATAAATGAGGGTTATCTGGCAAGACATGGAATTTTTGCATCTTTTTTTAGGGCTGTGAACAGTTGCTGCATACTGGAGAAGACAGGAGAAGAACTGTACAAATATGAACTTGCCACAAACCCCTCACTTTATCCCTACCCTGCAGGCCAAGTTTATGTTCTGAAGTATCTGCCTGGTAAATCCTCAGCCTATAAAAATAATGCAGCTGGATAAACTAATAGAATGCTTAAAAGTGCTTGGTCTCGTAGCTATTCTTATTGAAAATCAGCATGTTTGACATCAAGATAACTGTGTTAATACATTGTCTTTGCAGATACAAGGCTCCGTGTTTTTTTTAATCTCACTGTAACTAGTGAGATAAAGATATAAAGCTTGCCTTGAGTAGCTGTATCAGAGACCTGTGCCTCATCTCTGCTAGGTGTTTGTGCTGTGACAGGTCCTTTGAAATGCCTCTCAGCAAAAAACCCCTTTTTTCTCTTGCAGTGAAGACACAGAAAGTTTACTTGTCATTCAAACAAAACATCACATTTCCCTTCTTTTCACTTTTCCCTTATATTGTTGTATTCTTCTCTCTCTTTTCTTTGCCTTAAACTTTTCAAAACCTTTGGAACAAGCTACTTATCAGTGACAAATATATTTGGACGCTGCCAAATTGTGCCGAAAACATTGCTGAAAAGGCAGTGGCTCCTTAGAAATATGACATTTGCTGTATTCTTTGCTCCCGAGTAAAGATGTTCCTTCTCCCATGGAGTCCAAGTATAAATGCAAGTTTTCATATCGGTAAATTCACTTTAAGCCACCTTTGAATGTTGCAGAAGCTTTTGCGGAAGGGGAAGCTTTGGGAGGGCAGGCTCAACAGAGCCCCCCAAAATTAAGCTATGTATAGAGCCTGATTCTGAGATCAGTCAGATGTGTGTAATTCCTTCAGCTTCAGAGGAATTAGTCCTTCATTAAGTAAAGGAGAAAGGATCAGAGTTAAGCTCACAAATATTAATTTAATCATGGCAGATTTACATGTGAAAAGCCACTTGTACAATAGAGCAGGATGATGATCCTACACTCTTTGAAGTGGACCTGACATTAAGCATTTCTGATCTCCCAGGGGCTCTCTTCACTGCTCTGTGATTTGCATAATACCAAGGTGATAGCTTGACTTTGGCTTGCCTTTGGTTTGGAGGATATACTTTGTTTCTAAAATCAGAAATTAGAATAAAAAATACATTTTGTCTAAAAGTCAGACTGAGTTTTTCTTCTCTTAGGTTGACATAACCTGCTAGGTTTAAGAATTGATAGACTTGAAAAATGCTGAACACTCTTATTACAGCTGCAGATCAGCATTAAAAACAAAAGGTTATTTTTAGCAGCAAGGCACCCTTGTCTTTATTCATATGTCTCTTCACTGAAATATT
Organism: Xenops minutus; assembly: GCA_035221455.1. Taxonomy (NCBI): domain Eukaryota; kingdom Metazoa; phylum Chordata; class Aves; order Passeriformes; family Furnariidae; genus Xenops; species Xenops minutus. The sequence continues at coordinate 101,916,261 of JAWWEE010000105.1, forward strand.
AAATGATAATTCACAATTCACGCATTTTGACATCTTGCTACCTTTATCTTCATTTTCTTGTCAAAGAAAATGTCTTAAAATTTTAACATTAACAGTGTGCTGGGTGTCCTAGGAAGTCAACCCTGTTCTTAAATGGATTGGTCAGTTTGGCCAAGTGGCAACTGGCAGTATATTATTTGCTCATTTTCCATTCCTCATGCACTCCAAATGTATGTTGACTGGAGCAAGGCTTTTGAATATAAAAAGTCAGAATTTTGCATGTAAAACAGACTATTTAAAAAGGAACACAAATTGTGCTGAACATCTCAAAATGCAGGGGTGCTGGGCAGTAACAAAAAGCTGTAGAAATCCTGTGCATAGCCATCACTTGTGCTGCTCTATTTTAAAACTCATCTCGTGTTATTTCCACATCAGAAGAAGGGCTGTTTGTTAACAAAATGTGGGTATTATGTTAAATTCTGACCTTGGATAGATAAGTGTGAAATACTGCCAAGCTGCAGTTTTCACAAAGTTTTAAAAGGTTCTGTTCTAGCTGAATGCATCGCTTCGTGTTTCAGCCAAATTGCTGCTCTGTGAAATTTTTCAGAAAAGGAGGAATACGACATGGAATTGGTTTTCTGTTTTTTCACAAACGAGATGTTAACCCCATGTAAAAATTCAGATTCTCGGAGAGGCTTTAGCACTGGTATAAACCTTACCCTCTGTCAGACAGCACTGCTGGGCAATTAATCAGGATTGTTGTAGGTTTTCTTAATTCCAGGTATATAAAGCAGTTAATGAAGTTGAAAGCTGTTATTAAACCTCTTCATAATTTATAAATAAAGTATTTCAGAAGAAGGTTTAAAGGAGATAATTAGACATTTGGAAACCTTCTCTGGGGCTGAGCCTTACCTGTAGGTTTCAAGCAGTTCTTTGCACAGAGTTGTGTCATAAACAAGCCTGGGAGCAGGAGTGATGTGCTGGCTATAGGTTTTGTCTGCCTAGTTTTAGTATGCAGATTAGTCTGGAGCCCAACCAATGCCCCAGGTGAGGAAAGAAAGGGAGAGTTGTTTCCTCTGGGTGTAGCTTTGCAGAAGGGCTTTGTGGAGGAATTACCACAGAGTTGTAGTGTGTGCTGGACAGGGTCAGACTGTGCATTCCCTCATCTGATCCAAAAGCTATGGCCATCGGTTTAGCAGAAAGGAGATGAAAATAGCTGTACTAAGGTGTCAGCTTCAGGCTTTGTTGTCCAGGACTTTCTATCCAGTCAGCTGTCCTGCTGCAGCTAAATTCAGCACCTACCAGAAAACTTTGCATTGCTAATTCTAGTACACATTAGACTGTCTGCGTATGTGCCAGGGGGGAACACAGGAAGATATGAGTGTTTAACAAAGAGCTGGTGTTACTGACAAGCAGACGCCATGAATATTATATTTAGCAATGATACAATAGCAATGATACATAGCAATGATTTACAAGCATCAAAAATCACACTTGCAGCTCCAAAAGCAAGGGATTTAATTTTTAAAAGCATAACATTGTTTTTGGATAGTTTGTTGCTATTTTTTTTTTTAAATTTAGCTTTTAGGTTTCTACATTTAAGCTTAAACTTTCTTTGTATTTTAAAGGAGGTTTTTTTCCCAAAACTTTTCTTTAGAAGTGCAAGCTGACACTCTTCTCAGTCTCTGTATTTCATCATCTGGGTCCTTCTGAGAGACACTAAATTACAGGTACATGACAGACTTATAAGAGTTGTCACAGAGTGATGGTTTGGTGGTTTTTTTTCTGAACTGATCAAACAGTCTATCTGGAAAGAAAACATCCTGTTTATTTTCTCAAGATTTAGCTGCACAGGTGAAGCTGATTTCCTAAGAAAAATAGCCTGAGATAACCAGAAAATACATTGTAAATCTTCCTGTCTTGTAATTTGAAAGAAGGATCCTCCATGTCTCAGTACTGCTGAAAAGCAAACACCTTTATATATCTTCTCCCTTGGCACCCAGACTTTGAGCTAACCTTGTGCTCACCTCCTTCCCCATGTAACACTGACTGCCTGTGGCTTGGATATGATGCTTTTGGCTTATTGGCATTTCTGAGGTGATGGTCAAGCAATCCAAGTTGCAGAAGGGTTTGGAGGGAAGGCAGAGACCTACACAGATGGCATCTGCAGAGATCATTATTATTTTTCACAAATGACAGCAAAGAAAGAAACTCAGCTCTGCATCAGAAGCAGCATTTAATTTTGAATGCAATGGTTCTGTCACTCATAGAGCTACTTTTAGCTTTAGGGTTCAGTGCTGTGCCAATAAAACTAATGGGAATTTTGTCATTGCCAGAAGAGAGAGCAGTGTTTGGCCTTTCAGAGCAACTCACTTAATTCTAGTGTGCAGCCTGGCTTCAATTTTTAATGAGCAAATGGGAATAAACGAAACAAAAAGTGTTCCACAAGTCCCAGATCCTCAATAAACGTGGCATAATGGTAGAGCTAAAATTAATACTATTTTTTATAATCTGAATACAGAGGCAAGACAGTCTGAGGAGCATTTGCTACATCATGCACTACAGCCAAACCAACTTCTTCTTCATGTTGGTTTGGACTTAGTGGATGTCTGAGTTCTCAACTGCTGAACCTCTGCTACTCCAAGACCAAGACAGATATTGGAGAGCTGTGCTGGATGGATTTTGGTCTGCTAAAAATGCTGTGACCTGTGTGACAGGTTCAATGCACCTTCAAAGATTCCTTGTTCACCCCGAGACCTCGTCCACCTCTTCTGCCTGGCAGACAAGTCACACCAGGCTCTGTGTGGAAAACAGGCTCATCTGCCAAATTTCCACTGGGTAGCACCGAAGCAGGAGGATGAACTGTTGCCCCAACTGCACCCAGAATCACATCTCAGTATTGTAGTTAAAGGTCTACCTTCAGTAGTATAATGTGAACTCCAGATATGGCAAACACTGAAGATAGAGAGGTAGATTCAATTTAGACTGTAGGAAGCACCTGTGGCCACTTAAAGACCTGCAAATTAACAAAGAACCACCAAGTTAATCTTAGTTTGGAGAAGATAATGTTAACCTGCCTCAGGAAAAAGCTCTAGATGACACTCTACCTGACTATATGTCAGATGTTCATCCAGCACTGCACATGTAAACCAAATCATCCTACTACTCTTTTTAAAACTGCTTTACATCTGGTACCTTTAAAATGTCCTAGTGCTTTAAGAAAATACTCAGTACTGGACTGATGCAAGTGAGAAATACCAGGCCAGGCTGTCTGCAAACAACTTCCTGGCCCTGTAATATGTCCCCTAAATGTAGTAGCTGAGGCTTGTTCCTGCTTGGCAGCAGTATTTGGCCTTGGCCTAATTATGAAAAGGATTTCCAGCGTGTTTACCCTATATCACAAAAAGCAATGATCATTTTTCTGCCTCTTATGACTGCAGTTTTGGGTGCTGCTTCTGCTGGCAATCAGAGGTGGTGCCTGTGTCCTGTAGGATTGCCCAGAACAGGGGAGTGAGGGCTGCCTATGGCTGAGTCTTTGCATTAGTTTTGTATGCAGAAATGAAAAGGGAAACTGATAAAACTTGGGGCATTTCAGGTGTCATTCACAGCAGGAGCAAAACACTCAGCAGAGAATTGCCTGTTTGTTGCCTATTGGGCCCTTTTCCCATCACCTCTGAAAGAGCAATTCAGTCCTGCAGAGACCTTCAGTCTAACCCTCCCAGGGGTAAAGGTGGAAAACCAGGGACTTTTAGGGGAGTATTCAACTGAACTTGTTAGCTTCCCTCGGGAGTGCTGACTGTGGGTTTGTAACCCTGAGGCAGCCACTGATGTCATTGCCAAGTGCCTTCACACCATGGGCATGGGGAGACACCAAGTGTGCGGCTCAAGATCTGTACAACCAGACAGGAATTCGCATGTCTAGGGCCTGGTTTGCATATCCCCAGGCTCCCTCCTTCACTGTCAGCTTGGCAGCAGTTTATTTGACTCTCCACCTGATCTCCTTCATTGGGGAACCCCCAGGTCCTGTTTCCTCCATGACCCTAGGGCCAGTATCTCTGCTGACAGCAAATTAGTCATCCTAAAGCAATCAGCCTGACTCATGGCTTTAGTGAAAAGCAGGAGTTTGTTTCTGATTTTTGCCTAGAGTTTTGGTTTTGATCAGGTTAAGCATCTGCTGGTTTCCTCACTATGGTAACTGTAATGGGGAAAGCCACAGCCTGATCCCATTGAAAAACATCAGCGGTGACAGTTTGTGGGGATTGGTTTGGGACAAGAAGGGTCTTTCATAGCATCCAAGCATGGGGCAATGGGAAGATGGCTCTTGCAGAGATCAGCAGGAATTCTCCTGCTGAAGGCCTCCCCAGCACCTCCATCTGCTGAGGGAGATGGAGGCCAGAGAAAAGACAGAAAAGGGCAGTGTCAGAGGAGGGAGACAAAATCTGAGTGCTGCATAACAGAAGGACAATAGTCAATCTGCATCATCAGGATAGTGTAACCTGGTCCTGTGCTGTGTCATGGGGTCATGGCACAGAAAAGCCACTGGGAGAGCAGGTGCAGCTGTCTGTCCCACTCTGACTTTTTTTTTTGGATGTTTTTAATATGACCTCTGTGTGTGTTGGGCACAGTGGCCTTAGATACCTTCCAAGCTGAGCCCAAGGGCCCTGCTTAACCACACTGAACTCCAATGGGCTCCTCTGAATTCCCAGATGTGCCCCAGGAGTGCAGCAGGGAACAGTGTTACAGCATTTCAAGAGCCATGAGCATTTGCTATGGGAAACAGAAGTGCTTCTTGAATATTAAGCTAGGCTTGGATCATGTATATGTAAAAGGGAAGCCCTAAAGGGGCTTTCAGTAATTTATTGCTATCTCCTCTAGAGGATAAAATATGCTTTTCCTTTGCTTATAAATTCTTCTTAATGGGCTTAAACCACAGCAAGGTAGATATAAGCTGAACACCAGGAAAACTTCCCAGGGATAAGAAGAGCTAAGCAAGGTAACAGTTTGGCTAGGGAGACTGGTGTTCCCTCAGTGGAGCTTAAGCAGCACTTTGGACTAGGGTCTGTCAGAAGGGATTTGTGGGTAAATACTCCTCCTGCAGGCAAGGACTTGGATTTGATGCCTTCTAGAGCTTTTCCTGCTCTGTTTTTTAGCACCATACAGTCACCAGCTATCTTAGGTGCTCCAAGACTTTGTGTCCTGACCATGTGGCCTCCAGGAGACAGAAGGCATGACTGGAATATCCTAGTGATTGGAGGAAAGATGTCAGGAAATTGGAGGTCAGAATCCATGCAAAGGCTAAACCAAGTGAAATCTGCTTTATTTGTAAGTCCTCTAAACAGTGCAAACACACCTTTCAAACCACTGCTGATTTTTTGTTCCAATAAATTTGTAATTAATGTGTCCAAACTTATAGCATCCTCACAAAATGCAGTGGAAAATATTTAGAATTTAAAGCAGTGTCACTCAAACTTACACTATCAATAAGCATCCTGGTGGATAAAGTCAGGCAAATGTTTATGTGACTTAGAATCGAGCTTTCAGATCAATACAGTCTGTGTGACACAAGAGTGACAGTTATTAATCAATAAACATGGGAAAGCTGGTTTTGGAAACCAGCAGTATGTTGAGATTTAGGTGAAACTCAAGCAAGCAATGATAATTTTCAAGTATTTTGATCCAAGATTTTAATTCAGCTTCAGAAATGTGCCCTTTCTTGTTAATTTTTTTTTAATTTTTATTGTGCACCCCTGAATGGGTAGTGACATCTATATCTGTGTAATGTGCAAAGAGGAGACATAAAAATGGCATGGGATAAGCTCTCTCTGACTTTGGGGCACCTCCCTTCCCGGGCTGTTTCTCAGCAGTAGCTGTAACACTCTCATGCTGGTGGTGGGCTGTTTATGGTGCCCAAATATGGTGGATTTCTTGACCCTCCCCTCCATCATGCAGAAATATCAGGTTGGTAAATGATCCCCACATTTGCTGGAAACATTTTTCCACTTTTTTATTTGCTAAAACTATCCAGTTATCATTGCAGCAGACTTGTTTAATCTCAGAGCAAAAATTCCTCTTATCTGTAGATTCAATATTTTTCAAGGAACATCAGTATTTCCTGAGATCATTTGCTTAGATACCAAAAAAGACAGCTATGTAAGACAAGGGGAGGACAGGAGGACATTGTGGTTTGTGTGCTTGTCAATACTAATTCCACAGGATAAGAGAAAACTTAGGGTAAGACAAGATGGTAGAAACAGAGAATTTATTGCCAGAGCAAACCAAGGTTTATATAGCTAATTTCCTGTTTCATGACAGACTCAGATTGTGGGTCTGAACCCATTATTTTAATTGCAAAGTGCATTGCTGCCAGCATACACCTGAATCCAAACCATGAGGCTTGTTAGCAGGGACAGTTGTACTGCATGATCTGGTAGAGAAAGAATGAATGAAGTCTCTTAAGGGGTCTCTTTTTCCCACTTACAGAAGCTTTGCAGTTTATGTATATAATGTGCAGTATACTCTTGATTCTCTCATGATGTGGTGTCTGCTGTTCATAAACTACTGTAAATCACATGCTCACTCTCGTGAGCAACCCTCTGTTTTAGAGGGTTGTAAGGAGCAGTTAGACTCTGGTAGCTCCTGCCACAACCTTGGGGGTCAAGCACAAAGCCGTGGGTGGCCAGGGGACTGGTTTGTGACATTCACATGCTGAGGTGGGAGAGGCAGAATGGACCAGAGGAGACAGCAGAGCCACCCCACTCTTGAGCACAGACAGTGGGGGAGAAATCCCTTGAGAAAAGTCCTGGTGTGCTTTTCAGAGCGAGCACTGGCTGAAAGGCACATGTAAGGAGGAGCAGACAGTCCCTGCTGTGCCTAAGAAAGAGGAGCTCACATGTTTCTTAAATGCAAGTGGGAGGCAAAGAAGCACTTGATATCATTATCACTGCCACAGTTTTTTGAACAACTGCTCATCTTAAAGGAAGGACCTGTTGGTAGAAAACAATTTTGACGATGTTTAGCAGCCCCTCCTCTCCTGAAGGACTGCTCCCCATGACTGTTCCTTGGAGATATTTCCCTTCTGCAGCCTGTAATCAGACACCAAATCTTAAAACATTCACAAAAATGAAGATCCTCTTCCCAGATGAAAAAGGTCCTGATTTTTGCCATAATACTTTTAGGTCATCATAGTCAACAGTCTGGTTTGTGGCTTTTAATGCTTTCCTTGGTTTTGCTTCATAACTCTCCATTGGATGGGATATGGCAACCATGCTGCTTCCCAGCCTCAAGCTCCAGCAGTGGTCACACTCAGATGGGGACATTGCACTGGCACTAGGAGCTTAAAATGTTTATCATCTGGCAGTTGCCAGTTTTCTGTCCCTTCTGAGAGCTTCTGCTCAGGCTTGGATGGCCTCCAGGGGAGACTCTGCAATGCTGAATTGACAAGATTGATGGCACAGCACGAGTTCAACCCCCTCTTTCATGGTCTATAAAACAAACCTGATTCACCTTGTCTCTGTCAAATATTTCACACATATCCCTGTCATAAGTGTGCTGAGAATCTGCTGTGCTACATGTTTTGTAAATGTCTCTGGTCAAAGATAGTGGGAAATGTTAAGAGCAATAGGATGCTCTGAAGGCTTTAAAAGAAACATATACCTTTCCAAGGATTATAAGAGGTGTTTTCTGTGTCATTATAAAATTAATTTGTTGGAACAAAGGGCAAGGAATGGAGCCAGGTGATCCCAGCTTCTCTTGGTTTGCCTGTTTATGGGAGACACTAATGCCATGTCCCCAGCAGCTCAGCCAGGGAGTGCCAGGTTGACAGGCCCAACCCATATGTGAACAAATTAGGATTTGTATTAACAACCCTTTGCCATAAACACAAATGTCTCTCTGGGCTTGAATTGTGTAGTGCCTAAGGAGTGTAAAACACAGATACTGGGCTGGTAGTAAAGTACTTATGAGCCTGGACATCTGAGAAGCACTTCATGAGACAGAGCAAAACCTGTTAGACAAAAATGACAGCAAATTCTGAATCTCTCATACCCCTCTTTTCTTCAGAGCTGAGTTTGCCACCTACTGCCTGAGGCAAAGTTTCAGGGCTTTCTAGCAAAGCCCTTTCAACAGCTGCAGAATTTGTCAGAGATGGCAAAGCTCCACCAGTCTGACCTTGCTATAAAAACAGAAGGCTTATTTGTGACCTAGTTTGGATGATCATCATTCCAGGTGGGACTAAATATATAGCCCTGGTGAATAACTTCTTGCACATCAGATATTTCACCAGGCACAAGGATAGCAGTAAAACAATTGTGTCTTCTTTTTTCTTCTCAGATATATTTATTCTCTTCAAAAAACCCCAATGCATTGCTCAGAAATGGTGTCGGAGATGATTGATTCAATAGCTACAAGGATGATCCTAGGGCAGCTAGGTTTCAGTCCTTCACATGATGGTCAGGAAGAGGACTTCCTAAGCCAGCAAATGCTCATGGATTAGTCAGATTCCACAGTTCTGTGAGAATACACAGGGGGAGGGCTTTTCTCAAGTCATCAACTCACATGACCCACTGCTGCAGACACCGCATCATGTCAGCTAATCTCCACATAAAATGAGCACGGTTCACCTCAGCATGAGACAGACAGAGCCACTCCATATGTGTGTGTCCCTGCTAGGTGCCACCTCCAGTGTGAGCAACACTCTGCACTACCCAAGGGCCTGGGGACCCACTGGGAATTGGTGCACAGGAACAGGCAAGAAAAAACATCCCAGAAGGAAGAATGCAAGTACCCTATCACACAGCAATGTGTCTTCATTGGGAACCACAGCTGTGTGGCAGAAGATCTGCATAGATATTAGAGGGCTACCTGTGAAGAAATCTCTTAGCATCAAAATGCCTGGTGTATACAAACTCGTATGTGTATGCACACATAAAAATGTATGTCCAAATTATCTGAATGGTGATTGATTATTGGGAAGCACAGAGAATAATATTGAATACAATCTTTGTAATAATGAACAGAACTGCAGAACATTTACTTTGGACAATGCCAGTAATTGGGAAGAAAGTGTACAACGGGCTGTGGCTGTACCGTGTCAGCCTGTGTGTCACCTGAGCAGGTAAGGGCCACCTCCACCAAGCAGACAGCTACCTTTCAGCCAGTGAGATGCTGGGAGGGGCAGCCATCAGGACCAGACACCAAGCAAGGCACAGAGGGTACCACTGCAGTGAGCTTCCTGAAGCCCAGAAATGGTCTGTGCGAATGACTAAAGGCAAGTGGCTATGCAGGGGCATGAGCAGCGCTCACCACAGTGCAGCAAAACCAAAGCCTCTGCCTGACCACACATCTATATCACTACAGGCTGCAATCAGTAACCTGCTGTTTAGTCTGTTATTTTCTTCCCCATAAACTTGCCACCCCCATCTGGAGACTGCAAGGCACAGTAGTCGGTGGGGGCATGGACTCTGCTCTAGTCCAAAACTGCCCAGCAAGCAGCAGCTCAGCTCATTATCTCCAAGACTTTACACAGGCAGACATGCATATGCATATGCACGTGTGCCTATCTGGAAACCAGTTTCTCAAATAGTAATACTGATAACACCTGAAAACAGGCTGCTACAAATTCTGTAGGAAGGGTCTGCTTTTCCTGCTTACCCCTGTTCTTTCCTGTCACAAATTCAATATATTGTCTGTTCTCTCCCTCCTTCCCAGTCTTGCAGCTGGGAACATTTGCCATGAGCATGGATAGGGGCTCATACAAGAGCTCTTGTTGACTCAGGGATGTACAAGAAAAAATGTTGTGCCTTGTTTCCCAACAGGCTTCATCTTAGGCTGTTTCTGACAGGACAGCCTATATTCCTTCTCCCTTCATTCCTCCCCTTTGGATGTTTCCTGTGGTACATTCCTGACTGGTTCAAAGCATTTGAAAATACCTTTCATCTGCTACCTAACCACAGAAGGGTGAATATTTCAGCCTTCACAGCAAAAAGAAAACAACCGTCAGATTTCCTGAAGGGTGTCAAACTATCTCTGTGACCACACATATTAATAAAGTAATGCTTATTTTAGCATGAAATGCAGCATCAAGCTGTAAAAGCTAATCAGTTTAGTGCAGAATTGCATGGCTTTAGCAGGAGATATGGAGGATGTGCATGAGAGAGGGCATGTTTTTGAAAAGGGTAGGAAGTTCTAATTTTATGATCAAATAGTACCTACCATGGTGTTGTGTCACTGCCTAGGCACCACAGAAAATAAAAATCCAGTTTATTCGCATAGAAATATGTCAAAATCTGACATCTTAATTTGAAGACAAAGCTGCAATCCAGAAAAAGGTGAATGCAAAACCATGGCAATAGAAAGGAGCTTACACAGTACACAGAGTTTGGAAAAGTATATTTAGTCACTTAATCTCTTTAGAGAAAGGAGAGAGTAAAATTCAAAAAATTAAAGAAAATTATTACTCAGCTAAGAGAAGCAGGAAAAATTGCACTTACCAATGCATGGAGAACAAAATTGTACATGGACAGTCCTATCTAACTCTGAAGATGTTGATAAAGTTTAGGGCCTTAGAACTGTTAATACCACTGTTAGTTTAAAATAAAAGAGAATCCCTGGTAAATTAGAAAGGTAAAACTAACAGTTCCATTTATTGCAATTAATAAGGCATTCATTAATGATGTTGCTGACCACTGATAAATAATTTTGAAATTCCAAAGAGAAAAAGAGAAATCCAAGAGATCAGAAATAAAATTGACCTGGAATTTTCAAAGATAGAAGACAGAGATGCAAATCTGTAATTTAGTGCCCTATACTGCATAAAACTGGCCAAATTATTTTCATCAAATTGATTATGATGCTGTAAGTACAAAAAGCATGGGCATATACCATTAGTAGTTCATGAGAGCCCCAATAAGATGCATTCAGAAATGTCATTAGAAAATATAACTCATATTGGCACATATTGCTCCAGGGCAAAGCTATGAATGCTTAACCACTGTGCTCAGTATGGGCAGCTTTGCTCTGAATATGTTCTGTTGCGTGTGTTCTGCTCTACATCTCCATGTCACTATGCCTTTCTACACTTCTAAAAGATCATATAATAATTCATCACATTGCTTTTGTACATTTTTTACAGAAATATTAACTTTGCTGTGATTTTTTTTGTAATCCTGAAGACTTTCTTTTTCCTCAAGTGGTGATTTTTTTTTAATGTCTCCAGCTCTAAGGAAATGTTTTCAAAGCAGCTCTGCCATTTTTCTGCACAACAGCTCAGGCACTAAACTAGCTGTGACATGCAAAGTGGTGGCAAACTCTCCAAACTTCATCCCTAGCTTCTGAACTTTTTAGGTAGTTCCAAAATACCTTCCCTTTTATTAGGAAGGCTGTAATTACTATCAGAGGGCAACCTTTGTTATGACATGAAAAGAAGCACTTCAACTACTGTGCTAAACATTAGATGTTCAGCTGAGTGACAAAACACTATAATCAAGCCCCACAAGTGACTATCTCCTTCAACCAACCTTTGCATGCATAAGTGTTAAGATTTCAAATTGCATGGTATTTGTTAGGGCACAGCATAGGCTTGTGAAATGAATGTCTTATTTTGCACATATTTAGAAAAAGAGAAAGCTCAATAACCACTGTTGTGTGCCATGTTCCTCCCAGTCTGGCACACGCTCCCATGAAAAGCAATAGTGCTGGTAATGGCAGTCCAGAGATGGAATGTTTCTCTGCGTGTGGTGGGCAAGTGCAGAGGTTAAGCAATACTTTTGCTTTTAAGTAAAAGTCAAAAAAATTATATGTTAATATTTCACAAAGTTGTAGTATTTACCTGCTTTTGCTGTCTGTGTAAAATCTGAGAACGCTTTTTTTTTGTGTTTTCTAGTGAAAACCTTCAATCTGTCTCAGTAGTTTCTGGTACATTCCTCTATGTTCCCTGGCTACATTTCACAATACCGCCAGTAAATGTTGCTTTTATGCCTTTGGAGGGATCATTCCCATTGGGATTGCTTTGAGCAATACTCTGTTGTGGGAAATTCTCCTTCCCCAGGGTGCATGGATGAACCAGGAGTGTGCTGTGGAGCAGAGGGCAGGACATTGTGGTGCTGCTGGGGGAGATCCACAGCAGGTCACAGCTGCTCACCTTTACCACTGTTGGAGAGCAGTGGGTGGCAGAACTCAGAAGTGTGCAGAAGAAACACAGACATGAGAGTTTCCTCCCTCTGGGCAGGAGGAGTGGTCAGTAATTTTATCCCTTTCTCTGAAAAGTTTTTTCATGGAAGCGCTGTCTTCAGCTCCCTCTTTTCTCCAACAGACTGATAGTGGCAGGACAGGAGAGACAACTGCTATGGAGGCTCACGCTCTGGCAATCCCACAGGCTGAGATCAGAAGGGATTTGATCTGAATTACTGTTTCATCCCAACAAGTGATTTAATGAAAGCCAAGCTGTTTTCCTCCTTTGTTTATTCCAAGAAGGTGTCTCTCCTTTGTCTTTGTGTTACACTTTGCAAGTGTTCTGGAGCAGAACGGTGTCTTTGTTGTAGCTTGTGCAGTTGCAACACATCTTCAGAGATAGCAAAACAAATCATAATAATATGGCAACTATGGGAAGCTGCTCTGTTCCTGTTTGACTCATTAAAAACAAGTTCAGGCTCATAGAACACCAGTTCCATGAACTTAATTCAGATTTTCAGATGAATTGAATTATTTTTGTATCCTAAGCACCAGTTTACTGTCTTCAGTGCTGAACTTTTTGTTATGATTCAAAATATATAATTCTCTGTTTTGTTTTGCTAATAAAATGCACAAATTAGATTGATTCAGATTTCTAAGTATAGAAATATTGATTGTGACGAGGTGGATAATTTCAGTAGTCAGTTTGCTTGCAGAAACCTTTCCTAGCACCACTGCCAAAGAAGACATTTTTTCCTCTAGGTCATGTTACAGCGTGTGCTCAGTTGTCCCAGTCTTTGTAATTTGTACAAATGATGCATCCAATACATGGCAGTTCATTGGCTCAGATCTGTGTTAGCAGGGGGTTAATACTTATCTCTGACTTTTAAAATAATACAGAATAAGGAAATTAAATAAGTAATGGAATTTTTTTAAACTTTTTTTTTTAATTTCTTGCTTAATTTCTTAGGACACGTTTATGCCTTTTAGTAAACCTATGGTTGTATTTTTCTTTGCTATCAATCAACATTGTTCAGAATGTGATAGCAAGTATAACTCCATATTTTAGTATTGTATATGGCATATTACAAGTATAACATATTTACTCTGTGTGCTCAGTTTCATCACCCTTTTTTGTCTTCCCACTTCAGGAGTAGGAATCTATTATTATCTGTTCCATCATCATGCTGGAAATATAAAAGCATTTTATACTCACAGGTAATTTGCTCTGCAAATCTTTATGTGAATGTAATATCTATATGTGAGTGTAAACGTACGTCTAAAACTTAGGTAGCTCAGCTCAACTCATGGGTTTGTCCCTCTAACAAGAGTTTTGTAATTTCCTTAAGTTTCATTTATTCCAGTTTCAAAACTCTCCCAATTACAATTTCCTGAATATATCTGTGATGGGGATGTTTTTGTTTTGATTGGGTTTTTCTGGGGAGAGCTGGTTGGGGTTTTTTTGTTGGTGGTGGTGGTGGTTTTTCTTTTTTTTTGTTTTTTACCCTCAGTGGTATTACTACAATTCCAAAACTGGATTAGTGCAATCAGACATTTTCCAATCGAGGTAAAAAGTTACTGACAGTGCATGACACCCAGCTTAATTGATTCATATGCAAGATAATTAACCCTTAATTTATTTGGATCAATTTTTTCTTTTTAATATTGTTATTGCTTATATATGGCTCCTGAAAGTAGGCAGAAGATGGAGACACTGCAAACCCATCACAAGATAGAGCCAGCCTTCAGGCATAGCACAGAGCAGGGACACCACATCACATCTATGGCCCCAGAGCTATTGCCATTCACTTTGTTGCATGGAATCATAATTCCTCCTTGTTACAGAAGGCAGAGGGAATAAATATAGCGCACAGCATGTAAATCTGGGTTTTGCTGCTTCATGTCTTAGGGTGAATAGTCAAAGCATGGATCCAGTGCTCTGTTCCATATGACACCCTTTTCCCCATTATAAGAAAGGATAAGCAACAGGAAACCTTGCACATTTTTGTGTTTCACTGCCCAGGAGCTTGATCGCTTGCACGGAAAATACAGGGGAGGACCACTTTGTGTTTACTTACTGTCTTATAGAAGTGAGCACAAAATCTAGCCTTCTGTTACACTTTCAGCAAGCAGACAATAAAGCTTTTTTTTTTTTTTAAATTACTAAAGACGTTGTCACTGCCCAGAAAAATCAACAACCCCATACTGGAAAATAGATAGCAAAGACTTAAAACTCCATTAGTATCTGCAGTAATGCCGCGAGGAGCAGGAATATGTTTTACTCTCAGATGAGTTATTTCTTAGTGAAGTGGATGGCTGAAGACTCCAGAGAATTGTTTCTGAGGGGGGTTTTCTTTCCTTTCTTTGTCCTGCCACTGGCAGTTCTGTTAGTGAATAGGAATAAGAAACAAAAACACAGTATTTCTTATCCAGTACTATCAAACCATCTCTCACATCAGTCAGCACTAGATACTTGTAAAGATGTTTTTACTGCTTTTTCTCCTGTTTGCTGATGAAGCATCTCCTTAGTTATTATTCAGATTCCTTTTGTGAACCACATGGAATGTTTTACTAAATGAATGGATATCTAAGCCAAACTAATTCATAATTTTCATTATCTTCTGCAAAGGGTGCCTAAGGATGTAATCGACTTTTCAAAAGGATTGGAAACCACCTCTGCATTGAGGACCAGACATACAGAGAAATAACATGGAAAACCACACTTAAAAGCATATTTTGGCAATTGCAACCTGCAAGAAAAAACAGCTCTAATTTTAAATTTTCTGCCTCTCAATTTCATCACTCTTCTCCTGAGTTCATTTTTCTAAGAAGGGGTGAAGTAATCTCTGTAGCTCTCCTTATATATAATTTACTTTCCTCCTGTCTTTCATATTCCTTCTTTGTCTCCTCTCTGCTTTCTGGTTATATTGACTTTTTCTAATTACTTCTGTTACTGAAAGCATAGAATCTACCCATTATAAGCAAATGAGTCAAGCATGCCTGTAAATGACAGATGAAGTTGAGTGAGATTTGAGATTGAGATACTCTAAAGGATGCTGTCAAAATATTTATGACATGGGAAGAGCACAGCTGAAGCATCAGATTAGTATTGCTGAAGATTGTGAAGAAAAACTGAAATGATTTTATCAAGATATGTGGGGTATGGAGGATGCATGTTGCCACTCAGACTGCTTATTTGCAAACAGCAGATTGCAGAGTCATTGAGGTCTAAGCAATTGCAGCTGCCAAACCCTCTGAGGAAACAGACCTTTCTCAGCACTCCATCAAATTTTTAACATCTAGATAAAAACAGTTGTAGTTGGTCAGGTGTATGAGAGAGCAAATGCAGTATGTAGGCAGTAATTAAAGTCAGGATGTCAAATAAGAGATATTCTAGGTTTTCCTGATTATCTTCAGTGGTGAGAATCACATGAAGCAGACTACTCTTCTAGAAGTATTTCATAATAATAAAAAGTCTGGTAATAGATATGTTATGATTAAAAGAAAATTTGATTACACACCTATATTTTGTTTAGCACAATGGAACCATGATTATTATAGAACAACATCTAGAAACTCAACTTACAACTACCAAATATATTAATGGCATTTGGACAAACTTTTTCCCAGTTTTATCTCTAAACCAAAAATTCAGACTCCTGGTACCAACACAGACATGAAGATTGAATCAACTTCTGGATTTTTGAACTGAGCTTGCTCTGGTACCTGGTAGGAGACAGTATCTCCATTATATTTTTTATAGAGAATAGCATAACAATGTTGTTATTTCTCATTTCCACATGAAGAGTGCCTGATATAAAGGATAGTTACACTAAACTGGGAAGCATATGGCACGCTGAGAGCATGTGGTTCAACTCACCACATTGGCTGTCCATGTATCAGGTACCCAGACTAAGCCAATGAAGTAAGATTTCTCTGTATTCAGAGACAAAAATATGCATCTCTGGAGTCATTCAACTGACTTCAGATGCATCCATGTAGGCATCTTCAATGTAGGTATCTTCCAATTTTCTAGGTGTTTGAGATCCCACTATAGTCCTATAGTCAATGGGGAACTACTCAGCCTCCAAAGGAATATGGAAGGCGAGTCATCCTATCCTAAAGTGGGCATGTACATGTGCTCAGTCAAGCATCACTGACTCTTTTGACTAAGAAACTGTCTAAACATAGATTTCAAGAGGTTTGTGATGCCCTGAGATACCCTCCTGGCCTCAGCAGCTTTATGCAGACAGGAACAGATCTTTCCTAGATCATGTTTTGTACTTGCTTGGGCCATGGGCATGATGCAACTATCCTAAATCTCTACTGGCTACAGTGTTCAGCCACCTTCCCTGCCTGTGAACACCTGCTTTTACAGAAGAGGTGTCTAAATGTGAGCCAAGTCCTAGCCTTTGGGCCAAATTTATCCCTCAGATAGCCCAGTGAAGGGGCTGGATGAATTGAATTTATTGTGCTACAAATATTGCTTTAAAGTCTTGCACATAGCAGAATGAAGAAATAATTTTTTTTTACTTCAGTACTGCCACTTCCAAAAGCACTTCAGATCTGCTGGAATACATTGTCCTGTGTTGATTTACCAGCAGTGAATTTTGTGATTCAATTACTTTGATTAATATAAATCGAAAAGCTCCTGTTCATGTACAAGGTTGTTATTGACAAAATATTTGCTATTAAAATGGAAACCAGCCGTCAGCTACTGCAGCATATTTGTTTAAATGAGACTGTGGATAAAACAGAGATGTGTCTTTGCCTTGGCAGCTATAGAAAGAGGAAAACTATCTGGTCCACTACAGGATTTTTTTTTTGAAAGAGATATAAGCCCAGTCTGAATCTCTACTTTATATTCCTGTGAAAACATTACTTCTTGCACCTTTTGTGGGATAGAATAAAAATGCCCTGGCATTTGAAGCTAACTGTGCAAGATGAACATATGCAGATTTCCAGTTGCTGTGCCTTAATAAGTCCGTATTTTTAATAGACTGCAGTTTCTAAGATCAGGTATGCTAATTGCAAGCTGTTCTGAACATGTGGAGACTGTTCAGTTTTACAGCAATTCAAACAATAACAGGAACTTGTAATTGGGTGTCATAAAAATGAATGGGCCATTTGGAATGTAAGATGGAAAGAAGGTAAAGGGAATGGCATTTTGTCACTGATAGTTGTACTTTATATATCAGAAAAACTACGTTTTGCATGTTTTGCTCAAGAAGAAGGAAAAGCACAAGGACAATTTTCCCCTGCTGAGGTGATCAAGTGTTTCTTTGGTGTTCCTTGGGCTGGACTAATTATTGTGAGACGATCAGTTCCCCTGACTCTGGTGGAGTTGCAGTATCCAGTTTTCACAACAGCTACAGGCAGAAAAGCCAGAACTACAGTGCTGACAGCCAATGCAAATACATGTCTTGGTTTGTAAAACTCAATCATATTGGTCTGTTTCTCATACAAAGGGCATAGTCTTGTAAAGATGGGAGCAGAGCTGTCACATAGAAACATATCACCCAGCAACAGGACACTAGTGCGCCTTACCAAGAATAGCCTAAGAATAGTCTTAATTATGCAGTTTCTGAGGTTTCAGTTTCTTCTCATGAACAGTCATCTGTTCTTCAGCTTCATTCCTATCTAGAAAAGGACTTTATTAGGATCTATTATACTTTCATTTCAACAGGTTTTGGCTCAGTACGTCTGCTGGGCTTAGTCCTCCCTCAGTCCCAGCTATGGACCATCATCTGTCATCTGCACCTTCCATGCACAGAGGTGGCTACAGCATGCAGCAGCCATAGGAGCACGGTCAGCCCTTTTCTTGCCCTGAGAAGTTTCTTCTATGGTGTGTATTTGAAGAAGGGAAAAAGGCAGAGGATTTTACCATATACAATGCAAAACTCCTACATGAAAAAAAAAACCCAGACCTAGTTATCTTATTTATTTGTGTTTTAGGTAGGAGGAACCTGGGGACAAAAATTGGGCTGATGCAATTAGACTGATGATTTTAAAAAGATTTATGGAAAATTTGTAAGCTCCTGAAGGGCTTTGATTGTTTATGCCCTTTGTTGTGCCATTCAGCTGATGCCTCATCTGAAACATGCCTGTCGCTAATGCTGATGGCAGAAAGAAGCCAAAATTGCTCCTGGTAGTCCTGATAGCTCAGAGGTCAGTGGTATGGCCACGGGAGAAGCTTCCCTGATGACAGAGAAGTCTTAAACACAAACTAATCCCCTCCAAGGACTCTTCATGTGGAATTCCCTTTTCTGTAAATGTGATACTAAATGCTAGCTTACCTTTGCTCCTGATGATTTAATATCACCCTCAGTCTTCTAAAGTTGTTTCAGCCTCCATAAGACTTCTTTTTTTAAAAAAACTTTGTTTTTCTTCCTTTTTTACACAGTATCAAATCAAGTCTGCGAGCATTAAGATTCAGAGTTTCTAAGGCAGGATTCACTGAGAAAAAAATAAGATGCAGAAACTTCACATCTGAGCTCCTTTTCTAGTCGATGGAGAGACATAGACACTTCTGGAATGTGATTCATCTTAACCTAAAATTAGGCCTCCTAAATAGGACAGCTGAATTGCACTCTAGATTACCTATTGCTCTCCTTTGAGTACAAAGCAAGCCAAAGGCGTTGGGCTCAGACGTAGCTGTCGAGACTGCAACTGTCTAAAGCCAGGTGAGATGAATCCCAGTCACAAATTCTGAAGTGTATTTGCATAGACTGAACGACTGCTTCTGACATGAGAATGAAGAATAAAATGCCCAAATCTTTCATCTGTGTTTACTGCAGTGTTGGAGAACTTTTCGGTGAGGTAGCGCTGCTTAGGCTTTACTCATTTTTGAACTTTCAAGTACAGCTAGGAGACCAGTTCACAGTGAAAAATTTATTTGTTGAGTTTCATCTTGTTTCTATATGTTCAGAAAGAATATCATGGATGTCTCAGATGTTATGTGGTATAATTCACTGAATCATTTCTGTTGCACTCTTAGTCTGCTGTTTGCTCTGCTTATGAGCAGATCATTTTCCACACTGAAAATTTCATGTTGCTTCCATTTTTTTCTGAATTACGATGATAGAAGAAAGCTACTTAGTTTGATGAACACAGATGGTGCTTTTAAATTGCAATAATAATTCTCAGTTAATAGCTAACTTTCCATCTTAAGAGCTCTGTATTTCCTAAGCATTGGTTTATCTTGCAATTAGGTCATGTGAATATTATCGTATCAGTTAAATTGTGTAATTTAATGCCAACAACTTCAGTGGTCTGCCATAAATTCCACTCAGTGCCCTTTCTCTGGTGGGTATCTGCGCTGCCAAAAGGCTGTGTTTGCTCAAATGGACATTTAGGCATAGAGCTTCCACAGTTATGCTCAACCTGCTCAGAAATGCAAGTACAAGTTAACTGCAAAGTCTGTGCATCTTGGGTTTTTTTAAACTTAAATTATACAGTTCACATCCACATATCTAAATTATCAAATCCAGTCTATCTAACTGCAGACATCTAATGTGCTGCATTTTAAATACCAAAGCAAACCAGTCATCCTAAAAAAAGATCTGATATTTCCCATACAGTCAGTGGTGAGATGTCTTCAAAGAAAGATTCTGTCTGCCTGGATTTCTGGAGAAACTTATTCATTGGGCTTCTAAAACACAGGCACAGATAAGGTATCTAAATTAGGTTAGCTGAATCCCATTCTTTAAGAATCAGTGTTCCCACTGAACTTAATGGAAATTGAGTCTCCTTACAGTAATTAACTTAAGAATTTAACTCAAGTCCCAGAGGAAATTGTAGCAGAGCTGGAAGAAGGGTCTGTCAGGTCCAATCTTAGGGCTACACTCAGTTGCCATACCTTGGCACCTGGAGCCCTTTGGTGTGCCCGAGGATGTATGGTTGTAGTTATGAGAGAGAACCAAGACCAAAGTCCTTCTGGACTGAACCAAGAGGATACCTTCAGTCATCTCAAAGAATGGTAGGTGCCTATGCAAGAAACTTCACTAAGCTCCAAGTTTTAACTGCAGAATTTGAGAAGATACATGCAAGTTATTTCTGGGTTGAAGTGCATAAGGGCATTTTTAGCTCATACAGAAGGGCTTTTTCCTTTCCCTCTTGATCAAGTTCTATTCACAGTCAATATTTTCACTCTGTCCCTCCACTTCCTTAGGCATGTGGTATTGTTATTTTAATAATAAAATGCAGGAAACTATTTTTACTTGTTCAATAATTTCTTTATCATAAAACACCAAAGATGGCAGCTTCTTTCATACCAGCCTTACTGCCAAATTTGATTTCTTCAGTCTTCAGTAATACATCTGATAACCAGGTATCTTCTATATCTGTGTTAATGAACAGATCACGCTAGTTATAGGGCCACGTCTTGCTTAGACCAGAGGTCTGTGTGATCAGGGTTAGTTCTCCTTACTCTCTTGTGCAATCATGACTACTTTCCTTTTTGATCATGGGTGAATCATTTTTATCTGTATTTCAATTACTAGAAGTAGACCAATATGAGTGGAGAATGTCACAGAGAACCACAAACCAAGCTGTGTTGTGTCTTTGTGCCATGCAGATGTACCAGCTCATGAAAAAGCTGCTTAAGTTAGCACAGCATGGCTTAAGGCCATGTAGCCAGCTGAGTTGCTCCATACTTGTCCTTGCAGGGATGTAGGTCAGTGGGGACCATCTCCAACCTGTCTGCACTCTACAGGTCTCCTCTACCTTCCTTGTATAGATAAAGTCTGGGTTTCTGAGCCCACTGATCCAGGGCCATTCCCTAGAGTAGCTGCAGCCAGACATGCCTTAGTGATCAGGTACCAGGAACTGAAATCCATGCTCACTGACAGCAGCCAGTCTGGGCTGCAAGCCACTGAGCTCTGTCCACTACTGAGAGAACTGGGGTAACAGCATAACTCAAGATTAGGCTCAGTTGCCTAAACCAGAACTTCCCAGCCCTCTCTAGCTCTGTAGGTATCAGCTATTATCTTTTAATAGCTTTAATAGCACTATTGTTGTTCTTCTTTAGCAAGGAAAGAAAATCCGTAATCCAAGCTGTCTGAAAATTGCCTGATAAAATGTTTGGAGAAAATTGCCACCCACATACTGTATTCCTCTGCAAGGTGTGGGAGCATTTCCAGCACTTGTACAAGATGAGAGAACATGTGTATTTAAAAATGCAGATACTTACGTTTAAATGTAAATATACTAATGCAGATAGGAAAACCAGATGAGGAAGTGTTTACATATGATTTTAAACAGCTACCAGGATAGACATGCTAGTCATTTAGTTTTTTCTACATGAACCTTGCACTGTTTTTTTTTTTCCTTGTACCTCTTAGTACTTACATGAAGTTACGAAAACAGGAAAGCTATTCTCTTGCACAGAAAGTAATCAGACTTGCAGAGGCCGAAGTCTTGATACCCAAGTGTGTGGCACTGAACATTTCACCTTGTATTTTGACAGTCTGGTAAAAGCATCTTGATCTTCTAATTAGAATAAGAACTGTTGATGGCAGACCACTCCAAATAGAATAACTGATGTATCTAGATAAGGATTTTGGATATTTTCCTTTAAATACATATATTTGAAAACACTAGATTCCATGTTTCTGTCCAACACAATGGCGCAACACTACACATTTAAGGGTCACTCCTATGCAAATGGATGTGAGTTCACATGCCAATTCTAGTGCTGGTCTGGGTGATGATATGCAGAATTTCGGTGCTAGTAATATATTCATAGCTCTGGTCATTAGGACTGACTCATAACATTAGTTCAGCTAAAAGTAGTTATTTCAGAATTATAGAGTTTCAAAAGAAAATATTGATCCCTAAAAAAATCACACTTCAAAAAGCATAGTTTTTTTTTCTAACTAGTTGGAAACCAGTAAAGTATCTCCAATAAATAACCCTGACAATTCTAAGGTTTGTCCAAGGACCCTGTCTCTGATACCTCCCAAGGCAACAGCTGAGATTAAGTAAATGTCATTCACTTCATTCTTCAGATGGGGAGAAAGGAGCCTGGGATAAATATATTTATTTTGTGTTGCCCAATATCTCTACGAAATGATGGGTACATTTCCTGTGAATGGAGAGAGGGTCTTGACTTCCATTCCTGCCCTTCATCCCTGCCCAGTTGCTTAAATAACTAAATTGTTAATGGGCAGCAACAATGTGTTTTACATTCATTTCAGATATTCAGTGTATTCCAAATCTTGCTTACATCCATTTTATCACTTCCCTGCCACAAAGACATTAGAAATTTCGGTGTATGGGGAATTGTCTCCTTCATTGAAGTCTGTAGATCTTAGCAGTAGTCTTCCCTGCTAGGCCATATGAAATATTGTATTTTGTAAGGGAATAGCATCCTTAAAAGAAGGACATATACCACTTTTTTTTTTCCCACTTGTTTTTTCCACAAACCACTGAGACATGACTAGTATTTCTGTTCCTCTTCTAAACCCTTCTTTCTGAGTACTCTTCTTTCCAAGGTATCAGGAAATGAATGTCCCACTCTGCTTGTAGGCTGCTCATAAATAGGTTTATTTCCTAGAAGTTTTATGAAATTTAGGCAATTAATAAATATTTGGGGCAAATCTGTTTATATTATAGCTTTCAAAAATGGGTTAGCCTGAATGCTGTCTAATGCTTCTAATAGCAAGAATGTGGAATTGAAGCTTTATAAAAGATCGGTTAAGTACGGTTTCTGTCCTCTCATGGGATTACCTACCCTTTCTGAACGGGGGTCCACTTCTGCTGACAGCAGAGAGGAGCTCAAGGATGTCTGAGCTATTGGCATGAGCTTGACTAAGATGACACAGGGCTGATGGGAGTTCTGTACCTTTCTGGAACCTAGAAGTCAAGCAGGGTAGAACTGAAGCACCTAAAATGGCTCCAGGTGCCTATATGTGGGCAAGTGAATGAAGTCTTGAAATTCAATAGAAATGAGAGGTGGTCAGTTAAGTTGGCAGAGCTTTACCCAACTTCTCTTCAGAGTGTGGCATCTGACTGGGAGAAGGTTGCCACTGTGATTTGCTGTGGACTTAAATCAATAGAGAATCCATCCTCTGACTCCACCAGCAGAGAAATGAGAATGGATATTGCTTTCTCAGTCTACTCTGAGAGCATGAGCCCTCTATGGCATTGCCTCAAGGCAGTCCAAGAAGGCATTGCCTATCACCAAATGGATTTCATCTTGTGAAGGTGGCCTGGTTCTACCCATGGCTGAGCCCTCTTTCAGTTCTATCACCCTGTAGAGGCCTCCATGAATGACACTGGGAGAAGGAAACTCTGTTGGTCTAAGTTTGCACAGAAGCTGAATAGTTAAACCATCACACATGCAAACATCACAGGAAATAGGATCAGAAGTGACACTGTCAAAAGTAAAAAGGAATGTTCCTGAGTAGCTGCTTCCAGTGGTTACTCTCTCTTATGGTGGACTTAGCCCAAGACTGCTCATGAACAGATACTTCCTTTCAGTCAGCATACTGTAGCTAACAGTTGCTTTACATTTCCCAAGAGATCTCCTTCTAACATCTACTTACGGTAGTTGTTAGAAGTTCTATATATTCTGTCAGGTTTTCTGATGATAACAGGTGCAGCTGTTCTTCACAGTCAGCTGTGTCTCAGACGGTTCTCCAATTTCAGTGCTTTGGGATGTAAATATTGCCCTCAGTGCCTGGCCAATTGCATAGGACAGACCTGCAGTCCCTCTTGGCGCTGACAAGGTGGTGGGATTTGGCCTGAGACAAAATATCCCAGATTCAGATGTATCCATGTCTTGGATCTGACAGGGTCATGCCTGTAATCCCATGGTAGATTTATATTCCCCAGTTGTAACACAATCACACTGAGAACAATTCCTAAGGCAGGTACTCCCAGCTTTTTTATACCTCAGGGAGAGGAGATCAGGCACCTGATAAACAATAACTCAATTAATTTCTCACTCCAAAAAGCTTCCTGTGAATAACCATCTACTCCTGCTGTAACAAATCAGTCCTGCATGTAATGGCATAGGTTGTTCCAAATGAACAGAATTTAGGTAAGCTGACAGTGCATGCTTTGATACAAATACAGGGGAACAGTTATCTGCAGAAGATGTTTTTTTATTTATCTTCCATTTGCCGGTTTTTAACTCTTCCAGTTTATTGTCTCATAGCAATTACAATGTGTGCTGGGATTTACCTTTAATTAAAATAGACAGCCTAGAGAATTTGTACTGGTTACTTATAGTTCTGAATAATTCAACAGCTTTTGTGCAGTGCCTTTACTGAAATTAGAAATTTGGAATGAAAGTTCTCATACAGCCCAAAGGAGTGTTAAGACTGGAGAATAAGTTTTGTATAGAGGCATTTGTGTGTAAGTAACAGAAAATGGCAATATGCCTGGGAACCTGAAAAGTCTAGAAAAAAACCACCCCCAAACTCAAAAACCAATCTATAATGTAACTGAAGCCCAGGAGGTAAAGCAGCTGAGGCAGTCTTAGAGCCAGCTGGGAGCAAAAACAAAACAACTTGACAATTTAATGGAAATAACTTTTTCAAACACTTCTTGTTTTTCGTTTTCAGCCAGCCCACAGTATCACAGTGACCGATACTCTATAAACACCCAGGCACCAAACACAGCTATAAGAGGTGGCTGAAGGATAGAGGTCCAGCAATTTGGTGAGCATCTCAAAAGGTTTCACCAAACATTGCTGTCCGTAACCTGACTGTGAATCTGAGTAGACTATGTTTGTTTGTTATTTTGGCTGGAATCAAAATTTCTAATTTCTAGACTGGTTTACAGACATGAGATAGGTTGCTTTTTCTCTGCTCATGCTTGCTGGAAATCTCATGTCTTTATCATGAACATAGCCAGATGGACATATATAACCAACAATTCTCTCAGACTAAGATTTTCTTTTAGGTATTAGCAGTTTCAGCCTGATGTCAGATTTATGGAAATATGTGATGTACCTGCCCTTAAAGGAAACGAAATGAACAAAGCACAGACATGAATGCATGCGGAATTCATTGGCTTTTGGATACTACTTGACCATAACTTATTAAGACAAGCTGGTATTTCTATACTTCAACATCTGGGCTCCAAGTGGTATTTACAAACACACAATTCATTACGTGCTGACTACAAGGTTTAGAAGGCAGTTTATGTCCCTCAAAGTTTATTTGTTTCCTTCAGGGATGTAATTTGTTCTAATAAATGGCACTATCTCTATTTAAAAGTTTATCTGCAGAATAAATTTCTCTTAACTTCAGCATGACAATTGTGTCTCTGTCACCAGGGTGGACTTTGCCAGTGAAAACTGGAAGCCTGCTGTGCAGCAAGCAGTATTTCTGCTATTTAAACCATGAGTCCTGTAACGGGCTATCTGGCCTTCTCTTTATGATTTCAGACCAGTACAAAAACATCTGCTACCAAAACATAAACATTTGTGGATGGATTAAAACAAAATCTCAGTTGTCAGCAAACGCCTATTGATCCCTTCCTCTGGTTTCCAGACACTGTAAAGCTGGGGCTGTCAGATAAGCCAAAATGAATGGGGACTTTTTTTCCTATGCTAATAGCACAGTGAGGTTGCAGACTGTTGTCAGCTATTCACTCTTTTTGTTCCTTACATCCTCTGCCCCCAACTATTGTTTCTGGGGACTTTGCTATCACTTGCAGTGCTTGATCTACAAGCCAGTGCTTGCAAATTTAGCACCTTCATGCAACATGATGCAGGATGTTGAACCCAGAACTGAAGGCCTGCTTTGGTAACTCATGTCCCTGGTGTGCAGGAGGGCAGTGAGAGCAAGCTGAGTGTAGAACTGGTATATTCACCAATGTTTGGGTCTACTTGGAATGAGAGCCAGGAAAGTACTGAAAAGAGAATCTCCAATGAGTGACCCACAAAAACTCAGCATATTTAGCCCATGTGCTCCTTAAGTAGCTGTTACTGAACTTGATTCTAAGCAAGCGCTGTGGTGGTGGGAAGGGTGAGCTGGCAGATGCTCTACTCGAGTGCTGAGGTTGAGATCAAAGTAACTGCACTTGGGAGCAAGTCCCAGCTCACGTGAAAAAAATAATGTGCCATTGCATTAGTTTTTCTGTGTTACAGACAGATTTAATAAGTGGTCATCAGGCAGCGTTTTCAAGTATTAAAACTTGGTGTTACTAATGACACTGCTGCTCCCCTTCAGCAATTGTATTAGTATAACAGAACATTTGCAGTATGGGAAGGTCAAGTTATCCTGATAATAAGAAGCTTTATATTAGAGTATCTCTCCTCAAACTGAGAGTGGTGGTAGTATATCAGTGTGGCTAAAAAGTCCTAACTAGAATGGATAGGGGTAAAAATATGCAGTGTAGTCCAGCTGATTAACTGGGCAATTCTTCAGTGAATCCTCTCAGTTTTAAATCAGTGAAAGTTCATTCAACACAGGGAAGCAGGTCAAGGAAGGACAAAGTTAGAGAACATGAAACAGGGAAAGGGAAATATTTTTGCTACTCAATTCTTCCTTTGGCAAGATTTTGAACCCCTGCAGAAGGACTGATAGATGTGTTAGCAGTCCAGCACACTCCAAGCTGCTGCTCTGTGAGCAAGTGCAAAGGACAATCAATGTTTTCCCTTATGCAGCATGTACCATGGTTCAAGGCATGATAAAAGAAATAAAATCAAATTTTATGATCTGATAAATTAAGCGAATGAGAGTGGCACTGTCTGTGAAAGCTAGTTTAGCTGAGCAAAGATTACTGAGTTCTTTGTTTTCTTTTTTTTTCCAAAAGACCTGTGTCATTCAGTGACTCACCTGACAGTACCTTTCTGATGGCCCTCAGCACTGGGCAGGCAGTGTCTCTTTTCTAGCAAGGAATTGGTGTATGAATCCCTGTGGTGTTCTTAAGGAATTTATAGTGCTGTAGAAATGCTGAGACTTTAACACCTGAATTTTCAGAGAGAATTTAGTAAATAAAGCTACATTGTTATGCTAATGTCTGTGCACCACCAGATTTCCTTCCAAAATATTGCTAAAATGAGAACATATAATCTGATAAGAATAAATAACACAGTTAACAAACAAATGGATTCATACTCTGTTCTAGTTTCAAAACTCAGTTAGAATTCCTTCCAAAGCTTGGAGCCAATGCCTAGTGTTGATAAAGAGAGTTA
>JAWWEE010000105.1:101943655-101978741 GCA_035221455.1 Xenops minutus
GGGAGGGAGGGAGGGAGGGAGGGAGGGGCGGGCGGAGAGGGCGGAGTGGGGAGGGCGGGGGCCGCGGGCCGCGGGCGGGGCCGGGGCCGGAGGGGCGGCCCTTCCGATTCCCCAGCAGGCCCCGGCCCTTCCGCGGGGCTCCGGTGGGGTGTGGGTGTGTGTGTCTGGGTGTATGTGTCTGGGTGTGTGTGTCTGGGTGTGTGTGTCTGGGGGGGCGGGGGTGTCTGTGTGTGTGTGCGGGCGTGTGTGGTTAACCATCGCTAATGATAAACCGGGAGCGAAGGTGTGCTCTCAGGGAAAAGCCTTTCGAGGTGAAGGTGTCCCAGGGCAAACGAGTGTGCATCCACGGCTGGAATTCTTCGTGTGGTGTGCAGCCGAAATGGAGCTGCGGTGCTGTGCCCACCCCACGCCAGAATCGCTAGGGTGGGAAGGGATCTCTGGAGACACAGTCATAGAATCGTCAGGGTTGGAAGAGACCTTTATTTTCGTGAAGTCCGACCATCAACCGAGCAGTACCACCGTATTCCCTAAACCCCCTCACCCAGCCAGACCCAGGTGCCTCTTAAAACACTTCCAGGGACGGTGACTCCACCACCTCCCTGGGCAGCGTGTTCCAATGCCTGACCCCCAGAGAACTGTTTTTTCTAATACTTAGTCACATCTCCCCTGTGATGATCCCCGTATCGCCTAGTCCGAGGCAGGGTTCCCAAGAGCAGGTGACGCAGGAACACATCCAGGTGGGTTTTGAACCTCTCCAGAGAGGGACACTCCACAGCCTCCCTGGGCAGCCCGTGCCAGTGCTCTGCCAGCCTCAGGACAAGGAAGTTCATTCTTCCTCATGTTGAGTTGGAACCTCTTGTGTTTCAGTTTATGGCCATTGCTCCTCATCCTATTGCTGGGCACCACAGAGGAGTCAGGCATCATCCTCTTTACACCTGCCTTTGAGATATTTTATGTGTATTAATGAGGTCCCCTCTCAATCTTCATCTTTTCTCTAGACTGAATAGGCCCATCTCCCTTAGTCTTGCCTCATAAGAGATGCTTTAGCCCCTTAATTTTTGTGGCGGTCCTCTGGACCCTTTCCAATAGTTTCTTGTCTCTCATTGTGCACTTAGTGCTTTTCTGGAGATTGAGCACACACTGAAGCTGCTACAATTGCAAGCATTCTCAAATATGAGAGCAGCCAATACCAAGGGTGTTTATAAGCTTTCTGATGTGTCATACCACGAATTGATCAGAAGATGGGGTGGTTGTACTTCTGATTATTAAACATTTTCAACTATGTGCACAATTAGGCATTTTTTGAATAATTACTGACAAGTCATCGATTTCCTTCAATATCGATTAACAAAATGGATTTTGGATTTGCATAAGTAATGCAATTATAATGGACGCTTTTTGATTTTTAGCAGAAAGAACTCCAAACAGGAAGGAATTTAATTAGAATTAACGGCATCGTAACAACAAATTCATGTTCTGTACATACTATAATAAAGGCCATCATGTTGCTAGTTTTTGTATATTTTGAATCAATAGTGCAATAAAATGCAAATTTTGTTGTAGCACTTTGAGCTTAATACTTGGTATACCAGACTTGAAATTGTAAACATCCCATGAGCAAGAGGGAAATAACAAAGTATATTTTAAAGTGGGTTGTTGTATAAACATTTGAAATGTTTCAGAGAAGTATATACCAAAATGCTGTGATGGTGCAAGTCTAAGCTAGCTCAACAAAGTTCAGACTATCCACATACAAGAGGGCTTTATGAGGTGAAGGAAAGAGTCGCAAATTTTAGTCCAGCTTTTCAAGTTCCTGGGCTTGTTCTAAGGAGGCAAATTTACATTGTCATGGATACTCAGGGTGCAATCTGAAAAACAATTCAGTAAACAAGTGGAGAATGGAGGGGAGAAGGCACTGCAAAACGAGGATGCTGAACCTACAATTGTGTGAGGCCGCTGCTGCAAGGCAGAGGAGTTGTATGGCACCACCCAGAGGTATGAAAAGGCTGGAAAAGCTCCTCCTCCACTTCCATCTCTGGTGCTATGGATCATAACTTAAAGAAAAACACTGTAGGTGTCCAGAGAAGGGCAATGAAGCTGGTGAAGGGTTTAGAGAGCAAATCATATGAAGAGTGGCTGAGGGAGCTGGGGTTGTTTAGCCTGGAGAAAAGGATGCTGAAGAGAAATCTTATCACTCTCTACAACTACCTGAAGGGAGATTGTAGCCAGGTGGGAGGGTTGGTCTCTTCTCCCAGGCAACCAGTGACAGAGAGGACATAGTCTCAAGCTGCGCCAGGTGAGGTTCAGGTTGGACATCAAGAAGAATTTCTTCACAGAGAGGGTTGTCAAGCATTGGTATGGACTGCCCAGGGAGGGGCTGGAGTCACCATATCTAGAGGTGTTCAAGAAATGACTGGATGTGGCACTTAGTACTACGGTCTAGTTGACAAGGTGGTGATTAGTCAGAGGTTGGATTTGATGATCTTAGAGGTCTTTTCCAAACTAAATGATTCTATAACTCTATGATGATTGTGGAAAGAAATTTAATTAGAATGAGAGTGCCCTTTGATTTCATGTGTGCAAACAGATATTCACAGTGGAACAGATGAAGTAAAAGCCCAGTCACAACCTGGAGACCTGTAGCTGGAAGAGGTCCTGGAGTTTAATGTGCTCTAAATTAAAGTGCAACAGGTTTACTTATCACAGGGTGGAAGAATGGCTATCAGCTGCAAATCTCTGATTACAGACCTGCAGGTGAGCTGTGATACTCCTGTAAAGTCACAGTATAAAATTAGATCTATATTTCTAACCTGAATTACAATGACAAAATAGCCAAATTTTGGTGCAGTAGCAGTATTTTTGTGTAGCAATGACAGGTTTGAAGCTAATGTCTTGTCTTGTGTAAAAATGCTTTTATCAGCAACTGATGCACAACCCTGATATTGCTAATTTGCTCCATATAATTTGATAGGAGAAAACAAATCTTCAGAGTTACTCACAATACTGACAAAAGCAAAGACAGTAAGGAGAGATACAAGATGTAAAGTGATTTGACCTGTCTTGATCTGGTTGGCATACAGCACATGGAGTTCAATAAAGAAAAATAAAAATTAATGAATCTAGGAATAAGGGAGCAATTTTGGGGATATGTGCCAACTGGAACAATCTGCCGTGTGCTGGTTAGGAAAAGCATTAGGAAATTATTTTGGAAATACCACTGAAATCATTAGCCTCACTAATACAAATGGGAAAAGGCAGACTGTATAGTCAGCTGTAGCAAAACCCACTGAATCTGAGCAAATGAGGCAGTGGATGACATCAGTTGGGATTTTTGATCTCTCACTGACCATGTTTTAAGTGTTGGGCATTCATCAGCTAGTGTTGCATATGCATACCAAAGATTTGTACAGAAGATTTGTGTGTAAATTTATGGAGGATTAGGAGAAATTGCAAACTCACTTCGGTCTAATATCAGTTTGTCATCTATGCTGTATTTCAGAAATAAATGCAAGTGGACTGGAGTCAGAACTCTGAACAAATAGAGTGCATATCTGCATACTAGTACATGAAAATAGTATTTTCTAATATGATTAAACTGGTCTTTAAATGTTGTTTCTGTGGACTCTGGGATGTAGGAACTGTACTATAAAGTCTGGGCTTCATGAAAGATAAATAAACATCAGACATATCTGCATATTGCATCTTTGATGCCTTAAAATATTTAGAGGCATGCAAATCAAGAAAGATTGAAAATTACTGCCCTACAGCATTGTTTGGTTATGCTCTAAGTAGTATGCATATATTTTTAACCACTTTTTCAAATAGTTTCTATTAAATGCATTTTTTTTCCTTTCTTTTTAATGTTGGACTGCCATCATGTGGTTGGTTTGGTGACTTAATGTAGACTTTTAAAAATACCTGCAAAATGTTTTTTTCTTTTAAGCATTATGCACTTCTCACTTTTGTGTGTGTGTGTGTGAAATGCTGTTAATTCCCTCTGCAGAACAGTGTGGTGAGATTGAGGTTTTAGGAAAACGTATAAGCTACTGTTCTCTCTCTTCTGATCTCTAATCCAAACTCACTCAGATTAACTTGATTCTGTTGGTTGCAGTATGTAACATCTGAGAACAGTTCTACGCTAAACAGAAGGAGAAGGTAAAGAACATAAGTATATACTCTATATGTGTGCAATCCCTTTTGGTTTGCTTAATTTATCCTTTAAGGATTAAGCTTCTTCATGAGAAAAGTTTTTGGATTAACTGAGAATTTATGGGTTTCCTGCTATGAACTGTTGACAAACAGTAGTACAAGTTACAGACAAATCTTAGTAAAGTTCACCTACACTGAAATAGATTTGCTTTACTTGTCTTTAAAAATACTAGCTTGAATGGTAGAAAAAACACTAATGAATGCAAGGCTACGTAGTCCAAACAGCTCCAAAGGGAATCACAGTGATGATGTGTTACTAAATTGTTCTGAGGAGGTAGAAATTATTCCTAAAATTGAAGTTTTCTACAGTTCCCTTTTCTGTTAGTTCCCATCTTTTAATTACCTCACTCTGTCCCTCTGCCACCTTATCCCAACAAAACAAAAAGCAAACTATCAGGTCTGTATAGAAAAAACACTACTAAGAAGCTGAAACATTATGGTGAACCAAATCATAACAGGATTTAGTTGTCTACCTGTTTGGATACCTACTTCCTACTGATGTGAATGTATCTGGACTTTGTTTATAGTGCAACATGAAGTGTTATGCACCTATTTCCTCTCAGGGTGATCTCTGAGAAGAAATTTTAGTATCAAAAGTAGTATTCAAAATTCTATTGTGTGCACATTTGTGTCTGGGGAATAATGAATGTCACCAGCTTACAAAATACTGATTACTCTGTCTCTTGCAGCAGAGGTGACTTCGGGACTGTGGCTGACATCAATTCTTCCAACTAATTCTTGGTTAAGAGGTAAAGATAATTGTAGTAGCAGTGATGGCAAAGTGACATGCTGATCCCTGTTTTTTGCTTAGGTTAGACAGTGAGGCACTATATGTAAAAGACAAGAATGTGGAGTCTTGCTCATCTGCCCAGTGTCCCCATCCTGAATTGGAATAGCCCTGCAGGTTTTTTTGTCTGGCAAAGGAAAAGGTGTTACGATGCAGGGAATGGGCAGAGTAAGTTTCTTTCTGCCAGCAGGAAGATGGGGAGGGTAACTGGGGCACAAAATTAAAACTCTTCAGGTGTCAAGGAATATACTAAGGTCCTGACACTTGCATGGCCCCTTTTGCTTCTCCTTATTTTGAGAAGAGAGTAAAACTTGTATTTTGACCTGTGTATCTTCACCCAGTTCTCTGAGAAGGTAGAGTCCAAGTCTAAGAAACAGAAGGCTCTCGTGTGTCTCATTTTCTCTTTTTTGAAATGATGAATTAGTGCTAGATTTGAAAAAGTTCTTAGGTGACTGACTCCTATTGAAATTACAGAAAAGAGAAAATGGACAATTTCTTGGTAGGTATTTGCCCTCAGAATCTGTTGATGAAACTAAACAAGCTAGTGATTGTCCTGTGCATGTGGATATTTGGGATTGACATCCTTGTGGAACGGGAAGGAATTTCTGAAGAATCACAATGGTCTGTGATAGCCCATATAGCAAGGCAGAAAGGAGTTTTTTTCTTGTATATATAACTTATATATAGTGTCTAAATGCTAAAGACAATAGATTTGTTTTAGGTAAGCTGCTGGAGCTAAAACTCCTGGAACACCAATGAGTGAATACCCCTGTGTTCATGGTACAGGCTACATCAGCATGTAACAATTCTACTCAGTGTTGTATTTCAGTTAAGTTTCATAAGTGTGTGGGGGGAAAAAAGTTTGAAACAGACTATTTTAGAAACAGTCACTTTTTGCAAGTTACCATGGCATTTTCACGTTGTTTAAAGACAAGAGTTGTCTTTTCTCTCCCAAAGTATAGTGAGGTTTTCTATTATTTTCAAATAAAATGATCTTACAGAGACAGGTAGATTTACACATCTATCATCCTTATATGGTCACTCAGTGTGTGACTCATGGCAAACACCTTTGGATTACAGACTGCAATTTTTTCTGGGAGCAAAATGAAAAAAAAGGCATTGTAATTGGCAAGAAAAAGTCTGTAATTATTAAGACTATTAAGAATATAATTAAATTAAGTATGTCTAGTTCCAACACAGTGAACTAGTACTATATCTCTGTCATTATTAATTAGAAGTGGCTCAGACAAGCTCAGTACAACGTGAATGGGCTAGTAACTTGCTGTGTGGTCAATGCCCTCTGCTTAATTGCAGAGTTTACCTAGAAGTGACAATGCACAGAAGAAAAGATAAAAGGTGTGTGGAGTCATCAATTTTAGTTATGTGAACTACATTTCAAACTAAAAAGTTATTTGATGCAAAAGACTGAATTGTTTGATTTCAATAAAGCTGAATTGAAATATATTAATTGCATTGAAATATTAAAAGAATTAAATGTGCATGATTTAGTCAAAATTGAACAGGAAAGTTCCAATCTTCTGAAAGGACTGATTTCCTGCAGAAAGTGCCAACTCTTCTTATCTTGGAGAGATTGGAAAGAAGTTGGTTTTACTGGGGATGTTTTGTCGCCAAGCAGGGGATGTGTTGGAAGAATACAGAATGCAGAAGTGGTTCAGATTGCTGATAGGAGAACTCAGAACGTGGTCTGTACGAGAGTGGCAGGAACTTCCTTCGCTAAGTGTGGCAATTAAAACCATTTAAGTGTTATGCTCCCTAAATTATTTTTCTTATTCGTACAGGTTTTCTGTTTCAAACTACTCTTTCCTAAAAGTCTGGCAAGGTGGTTTTCATCTCCTTTTCATCTACCATACTTATGTTTAATGATACTTGTGGTTTTTAAGTTTTCCATCTTTAAGCACTATTATGTCTCCTAAGTATTAATCTAAATGTTAACTATTTTTTAAATTCTTGCAATGATCTGTTTCTTCGTGTATGACATTTTGTTCTTCAGATCTGTGATGAAAACTCATTATTTCATCTCTTTTCACTGAGGTGCCTGAAAATCCCATCTACTTTCATATGGATACCCTTTCTGCAAGAGTCTGTGCATTCCTTGCACATCTGTGTCTGCAATGTAATCTACAAAAGTATCACATACTTGTGACATTTTAAGAATATGTAAGTAAAAATGCAAGGATCAAATTCAAAGAGGGTAAGCATGTTGGGCACAATGATTTGTTCAGAAGAGATGCTGGACAGTACTGAGAAAAGCACCCATCAGATGAGAAACATCAGGGAAAGGGAGATCATGAGTAACCTCAGAATTGAGTTGAGATGGGTCTTTTATCAGAAGACTAATTCCTACTTCCTCTTTATGGAATGTTATCATCACATCAAAATAAATCATAGGATTTTATAAATCATTATACTTATATATAGCTTACTTATATAGGTTGTATATGACTGCATCATGCACTCAAGTTCGACTTTTGGATGCAAGCAGTGGTTGCTTCAGATCATTGAAATTAACTGGTCTACCATATTTGAATGAAAATTCTTTGCCCAATAGAGGGTGTTGTAGTTCTTAGAATAGCTAGAATACTGCTACTTAGTCTAACTAAATTCAGTGAAAAAAAAATCCTTGGCACATTCCTGTGGTTAAGAAATTGAGGGTCAGGGAGTTTTGCTGATTTATAGCAGCTGAACATCTGCTTTGGAACACACAAAGTGAAGGATTCAAATTTACAGTTTCCCACAATAACCATGACTTGTCTCTGTTTTACAAACTGTTGTCATTTTTACTGACAACTTTTATTCTTGAACATATAAACCATTTTGGTGTTTGATTTGGATTTTTTTCCTTTTAAATTTCTCCACAATCAAAATTATACTGATATTTTTGTTTTCTTCCCATTTGCTATTTTTTTAAAAAACCAGAAGAATAGATACTAGTAAAATCTAATAACCTCTCTCCTGTCATTCTAAGTAGCAATTGATAAGACATCAAAGCTTCAAGGGATAATTATGATCTAGAACTGTCTAGATTAATTAGGAACATATCCTCAATACCACATTCTCAGTTAAAAACTGTGCAGATGAATCGGAGCATTTCCTCAATGCAACATTCCTTTGTTAGTTAAACACATCTATTCCTGTAATAAAATACTTGGAATGATTCATGGTCCTTATGGATCATAACTGCAAGTATTAGAAAGGATTTTTTTTTAATTTTGCCATTTGATGGAAATAAAGAAATTTCCCTGTTTTCTACAAGTTCAATTTTCTTTGGGTTTTCTGAAACTCTCAATTCCAGAAAGGCCTGAGCCTATTGAGAGGTGGGAGTTTTTCTCTTCTTACTTCCCTACTGCTTCTTTGAGATATACTAAGCAGGTTTATGTATTACATGTTCTTAGAAAAAATATATGAACTTCTGAACATTAAGGCTAAAAAGAATACTTCTCATTCAGCACAACAGTGGTACTGCTGCTAACACTGCTGTTGAGAAAAAATAATCAGCAGATAAATCTAAAGAATTACGGCAATTTTCATCTTAAGATGGCTGGCTGTGGAAAATAGAGGAGACAGTGTGATATTCAAACATCTTGTCATTTGAGTCACTAGAAATGGTTGAAGTTTAAATGGTTGTTATTAAATTGTACAAAACTGGTAGTGTCAGAGCCTGTTCTGCAATTCGACATATGGTACATCCTTGTATAGTGTCTTACAAAATTTAGCATTGCTTGAAGTGCTTATGGATGAGTTTCAAAATCCATTTGTCTCTCCTATTAC
This sequence comes from Xenops minutus, assembly GCA_035221455.1. Lineage (NCBI taxonomy): Eukaryota > Metazoa > Chordata > Aves > Passeriformes > Furnariidae > Xenops > Xenops minutus. The sequence goes on from JAWWEE010000105.1 coordinate 101,952,441, forward strand.
CTCACTAATTTTTTTGTTTTAAAAATCTTCATAAGCACTTAGCATTAATATACTTTCAGCAGTTTCACGTATGTACAGAGAAGTCCTCGTGCAGCTTTCTTCTCCTCTTTCTGTGATAGCATCATTCTGGAGCAGTGCAACCGAAAACAAAACTCAGGAGCTCATCAGCAGATGTGAATGTAATTTACTGCTATGATGAATTGCATGACAACAGAGAAACATTTTTGGCTTGTAACCTTTTTGATATGACATTGAAAAGAAATGCAGCTTAGCATGGTGAAATATTCAAAAAGCTTTGTGTTTTTTAGTGAAGAAATACATTCAATTCAGGCAATAAGTGATGAGTATGTATACCCTCAAAATCTTGCACTTCTGAGCTTCCAGTGTTGTATTTGCATGAGAAGTTGCCATACTGACAGACCAAATTAAAATCCTGACTCCTTTTTTTTTGAAATTCAGGAGGCATTGTGTTTGTAATGAGCAGCACCCTTGGGAACAGAGAAGTTTCCCAACAAAGTTTCAGGATAAAATGCAAGGCCTGCAAGGAACTGCTTATGGCTTCTCAGAATTCTGGATTTTAATTTTTGCTTTCTAATTTGTACCAGTTGGAAACAGTTGCCGAGCAACTGCTTCCTGTGCACTCTGCCTGCTTCTCAACTGTGATAAGCTTTCTTTAGGTTACCTATATATCTTCTGTGCCATGTGGCCTGGGAGGGTCCACTGCTTTCTATTCTGTGATGAGATGACTGGCTAAGCCAATAAAGGTAGAGCAGTGACTGTTGGATACCTTGAATTTAGCAAGGCCTTTAACGGTGCACCTAAGGTTTTTACCACCAAACTGGTGAACTATGACCTGGATAAATAGACAGTAAGATGGGCGGAAAATTATTTCAACCACTGAGCTCTAAGGGTAGTGATCACTGGTACAAAGGTCACCCAGCAGCTGGTTATGAGTGGCTTGACTCAGGGATTGATGCCAACCATGTTTCTTTTCAGTAGCAACTTGGATGACTGGATCAAGTGCATCCCTTGCCAATTGGAAATACATGTATTGGGAAGGGTGTTCAGTACACTGAAATGCAGGGCTGCTCTTTGAGAAACTTAGTTAGGCTCCAGAAATGAGCTGTCAGGAACGACATGGACATTGCCAAAAGCAAATGCAAAGTCCTGCATCATCATAAGCCCATGCAATAGGACAGTGCAGCACTGGCTGGCTAGGGAGCAGCTTTGTAGGAAAGGACCCAAGGCCCTTGTGGGCAGTGAGTTGCACACAGTCACCAGTGTGCCCTTCTGGCAAGGGGCAGCTGCATCATGGGCTGCATTGGGAGTGTAGACAGCAGCTGGAGGGAAATGTTGGTTCTTTCCCTCTATCTGGCATTTGTGGAACCACCTCTGGAGCAGTGTGTCCAGTTCTGGGTTCCCCAACACACAAAAGACATTGATATAGTGGAGCAAGCGCATCAGAGGGCCATTTGGATGTGGAGGGGGCTGTAGCACATGATGTACAAGGATAGACTGAGAGATGTGTTGTGTCCTAAGAAGAGACAGCTATTGCCATGGGGGAATCTTTCTGCTCTATATGACTGCCTCACAGGAGAGCATTGAGGAGATTGAACTAAACTCTTTGCAGAGGAGCACAGGGGAAGGACAAGAGGCTTTAACCAAAAGTTAGAACATGGGTAACCGCCTCAAGAGGAAAACCATTGACCTGAGAGTATGCTGCAACAGGTAACTTGTATAGTTGTGGAATCTCCATCCAAGGAGATACTTGACACTTGACTAGCCACTGGCTTCAGTGTGTGGATCTAAATGGACCTACACTGATTAGCACATTGGTGTGTTTTCCAGTGATTCCTTCCAACTGACCTGGTTCTAAAGGATTCATTACATGGTGGTCATTGAATGCATATGGGCTGATGCCAGTAAGAGAGATCTGTCTCTCCATTCCAGTTTTTCAAGTGGAAGGTACAGGTCAATGGAGTTTTGTTTTACAGGGGGCAATATAAAAATGAAACCGCTAAAATGAAAGAAGAAGAAATAAATTATGAATTGCTGTCTGTGTGGTATGTTACTTGAGTCTTAGAAGTGCATGAACAGTATTATATGTATTTAATTTTCTCTATATCTTTTTGATATTTCATTTGATAACTTCTCTCATAAGAGCTTTCTAGTAATTGCATTCACTTTCATGTTGCAGATAATCACATCATGTAACTTTCATAAAATGATGGTGATCCATCTGACGCCTAGACTTTTTGCTCCTACCATTTTGACTTTTTTTCTGTAACTTCTTATTCCCAGGCTAATTGTGATTAGGATGACAATGGTGATGATGATGTGTATTCCTACTGTGGAGAGAAGTTTACTAGTATTTTTTGAAGTCTCTTCTTCAGTGCAGAGGTGCAGTCATTTCATTGAAACTAAGCTCTCTTCAGTCAACAACTACATGCAGAGGTAGGGTAAGTTGTATATTGAGTGCTTTGATTAACAGCTTGACAGGTTCCTACTTGAACTGAAGTCTCTTGGTGCCTTCCCACTTCATTACTAGCTAGAAAATTAACAGGCTTTTTGATTTCCCCCACTAGCAGTCCGGTATTTGAAAGCTTAAAAGAGAAAGGTTTGTATGCAGGTAGTAATTAGTTATGGAATCATCTTTGTTCTCTCAGGCTAGTGCTCCAGAGGGGAAAAGCACCAAGACAAAACCAGTGTACAATGTATATACTGAAGTCTAAAGTCTGATTTCAGATAGGTTGACTGTTGCACATGGTAATGGATCTGTTTCTAGCCTTTCTTTGTTTTCTGGCTTGTAACGGTCTCCCCCCCTGCCACAGTTATATATTTATTTATGGTATCAAATAATTTTATTCAGAAGTAAATGGTAGTTTTAGAGACATTATAGTCTCACTATGGGATTAAATACACAGACAGTTCTGGGTGAAGTTCTGTAAATCATAACAGTGTACTCCATCAACTTCCATTTTTATACCCATAATATGAGGCATTAAGAACAGTTTTCACCTTGTAAAATGAAGAAAGGGAAACAAGAAGGATTTATTGCACCACATAAACAAAAGAAAAGAAAGGGAATAGAATTTAAGAAATAATGTACTAACTCAAAACAATCCAGAGATTAATATTAAATATATACAGTATATATCTAAAGTAGTTCAGTGTAATAAATAATATGGAAAGAATATTGTAAATCATAGGACCTAGTTTAGTTTCAACACGTTGTTTTGTATAAGATCAACCAGGCCTTATAGGAAACCACAGAGTGTAATTTTATAGTTCACTTCTTTGAACTGGTTTTCTGTAAGTAAAGACTATTAAATAATAACATGTCAAATGTTCCTCATATTACCAAATGTTATAGCAATCTTGCTGTTTGCATATAGATCCTGTAGCTGTAGCTGTGTCTGTTGCTGTCTTTGAGCTTCTTAATAGGCATGATCTTCCGTATTTGATGTATTTGATTTCCCTTCTTGAGTCTGTGTTTTGCTATGTCAAAATTAGTATTTTAGATTACTGAACAGCATTAGAATTCAGTGCAAAAATTTGTTATTGTCTGCAAGCATTGTCTCCTGCAGTATGTTTTTGGAGTATTTTTAAAGTAAAATTGAAAATACATTTTACAAGTATTTTAACACTTTTACCAGGAAGGTTTTAATAAGCATGGAAAATATATTGTTTTCTTATATATAACGGTGAATACTAGACGAATAGAGTAATGTCAACTTATCTGATCAGAATCTTAAGTCCAAAGAGGCCCAAATTTGGATGGATTTTCAACAAATGGTTTTGAAGGGCTGTCATTTTTCTGTACTTACTTATGACTTGTCAACAAAACTTTGTTATAGCACAGAATTCAAGAACCAAAGCAAAACAACTTTCACAGGGGAAGTTATTTAAAATTATGTGTTTGTGTTCACTTTTTGTAACAATCATGCAAATACCAGTAGTAGTTCCTGAGACGGAAGATGGTCTCTGTCCTTTTTCTGACTAAATGATATAAAAATGTTTCTTAGGATGGTGTTGGAAATGCTTTGATGTTGGATGACAAGTACATCCTAAAAGTCCTTTTCAATACCTGTCCAAATTTCTGTTAGTATGAAAATGATGATGCCAGACCTTCAGTTTTGTGTCAGCTTAGAAGTCTGGCAGACTTTTACCAGATGGTCCTCCAGCCACTCACCTGGAATACTGAAGGCAATAGAAAGTCTACTTGGTCTTTTGAAATATAAATCCTGCTCTCCCTATCTCAGTATTGATTCCCAGAACTGAACGCTGTCTTCATCTGTGGAGGTTTTGGATACAAATGCTTCTTCAGAATCATGAACAATTGAAAAAATGGGAGAGCAAGATCAGTTTTATTTTGCATCTAAAACTAACTGAGAATCTTCACGAAAATAATCATCAGCATGATATATTCAGCTCCAACTAGAGCATTCAAAATCTTCTCTAAGCCATATTGTTATGGCAGGTCTAAAAGGAAAAGCTTGAAGATTGATCACCCAAGACCCATAATCATCCTAAAGTGCATAATAGCTGCCAATATCTGGTTTCAAGACTAAGAAAGTGTTATAGTTTCAAAATCAGTTGGAATTCCTTCCAAAGCTTGGAGCCAACGCCTAGTGCTGATATTTAACAAAGGATGTAATGAATATGTATGTCCTGATAACAACTCTAGCCAGAGCTTTTGTTCTGATCTTTCCTCAGGCTGGGAGGGGAGGGAAGACAGGCTCTGGGCGGGGGAAGGGTTTGGGGGTTCCTGTGCTTTCTGCGCAGGGTCAGCAGTTCACTGGCTCGGCGGAGGACAGAGCACACACACACACCCCCGACCCAGCATTGCTTCGGGACCTGGACTGTGTCTTGTTGCTTCCTGGCTTTGCCAACCACGCGTGGACACCCCAACCCATCTTGAGGAAGAAATCACACCTGTTTCTCTACACTGCAAAGGTTGGATTTCTGCTGTTTTTGTCACCTATTTCACCGGACTTGACCGGAGCTCTGCTCCCGCCATTCCCGGGAGAGAGAGCCCAGCCGGCCGGGCGTGACAGCGCCCCCCGCTGTCCGTGAATAGAACTGCAACCCTGAGAGAGCGCGGCCAGCAGGTGAGGTGCAACAGCGCCACCTGCTGTCCGTGGAGATAACTGCATCTCCCCTTCCTTTGGGGGTAGCCAAAGGGACCTTTTTTGACTGTTTGCCTTGTTGTTTGGGGGTGGAGGAGTTTATTACAAATTGTTGTTGTTTGGTTATTTTCTTGATATATATATATATCTGTGTATTGTGATTAAGAACTGTTATCCTTTCATATATATATATATATTTATTTTTTTCTAATTAAAGTTCTGTTTCTAAATTTAATGGAGAGGGATTATTTTTCTTGGCCAACATAGATATCTTAGTTCTCCCCTTTGAAATAAGACATATTCTTAGGGAAGAAAAACTTTTTAGACTTAATCCAGAAAAATAAATCTCTTTTCTTACAATTATCTTTTATTTTTTATTTTTCTACACTGGAGACCACTAGAAATTCACTGCTACTTCCAGATAAAATGAAATTGTTCACCTAATGGTAAGAAGTGTACATATTTGGGGAAGTATAAAGTGTGTACTTCATGTTTTTCACTGAATTGATAAGTTTACTTATAGATCCACAGCAAGAAACCCCATTTTGTTCAACTGAAACATCCCACAGCTGACAGTAAATATCAAGCTTTACACTTTTAAAAAGAAAAAAAGCTTTCCAAATGTGACAAAAGAAAATTCCTTTCCCTAATGCCCACTGTGTGTGGGAAGACAAATGAGAGATGTTAGGGAGCAGTGTTTATTTTGGTGATTTTTGCTTCCTCAGGCAGCAATGACAGCTTTTGTTGAGAGCCTTCAAGGAAGGCGGGGGAAAAGATGCTCACCTGAGTGATGGATGGGAAGGTGATGGGAAGCTCAGCAGCTCCCCTGCATTGGACTCTAGGGGGTCAGAGGACATGCACAACATTAGGCTGAGTCTTATGTCTGCCTCTATTGTTCTATTTGCAAGAGGAAATCAGTGATTTCTTTTTCCTTCTGGGGCAGAGGCTGATTTATTCCATGAGCGTTCAGAGCAGATGTAGCAATCTTAGATGCAGCATCATTGTGCCACAGAATACATGCCTCAGTGCTAATTTTAGCTCATTGCAGTAACATGAGACATCCCTTTTAAACGTGGAACAGTGATAAAACATGAGTCTTTGCAGAGCTGGGCCCTGCCAGATCATGAGCCTGGCAATGAGTGTGAGGCAGACCACAATCTCAGGGATACTGTGCTGTCCCAGAGGTAACTTCAGATGGGTCTTTTCACTGTCATCCTCCTGGAATTTCTAGTGGCTCAACAACTCTAACGTGTAGTGTCAGTACTAGTCTTAGGGGTATTCATTAAATTTGTTTGATGCCAATGCACCATTGAAATAATCCATATACCTCCTCTTGCAGACACACTCACATGAGTTTTGTTTACAAGCTGAAGAAATGGGAGTTATTTATGCAAAAAACATTGCAGTTTACCTTGTGGTCAAAAGGTATTAGTGTGTGATTCATAGGGTCATAATATACAAGGTTGGAAGGGACCAAAAGGATCATCTCGTCCAAACTTTCTCGGCAAAAGCATGGTCTGGACAGTGTGGCCCAGCATGCTGTCCAACTGAACCTTAGAAGTCACTTAGATCACTTCCTTAGGAAGATTATTCCAATGATCAGTTGTTCTCATTTTGAAAATTTTTCCAGTTGTGCTTAATTGGAATGTCCCTAGGAGTAACTTGTACCCATTACCCCTTGTCTTTTCCATGTGACTCCCTGGAAAAAAGGAGCCTCCAACTTCCTTGTAGCCACCCTTGAAATACCGGAATACAGTAATATGGTCTTCCCTCAACTTTCCTTTCTCAAGACTGAACAAACCCAGATCTCTCAGCCTTTTCTCATACCTTGTACTGCCCAGTCCTTTTGTGACCTCTGTGTCCCTTCTCTGGACCCTCTCCAGTCTGTCCACATCCTTTTTTGCATAGCAGAGACCAAAACTGAATGCAGTGTTCCAAGTGTGGCCAAGCAGAGTGGGATTCTTTCTCTTTGCTGGTGATGTGCCTGTTGACAAGCATCCTTTGGTTTTCTTTGCCACAGCAGGACAGTGTTCTCTAATATTGAGCTGTTGTCCCCTAGGTCCCTTTCCAAGGAGCTGCTCCCCAGCCAGGTAGATCCCAGACAGGCAGATCCCAGCCTGTGCGGCACTCCTGGATTATGCTTTCCCAGGTGCAAAGTCTTACACTTGTTCCTTGTTGAACTTCACAAGGCTCTTGTCAGCCCACTCTTCCAGCCTATCCTTCTGCAGGGTGACTCTCCTGTCCTCTCCTGTCCTCTTCTGTCCTGTCCTCTGTCCCTGCTCTTGATTGCTATGAATTCTTGGCTGTTTCTTACTCATTGCTGAAATAATTTTCCAACTACATGAAAAAAACCCCGTTTCAATGGTACCTGTGTGCAAAATTGTAATACCAATAGACAGTAAGTAGAGATAGTGCATATATTTGAAGAAAACCAGGATCACCTTGCAAGCAATTTGTGAGCAGGAAAAAGAGCAAAATTACTGCAATAATTTTCTGTATTTAAATAGAGAGAACTCTTTGTAATGAATTTATGGCAAACAGACAAGGGAATTTCACTTTCTCAGTTATTTGAAATATGCAGTGAGTTGTGAAACACTGTCTGGGCCCACTTGTGTTTATATTGTGCACTTACAGTCTACAGAATGTTTACCTGCTTTTTGAAATGCTGATTAGGAAGCTTTTGCATCCTTTGAAAACCAACTTATTGTCATCAACAAGTAATCCGATACAGAATTCCTGTGGAATACAGCATACACATTATTAAAGTTGTTGACTTAAATAATGACTCAATTTAAGAAAAGAATTTTCCACAATGTGTGTGCAACAATTATGTATTTTATAAGTTTTTCTAAAATCACACATTTTGATATAATATTATATTTTAGTCCAAAAACCAGCAAGTGCCAACTTCTTACAATCACATTTGAAAAAGAAAAAAAAAAAAAAAAGAGAAGTTAACAGCATAATTCAAATTGAGGAACGAGAACAGAGGGAGTTTTAAATACACTCCATCCCGATACCCATTGAACTGATATGCAGGGGAGGAGAACAATTCTGCTGTGGTGCTGTATGAGAAATCAGTTTCCAGAAGAAGAAATTCAGATGTCCCCATAAAAAATATATTAATACACAAGGTGCTTTAGTATATACAGATGTGTCACATGTGAGGTGTGTCAGTCTTTGTTTTGGCCTTGCAATTGTAACATTTTCATGCTGTAATGACCAGGTATTGGTGCTGCAGTGCTGCAGTTAGAAACCAGCTCTGGTTGGAGCACTGAAAGATTTCTTTTATAAGATTCTAATTCTGCTTTTCATTGCATTCACATACCGAGAAAAAAGAAATTATTTTCATTGTTGTTTTACAGATTTTCAGCCACTTTTGAGGTTGAAGTCCATTCATGGTGGACGGATTGGCTTTGTTACTGTTTGATTAATATAAAGAGCACTTTCATTACATCCCTGGTTCCTGAAAGGTTTTATTAAGGACATTGTTTCTTTTTGAAAAAATGTACTCATGGAGAGCAATTGAAGATGATTCAGGTTTAATAAGATGAGAGGGGCTACAGAGAAAACAAAGGCAACAGCTAGAGAAAATCTATTTGGAGGATGTTGATTTTTTCTTGTGCCCTTGGGCTGTATGTTCAGAAAGTATCCTTATCTCTCACAAATCCCATCTGTCATTTCTAATTCCTAAAAAAGGGTCTGGCAAGGAAATGTGAAGAATCTCATGAGCATTAGAATTACTAGTGTTGTACACTGGAAACAGAACAGAAAATTTTTTTGGCAGAAGAGATTGATGTCAGATAAACAAAGTTCAGTTAAATTGAAAGTTGACAAAAAATGAAATAAAAACGTTTGAATAAGATACACCCTTGTGTTGAAAGAAACTGTTTTCATAATATCAAAATATACTTATATCAGTAGCTAAAATGTTTAATTGGGATTTGTAATTTCAATTCTTTTTATTTTGGCTTTATTTGACACTAACAGCATTGTACTTATAACACAATACCAGAATGTAATATTTAGTATACAGTGTATAAACATTTTCACAATGTAAAATTTCAGTGTTCCTAAACTAAAGGTTCGGATGTCCTATATTTAGATTTGTTTGACATGTTGCAAGGAAATTTTTAAAATGCAGATTAGTTTTTCCTTCCTCCTGCATCTCAACAAAATGTCAGCGTATCAGAAATTCCCAGAGAAATGTTCTGTATTTTGTACAGATCTAGTTAAAATTAATTAATGCTAGTCAGTCTTATCAAGGAAAAAGTAGACTTCAAGAGATGAGTGAGGACCAAACAGTAAATGGCTGATTATTAAATATTTGTCACAAGCTCTGAAACAGAAATCTCAACCAGACTGTGAAGCTGGGAAGCAGGGTTGTAGTTCCTCAGCTATGCGGTGTCATCATTTATTTCTTCAGGCATATACATCAGGAATTCATTGCAAAACATGAAAACACACAGTACCTGATTTTGCTTAAAGTACGCAGCCAGTTTAAGATAAATATGAGGGAAGAAACTAGCCATGTATTGATTAATGATAGATTATTTAGCATATTCATGGTGCTACTATTACTGTATAACCAGCTTTGTTCTCAAATAAGCCAAAGGCAAACCCAAACTTCTTTTAAAACCTCAATCATAAGGAGCAAAGACATTTCCAAATACAGACAATTAACTGTTTGTATGTATAAGATCTGATAAGTATGTATTCTGGCCACATTTATGGGGATGTTTGCAGCTAGCACCTGGCATCAAATGCATGATGGTATCCATGCTTACTGCAAAATATGGGAAATCTGCTTAGAGATTTGAACTATTTTGATAAGACTAGCCATTTCTTGTGAGAACAGCTAAATACTGGAGTATTTAGCATGATTGGGATGAAATTTTACATTTGAAAAGCAGGAGCATCGTGGTTTCTACTCTGATCTTTATTGCAATCACCAATTTTCTGTCAGGATAGGAATTCTTTTGCTGATCTGTGGGATGTGTCCCAGTGATTTGTGGCAAAGTGTGACTGTGGATGTCCAGACTGGGGGAGTGGCTCCTCTTCCTGGTGATTCAGTTACTGCATAGTCTCAATAACAGTGCACAAAAGCCTAAAGAAAATATTAGAGAGAACTGAGCAGTTAAAACTGGATATAGAGCATGTGGGAGACGTTTTCATTAAGGGAAGTTTTAACATTGTTGTCATAGGCAGGGACTCCTTTCTCAAGGTCACCCAAGAGAAGTCAGAGGGTGGTTGAAATCCTCCCATCACCAGAAGTGAGGAGCCCCCTGCCTGTCCGGAGATTAACCTGTATTAATCACAGCAGCAATTTGCAGTGAAGCTTGGCAAAAGCAATGAAGTCCTCGTTACTCATTGGGACAGAACAATTGAAAATGCCAGAGAACGGTAATAAAGAAAGGTCTCAGCAGCAGCATTTCCCATTCATCACTGAACTTCCTTTCATCTTCACAGCCTTTTATTTTTGCTCAATAGGATATCTTGGGTTCTGTGGTTTTGTCTTTGAGGACACCACTAGTGTGTACAATGGATCTCTGTTGTACGTATCGCATTGTTCAAACGGGCTTATGACTCTACACTGAGCAAAGTGAATTAGTATGCAAGATGTCAATACTATGTTAAATTAAACAGCACATAGTAAATGAAAGGCATTCAATTTAGTAATGTTAAATGAAATCTTAACTGAGCAGAACTGATTATTGTATAAAACAAAATGGATAAAAGGCTTGACTCATCCTTTGTCTAGACAAATCACTTTGAAACATGTGGGTTAGCTTTAGAGCCATTCAGGAAATATAACAGCTTATTTGTAATCTGTTTATCAAATTAAAAATGTTTTTTGATTTGACTCTTTTGTAAGCTATTAAGAAATATGATGTGTTGCCAGAGAGCTTAAGGTAAGTAGCGAGTAGGCAAAAGACTAGCCCAATGGCAGAGAAGAGAACCAGAGTAGGGCCAGAAGATTATTTTTGACACATCACTTATCCTTCACAAAATGTACTGTTCATTGATTTAAAACTCTTTGTAAATCTGACTCAAATTCAGAACTATTTTTGATAAGCAAAGCTAAAGAACACAGAAGAAACAGGGAGATACCGAAAGCAGTTTGTCAAGGCAGAGTCATGCAGAGGTTTGAACTTCTTTATTTCAAAGGCAGCAAGTGCAAGAACATTATCCCATCACTTTTCAAAGCAGGGATTTGGACACCAAGGGAAAGGGAAATCAGATTTGATGTTTCTCTTTCCCTGATCTATAGTGTGAAGATTTACTGAAAAAAATTGCTTTCATCACCACAAATTTGCATGCTTCAATGCTTCCACTCTATGCTGGTTGTGCAAGTGGGATGTTGGCCAGGGAACACCAGATCCTCCAGTCCCTGACTGCCTTCCTGGCCACCATCACCTCTCTGCAGGAGATGGAGGGAGCAAGCTCAGAGAGCCTGCAGGCTGTGTCAGTGAGGTGCTCCAGGGCATCATGTCACAACCCTCAGCTCTGCAGGATGTAGTGAAATCCAATGTCCATGAGACTCCTCCATGGGTACAGTAATTTCATAATTGTGAAAACTGAACTCTGCCTCTGCTTCTGCCTACACACCTTCCTCTCCTTTGTCCAGTACCACTCACTGAAAGAAGGAAAATTATAGCTGTACATACAAGAGCCTGTGAGACTTGCAGGCTTTGCTAAAGCCTGTATTTTCCTCTGTGCTAGGATCAATGAAAGTGTTTTATTTTTATTCTTGTTTCAGCACACTGAAAAAATGTTTTCTGTGGTTTTTTTCAACAGGTGTTTTTTTTACAGCTTTTTCACACTAGAAAATATTACGTATATTTACCTCTTCTTTGAGCACACATATAGGAGTGCTTTTGATCACGTTTACTATGAATTATTCTATTATATTCCTTATTTTGATAAGTTAATATAAAAATGTCTTGTATTGAAAAATGGTACACATGAAATTGCCACACATACTCCTCTTTCAAAGAATTAGGAACAACAGCTCAGCTTATACAGAGTATCCTTGATAACGATTCCAACTCCACGCACAGTAGAGGGCTGCAGTGTGGAATTTTTTAAAAGAAAACATATAATAACACATTAAAAATCTCTCCCCCAGCAGTCTTAGAAACCAGCTTTGTGTCTTGGCTGCTGAAACTTAGCAGACAGTCTGCCCACGGCACCTCCTTCTCTGCTGCCATAGTCCTGGTCTTTTCTTCAAGATAATTATTGGTAATGATATGATTTGGTAGTGATGGGAATGTTCACCTTTGGGAAGGCCAGCCCCATCACTTCATCAGTGCCACCACCAAGACCCTCCTACACTCACCCCAGGAGGTTTACATTTCTTTGCTGGGCCTCCCTCCCTCACTGGAGCTGGCAAGGCTGCTCCAGGGACACTGTGGGCAGCAGCACCAGTGTGTCATGGGTCCTACAAGAAATTATATACAGCAAGTCATGATAAAAGACAACAGTGGAATTGCAGAGGCACACACATGGAGCTGGGAAATCCCAGAGCTGATGTCGCCCATGCAAACTGCATTGAAACACCTCGTGCCTATTCATTATGAGACAGCCCCTAATTACATGACCAAATACAATTTTTTGGACCTTTGCCATGCTCAATGCATGTGTAATTCTTAATTTTTTAAGTCATTGGCTGTGTAATTGTAAGAAGGCTTGTCACCTCATTTTTCTCTTTTCCTTGGACATTCAAAACTTTTGATGTCAGTGTTTAAGACCAGGAAGCAGAATTCCAGTCCTTCCTCGAGACACAGTGATGCTGTAAACAAGACAAGATCCTTAAAACTTTTACAGCGTCTCCAACTCCTGTTCTACTCATGACTCACTGATATACTTAATTTGAACCCAGGTGTTAGCTGCTTGTAGTGGAGACTTCATTTTATTAATTTAAAGTCATTTACATTACATCAGAGATTTGGTTGTTCTCCTGAGTGGTCACTTAAGGCAGGTTTAATTGTACAGGAAAATAGACTCATTAATGTCAAATGGAAAGCAAGGCAAATTGAAATTTACAGTAAGCTATTACTAGCCCCTTTTGAACTTGAAAAGAGAACAAAAGTAGCTAAGAGAGGGGAAAATAAACTGGGAAAGGACTTGTTTGAATTGAAATAATAGCCATGGAGAAATATATAAATATGCTGGAGATAGAGACACATAAAACCAGATTTGCAAGGTGAAGGTATGTGGCAAAGTCCAGATACCCACCTCAGCTCAGACATCTCATAGCCTCTTGCTTTTAACATATCAATCTGAAGGAAGGCCATTGTATTGAGAAACATCATACAAAAAATGGAGATGTATTTAAAAATGTAGAGAATTTATTTCACTCTCTTTTTATTTGATGGACCCTTTTTTTCCCATACCAAGGGATTTCAAAGGCTCATCTGTTGGCAGAAATGGCAGCAGTGGGCAATTAACAAGTTTCATGTGGAGGCTCAGGCTCCCTCTAGTAGCCCGTGGCTACACATACAAGACATACATCAGTGCTGGGACCACAAGCTGCTGCCGCAGCATCATGAAGGCTTCCTGCACAGAGTCAGTGCCCACAACACTCCTCTCCCACATTGCTTTGGCTTTACAGTCCATGAGAGCAAGTCATGCACTGTTGTCCTGCAGATGCACTGGGGAGTGGCATGGGGCTGGTGCCAGTGCTACAGAAGCGACCCCACATCCGTGCTGGGAACCACAGCACCCGTGAGAACACAATCCCATGTTTTCTTCATTAGTCAAAACAGATGGCTTTACTGCAGAGCACATTACAAGGATAAAAGAAGGAGTAATTTGAAAACCAGTTTTCAATATTGAACTATAAAGGATAAAGCAATTTATTGCAGTAGCTGGATTAATTTGCAATAGACAGTGTGCTGGATCTTCCAGTGGGATTGTGCAGTTGCTGTACTAACCACTAGAATCCACCTTATATTTGGAAACCCTAAAGGATTCTTAGAGCAAAATCTTTCCTGCACCTGTTACTAAAGCTGTCTGTGGTAAAGCAGTCATAGGAGCTGCTCTGGATGACTTGCTCTTTCTGAACACCAGAATGACATCATTCATTGCTTCCCTTTCTTCCAGATTATCTTCCTCCCATTTCTTGTTATTGGCACAAAGTAATTACATGGTACTTTTTCCACACAGAACCTTGTGCTAACAGCTGGTGAAGCGGTGCCCATGCAGCTCGCTGAAAGCTTTATCCCCACAATGCCCTGAGGAAAGGAGGAGGAATAAGATATTCTGATTCCCCACCCTCCTTTAGGCCTCTGGTTGACTTTTCTATATTAGATTCGAATCACATTGTTTTGTCTTGAGTAGGTCTCCATAGTCTGCACCTAGCTGAAAATAAGTTGTGTGTTACATGCTGAGATCTCTTGTTGACTCCATCACAGGCCCAGTATTGTGAGTATAATTTAAAAACCAAACATGATAGCAGAAGAAGAAATGTGAGTGTGGGCTTATAATGAGTATAACCAGATATACATGTGCCCAAGGATGTATCTGGGCACTCAGGTCAACTGACAACTGATCATCTGGTTTAAGAAGTCCTTTTAATCTCCACTACTGGTGCTGCTTGCAAATAGCCTGTTGGGAATGGTCTCTGATGGCCATGTGATAGCTGGGAAACGTCCATGTTAGCTGATCAGTCTTGGCTGGATCTGTGCCAAACATGCTGTAGCTCTTTCTTGCCTGGACAGTCATAATCAGGTTCCTAAACTTTCTTGAGCTTGCTGGAGTAGACACAGCACTAAGCCCTTCATTTGTTTTGGAAGGAGGGAGAGGTCAGATGGTCCCAGGTACTGCAGGCAGGGCTGTGCTCAGTGCAGGCAGGATCTGAGTGCATCTGTGTGGAATCCAACCTTATTTCTCTAGAACTGGCTCCTAACCCATTCACAGCCCTTCATGTACCACCACTGCCCATAGCTGTGTGGGGAGCAGCTGGATGCATCAGACAGGAGGGCAGAGGTGCTGGCTGGAATTCAGGAGTGCAGCATGAGCCAGACTACAGCTCAAGAGGAACAACCTCTCTTCCCAGACTGGCACAAAGCCACCCAGGGGTGAATGTTCTTTCCCAAAAAGTGGCCAATGTGGGAGCCAAACCTTCAGTACGGGCATCCTCTGAGCACCACTGTCGCTACAGGTCCCCAGGTACTGGACTGTGGGTGCTCTGTGCCACCTACATCCCTTATGTCAAGCCCAGCGCCTCTGGGGAGCCATATTCAAGCTCTACCTATACCTTGTGGACTGAGACCTGCTGGGATTCAAGCACCCCTGGGAGATGTTTGGTGTCCCTGCAGGGGCTGAGGCCATTCAGTGGATTACCCAGCAACCCAGGAGTCCTTCCCTTCGGCTGCAGGGCTTGATGTCCAGCTGAGCCTACTCCTCCTCATCTCTGAAGGAGCCTGTCTGAACCACAGCCAAAACTTAACACAACTGTCAGCTCAAAGCACATGTTGTTCTCTGAGCCAAAGCACCAACACAGAAAAAAATCCCCTCTGTGTTTCTTGTTGAGTCTGTAGGAATTCAATTGCCAGCACACATTGCTTCCAGCAGACACACAGCGCAGCTTGACCTGTTTGCTCTGTCCAGGTAAATCAATAGAACTTGAATTTAGAAGCCCTAATAATTGCAGCAAACTGGTAATAAATTAATTACAGGACAACAATTATCTATTGAAATTTTTAGATTAGAGGAGCTCTTTTTTCATGGATGAAAAATGAATTAGTGAAATAAATTATTTGCTGCAAATTATTCATGCTGCTCCTATTGTTTGCTGCTCTGCAATGTCTGATACAAAATATTCACCAAGTAAGCCTTGTCACTCTTTTCAGCTACAAAACCAAGGTTTTAATTTAATTATGATTTTCCCTGACCGTTCTTTGAATCATTTACATTTACCCAAATGGATTTAAAATGCTACCAGATCTCTAACATTTCACAGGCACAGTGAAAGGTGTAAAGAACTCTGAAAAGGTGCAAGACGAGGGAGAATAAAGCACAAGGATTTTAGCAGCAGCACTGAGTAAAGTCTTTATAAGGACTGATCTGGCATTTCAAAAATAGTTTCTTCCCAACCTTTTGAAAATGTGCTGAGATTTATCATTTGAGAGGAGCTGATTTCACCTTTCAAACTGAACAATGTGCGTACTAATCCTGTGTGCTTATTTGGTAGGTGTTTGTTCTGTAAAATGGGGGGGGGGCGGGGGGGGTGCGGTGTGGAGAAAAGCCTTTTTTGAAACGAAGGTGGTACTTTACGTGTCGGTAATGCTGGATCCTACATTGATTTATTATCCTTACCTAGAGGAAAACCAAAAGATCACTGGAAAGAATCACTGATCAAAGAGAGTAGGATCTGAGATGGTTAAATCCGATGATTTAAATCTAAAGAACCTGTTTTCCTGTGCTGATGAAGCCTGGCAAAATTTTAAACCTAACTTTCCCAGAGCTAAGGGTTTTTTTGTAAGATTGGGTAGTCAGCAATTCCAGTTGTATTTTCCCCTGTGCAAGCATGTCACTGTATTGGCGCTGTAATGTTTATTTTGCTAAAACCAAGTTAAACCATTCATGTTAGTAAGCAGGAAAGCCCCAGGTGGATAACTGTTTATTGATGAAACCACAAAACAGGGGTTTTCCAGGTCTCCAAGGTATTGCTCTTGTCCCAGAAAGCTTGCAAATATCAGTAAACTTATATGTGCCTGGAAAAAAATATATTGTTCACCCACTAATAGGGAATGTGAGCTGGGTTTAGACTGTCGTGAGACAGGTTAGTTTTACCCTACTGATGATGTGTTGTTGCAATAGTATCCTGTAATACATCTTATATTACATCCTCATTATGCAGTACCCTCAGGAGCACATGAAGGTGACACTGACCTCCAGAGACTCATAGTGTGACTCAGGTGTAGGCTAAAAGATATTACCTGAGATTACTCTTTCCTGAGTATGTGATACTATATGCAAATTCCATGTCAAGATGAAGTGTGGTGCACAATCTCTGACTAATAGCCCATAAGCTTCTGGCAAGAGAGTGGAACAGAAGCACTGTATACTCGTCAGGGTCCCCCTCACTGTGTGACACAAGCATGAGGACAGTGGGCACATCACAGATCTCAGCTTTCTCCCAGGATGCACACAAGTCTAGAGAAACAAACTGTCAGTTCGATTTGACACTCTCTATTCCCGTCCACTGAGAAGCTTTTCAGAAACCAGTAAATCAGAGAAGATGATTCTGCTGCGACCAGAAACAGTTACCCTAGGAACTGTAGGTTTGGCTGGACCCACTAAAATGGACTATAGAGTCAGATTTAGGAATCTAAGAGCATGTATGTAAGGGTCTGGGGAACAAATGCCCACAAAATCCTGGAATCTGGAGAAAATGAAGGAAAACCAAAAAGCTTGTTATTCTATTTCTACTTTTTAAGTGCTGGATGTAGTACAAACCACTGCTCCTGATAAGTAGCATTCACGAAGAAATCATCATAGAATGAAACCTTCCTCAGGCTCAGATGGCCACAGATCAAGTAAACATGGCTAAAACTGAGGACCCAGAGCTTTGGGAAACGTGCACAGAGTGCAGGGGAAGTTTTGCTCCATGACTGCAACAAAAAATTTATGGTCTTTGCTTATTTGTCAATGACACCAGTACAAATCTACAATAAATCTATGTCCTGACTCAGGACAGAGATGCTCTAGAATTTTTCCAGTCCCACTGAGAACAAGAGTTATGCCATGTATTTGTTCCCAAAACATAGTATTACTTCTGGTTTATGCCAACAGGAGAAAATGTTTGTTCGTCCTTGTGCAGCTCTGAAATGACTTTATATACAATTACGCTTTGCATTTGGTTTTTTAAAAAAATGGTTTAAAAACCCATTAAAGTTCCTGGCAATATAGTAACCCATTATTGTACCGCCTGGCAGGCACATAAATAGCCGAGTTGTGCTTTCTGTGCTGCTGGTGCTTTGCTGGGTTTCACCAGGAGAGGGTAGAGTTTGGAAAGGACTCCTGGCAGCCCAGGCTCCCTATTGTGCTGAGAAACAGCGAAGGGAAAACAAGCACAAGTTTCTGCTCTGCGTGCTTGTATCGACCGGGTATGTGCAGGAGTCAGCAGATGAACTCTGGAAGACCTTAAAGTAAACAGAAAACAGCAAGAGAAACAAAATTCAAAAGCAGCTTTCTAGGGAAATCTGTGGAATCGAAGGGAGAAGCCGCGGCAGTTCCCGTGGGCTCACCACGCCGACTGTCGCTCTGAGAACTGTCACTCACTGCACATTGCGTTAATCAGAGCTCAGGATTTATTTCTCTGCCGTGACTTCCAAGCTGTGAATAGATATCACTTTTAGAGAGAGAATGGCACCTGAAAAGACTCTCGAGCACTGAACAGAGTGGTGAGTTTTACTAAATGGTTTCTTCTCTTTCCAGTCTGCTGGAGCTTTCTAACATCCTGCTTGCAGGCACAGCAGCCCGATGACTTGTCTTTTCCCTGCAGCTTGTTGCATACCTCACAAGGCTTTCCTGACCACAGGTTTCTATCCGTAACCTTTCCCGCCACGACTCTGGGTCAGTTTGGTGACATTTGTAGTAGAGCTGGCTCAGTGCTTATTTGCTTTCATGAGAGATTAAAACCACAAAGCTGTGAAACCAAACAACAGGCTAAAAATCAAACAAAACCTGATACAATTAAAATGGCAGGTGACTGTAGGTTTCCAGATGTGGACACTGATGGATCAGAAAACAGTGAAGAAATGGAGATTGTAGTCAATGTTGGTGGAGTAAGGCAGGTGTTCTACGGAGATAACCTGAATCAATACCCAGAAACACGGCTGGCAGAGCTGCTCAATTGTTTATCGGGGGGATACGATAGCATATTCTCCCTCTGTGATGACTATGATCCTGGAAAGAGAGAGTTTTACTTTGACAGAGACCCAGATGCTTTCAAATGCATTATTGACGTGTATTACTTTGGGGAAATTCACATGAAGAAAGGAATATGCCCCATATGTTTCAAGAATGAAATGGAATTCTGGAAAGTGGATCTGAAATTTTTGGATGACTGCTGCAAAACTCATCTAAGTGAAAAAAAGGAGGAACTGGAAGAAATAGCCCGAAGGGTGCAGCTCATTCTGGATGACTTGGGAGTTGATGCCTCAGAAAGTCGCTGGAAAAAGTGCCAAAAATGCATCTGGAAATTTCTGGAGAAGCCCGAATCATCCTATCCAGCTAGAGTGATTGCTGTTCTGTCCTTTCTGTTTATTTTGATCTCCTCTGTCGTGATGTGTGTGGGGACCATCCCAGACTTGCAGGTCGTAGATGAAGAGGGGAACCGTATGGAACACCCAACCCTGGACAGCATAGAGACAGCCTGCATAGGCTGGTTTACCGTGGAGTATGTGCTGAGGCTGATCTCCTCTCCCAACAAACTCCACTTTGCCCTTTCTTTCATGAACATTGTCGATGTGCTAGCAATACTTCCTTTCTATGTCAGCCTGACTCTGACCCACCTGGGAGCCAAGCTGATGGAGCTGAGCAATGTCCAGCAGGCCGTCCAGGCACTGCGCATCATGAGGATTGCAAGGATTTTCAAGCTTGCACGGCACTCCTCAGGGCTCCAGACCCTAACATATGCACTGAAAAACAGCTTTAAGGAGCTTGGGCTGCTCCTCATGTACTTAGCTGTTGGAATCTTTGTCTTTTCTGCCTTAGGTTATACCATGGAGCAAAGTCACCCCGAAACTTTATTTAAAAGCATCCCTCAGTCATTTTGGTGGGCAATCATTACCATGACCACAGTTGGATATGGAGACATATATCCTAAAACAACACTAGGAAAGCTGAATGCTGCCATCAGTTTTCTTTGTGGGGTGATAGCGATTGCTCTTCCCATCCACCCCATCATTAACAACTTTGTCAGGTATTATAACAAGCAGAGAGTTTTAGAAACAGCTGCCAAACATGAATTGGAGCTGATGGAGCTCAACTCAGCTGAGGGGAAAGCCGCAGGCTCCAAAAGTGAACTAGAGGATCTTTCAAGGGAAGGCAAGGAGGGTCCTTTTTATAGCAGCCGGCTAAAAGTCTCCCACAGTGACACCTTTATTCATCTCCTGTCAGAAGAGAAACACTATAGGACCAGGCTTCAAAGCTGCAAATAAACTGTGAACTGTTGTCAGCGCTAAGCTACAGATCGAGACAACCTGACAATCAACTATTGAAGTGACTTGCAGATCTGTCAGAGTTGGGAGGGAGCACTGCTTTGCTTTTCCAACATGAATATAAATTAACCCTATGGCATCCCATCAACAGTTGGTAAGACTTTGCCATTATTATTCAAAATAAAATAGTAGGACTCTGTTGAGATCAGACTGCTTTTATTGAGTGTGTTCTGACAAAAGCCATTTGTAACCATTTCAGAGACTGAAAAGTCCTTCCCGATCGGTAAATGCTCGATGACCTGAATGTGCAGCATTGCCACATCAGAACTCTGTACCTGTGACAATAAACAGCAGCATCGCACAGATTGTGTCTTCCAGGCTCTCTTCAATGCCTTTGCAGCTAGGGGAACTGTTCCTTAAAAAAATTAAAGCAGCCTCTCACTTGTGTTAGATTCAGGCTTACAGCAAAATGTTACAAGCAGTTTCAGCCTAGAGATACTGAAAATATCAACATATACTGTATGCAGAAAATTAGAGTTAATAAATGGCTTTGCTTTGGCTTTGTAAAACGTAATTTGGGGTCAACTTTTTGGATAGGTCTCTGTTCCTCTTTCCAGAAAAGATGTAATTTTCAACGGGACGTGAAGCTATATTTTGAGCAGAGATGCAGAGCAGATGCAGATGCATTTTAAGGAGCGAATTTAAAAATATTTGTTCTAGCTTTTGATTACACCATGATTTATATAGCAAGGATGTTTCAGGAAGGCTTTATAATCAAGTAATTTTTAAACCTGGAAGTTAGCTCATGGTATCTTTAATTTACTATTAAAGCAAAGGAAGCTTATAGAGGAGTTAAATTGAGTGTTTCTAAATAAGAAACTTTAACTCTTTGAAGATAAGTGTAGAGAAAGTTTCAATAAAAATAGTATGATGTCCAATTGATTTATGGTAAAAATATGTAGCTGAATGAACATATCGCTAGGCTATTTTTTTAAACAGCACATCCCACCCCTACAATAACTGCATGATTTCATAAATGTTAGTCTACAGAGGTATTAGACTCTAACCAGTATCTTAATCATGTATCATTGTATTAATCAATACCTAGTGTATAGGTATTATTTTTTCCAAAAGCACGTGCCATTTATGTAAGCCTAAATTTGGCTGGTGCAACAACTGAATATATGGGTTTGAACCCTAACAGAGAAATCCATTGAAGTGAAGAGTTATGTCAGTTTGAAGGAGAGAGGAGAACTGACACACAGATACGTTTACATACATTGAAAGTAGGATCCCAGATGATTACAGGGTTAGAGTAGTTGTCCTTATTTATTCCCTTTTATGCTGGGCAGCCCCTCACCCAGGTGAAATGCAGCAACATGGGCCGTGACCCATGCATGGGCACCTCATGCCCGGTACCCCCCTTGAAGGTCCTTGGGACTCTTCTTGGGCAAATGATGGGCCTGTGGCATCCACCACACAGGACCAGTGACTGGAGGGGCTGTGGGGTGGGCTTTGTGCTCTCTCCTAGCCACCTTGTTTGCCCTGTCCCCTAGTGGAGGAGTGTGTCTGCTGGTGGGAAGAGCCTGGTCCTGCAGGGAGCAGGGAGCAGTGATGTTATGTAGGGGCTGGGCAGGTGTATGTGGTGAAGGGAAACTTCTCCCTAGGGACACCACCTGCCCTGTGCCCTATGCTTCTCCTGACATGGAAATCTGTCCCCAGCTCCCTCAGGTTGAAGGCCTTCTCCAGCATTACTCCTCACACCAAATATTGCTCCCTTCGGGGATACCATCCGCATGCCCCAACCCTATTTCAGACCTAATGTCCTCTTCCCTGACCCTGTTACCATGTCCTGCCTTACATACCCCCATCAAGTAAGACAATTCAAACAACCTCTAAATCTTTCTATACCTGAATCCTTCCACCAGCATTTGTCCCCAGTTCTCTCCTGCCTAAGACAAAGAGACAATCCAAATGAACTCTTCAGTGCTAGCATCCCTTAGCCCCCATCCTCCCTTCCACATCCCAGCTCTTAGCCTCTAGAACTGCTCTCTCAGTCCATCTCATCTGCAGAGACCTGCACCTTCCTTGCCAGCAGCCTCAGATCTGTTCCCTGGCTGCCTGGCCAGGGCCATAGCCAGCTCTCATCAAAGGGACAGAATCCTGCCCCTTGCACTGCTTAAGGCTTCCAGGTCACAAATATGGGCTGCAGACATCAAAATTGACTCAGCTAGGATGTTGATGATGGGAGAAGAGAAAAATATGAGTCCAACTTTGTCTATCAGCAGGAGTATTAAATGCTCCTGGCTTCGCTTGTGACATGCAGAGGGTGGCTAAGAGCGGATGAAGTTAGTAAAAGCACTTTCCTGAGTCAGGAAAGCACTGTGTAAATGCTAAGTAATATGTTTTAGCACCACAAATGCTAAATACTCACTGCCGTGCTTTGCAATTTATTTAACCTGACATGAAATAAAAAATAAGCTTCTATTATCAGAAATAGTTTTTATGGGCCAATTTCTCCACTGAGCACTGGGCTCTGCCCATGCTGTGTCAGTGTGGAAAGAATTTTGAGACAACCTTGGTGGCACTCCAGCCCACATTGGTTTCAAGCCATGTGGCTTGCTGCACTAGGGACCAGATTTCTTAGATTTGTTGCTGTAAGTTATATGTTCTTAAAAGTCTGCAGGTGGGAAGAATGGATCCCTGCCTATTTGCCTTGTCCATGCTGTGGGAACCCCACAGGAGCTAGGGGAGATGTGGGCAGTGATGGAAGGACAGGGCAGGCTGCCAACCTGCAGGACATGGAGAGACTGGAGAGGAGTAGGGGGGTCTTACATCTATTTAACCCTGATGGTAGAAAGTAAGAGGCTTTCTGAGTCCCTCATGGTGACACTTTTCATAGACCAAGAAAATACCATAAACCACTGGCTCTGAAATCAGGGCTAGAGGGAAGGCTCCACTACTTAAAGGATAGAGGGGGATACGGGATGTTTGTTTTTTATTTTTGTTTTACACAACAGAGCAGAGCAGATTTTCCTTTATTACAAGTTAGTCTAAAAGAACAAAAGGATTTTAAAAATCTGGAAGGCTAGTGGGTGGAGGGGGAGGGTTAGAGCAGCCCCTTTGCAGAGTGTTAGTGACACCCTAAAAAGTCTCCAGTGTCCCCCACTGTTAGACACAGGACTTTCTTGAATCCAAGTTAAGACAAACTCTGAAGTCTTTCCAAAGGGGAAATGGCACCACACTTCCTGCAGGTTTCATTTCCGTGCTCTGGGTGAGCTGCATCCACCCAACCCACCAGCAACTTCCTCACATCCAGTTCTTTACGAGCACTTTGTGGGCACTTTGGCTGAGTCTATACAATTAAATTAATGAATGCAAGGCATTCCAGTGAGACCATCTCCCAGCACACGTGGGAAGCTCTGTAACACAACTGACTGTCAGAGAAGCCCTGTCCCTGGTATTTAATACCCTTCACCTTTGAACCAGGACTGGGACAGCCTGAATATGTGCAAGTGCAGAAAAGTCTGCATAAATTGCCTAGATCTCTCCTTACCCCTGCTGCACAAAGCTTCTTTGGACTGACAGGTGTATGAAGGAAAGGGGCGACCCTTCCCATAAGAAATTGGGAGTTCTGGGAAGAAAATGTAGGACTCTTCTATAGAAGAGCAGAATTATAGAGAACAAAACCGAGCTACTGTAATTTCAGTTGACATCCTTTCTCATACAGAAGTTCTTCAGTTCACTGTGCAAGTAATTTCAGAGCACAGTAGGCAGATCAAACTACCCTCTTAAGAAGTTATCCCATAGGACATCTTTCTTGTCTGCTTCTAGAAAACTTTGAATCTTTAAAACTGCCTGTAATATACACAGTTAAATCTTGAAGCAACAAAGTTTTAGTTCCTAACTAACGTCAACCCCAGCTGTAAATTTAGGATTAGCCCAGGTTTGACATCAAATAGCTGCTGGCAGAATCTGATAGCCTTAATTTAATAACTCACCCAAGGTCAGATTGGTGGTCATTGCTAAGCTGTAGGTAAAATGAAGCTTGTTTCTAGCATCCTGGGCAGCACAAAGAGTAGAACTTAATAGAGTGGAAATTGCTTTCAGAAGTGTGGGAGATGGCTGCAGTATTTAGTGACACACAGCATTAGTCTCAGGGAAGTGATAGGCATTTAACACGTCAACTCACACCATGCTCTGTCTGGCATGTCACAGCCACTTTGGTTTTGGAGACAGCTTCAGGTTCAGGCAGAAACAGCCCCTGGCAGCTAGGGTTGTATTGTTGAACTGACACATTTACAATTTGAAGACAAGTAAAAAAAATAATCAAAAATTTTTTTAAATACCACAATACCACTACTTTCTGCTATCATGCAGGAGAGTTGCTTAGCCCTGCAGGTGTGGCACCTGCCACACAACGTTAATTGATATGGCCTCTCTGATCTGTGCATGGGCCAAGGGAAATGTGACCGTGTGGAGGCAAAGCCAGCTCCTACCAAAGAGAAGGAGGGCTGAGGACCATGCATCACAGCCCATCTGTCCCTGGCTGTGCTGAGTCCTTTTTGCAGCTGAAGCTGAGAATTATGCTGTTTCAGTAACCCTTTAGGCAGCTTTCTTTTTTCTTAATGTACTATTTAAATGAACCTGATAAAAATGTTAAAGTAAAGAAACCAAGACTGTTTCCAGCCTCAGGTATTCTCTCTATACTGATTTTTGAAATAACTATCTGAAAGACTCACCTGAGATTGGATAAAAGAATGACAAACAGGTGTTTGTTGAAACATTCAAATATCCATAAAAGTAAGGGTTAAGGAATATAAATTAACAATTTGGTGTACTGAAAGACATAACTCCCCATGCATATAACCCGCTTTCAGCAGCATCTGCATTGCCAGATGTGCTAAAACAAATAGAGTAGTGTCCCCTGTGAATTATGTCTAGGCAGAAGTGTTTTCTCCCTCCTACCTGTCAACAAAGCCATCAGTCCTATATCCACTGACAAACTTCACAATTCCTTACTCACACAGGTAGAACAGTTGCTGGGCACACACACTTGCTACCCAACCAAGTTTCTGAGGCTCTGGCTCACTCTCCATTCAAATACTACTGCATTTTCCTTAGGCTGTCCATTTGGGAATATCAACATTTCCTTCCACACCAGCTTCCACAAGACTCTTTCCCTCTAAGACAGATGGTCCTTAATGATGTGGGTAATAAGTTCTGCACTGCCTGGTGTCAATCAAACTTCACTGAGAGTTGCAGCAACATAACACTAGTGTGAAAGTCAGCTCAGGGCAATGTATATTAAATACACTTGCTTCAGCTGTAGTTATTCTACTAAAACCGAAATTGGTTTCTCTTCCTGCAATGAGCCACATTAGGCTTGAATTGAGTGGGAGCTTTGCCTGACTTAGGAACATTGTGGGGAATGATGCAGCTAAGTGAGCCTGGCTAATGCACAACACTAACGTAAATCGCTGTGAGGAAAATGAAAATGATGGAAGGGTGTGAGAGCTCCAGGAGAAACTGTGCCATTTAATTGTTTCTTTTCTCTTCTTGCTTTTATGTGTAGATCAGAAAGCTGCCAGTGTCTTAAAGCGGCTTTTTGTCTTCCCATGTAAGGGGAATCTTGAATATTTTTTTAACGTGTTGAGAGTCAAGTACTGCTAAATCATCCTGGTCAGTTAAACATATACAATAGAAACAGAAAAGAAGAGAAATTTTAAGAGGAGCCTAAGCAGAGGAGTCTCTTTAAAAATAAAAGACTGAATGCTATGCTGTATATGCTTACAAAAATCTTTTTATTTCCAGGGCATCACTATCCGATTTCAATGGCAATGAGGCACAAAAGTGCTGACCATAGTGCTTTGATTTTTGATTTAAACATGATGTGTTGTGATTCCCTATTCTAGAAGGAAATGTTATAGGCGGAGGAGCTATTAGTGATTTGAGCAATTAATTTTATTTATTGATATAAAACAGTTATTGATTTTATT
>JAWWEE010000105.1:101978841-101999541 GCA_035221455.1 Xenops minutus
ACAAGATAATACAGAATCTAATAAAATACCTTCTCTCGGTTTGATTTTAGCAAATTATAAGATCTATCTATCACAGGAAAGAACCTGTACTCCACAGCAGTTAAATGTCTTAACAAATGAAAATGATCTGTATTCGTTAGAGTTTGTGCTAGAGCTCACAGGCTCTCTGTTAGGGCTCACAAAGTCATGGAAACTCAGGCAAGCAATCACTGGACGAAGGCAGCAAATTGCTCAGCACTGCAAAGGGAAGTTTTAGTAAACCTTCTGGCAGCCTCAGACTGCCTTGCTGTGTAGGAGACAAAATGCAGCTTCAATTACTATAAGAGCATTACAGAGAAATTCTTTATCACTACAATGCACTCCACTAATCCCACACAATGTTTCCACTGCATTACTGTTATCAGCTTTACAAAGTCAGTGTTTTCCAGGCTTACTAGTATAGTAAGATATGGCTATTTTACACAGGATCCAGAATATGAAGTAGCTGTAGCTAGCTATTGGTTACTGTTGATTTTTTTTTATTATCACTTTTACAGCAAAAAGAATACACCACAAATGGTCTTCGCCATATTCATATAAATGATGTATTCATTGTCATACATTGATATTAGCTTCTCATATCCCTTAACTCTCAGCTTGTTTGTTATCAACCAGTGAAGAATTAACCCTTTTGACTTAATCTATACTAGATTAACCACCATGAAATACTGCATGCCATTTTGATTTCTTCCCTTATTCCATCAAGATTACTCCATAATTGGACACCTCTTCTCACTGTCATATTTTTTCCCTTCATTCACCCTCATTTTTCATACCTTAATTTCAGTCTATTACACTTCAATGTTTTGTTTCAGAAAATGGAAATGACTCATCTCTCTTGATGCTCACACCTCTGACATGCTTGCTGAATGACTGGTGTCGTCCCACTAGTCGCAGCTCTATGAACAATGTCAGATTACTGAGGCAGGCTTAGAACGTGCCGGGAGACAAAATATACTGGCTTCATGCAGATGTGTCTCCCCACCCTTAAAACTGCATCACAAGAAAACTTTCTTATACATAGAACACTCAAAAGACACAAGATTTGTCTGCAGTAGCACTGTCTGATTCAGCCAAACATTTTTGCATGTTTAAATTCCCCTCTCTTTGAGAGCACTGAAACACTCTGAAGCATTTGGCTGCAAAGAGATCACTTTAAGCATGTACTTAAGTGCTTTGCTGATCAGAATGTGCTCGTGTTGAACCTTACATGGAAAAAAAATTGATGTTGCTGAACTGCATCCAAGCAGGCACCAACAATTTTCTCCTCCTCACAGCCACCAATCAGACATCAGCACAATGGGACCTTGATTGGTCCCTACAGGGGCTGCTGCAATACAAATGAGAATTATTTTCTTCTCATGAATAACAGATAAAGTGTCATCCTACTGCTTGAGAAATGAAATATCTAGAAGACAGCCTGACCTTTGCATACCCCTTACTTACTCACTTTGTAGAAACATTACTAAATACAAATGTGTTTTTGTATAATACAAAAAAAAAAATCCACCCTAATTCCAACACTATTTAGCAGGAAAAATTCAAGCAGAGAGGAGATAAAACCTGTGTCCTCCCCTGGGCTTTTGCTTGGGAATGGCCACTGGCCAGCTGGACATTTCTTGCTTGTTTGCAGAGGAACAAATCACACCCTTGCCTGCCAGCAGGTCCTTCTATTTCTACTCGTTGTCACAGTAAT
This sequence comes from Xenops minutus, assembly GCA_035221455.1. NCBI lineage: Eukaryota > Metazoa > Chordata > Aves > Passeriformes > Furnariidae > Xenops > Xenops minutus. The sequence goes on from JAWWEE010000105.1 coordinate 101,980,577, forward strand.
AAATCAATTGTTGCTGCAAAACACAGCTCCTATCCAACTCGCAGGGAATCTGCAAACTCTCTGCAGCCCAAATGTCAACCAATTGCTGGCCAGGCTTTTGGGCTGGAGTGGTTATTGTTTGCCTGTTCGCTATTTGCATTGGAACAGTAAATTCCATTCGCAAAAGCCTTTACCATTTGGATCCGTTTGCCTTAGAAGCAAATTAATTGCTGCCGTACAACATCATCCCTGCTGTGACTCACACAGGGCACATTTGTACTGCCTTGGCTGGAGGAGTGGACATCAGCTGCCAGGTGGACTTCACCTTTGCACACTGGAACTGTTATAGTCTGCCTCACGTTGGGGTTCTTTCTGTCACAGCTGTTCACATGAGACCTGAGCAACTCAAAGATGCATTAAAGTGAGCTGCTCCCATATCTGGTGCTACTCATCTGCACAAAGAGACTGCAGAATGTTTCTGAGTTGGAAAAAAGGTGTAAAGAGGCTATAAAGAGCCTCAAATAGCATCTCAGTACTGAGTGAGGAGGGTGTATGCAGGCTGCCAGAGCAGGGCTTGGCTCAGCTCCAAGTACCAGAGATATATTGTAAGAGGTGAATAGGCCATCCTAGAAGACTCAACATATTTCCCATAGCTAAATCTAAGGGATGCCAAAGGTTTTTGTGGAGGAGAATATTTTCTTAATCACAGGGCTGTAGATAGCCCCAGAGCAAGAATGTTCACATCCATGACTGAGACTCACAGGTGTCAGTGCCTGTAACTTGGCTTTGATGGCTCAATCTGTCATATGGTAACCTATGCCACCCTGAAAGGTAATGGCTCTCAGTCTTCAGGATTTTTGGAGGGAGAAACAACACAGTCTCATTCAATGTGACTAAAGAAGTTGCAATCATTTGTAAGTAAACTGGCTGTTTGCTGAAATTCCCACATTGCTTAGAGCTGCTCGATAGGTCGCAAGAAACTGTCACTTCTGACAAGGGAAATAAAGCGAGATAACTGGATTCCTCTACATTTCTTACTGCTCCAGGGTAAATGAGATAATAGTAATTACAGAGAGAGGTAAGGGAGAAAGAAATAACTTGCTGGTACACTCCCTTCTGGACTTAGCTTGCTCATCCAAACTGGTACATTTTGTAGACTAAAAAATTAAATTTTGAGTAGCAAGGCAAAGACACTGCTGATTCTTGGGCAGCATGCAATTAGAAGTGAAGCGCAACAAACTAATCTAAAATCCCAGATTTCAACCTACTTCACTGCTACATCAATCCAAGACAGATAATGCAGTAAAACACAAAGGATCTATTGTACATTGGTCTTGTCATGAGGAGAGGTCACTTCCAACTGCAGTGGGAAGGAAAGGACCTTAGCAGTGGACTGCAGGACTGAAAATATACCTTACAGTGAGGTTTTACATAAGGACCCCCTTGTGCAGCCCAGTGCTGCAGCTTCTCCTCTGCTCAGGGAATGTACGGGGCACTTCTCTGTACTGCACTATCAGTGTGTGAGAAAAGGTTTTGTACAAGAAAGTTAGATTTATTCCCACTGAAAGTCAAATAGGGAGCACGATGGATATTTGGGATGTGTGTCTCTAGTAAGCTTCATTTATAAATAGAGACTAAAGTGAAAACACCTGTTTTGAGCCTTCATTTGATTCTACTGCTTTCTGTTTCAAACAACAGCACTGTTAGATTTTGATTTAATGGCAAACAATAATTACCCCCGTGAAAGATCACCAGCATTCAATTGCTGGCTCATCTGCCACTTTCTGATCAGGTAACAAAAGGAACACTCTATTCTAGTAGGCCACATCCTCTGGCAGGCAGGGGATCTTCCAAATCTTTACTACTTAATGACTCAAAAACTGTCATGGTAAAGGCTGCAGGAATGAATTAAGGTCTAAAAAATCTGCCTTAAATAAAAATAAATAAATAAAAGAAATAACGGTGTTCTTTTTTAAGTTTGCCCAAGAAAAGGTTTAGAGATGACTTGATCAAATACCAGCATAGCAAGAAAGTTCCAGGTACCTGAGGACTTGTTAACGTAACGGGCAAAAGCATAAGATGCACAAGTGTAGCACGCTCTAGTGTAGATGCATAATGTAATAGCAAAGACTTATCTTACAATGGAAACAGCTGATTTTGGATGGGCAGATTTTGCCATCTGGACTCTTGGCTACACAGTATTCCAAAGACATGACCACTGAGAAGTCAGTCACTCAAACTTTAGTACTCAGTGTGCCTGAGATGATGAGGGTGTCCTGCTTGGCCTGGCAAAGAAATGGTGCATATTTGCCATAAATACTGTTCTGAATCTGCCAGTCCTAGAGACATGTAGGGCATCTCATGGGGTACTAAACTCCTAAACATTCTCAAATGAACCAAGCTGAAGCACTGTCATTGGAGCCTACAGACATTTTGGCAGAGCACAACTTTCAGGTGCACAGTGCTCTGGCATCTGTTGCCAGCTGAGACCACAGTACCATTTAGATTGAAGAAACCTTTTGAAGTCACCTAAGCCAATCCCTCTGCTCAAGAACAGTCAGATAAAGCAGGTTGTCCAGGACCAAGTCCAGCCAGGATAAGGTGTCTGAGACATCTGCAAGGGATGGCAATTATACCCTAGGGGACACCTGAACCTTTCTGAAGTGCCTGCAAGAGGCCAAGAAAGGTGCTTCACAGCACCTGAACTGATAGATGTCTGTGTTTGGGCAAATGAACTCCACCCCTCACACCTGCTCCAATGTGGTTCATGGAACTTCAGTTGCCTGCTGGGCTCCACCATCAGCTTTGACTAGATCTCCACTGACTCTAGAAGGATCTGAAACAGAGTACATATAGACATCAGTGCTTGGATGTCTTAACACTGACCTGAGCCTTCACTACTGCTGTTTGCCTGTCTGTGTCCTGAGTTTGTAATCACGTGGTGAGGTACAGAGGACGTCATTGAGTAAAAGCAAAGTGAATGGTCTTGTTTTACAAAAAAACCCCCATGCAAGTAAATAGTTTTGTTTTACAAAATCATCGTAGAGTGAGTTTCTCCCTTGCTGCTTGGTTAAAAAAAATCTATCATATATAAAAAAATGTGTCTTAAACGAATGGTTCCACAGTCTGTGACAGATATGATGTGACTTTTCAGGCTTCCTCGTTAGATCAGGGGGTGCCTGGATCTGGTTCCTGGAGCCATATCTGTAAATCATAGGATCATTCAGGCTGGAAAAGACCTTTAACATCATTGAGTTCAGCTGTAAACCTAGCACTACCAAATCCCATCCTCAAATCATCCAGCTAAATTACATCTGTTTCTGATCTCACAGATCAAAAGAGCGCCTGTGCCAGTTGTGTCAGTAGAAAATAATATAAAAATCAGCAGTGGGCCACGTGTTCTGGCACTGGAACAGAAACAACCATGGGATCAGAATGGTGACTATTCTCCAAAATGCAGCTGACACTCAGGCAGCTCCTCCAGCCTTGACTGGAGCTCATAACCCTGAGAAAGCAACCACTCCACCATGCAGCTCCCCGTTTTGTTCTGCCACCCTGAAGAACCTTCAGCTGCAGATCCCCAAGTCCCTCCCATCCCTGAAAAGAGACAGCATTATAAGCTGCGCTGTCATCTCCTATTCTGGAAATGTAAATTCAAGAGTCTTTCCACAATTGCTGGGAACAGATGGGTTAATGTGTTCCAGCTGATGAGACTAGATCAAGCCAATCATTAACTTTTTTTCTTACAGTCTGCAAGTCCAGGTTTTAATACAGGCTGCTGAATGTTAAAAGTATGAGTAATATTTTCATAAAGTAAGTCAGCACCAAATTTTGTTCTGTTACAATACATAAAATTGTCTCTAACTTTGCAAATTTCTTAGCATTTTAACAAAAGTGTTGCCTTGCCTAGTTTTCTCTAGACAGCTTCTCATACATATTCAATTTGAACAAACAGAACTTCACGTAATACTTCTGATGTTATGGTCCTGTGATTTCAAAAGGAGTGAAGACCACTTGGTGTAGCTGATGATCAAGTTCACTATTCTTACTACAGACAAAATAATTAAATTGTGTGATTTCACATTCAGAATCATCTGAATAAAAATAAAAGACTAACCACCCACATAACTCAATTAACAACCTATCACAATGCACTCTCATATTTATTATTGCAATAAATCTGTGATTTAAATTCAATGGCAAAATATTTGCAAACACTTATTCAATTATTGCATGCTCTTTTTTTATCATAAGATGAACCAGATGAAGTTCAAGTAGTGGTGCAGTTCCATGATGTTTAGTGCTACACATAATCTTATGTGTGTTCTCTAGTCCTTGCTGTGCCCCTGCATAGAAACGGTGTGACATCATCTCCTGTTTATTACGGATGGAGTGACAGACACAGATTTTACTACTGTCATAACAGCATTAACACTTGGAAGTAGTTGGGTACTAAAATGCCATGAACTTATCCCTCCATCAGACTGCCTGGTATGGTGTTCTATTGCAGAAAAGATATCGTCATTGACATATTACTGGGAAGAAAAGAAACATCAAAGCTGCAGTGCAGTGATTGAAGAACAAAATGAAAATGATTCATCATCCAGAAAAATCCCATCTGAAACAAACCATCTTGAAAAACCAGCACAGTTGCACCTTTTCAGCTAAGAACAATAAGAAAAGTCAGTGTGCATGAGAGAGCGAGCATTTGCCACTTGGCCAGGCTTGGCGGGAACATGAAAGGATGTCCTGTCAGTCAGTATGAAAGCAAAGAAAGAGAATAGGTGGGAGTAGCACACGGTTAAGAAGGGTAATAGAGAGGAGAAGAATGAAAAGCAGTACAGAGAGAAACACTACAGAAGGGAGAAGCAAAAGGGAAGGGGGTAAAAGACCTTTTCCATTTTTTATACCGTTCTGTCTTTTTACAAAGCAACTTTTTCCAGTTTCCTTTGAGTGACTTTAATTCAGTACGATGAAAGACCCTTTAGCACTTTTAGCATGACTACCAGTCATTTGCTAAAGACAAATCCAGCTGGAGTAGTGATGGTGCATATGTGTGTGTATGTCTGTATATACACATATATATTTATGAATACAGTCAGCCTGGGAGAATTGATAAAAAATAGTTGTCAGTACTTTCAGAAAAGTTTGCTATAGCTGTAACTGAAGAATCTTTTAACAAATAGATTTACTATTGGGTATATCTATATACTAACACATATTTACATGTTTCTTCTTTGAACTTATAACCAAGATATTTTTTCTATTAATAGTTACTTTCTGTATACTGCTGAAAATGTTTATTGGCACAGCATCACCCATTTACAATGCAGAGGCTGGCAACTATACAGCTTTGAAGTCAATTCCTCAATGAGCTTCAATCTATTCCCATATACCCATTTTCCCATTTACCTCAAAATTAAATTGCCATTCTTTTATTTTTTTCCACAGCCAGCACAGACCTGACTCACTTAATTGGAAAAAATCCAGCACAGAAAGATATTAAATGTTTATGAAAGTTAATGGCTATATGTCTTATCCCTTTAATTTCCAGATGGTAATTCTTGTTAGTGAGTCTTACAGAAAAGGTATGTATGAAACAGAATACATGAATAACTGTAATGAAATAAACCCATTGTATTATTTTCATCAATAGATTGATCTTCCCCTGGTTACTTCTGATGGATACCTGCAGAAAATGCAAGGAAACTGCAGCAAGGTTGTGGCTAATGAATAAAAAGAATATTTTTGTACAGGACATGGTGAAAAAACTCTCTTCCATTTTAACATATTTCCTAATACTTCAGGAACTTAAACACATGGTTTAATTGCTACCAAGTAGTCCAAGGTCATGGATAGCATTATAAATCACTACAGTAAAAACCTCCAATTTAAAACTTCTATGAGATAAAAACTGACCTCTGGCTTCTGATCTTGAAGTTGAGCAAGAGAGAAAAGAGTTAATAGTTTGTTTTTAAAGATCTGTAAAATAAATGTAGAGGAATCTCTGTTCATTTTTTCAACTGATTATAAAAAAACCTATCAATGCCAAGTGCTCTGAAATGCATGGATGTGATGCTAAATAAGAGGTAGATTTAAGCATTATTGCTTTCCCTGGAAGAAAAGTGGATACAAAGAGATGATGTGACTGGATTTTCACAAACGAGTGTTGAAAGTCCTTTGGTTTCTGACTGTCCTGGTGGTGGAAGGGGGATCCAAGCTCTCCCCTCCCTGCCCTGCTGTGGACATGGATGTGCTGGTGGCAGGTGGCTGTTTGGCTGCACAAGCTGCTATAACAGCGTGTTATCTCCCTAAGCAGAGGCCCGTGCCCAGCAGACTCATCCTAGCCAAATCCAGCCTGCTGGCTGGCACCAGGAGAGCTCTGCTCTACCCAGGGGGTTAGTGCCCCGTTCAACTCTTGTTCCTGAAGCCCTGACACAAACTGCCTCTCAGGCTGGACTTCAGAGATGTCCCAGTTTTCCCAGTGCATATTCTTGGGCAATTTCAAGAAACCTAAACACTGAATCAAATCGAGAAGCCTAGGGGAGAAGAAGGGTGCTGGTGGGGGGGAAATGTCCTAACAAGATGCCCTGTGAAAAAAAAAGACAATCAAGAACAAACTTTCCTCACTTTAGGCACAGTCAGAAATTAAAAGGCAGCTTTTCCTGCAAGGAGAGAGCCCTGGGTGTGATACAGGGCCACCCTCAGCAGCACAGAAAAATGGAGCTCCTCTGCTTCAAACTGTCAAGGGAAGGCCCTGGAGAGAGGGACACATGAGGAACCTGCCTTGCCTCTAAAGAACCAGAAATATTTCTTTATGCCTCCAAGGTAGTTTATTTTTCTCTGATGTTTTAGTCCTGCTTGGTCTAGCATCTACAGCACCCCAGAGAAATGTGTGGGGATGCATACTACTGGAATGAGAGAGGAGAATTTTGCCTAACAGCTCAGATTTTCAACTCACACATCCAATGCCCACTTCAATCCCATACACACTATTTTGAAGGAGAGAAAGGGGGATTGAAAATCATCAAAATGCCTTGACTGGACTCCACGAGGTTCCTGCCAGCCCATTTCTCCAGCTCTTTGAGGTCTCCATGACCAGCAGTTCTGCACTCCAGTGCAGGAACTGTTCCTCCCAGTTTGGTATTATCTGCAATTCTTCCTTCAATGTTGATGGAGAAAACAGTGCAGGGATAACTTTTCAGATGTCATTTTGAAACAGAGAAAGCACTATCTTTTACATGGTATCTTTAAACATTCCTGTCTCTTGTGTGTGCTTTTATCCTGTCCTGAGAAATTTCAGCTGCTGTTACACTGGGACACAGATATTCAGGCTCCCACTGAGGGACTTTATTGACTTTCTAGAGACAGGAAGCAATTTAAAAGCCTTTTTTCATTTACCTATTGACTTTCACATCACTCCTTTAAAGGATTATTGGATCTTCAGATAGTGACTAATGATATTATCACTATTCATTAATCCTGAAAAATGTCTGACATCCATGGAGTTTAGCAAAGAAGATGAAAAGAAGACCCTGTAGAAAAAACAAGTATAATGTCCTTAATGAAATTCCAAGAAGATAGCTATTATAAGCAATGCATCTTAGGAGTGATAATAGATTTTGCTTTCTTGTAAGTGCTGAGAGGCTCTTACTCAATGAACAGCAAGAGAAAGGTTTGGAATAAAAACATAAAAGAGACAAACACAAGTTTAAGGTCTTGTTTCTGCAACTGTTTCTACACAAGTCTGGGCTTTGAATCTTGATACATTGACAAACCTGGGGAAGTCTAGTGGAGGCTACCAAGATGGTCAGGGCTGGAGCACTTGTCTTAGGAGCAGAGGTGCAGGGGGGCTTGTTCAGCCTGGATGGAACACAGCTTCAGGAGGATCTCACAGCAGCCTGACCCTGCCTACCTGGAGGGTTATGGAGCAGCTGAGCTGGGCTCCTCACAGTAATGCACAGTAGGAGAGCAAGACGCAGGAGCCATAAATTGAAAGGATAGATTCCACCCAGAGATATAAGGAAAGAAATTTCACTGAGGACAGGCAGGCACTGGATCAGGTGGCCCAGAAAGCCTCTTCAGTCTCCATCCTTGGGGGATTCAAGACCTAGCTGGATAAAGCCCTCAGCCTTCTTGGAGCAGGAGGTTGGACTGAGGGTAGCTGAAGTCCATCCCAAATCAGCTGATTCTGTGATTCTACTTCCCTTTTCATAGAAGTTTGCTATAACTTCTAAAAGCAATCCACACTCTAAACATAATTAAGTTTATCTCCACTGCTTTAATTATGTCTGTCTTTACAGCAGAACAAGCTAATTTGCCATTCCATATTTGTATATCCAGGTGATAAGAACCTAGACATCACCTTAACCACCAGGGAGAAAGGCAAGGCATGCTACTTACTGTATAAGACTTAATCCTTTTACAGCCCATCTCCTAGCAGAAAGATAGGTTTTTACATTAAGAGGTGCAACACCCTGGAAGATGAGTAATAACTACAAACAATTCCTAACAATTCCTGCAAATGGAATGAAAATCCCTCACAAGTCTGTCCGATCTCTGGTTTCAAAGTGCTCCCATTCATATTAATCTATTCCAAAGATCGCATTATTCCTTCACTACAAGAGCCTCCATTCACACAGGCACTCATCCAGAGTTATGCTGAGAACATATTGCAAAAGGGCTGCATTTCAGAGCTAAAAAACATGTGCTAAACCAGACAGACATTTCCAAGAAGAGAACACATGCATGAAGTTTAAATGCTCTGTACGTAGTGGAAAAATCTGTTCTCTGCAGGACTACATCCCCAGCCCTTTTGCAACCACATGTACAGGGTGAAAAGCTTCAGGCCATCAGAGGTTGGTACTTCCTCTGCATCCAGCTGACTGTAAGTAATGCAGGTTGTTAAGAAGAAGGGAATATTTATTTTAGCACAAATATGATTATGAATGTTTTTAAAATAGCACAGTAATGAGCTTGAGGTGTCTATGTATATTACATTTTCATGTTCGCTATGAAAACTAATGTCAGCTTAAATATATGCATACATTTAAAATGTAGAGAACTTCTTGCAAATGAAAAGTATATTGAAAAGAATTTTAAAGAAAAAATATTCTGTTATAAATCCACAGAAGAAGTCTTATCTGAATTACTGGCTCACGTTGATAAGGCAAAAACAGTAGAAGCCAGTAGAATCTTGTCAGATTGACCTGGTTTTGCTTCAGAACTAGAAGGCCACCTAGTCAAATCTTATACTGGTATGAAGATTCAATGTATTTCCAAAGACAGAGTGTCTTGTACAAATAAGGGAATAGCTGTCCACAAAATAATGTGCATATAAGGGCATTAATGTTGGAGGATTCTGTTTTATCAAACTGATTTATATTGATTTTAGAAGTGCTCAAATAACGTAAGTGTGCTTGAGATTCTCTAGTTGCTGTCTCTCTCATTCTTCTAGCTTGCGGACAAACAGAAAAAAAAGTTCTTCCCTAAAAGCAAAAATAAATTATTTTATCCAGAGTATTATGTTCAAACTACCAGAGCAAAAGCTAAAACCTAAATGAAAAAAGAATAGCAGAGATTCCATTTCTGGGGTGGAATGATATTTCATGACTGAACAATTTAATACTTATGACTTGCACCTTCTGTGCATGGGTCTGTCATCTTTTTAAATGCCATTAAACCTCAGTGTCAAAATACCTATTAAGAAAATGGTTGTTGTTGAGAAAAAGATAATAAAAATCAGGTAGATTGATAAACTGTATGAGAAGCTTCACTCCAGAAATAACGAAGCTCATAAAATGAGCTTTGCCATTTACATTCATGTCCTACATCAACCAAGCACTTTAATACTCAGTTCTGACCAAGAGCCATTTACCAGCAATGGAAAGCATCAGTCAGAACTTAATAAAAATTGGTATACACTCAATTTGTGATACTAGGTCATCTATAAATAGAACAAGAGAGTTTCAAATTACATTTCTTCTTCCTTCAGAACAACTGAATACCTAGAAAACAGGACACTGGATTTTGTGTTCCTGTAAAACCATAGAAATCCCTAAAGAAGTCCACACAGGCCATGTGCAAAAAGGACCATTTTCAAATAACAAGTGGGATGGGATTTTTGCATGGTAGAAATATACACTAGACAGTGGAACTGCAGTTATACATCATAAACAACCTCATGGATCACTCCAGAGCCTGCCAAAAACTATTGCTCCTGGAATGCTAGAACTTCCAAACCCACCTCTGTAATACCTAAAACTGACACGTGAGCATCTGGACTAACATTATGGCAATATGAAAATAGTATTATCTGTGTAAATGATAGTCCACTAATAGGTCTGGCTATTGATTTCTGCTACCATCATAGAACATTAATTTTATTTCAGTTATTGGATTTTCAGAAATGATTAAGGAGATAAGAAGCTGGTGTTTGAAATAATAATTTGAGATTAAAAAGGGGAACAACAAAAAACTCTGTAGCTACTCACAATATTCACAGTTATTTTAAAGCAATTGACATGGTTACATATAAATACATTCTTCGATTTTTACTTGTGGATGTGAATATCCCATTCAATAACTGATTTATATTTGCTATAAAACTACTTAACTCTTGCTCAAATAAGAGACAATTTTGAGTGCGATGAATTCTAAAAATTAGCACATTTGGGCAAAATAGAAGTATTCTTGGAATATAATTCACAGTAAAATCAAAACATTAAGGTAGCTGAAGTGATGCATTGTAACAACCTGTTCAAAAAACAAACTCTTAAATAACCAATGAAATTATAAAATGGAAGAAAACAAACCTGATTTTTTTGTGCTTCTGCATTCTGCTAAATTCCATAGGATAAATCAGTACTCCATTTTAAAAGTACATATATTGAGAATTAATAAAATAATAGGAGAAAGACATTCACAATCTCAAGATAAAATCACATCTTTGCATCAGTTAGCACAATTTTCTTATATTGTCCTAAATAGTTGGTTTTTTCCACACAAATAATATTTCAGAAATGTCATCTCATTTGTTTACAAGTGAAATATTGTTCAAGATTGGATGCTGAACTGGCTGAAGCATTGATTTGAATAACTGACTATTTTAGCATTTTGTGATGTAAGAGATGCCTTTTATTTCCATTCAAATAACTCCACTAGAAACTATTAAATTACATTCTGTTGAAATGGCTGAAATTGTGAGGACCTCAAGCAACCCGCTCAGGCCAGCATTCTCTTTAGTTGCTTTCACATCAAACCTTTAACCCAACTCCTAAGCACCTGAGGTCACTCCCACCTCCTCTAGCAACCCATTTTTAATAGGATTCTCAGTCCCTGAAAACAGTATCAGCCATAGGTTGGGTCCTTTTTCACTCCAGAATCAGCACTACAGGTTACTCGGTGCTTAGTAGATGCATTACCTGTCTCAGCTATACACTCTGTGCCTCAGTTCACTGATTTGCTAAATGAGAAATAGTGGTATCTATCCTGTAAGTAAACTGAGGTGTGTAAGGATGCATTTAAATAAGTTTTGAATTCCAAGCTGGATGGATAGGCAAAATTGCAAAGGAGACAATGAAATAAAATCCCTCCAAAATTCTGTTTGCATCAAAGGGCTTTAATTCTTATAATGTTGACATAAGTTTCCCCAGGCTCTCAGAAAATAGGCAGCTCAGTAGAGGAGAAAGTAGGAATAAGCCTCTTATGAGGAAGGCTCACCCATTTTTAATGCCAGGAATAAACCAAAATTGAGAGGCTTTATGAGCATTTACCTGGGCTTTGCTCCTTTACAACACTCATGGATCCACGTGTCTTTTAATTAAACCAATCATTACAAAGGTATAACATTACTCTTTATATATCTACCTCTAAGTTTACCTTTGAGACTTATTTACAATTTATATAATTTTATTTAAAAATCAACCCTGATTTCCCCAGTGCCATACAAAAGAAGAGAGCAAAATCCTGCAACGTTTCCAGAGTCAATTGGAGAGCTAATAACCTTTTCCCACCTTCTCTCTCTGTGGTTTCTTTATTACTGGTCTGACTCAAGCATCCTACCATTTCTCATTCTACAAATGGAAACAAACATGTTTTTCTACAGAACAGCCAGAACAGGAGCAAAATGTTTGCAGTAAGATAAGATCAGCTTTTCACAACAAGCTTCCACACAAACATTAAATATCTGGGGATGATTTATAAAACACTGTGAATGTTATAAAAAATTTATTCTGTTTATACAACTTGTTTCATTTTTTTTGTATTCAAGTTTAATACTTGTCTTATTAAAATGGCCATTTTTTCTGTTCTCTCACTTGGTGAACGGAGATAATCTGGCACAAATTTCACATCAGATTGCAGCAATATCCATCTTGAAGGCCGTGCCCAGCCTGCAGCTGCTCGGATGGGTGCTGGCAGGTTATCTCTCAGTCCCCAGTCCATGCTGTTCTCCAAGCAATCACTAATTTAGGTGGCTGATGGCCAGTGGAGGTAGTTGCCAAGCTGCTATGCTGAGGTCACCACTGCTGGTGTACCTAAACTCACTGTCAGCCCCTCTGTGTTGTACCCAAGCACATAAACAAGAATGACTAAGCCAACCCATGGTAGATCCCAGAGCTCAACTGCAAAGCCACCAGCAAGCCTGCAGTGGCCTGACATTATTCCAGCCACTAAAGCCATTTTCATACAAACAAGTGAACACTGCTCCTGACCAAAGCTGTGACCATCAGTGGGACAGTTGTGCCTGCTGATAGCCTGGCAGACATGGCTGATCTGCTCCCTGGCACAGGCTGACCATGTGTGAGCTGCTGGCTGGAGGCAGCTCGGCTGCACATCAAGCAGGTGTGAGATGTGGAGGGGGTCAAAAAACAAGTGATGCTGCCTACAAAAATAACTGGGGCTTTATTACAACCACCACAGGCTCAGGAGTGACCTTGCCCATGACACAGCAATGATTTTAAGGCAATGGTAGCTTGCTTCACAGACACACATAGGGCTACAGGTCATGGTAACCCTGGGAAAAATGGAACCAGAAGAAAACCCAGAGAAATGGTCTATTCTACATCCTCAGTTTTCAAGGACAGATGTTTTAAAGCAGATATAACTTTAGAGGTCTCTGTGTTCATTTCCTCCAGATTACAGTGACACATAAAGATAAGGCTTGGATTCAAGGGAACTGTGGCTGGCTAGACCTGTACCAGCTGCCTGATGTGCTTACTTAAGAGTAGCTCATTTCTCGGACTTGTTTCCCATTGCTGTTTTACATGCATACCAGAGAAGCGTTGTGCAGAGTCACCTAGAAAGAATACTGTGACTAAAACAGGAGTGTAGAGGTGCAACATGAGCAGTTCTTTGTAAGTGTTGTCCCAAACACTAAGCCAGGACTTTTCAAATGACATGTGACAAACATACAAAATGCACAGGACCACTTTTGAGGTAGCTAATTCTGAGCCCTCTTCCTGGACGAGGTACGAATTTCTCTCTGCCTGTTTAGAGCAAGAGTTACTTTTGTTTCTTTGGTTTCACACATCGAGCAAATATATTAATGGTAGGGAAATGATAAGAAAAGGAGAAGAACAAATTGAAATGGCCATCTAGTTCCATGCTCTGGAAATCAGGGCTGAGTGTCTTCACCGAGGTGAGCAGTACAGTGCTCTTTCACAGGGTCAAACTGGAAGATTAAGTTGTCCAGGCTAGTATTTAGCCCCCATTCAAAGTCACCACCTGTGATGCAGAGCTAAATAATCCCATCCTGGTAGATTTAATAAACCAGGTAAATCTCATGGGAATAGGACAGTTTGTTCTCAGATGGAATTTTCACCAGGATCTGCTCTGTCACTTCCAGGAAGTTCCCTCCATACCAGGCATGTTTGGCCAGCATAGTGGTGCCCCTCACCATGACAGTGAACAGGAGTGTGAATTTATACATGGACAGATTTTAGCTTTGAGAGGCAGAGGACAGATATATCCTTGGCTGGGAGAGCTGTGGAAGGCAGTGAAAACAGGTCAAGTGATAATATCAAGAGAAATTCTCTCTTGGCTCATCTCCTATTTTTCTCTGTTCAGAATCACAACATGCTTAACTGGATCTTTCCAGCCCAGAGCAACAAACCAAATTTATAATGTTCTTAATTGCTTTTTCTTTTCTTCTCCCCCAGCTGGCAGATGGACCTGTACCATATCAGCAATGCTTTGTGTTGTGCCTGCAAGAATGATAATAGAACCAACAAAATTATTTTATTTCCTGCTCTGTGCACACTGCAGAGAAAGTTCAGTAAGCAGCGCTTGGTCTTCATGCATTTTCATTCTCAGCTCTTGCCTGAGATCAGAAATTAGTTTTGCTGTATTTTGTTTGCTTTTGCTATATAGTGTTCCAAATATTCTCTTTCAATTTTCACAAAGAACAGTTTTTTGGAAAGAAGCCAGGCTTTCTGAAGCTTTGGTAGGGATGCTCTGGGACAGCAGACAGCAAAGCATTCTTGTATAATCTACCAACACATAGGGATAAAGAAAGAGGACTCCTATAACATGTATCAACCAAAAATGCATACATCTAGGGCTAGATATAATGAAGATTTTAGTTACAAATGCCCGCCTTTAGAGGTAAGCTAAAGATTCATCTCAAAGCAGAGACACCCTCAAACATGCCATTCAGTAAAACAGAACAGCTTACGTGCAGTACAACAGTTAACAATTCTAACATCAACAGAAAGAGCTCAAGTCTTTTCTTCCTTCTTCCTTCTATTTCCCTGGGTTACAGGGGAGCATTCCAAGTTTAAAAAATTTTGACTACTGCAAAGTCTTAAGAGGTGGTCCAGGTGACCTGCTCAGTGTTGAAGAAGAAGAGGGGTGATATTGTCTTCAAGAGGTTTTGGTATGAGTCATTTTGAAATTACTCTTTTACTCTTCCTACAGAGAAGTCAGGCTAAATCATCAGTTCTGATAGCAAATTTCATTAGCCTTTAATTATTATTTAATGTTTTATATAAAAATTACAGGGTTTTTTCTGAGGTAATTTCAGTATTGCATAGTTGTGCCCTTCCTTTCCTTCTACATGCTGTGGAAAGAAAAAATCAGTTTTCTCCTTTATAACCCTTGTATCTAAGGCTGCATGTGGAAAAGCAATGGACAAATGCTTGAAAAGTTTAGCTGCTTCTTGCAGAGGAAGACTTAAGAAAACTATTTCCACTAGAATGACTGATTTTAGCATTTTCTTTTCCACTGAGCAGTCTGATAAGGAAGCAGCCACAGCAGACAGCATGGAGCGCTATGCTACACCACAAAAAAGGTTGTGAGAGAGCAAGAAATTAGTTCAACTACTGCTTGTGCCAAGCAACATTAATTTAAATGCCCTTTTAGTGTGGAAAAAAATCCAGGCTGGGACCATTTCAGTCTTTGAGCAATACAAGTAGTTATGTCTGTGCTTATGGAGTTGTGACTGAGTCAGCTATGAGAACGTAGGGCTGTGGCTTTCAGAGCTGTCCTGAGGAAGAGCAGGGTGTTACCTCCTCCCAGGGAGTGAACTGGCAGTGAACCATCCATGGAGACCTCAGTGGATCAGGAAATCAACCCCATGGGGAGCTTCTGCCTCTCAAAGAAGGCTTGAAACCACCAGCCTGCCTTTAGGGCCATCAGCATTTTACAAATTCTGGGTTCATGAGCTGTGAATCCAGACCTTTCCTTACTACATCCAGTTAATTATGTAAATGCCAGGGCTTTTATATGGCTCCATTCTCAATTAGGCAAACTTCAAGCGTCTGTATGGGTCAGATGAGCCAGAGTTCAATTTGAACCACAGGAGATGGAAGCAGCAGATTCAAAGTTCACTCCAATATCCACTATTAAGTAATGTCACATTATTTCACAGCAGAGTGGATTTTGTTTTTAAATATCTATCACCTCCTTGCTGAAAATATGTAATTCTTTGTCTGTGTTTCTCTTCCATTATTTGTGGGCACCAGCTAATCTCTTAGTGAGTGATTTTCCTCAAACACAAGTAAACACAGACAGAAATTTCCCGCTGGAATTACAGAAATCTGTTCTTCCTTCTCTCTTCTGCAGTGGTTGAATCTTTTCATTCAAGTTTGCACTGGCTCAACCTCCATGCAAAGACAGAGAGGATATAGAAAAAAAATTAAAAATAAAAATAATTAAAAACTAAAACTATGCTTCCCTTTTTTTCTGGAGGTGTTCTTCTGCTCACCTTGGTTGGGAACAAGGGTGAGAGGATTAAATGACAGAATTAGAAAGCAGCTGTAGGGGTGTGCAGTTGCTCAAACGCTACCTCTTTGCAGGCAGGACTCCAAGTGTATCATGGATCTGTCTTCATTGCCACTGTACAAACTGCAGGGGCTGCACCCCGTAGCAGCCCTTTTAGTTCCCCTGCTAAATTTGGAGCTCACGAACTTCCCCTCCTTAGGCAGTGGTGAGGAGAAACTCAGGCTGCTTTCAGCTCACATACATTCATGCCCCTTTTCAATTCATAGGTCTGGTCCTACACAGTTCAAATAGAGAGGAAGGTCTTTGTCAGACCAAGCTCTGAGCAGCTATAGGATCTGGGGATGCCTCCTTTCACTGCCAAATTTGGGAGTGTCTCAGGGAAAGAGTATTTGAACGCTCAGTCAGCAATGGACATTGCAGCACTGTAATACATCTGTAATTCCTCAGGCATGGAATCAGAGGGCAGGGATTTCTATAAAGAAGAAAATAAAGCAATCTAGTGAGTCTCCCAACATTAGTTACAGCA
The DNA here is from genome assembly GCA_035221455.1 of Xenops minutus. Lineage (NCBI taxonomy): Eukaryota > Metazoa > Chordata > Aves > Passeriformes > Furnariidae > Xenops > Xenops minutus. Next base: position 101,997,303 of record JAWWEE010000105.1, read on the forward strand.
GTTAATTGAAAAATTCAAATCTCACAGTTGAAGAAAATGGTAGGGAATGAGGGTTTGTGTGTAGTGATCCTAGCACTGTCAGTCACTTAAATATGGCTTGCACAGTTTTCTTGGCATCTTGTCTTAGGTTTATCTCAAATCACATTATTCTCGTGCTAATAAATTCCCCTTCTTTCTACTGAAAAAGTTAAGTGTTTTCCACTCTGCTATAGAACAGTAATCATGGACTTAAATTCTCCCGTGTCTGACAGTTAACTATTTTGTGGAATTATTGCTTCAGTTTTATTGTATTAAATAGCAGGTGAGGTTCATTTTGTAGGATATATAAGCAATTCAAGCCTAAATCTAACAAAACCCAAATATTTTTGCTTAGGAACCTACACATTATATGATTATTGTTATTTTTAAATATTGGCAATTCCTACTATGTTTATCTAATCAAATCATCTCAGTGATTTCTTTTGCAAAATTCCTAAGCGAAGTGCTCAGTCTCCTCTGCAATGCACAGCATTTCCATCTCCACAAGGACTGACAGACACACAGGTACCTCCTGCTATTTGAGACATTTGTCTCACACAGCCCAGAAGAGAAATCTCAGTTCTACTTCTGTTTGCCTCTTCTGTGAAAGCTCCTCTGGAGCAGGAAAGGTCATATCAAGGGTGCATTTTCTGCTCCTTTTTACCTAAAAATTCATAGTGATACTGAATATTCACATTTTCTGGTAGAATGTGCAGGGCGTATTGAGTAGTACCTGCCTCTTACTGATTCATTCTCAGCTACCCCAAAAATGAGAGACGTGAAGCCAGTAATTGACTAAGGCCCTTATTCTAAACACAGTTTCAGAAAAGGCAGTTAACAATTCACTTCCAGTGTAATGAGCACTGGATTCATTAAACACTAGGTTACATATATCCATATTTATAACTCTTGACAGGAAGCAGAAATCCAAAGTAATGTTTTGAACTAAATCACAAGAGGCTAGAGGAATACTGCAAGGTAAATACATACCACAGAAAAATGGTGGCTCCATATTTGTCCTCATGGTGAAAACACGAGAAAAAACAAAACATTGAACTATTAATGAGACTGTCATATTGATGCAGACAGGGTGAGGCAAATGTCATAACATCTTTTGTAAAGCACTCTACATTAATTGACAAACAAGATGTTCCATTTCTCCACTATATTCAAAGGGTTACTGCTAAAAAAATTAATTGAAAATGACAAAACCTATTACCAAAATTACTTGAAGACATTTTTTTTCCCCTGGCTCCATATTCTATCTCCCTCCCAGGAAGATTCAAGGTTTATAAATTCCTTGGCAAAATGGCAATTTTTTTGTCTCCCTCTCGATTTGGAGGTGATTATTTGGGGCAACATAATTAAAGGTTTTGCATGCAAACAGCAAAAATACATGATTGAAAATTTAAACCAGGAGATTTGAGAGGAAGGCATGTTTGCTGAAAATATGCTGTGATCAATCCAGCTATTGGAAAGATTTCAAAATGGACTTCTTGCTCTTTCATCTGGAACAGGAGGGAAAAGATGACATGATTGTATGTTCAAAGGGTCTAAAACAAGAAGTAGACAATTAAGAGAGGAAAACAAAAGAAAACTTGAATAAATAAATGCCACATGACCAAGCCTTAAAAATTAGTTTGCCTCACAGAAGGCCATAGCAAAAATTAACAAGGAAGCTGGAAGTAAATGCTGTTACCACTTCTAATCTACTCATTACATTTATATGCAATAAGCTATGCAAAACATGCCTGGAGGAGTTGCATCTCTCCATCCTGCTTTGTTTGTTTTGTTCCACTGATGTTGCTGGACATAAAATGCAATTCTCTGAAGAAAACACTGAAGGCTTATTTTGTTTTTTACCATGTAAATGCCTGTGTCATAGACACAGCCAGTCACAACTGCTGAGCTCTCCTGTATTGAAAATGGTAAATGACTTTCCAAAGAAACATGCAGAAATGTTCTCCCATTCCCCAAAATATGCATTGAGTTTATGATTTGCTATGGATTCATAATCATCACTCAGCAGGGTCTGCAAGTAGAAGGCATCTGAGAAACATGTAGTAAAACTCCTTCCCTTTGTCTATTTTAAAAGTCCTAAATCTAGAGAAGTCAATAAAATATTCCCATTAACTACAGCAGGCTATCAACAAGGAAAGAGAGAGGGAAGGAAGGAAGGAAGGAAGGAAGGAAGGAAGGAAGGAAGGAAGGAAGGAAGGAA
>JAWWEE010000105.1:101999641-102090443 GCA_035221455.1 Xenops minutus
GAAGGAAGGAAGGAAGGAAGGAAGGAAGGAAGGAAGGAAGGAAGGAAGGAAGGAAGGAAGGAAGGAAGGAAGGAAATGATCAGGGTTATCCTTCTGTGTATTGTGTACAGTTTACTTTGAAGTCACACGAAAGAGAATGAGTCCTTTTCATTTTATTAAAAAAATATATCAAAGAAATAATGCATAATTTGATCCTAGTATGAGAGAACATTTTACCTCTTGTTTTTTGTTAAATTATCCCTTTTCGTTAATAACAATCCCATTTTCAAAGTAAGAAACTAGAAATTCTCTGTGTGACCATTCTGTATAAGAGCAAAGTTTGTCTTTATTTCTGCAGGGACAAAAAATTGAAGCCTTTCATCAACTACCACTTATCTCCTCTTTTTTATGAGGATGCAAGTAAGTAATTATCAGTGAAGTTCAATGATCAAGGCACTGCATAAATTTGCAGTAGAAACTAATCCTGACTAATTAATATGACTAAATATATGGTTTAAAGTAATCCTCAGTGCCAGTAGTTCTTTCTCAGTAATTTGTTTTTATGTTAGAATTTCATCTGTACTTCATGCTTGCTATTTGAAATTGTACCCAAGAGCCATTTTTACCTGGAAATTTAATGATATTTTGTAAATACAGCCTTGGGTACAAAGAGACAAAAATAAATATTCTATTGCTATAGATTAGGACAATCTCATGAGAATAGTGAACCAATGCCAACAATCTTTAGGAAATCTGGTGAAAATATTTAAGGAATGAGTTTAGGGGATGCAATGGATGGAACTGAATTGCGGTAGGTCTCTGCCACAGGTGTTAGGAAGTACTCCCCAAAATTTTTTTAGTGGGGAGGAAAAAGGGGAAGATGGGTTACATGCAGTGGTTTTACATTGCATTTTCATTAATTTGTTAACAAAGTTTTGGCTGTTTTATTTTGAACAATTTTTTAGCCATTTTAGACCTTTATTATTACCTATACTCATTTTGTTGTCTTAATTGTGCAAACTCCCCCTAAGACATACATATAAGGCCGGAATAACCTCAAATGTACAAGGAGAATGAGTGATTTTGTTAATAATGTCAGTGTTAAATCCGATGCTGCATTACAGCAGTGGGTCAAGAGTTCTGCTGTGCTGCCTTTGAATCCTGAAGCCCAGACTGAGCCTCAGAATTCCCGCACTGTGTTCTGGGCAAGGAGCCACCAACCTATTTGACAAATTCTCCATTGAGAGATCAGTTTGAAAAACAAACAAACAAAACCAAGCCCCAAACCAGTGAAAGCTGTTTCAAATGTTAAGGGCATAAGTAGCTTTGTCAAAGCCTAGAGCTTTCAAAAACATCACCCTGTGGAGAGCTGGCTGCCTCTGAGGCTGACAAGGGCACTAGATTGTTTCCTGTATTTACCCTTCACCAAGTATATGAGTTATCTGTCACACTGAAAAACCTATAAGGCCCATGCAGAAAATTGGCAACACACTACACTAAGTTGTAATCAAGTGGGTACAAAGAAGTGCAAACCTTCCAAATGATGTTTCTGATCCAAAGCAGGTAAGTATCCAAGTACCTTCCCTTGTATCAGCTGGTGTCAGGAAGAGCCTGTAAATAGTACCCAAAATCTGACCCTGTTCTGCTTTGCACCTTCCCAACAGCAAGAATGCCCTCCACAAGTTTGGAGACCTGGTGGCAGGCTGCTAAACACTCACAGTCCAAGGTTTGTCCCCATTTATCAGTGTTGGAAGCAGAGTTATGCCACATGCCACCCACAGGCAACAACTATGTCCATCCAAGTTGCCCCTGCACTTAAGTGGTTCAGGTGCAGAGACATCCAGAGGGAACTGGTTCCACAGATGTGAAAGAAGAGTTAGCTAAATGGTTTTCAGTACTCTGTACTCAAAAGAATAGCGGGTATTTTTCATCTTTCTCTATTTTTTTTACCTGAATGCTAATAAATTTAACTTGTCATTGTTATGGATGTTTTAACAAATATATATCTGTTTTTTTTAAAAAAAAATAAAAGAAATTTCAGTTATAACATACAGTTACTTATTTTAATATCTTTCTCTTCCCTCAATTTGTCCTAAAATGCTCAGGCAAATCTCAGGTTCTTTGCAGTACTGTTTTTCTCTAGGTGACAAGTATGGAAAAGAACGTCATTTAAGGACCCAATCCTGCAAATTGCAGAGTGTGCGTAGCTTCTTTGGCTTGCATGGGCAATATAAATTCCCTTACCTTCTTGTACAAAATTCACAAGCTAACAAAACACAGATAGTTTCCACATGAGCACATTTCAGCATTTGCTCAGGGGAGACTGAAAGATGCACTGATTGCAAATAGCTATTTCTCAAGTTCAAACCATTTCTGGAAAACTAATACAGGCTTAAAGAATTTGGAGATATTGTAGGGGAGGTTCTGACTATGACTAACCCAGAGCAAGTCTAGGATATTCCCTCTGGATACAGTGGCAGTATTTGAGATTGGTACAGGGTATCAGCCTTAAATCCCAAGTCTTAAATTCCTACTTGTCTTTAAGAAATGTTTTAGAAATGTGAAGTCACACTCTGTTTGCCATTACTTTTCCTTTAAGGCTATAATGAGGGTTTTTTTTTCACTTAAGAATTTACACATTTTTTAGTCTTTCCTGCAGAGGAAGATGCAGTAAAGCAAATAAAAAAAAACATACTTATTGGTTAGAAATTGTCTTCCTGAATGAGAGAAATCTTTTTCTTTTTCTTCACTTTTAATCATTTTAGTACTTATTAAGTCAGAAATGTAAGATGTCATTGCTAAGTTTAACAAGTTCCCCTGTGACACACAAATATCTGTCTTTGTCAGGACTTGGGTGAGGATGGGGCATGGTCTGACTGCAGCATCCTGTAGAGGGATTGTGTCCAGTAAATACACAGAGCATTGCCCAGTGAGACTGAGGAAAACAGCATGTCATCCATGCTGTGAGCTTTCCACAACAGTTCAGATGAAACAACAGATAATCCACCTGGTTTTGTGAAATTTTAGTCTTCTGAAAATCTCTCACCTGCTCAGAAATTTAAAGTCTCTACTCTTTAAAAATCCTTGCCGTTCCTGAAGAACATTTACTACAGGACAAACGTAGCAACCAGAACACCACATTGATAACATGGACACAAAATTTGTTGTAATGTTTTTCAAATAAATGATGTCACAAGGTTATTCAATTTTTTTTTTACTTATTTTCTGGGATTTATACCATTTCCTTGTTACAAAGAGGTTGCTTACAGACGCAGAAGGTGCAAGGATGGCTATAAAAGGTAGGGTCATGCGGAGATAATTCAAAGGCAGTTGATAATCCACAACAGGATTTACACTATCTTTAGTTGTTTTCCTGCCTGTTTGTACATTGCATAGAGTATACATGCATTTATATTTCCATATTTTGTGCATACAGTTCCCAATGTTAATAAGACTGTAATTCTAATTTCTTCCTTTCAGAGACTCTTAAAAGAAAGGCAACCTTACAAATCATGGCACAGAAACCTAGTCAGTAGAATAAAGTACTCAGACCTGAATGGTGTTGGCTTTAAATGAATATGTTGTTTTACCACATTCTACTTATATATCCATTGTGCTGTGAGTGATAAAGCAGTAGTCAAAAAACAAGAGCTTAGCTGGAGACTCATAGTTAATTTGGATGAATTTTCCCAATTCTTTGCTATGCAGAAACATATTTCCTATGGTGTTTGGGTTACAAAGATGTTATTAGCACTTAGGAGATTAGCAGAAGAGGTTGAACCAGTTGACAATTAATGGAGCACCACATCTGCTTGCCATTTGCAGTTCCCAAGGCATCAGCTCTTCCTCCTGACACCTGTCTTCTGTTTAAAGAATAAAAGATGGTTTGGCCTGTTATTTGTCTATCACCTTCCAAGATTTTGGGGGGTTACCTTCATGCAAGCTTCCACCCAGGAACACCTGGAACTTATTTTCCTGAGTTATAAATACATCAGCTCAGTGCATCCACTCCAGCAGAGCTCAGGTTCCTAGTTCACAAATAGGATTTAAGCAAACAGAGAAAAGAGTTTGAGAGCTCTTCTGGGAGGCTTCAGCCTGAATGCAGATACCTTTCCATCTGCAAGCAGCTCTGTGAGACACTGCAACTGCTTCAGTGCCTGAGCTCAAGGCAGCATGGACAGCTCAGTCTGCCACAGAGCTGGCAACAGTTTGATTTAGGGATCCCCATCCTTTCTTCCCACGGCATCTGCAGGGAGCCAGGAGCTGGAGCCTCAGAGAAAATCCTCCCAATTTCTTAACATTCTCTTGAACTTAGATGCCATGGGACTCATACCATTTAACTTAGGTACTTATAAGGTGCTATGAATATGCCCCTCTACATTCCTCTGCCAGCTCTGACTTCATTTCTTGAGTGGTTACACATCCCAGGCCTCTGCAGAGCCCAGTGGAGGTGCCTGTGCCTGGAGCTCCCCTGACAGGAGAAGCAACGAGGCTCTGAACTGCAGCCTTGTTCTTTGAGCAGAGCTTGGGGAACTGAGCTGTACTGATGTAAACCGATAATAAATTAATTACAAATTACAAAATGCTAAGCTGGTAAAGAGGAAGATTGCTGTTAGAGCAATTATTGCTCTAAATTGTTTTGGAAGATTTGGGGAAAGAGTATGTGAAAAGTAGTAACATCAAAGAGCAAGAATGCTTTGGCTATTGAGGTAGCTCTTATATGACTGTGCAGATATCTCTGCAGAGCAGACATTATAAAATAACAGAGAGAGGCTTGATTGATCAGCCAACCTTTAGCGAACAAGGCTTCTGTGGATAATTTATCAAAACAAAGCCATCTTCCTGGCACAAGTTTGCTGTATCAATTTTGTTTCTGCTAGCTAAACAAACACATTACAATTATTCCATTATCTTTTGCTGTCTGTACTAGCATCACAGAATTTTCAGTACCAAGATAAACATTTATAAAAGTGGATCTTTGCATTAGCTTATTATGATCAGCTTTTATTAAAACAGATTGGCCAGTGGAAATAAGATGGACCTACACAATGAGGCAAGTAATTTTTTTCAGTAGCTGCCTTTGTTATAGTCTTGTCTCAGAAAAAAAAAAAAAAAGTTTGCACTTCTACAGTACCTTTGCATATCAAAGACTAATAGCCTGGCAGAGCTGATACTGTGATTAATTACCAAATTAAAATCTATATTTCACTTTTACTGGTTCACTTACACTCAGTAGGTCTTTAATAAGATTGAGTGGTACATGTGAAAAACCTTCCCCCTGCCAACCTTTGCTGTGTCCAAAAAAGAAGCTTGGAGAACATGGTCTGTCCTATCACTGCTTTATTCCTTGCCTCTGGCTTAATGTAACACAGAAGAGATGGCTAGGTTAAAGTAAATAACAAGCAGATATGAGGGTCTGTTATCACCTTACACATCTATGGTCCTTCCTCTGTGTCCAATGACTGTCTCTTCAGGGGTGTCCCTCTGACAAAGCTTGTCAGAGCTCAAGGGCAATTTCTGGCATAGTTATGTGCTCTGCTCCCTGGGACAGCAGTTGGTATTTGGGGCTGTGAGGTTGCTCCTAGGCTGGTACAATAAAATAAGGAGGGTCTTATGGCAGTGCTCTGCTCAAGCCTGTGAAAGCTTTAGAAGGTTATTGGCAGTAAGTGAAGAGGGGAGGAGGCATCAGGAGTGGGATTTTAGTCTGGGTTTAGGGGAGTCTACAGAAAATTACACTCTAAAGTACAACCAAAGAGGTGAAGAAATTAGATTACCTGCGGGGTTTAAAACCATGTTGTGTAAAGGGGTAGAGAAAAATAACACAGCTTTTTTTTCTGCCCTTGGAGTGGATAATCTAGATTAGTTTTTCCCAAACTCTTTTGAATGTGACCTTATGTTACGATGGAGGCTAAAACCAGGAAACTCTCCCCATGCATCTGCTCCTGAAAAGAGGAGGTAACAGCGGGAGTGATGAACACTGAACCCATGGTGAGGTGCTCTGACAGGTCGCTTCATCTTCATAAATTAATGTCTCTGACTGAAAGAATTGGTGTGTCCCAGAAATTCACCTTAATTAACCAAGTTTTTATTACTGACATGGTAATAGTTTACTGTGTAATTAAAGCTGTTTGACAATTCTTTGATTACACTGCAGAAAACTTTAACTCAGCGAGAAAATCCGTGATGCTTGTACAATTTACTATCAGAGTAACAGGGTACACTCAGAGTTCAGCTCTCCTGTGCTACTAACAAAAGGATAAAAGACCTATAGAAAAATACATTTATCACTCCTTTCCATGCTGTCCCTTACAGCCCATGAAGATGCTAAAAACTCCCTGTGTTTCTCCAGGGAGATGGCAGTTGCTGATGATGTGATCACTTCATCTATTTTTGCTGATGTACTATTCAGTGCTACAATTTGGTTCTACTAATTGATTCCTCCTACAGAAAAACAGCTGATGAACAGGCACTTTAAAAAGTATGCCTAAATAGGGTTGATCTGCCACTCTTTAAGACTGCTGTTACTTTTGATTACTTAACATAATAATAAGCATCTTAGTCACACAGTTGCCGTAGGTGACACTGTATAACACTTGCATATTCTTTCACTATTCCCTGTTGCAACCATAAGTAACTGAGGAAAGATCAGTTTGTTATTCAAATTATGGACTCTCTCTGTGTCTCTCTACTTCTGCTTTTCCATGCAACAATAGAAGATAGCTTGTATAAGGTGTGGCTGGAAATGGTTTTACATGATGTCTATCCTTTTCTTCACCCTAATTCGGGCTGCTGTGAAGTCAGAAGTGATGAAATAAATACAAGTTTATTTGCCATTTACAAAGGCACCTTCTTTTCTAAAAACTTGGTTGGACTTGTACTGTAGCAAAACTTTAAAAATAAAAGGGTAAAGGATGACCATGTCCATGCCATGGTGAGAGAAGTACCATTTCCTGTCAAGGGGTGACTTGTACATAGGTGGGTAGTTATAAGCTGGTAAATTCAATTACCTTTGGAGAACACCTGTGAAAATTCAAAGGTTCAGGAGGTATAGAAAGATGCTTGTGGAAATGAGAAAAGGGTAAAAAGCTGTTACCTTTTTTCTAGCAGAGGATTCAGTGAGACAGCTCCAGCAGTCTGCAGTACAGTTTGCACTGTCTCCTCTATTTTGCTCTTTCTTCAGTCTCTGCAGTCTCTGATGGTGTATCTGCTACATATTTTATATTTGCAAGTTTCCCACTCTTACCTTCCAAAGCAACTTTGCCAAGTAAATAAGAGCAAATCCTTACAGCAAAGAGTAAATTATCTGCATGTATGTGTGAGAATGTTAGGAGGGATAGGAATAATATGTTATTTTTCATAAATGTTTCATATCTCTATATATGCTTCTATAAAGAGATGAGGTTAGGTAGCCACTGGGTAGAATAAGATTAGCTTTCATCTCCTGGCCAAATTCCATCTTAGGTAATTACATTCTTCCTGACTAAATATCTTTATAATTTCAATTGGGTACAGTCTATTTCCTATTTCAAATTGCTTTGTCATACATAATGTGAGCTCCTGTATTCTCTCAGAAATGGGTTTGCTCTGCTAACAGATGAAATGATCACTGATGAGTACACAGTCAAGTAAATAAAATGTTCTTAAATTCCTTTTGGGAAAGGAATCAATAGTGTTTATCATTAGTATTGAGCAGAGGCAATACACTGTGGGAATTTCTTTGAGAAGGCATCAGGAAGAAAATAGTTTGGTACTAAGCTAGTGATCTTTTCCTCTTTCACCTTTGGATCAGGGAGTGTCAGGACATTGGTAGGGATTTGACACCATGATTTACAGAGATATAGACACTAGCTGCATGTGGGGAAAGAAGTTGCCATGAAGTTGCTAAACTTTCAACAGTGGATGGATATGTCAGTTAGACTCCTTGGAAGAAGGGATGTGTGCAGGTGACTTCATAGCTCTTGTGTGCAAAGCTGAATACTGAGTTGTCAGTCACTGAGGTCAGATTTGAGCAGTTAGAGGTAGGTTGTCCTGGGTTACACAAAAATCCTGATGTTCACCTTTTCTCCAAATATGCCTTTTCGGATTTTTGGTGGTTTTCCTTCTTTAAAGAGACTGAACTGCTAGTGAGTAATGATTCAAACATTTAACCACCTGCTGTAAGATGGACTATTGGTGCTGATGGCTCAATCAGCAGTGTGCCTTGCTGACAATGTGCAGAGTGGTCACCCAAGTGCAGAAGGCATGCACACCTGCCACCTCAGGCTACAAGATAAGGAGAGAGGCAAATCCTGCTAGGCCAGGTAGTGTTTCCTTGTCTGTACACAAATGACTCAGCTGTGACCACTCCCCTTCAGGGAAGCCTTGGGACAATTCACACACAGCCTGAGGATATTCATCTCTGCTGAAGGGCCACAAGGGATCCACCTGTGCTCATGTAACAGGCAGCTGGAGCATCCATCTCAGAAGGTGTCAAAGACTCCTGAAATGTCCTGTGACCAGTATTACATCATGCGGTGAAGAACTCCCTGCCCCAGGGGAGGTACGGGGGTATTCCCACCTAGCCTAAACCAAATAAAAGATTACATTCAGACTTCACTGAACATGGACTTTCCTTATCACCCAGGGGTTCCACCACCATCTCGATGGATCCAGATTGTGACCACCACTCCAACTAACAAACACTGAAATTGCAATAACCAAGTCTGTTCTCTTGATCCCGCGAGTATCTTGCGGGCCATTCCAGTTGCCTGAGTGGTCCACAGCTCTGCTCTGGCTGCCTGTACCAGCACCACAGCTTCACTCCAGCACTATGCAAGCATCTGCTGGTAGTGAATGCCAGCTATCCACCATTTCCTGCCAGCACTGACTCTCCAGCTGTTCCTGCCAGGTTTTCTGGGCATGGGGAAGGTCTGTCCTGAGGCCATGTGTGGTTTCTTTCTGTGTGGGGAAGGCTGGCCACCATCTCAGTCTGGTCCAGTGGGTGGGGCTTCAGAAGTTTCTCCTCATCAGTTGGTTTAACCCAGTTTTATCGGGATTGTTATTAGTATTCTTCTTGCTAAAGTAATTTTTTCACTTACATGCAGGTGTATTTGCTCTCTCTCTCTCTGTTGGAGAAACCAGGGGTATTGAATCTGAGGGACAAGTCTTATGTCTGAGGTCTCCACCCCGCCAAATTGTCTCAAACTGAGACATAGGTATAGGACAAAAATTCAGGATATGGCAACATACACATCACACACTCAATGCAATTTCCACAGCAACTGTGTTTGAAAAATAAGTTTAAAATTTGAATTGCCTCGGAGATCAAGAAATTATTACCTCAAGCGCTAAATACATGCATCTATCTGAAAAATTTCCTAAAAATGACTTATTTGTAAGAATTAGAAGGAAACTAAATTCTTCCTGTGTTCAGCTGGGGTTTAGAAGTGCGAGACTCACTGTTTTACTATTTATTCTGTACAACAATGGAGTTTAGAAATCTATTTTTTATATAAAATGCAATCTGATATGACAACATCCCTATACCAGTGCTAGGGCAAAGCTCTGGACAGAGAACTACACGTACGAAAATAAAGAGAGAAGTATAAGAACTGAGCAGGCACATCTGATAGAGCCCAGCTATTTCCAGGCTCTGGATTAATCACCTCATACAGCCCCTGACTCCAGCTTCTGGAATTATAGATGATGATCATAAAGTCTCAAGAGGCCCAAAGTCTCTTTGGAGAGCTGTGTTCTGCCTGTGCTGTGCAATTACAACAACAATCCTCCTTCTCACTTCTGAGGTGCCTGGAAAGCTCCTTGTAGCATTCAGCAACCAACTGGATTTCTGAGCAGCCAACAGAGCCAGCATGATTCAGCAACCACTTCTTCCCAGCTTCTCTTTCCTTATAAAGAACAATGCTGTGTATAGTAATTTTAAACTGCGTCTCTTCATTATAGGCTAAAATTAAGTATTTTTGGCTTGCACTATACAGTACTCTTAGTCCAAAATCCTGCTATTCTCTCTTCTTGTGATTTTTTTCCTCTTGTGCTTACGAATAAAATAAACTGAGAATAAGTTGCCAAGCTCTATTTAACACAATTGTCTATTGAATGCTACTGTTCTTGCAGGTCATTTGAAATTACTTGGCACTGAGCCTCTGACTTCTGCTTGTCACCAATATACACAATATATTTGTTTTTTTGAAAAATGTCCTACTTTAAGTGGTTGCGGCATAAACTGGGTCTCTCACTTATAAGTGTATCCAGAATAGTCATACAATGCTTTGAATAGCCATGGAAGAAGCACTGTGATTAAACAACTATTTACATTGCATACCACAATTAATTTTTGTTTATTTATATTCTGTTAATTTATAAATATTAAAATTATTAAAAGGATTCCATCAATAGTCTCTACAATGGCAACAAGCAATTTTTAATTCCTTGTGCTCTGTCTAGGTCATCTTCTCAGCATTTATAATTTCTTATTTTAATGATAAATGCATCTGGTTCAATAGCCATTGAACATCTATGTCACCCACATCACCTCAATCTTTGGCCTCCAGGGCCAGTGCCTTATAAAGTGGATATCCCTATCCACATAGCAGAGCATCCACACTGGGTATCTTCTGGGCAGAGGGACTTGAAACATTACTGTGACTTTCTGTGATTTTTTAATTCCACTAACTTGGAAAAAATATGAGGGTGATGTCATAGCCTGGGAAAGCGAAGAGGTTTCTGCTATGATGCTGAGTGGTACATTGAGTAGAACCTGACAGAGATTTGGGGTGTGTGAAGTTATGAGACCTGTCAGGACAGTATGGGAAGATAATGTGTAGGCTCAGGCATTGTGAGCTGCACCCAAACCATCCATGACTTAGACTCAGGTGATATTATGGAGTGTAGAAACTCTCCCAAAAGGAGGGCCCTGGACTGAAATGCCAGGCATGCAGTGTAGAGAATAGGGGGACAGGATCCAACAGTGAGATGGGGACTTATTTGGCAGGGATTTTGTGCACAATATTTCTCTTTGCTTAGCTGGCAAATCACAAGGCAGCAAAATAATACTTTGGTGACAAGATGAAGCCCCAACGAAAAAAATTAGTTTCTTTCCCAAGAATTTTGGTAGGGTTGGACTGGTCTAAATCAGTGCCATACATCAACACCTTCAAGATACTCACAAATATTTCATGATTTGACCTTCTAGGATATTTGTTATGGACTATGAACTAAATATTTTCTGACTGCAGAAAATGCCATGTGAATGTGGAGAAAGGAAGAACTCACTTGGCTGGGAATGGCCACATCGCTGCCCTCAGGCTTCATAAAGGTGACGAAGCAGCAGTTTGTGAGGGTCTTCTCATGTAGGTGTGCTCCAGGCAACCAGCTCAGCTGTCAAGTGAGAACACCTCAGTAGAGAAAAACATACTTCTGTACCAATTATTATAAATCTCATTCCTTTTTAAGTACTTATGAAGTTGCAAATCACATGCAGACATCAAGTGCCAAGGGAGCTCTGAACTTCAGTTCACAGAGCTGGAAAGTGTCTTTTGTAAAATTCACATCTGCAGCCTCTATGAAGCTAAATGCAGAAGGTAAAAAGATTAGTTTCCTGTAATCTTAAAAGAGAATTTTCTTCTGCCTTTTCCTGCCTGAGTATTAACATCCCTCACTGTTGTGAAGGGTTGTTTGAAGAGCCTGGAAGTTTGAAGGAGACACAGCCTCCTTGTGTGATGCAAATTCAGGTCCCAAGTGTCTGCCGGGATGCCGAAGCCTTCCCATTCCAGCCACCCAACCTCTTGCCCACAGCCTTTGCACAGAGCAAGGAGGTAGCAGACATCTTGGAGGGAGGCACAGCAGAGCCAGGGCTGAGCTGAGCATCATCAATGGCTCTGCCAGACCTGAACTGACAGTGTAGAACTTGCAAACTGATGATTCTCAGTTGAGTCTTATTTTGAACAATTTCTTCAATAATACATGTTCAGGGCATGAGTGAAAAGTATGTCCCACTCCCCTGCTGAAATAGTCTCTGTTTCTACAACTGAGTTAAAATATCCCTTCCTGCTACTTGCCTTTACTCATGGCAATAAAGTATTTAATAACTTGCCAGGAAGTAGGCTGGCTGCATGACTTGACATGAAACAGAGCACAGCAGAATGATTCCCATCCTTTTTCTCCAGAGAAAGAGTCTACTTTTTGTAAAACCATCAAGTGATGTCTCAGAGCCATCTGGTGATGTCCAGGATCTTCTCTTTTAGTTTGAAAGTCTGAAATAAATTTGGCTTATGTTCAGCAAGTGGTAAACAACCAATCAATCCTGGGAAAATAAAAAGTCAAAGAGAAAGAATAGAATAAATACGGTGAATGTTGCTGGTTTTCTCTGATATTTGTGGAAAGCTCTGCAGCTGTTATTATGTCAATGACATTGTTAATAGAAGTGCATTTCTATAAAATTGCTCTTAATAGAGTTGTTAGTGCAGTGTTTGCATGCCTTGTACTGGTGCCTGATTAGGATAAGCTGTGAGCTGACTAGGGAATTGGTCCTTACCACAGCTGAGAGCATGTGTTGAAACCAGCACCAGAATATGGATGACCTGGGAGCACCTGGGGACACACAGATTTACTGCACACATGGACAAGTGTTCAGAAAGTCTGGGGTGGTGTCCTTCCCTTCAGGACGTCAGAGGTGTAAGAATGAGGTCCCACTGGAAGCCTCCAAGCCAAATCCACCTGTGCTGCATCCCAGTGACTCACCTTGAACCCAGGGCATGGGAAAGTACTTCCAATCCTTTTGGCATAGGAGTCCTGCATTTATTACCCACATGTTTTCAATTGTACTGTAACATTTGCTGGTCATTTTAATAATGTTATGACTTCAAATCAAGAGAACAACTTGGGTTTATCTCACCTTTTCAATGGTTGGGGTGAAAGTCAGGTATTCCTAATTGAATTGCTTCTTCATGCAAATGTCACTGCTCTATAATTATGATAGTTACAATGCAGAAGGAGGCATTGGAAGCTTCCCTGAGATTAAAATAATTTTTATAATAGCATGTATAGGAGGAAAACACCTCTTGTTTGTTTTATAGAGCAGTGAGTAGGGAAATTTATTAGTTTTGGAAATAGGAAATTTAACAGCACAGCAAATGAAGGGGCGTATAAAAATCTATCAATAGAACTACTTAAGAAAAGGATGAAGCAAATAATAAGATACTACTCCTTCAGTACTGGGAGAACTCATTGAGAGCAGCACTGTGGAGAAAGACTTGGAGGTGCTGGTGGATGAGAGGCTGGACATGAGCCAGCAACGCGCCCTTGCAGACCAGAAAACCAAATGTGTCCTGGGCTGCATCCAAAGCAGCATGGCTAGAAGGTCAAGAGAGGGGATTCTGCCCCTCTGCCGTGCCTTGGTGAGACCTCACCTGAAGTGCTGCCCTCAGCTGTGGGGTGCCCGACACTGGAAGGACATTGACGTGTTGGAGCAAGTCCAGAGGAGGCCACTAAAATGATGATCAGAGGGCTGGAGCACCTCTCTTATGAGGAGAAGCTGAGAGAGTTGGGGTGGTGCAGCCTGGAGAAAAGGCGGCTCTGGACAGACCTTATTGTGGCCTTCCAGTTCCTAAAGCGTGCTTGTAAGAAAGAGCAGAGTCTGTTGCAATAAGGTGCAGTAGTTTTAAACTAAAAGAGGCAAGTTAGACTAGATATAAGGAGAAGTTTTGTACAATGAGGGTGGTAAAACACTGGTAGAACTTGCCCAGAGAAATTGTGGATGCCCAGTCCCTGGAAACATTCAAGTCAGGTTGGACAGGGCTCTGAGAAACCTAGTCTAGTTGAAGATGTTCCTGCTCATTGCAGAGGGGATTGGACTAGATGAACTTTCCAACTTAAACCATTCTAAGATTCTGTGATTCTGCCTCTCAGGCTATCTCAGGTGCAAGGCTTACTCTGGTCTTCAGTTGACCCCAGTTGTAGCTAATTATATATAATGAAATGCCGCCTAAAGGTTACTAAAATTTCACATTAACATTAAGGTGCCAGAAACATACAACTTCTCAAAAAAATGTAAGATGAAGATTGATACTGAAAAATGATAGTTCTACATTTGCCAAAGGATTGCAGAGCTGGTCTGGAGCCACTCCCCAAGTGTTCACTCTTGCAATTGTTCCCTTTCTGTGTCACAGTGTGGACAGTGTGTAGGAGTATAAAAGCAACACAGTAAAGGCAGTAATAGCAATAGCAGTTTTTAATTATATGTGAGTACAGGTATATATCACCTGAATGGGGCTAAAATCATCTTGCTGTTGAACAGGAATTGGTAACAAAAGGTTTAAAATTGGGACAGGCAATCAGTATTTATCAGTTTGGTCATTCTCTATTTTTTTTTGTATTATAATGAAATACAATTGGTAAAAAAAATAAAATTGGATATTTGTTTTAAATATTACTTAATGAGAAAAGCTAGCCCTTTTTATTATAACCTTATTCTGATTGGTGCTCCCATTTTCTGAATTCACTTGGCTGGCTTTAAGTTATTTATAACATTTAAAAAGCTGTTCAAAATGTACTTAATACCTGGACTAAAGTAGTTTCATCATTGTTAAAATGTTTTTAAGAAGTGACATGTGATTACTTCTGACAGAAGCTCGGCACTTAACGAACCTCGAAATCTAATTATTGCTTCATATGTTCTTCCATGGGGAAAAAATCTTAATAAAAGAAAAGGAATAGAATTTGGGTGTTTAAGTACACACAAAGAAGTAAGATGTATTTTATTTGATTTTAACAAAAGTTGACTTCCTCTAACTTCCCGACTACCTTCAAAAAGCAGTATTAGGAGCACAGTACTTACCTCACCTGTCTTACCTATTGAGACCTCAAGCTCTTTGCAGGAGTGGTCAGAGTACCACTTATCACATGCAGTTTTGTGCTCCAGTAAAGGAGCCCTTCTGGAGTGGTTAGTACAAAAATAGCTGCTAGGCCAGACTCAAAGGGCACAGAGACAGGACCTGGACCTTCACAGTTCTCCAAAACAGCCGAAAAAGAAGAGCCTCATGTATATATGGAGTCTTTTTTATTTGTTCAGACTCTTTGTACAAGCATTTGAGGTAGTTATTCCTTTTTCCCTTTCATTCCCGTTTCTCTTCCCACTTCCCTTTACCCAACTCATTCTCTAAACATCTTCACCTCGAGTCTCGCTCAGGTCTTTAAATCCATGATACAACCTGCTTAATTATCCAAGAGCTGGAGCATAGGATGGGAAATAGTTGAGCTTCACCTTCAAGAATTGCAAATGGAGAAGATCTCCTGCATTTCTGTCTTCAAGCTCTTGAAGGGAAGCTACAAGAAAGCTGTTAGAGGGACTTCTTACAAGGGCATGTAATGATAGGACAAAGGGTAATGGCTTTAAACTGAAAGAGGGCAGGTTTAGATTAGATATTGGGAAGAAATGATTTACTGTGAGGGTGGTGAAGTACTAGCACAGGTTACTCAGAACAGCTGTGGATGCCCCATCCCTGGAAGTGTTCAAGGCCAGGTTGGATGGAGCGCTGAGCAACCTGGTTTAGTTGAAGGTGTCCCTGCCCAGGGAGGTTGGAACTAGGTGCTTTAAAGATCCCTTCCAACCTAAACCATTTTATCATTCTATGATTTCAGAGTAAAACAAGGACAAACAAGATGCCTGAGCGGGTACTGGACACCACCGGGCACATACTGGCAGCCTTTCTGCCAAATCATACAGAGGAAAAATAAAAAACATGCTCCATTACGTGCATTTTCCTGCAGTGTCAAAGGGGGAGCATCAAGAGGTATTGAGATATGAGATAATAATGGTAGAGATAGCAGATCAGTTAGGAGCATTCAAAATGAAAAGGAAACCTCTGTCAAGGAATAGCAAAGGTAATTAGCCAGCAAGGCCCTCAGCTTGAAGAACTGCAGAGGCTACCAGGAAGCTTTTGATATACACAAATAGTTACAGCCTACTGAGCAGCAAGATTTAATACCCAAATACTAATTAGGACTTTAAAAATGTATATATTTTTATATATATATATACATATATGTATATATGTAAAAATACTGTTTTTCAGCATAGATAGCATCCTTGTTTGTGAAGCAGAGAAGAGTTTTAATTAATTACAAAAAGAAAGTCCCTTTGTCAGGCAAGAATATACTGTGAATTTGATACATGGGGATGTCCATTTCTGTCAATTAGAGTCTTTGAGTAGAAAACAAGCAAGGAGGGAAAATAGTTTGCTTAGATATAGCCTTTTGCATATTATTGTTTGCAACAAATATCCAGAGAGCTAATTTACATTTTCTTGTCCTCAGTTTACAATTTTTAATGATTAGGAGCCCAAAATTAATGGCTTTCTGTATATTCCCCCTAAACCTGGGGCATGATCCAGTACTTGCCATCTTCTATCCCACAGACCTGCAGCCCAACATCCGTAGATTTAATAACTTTCACCATTTCATAAACCTATCATCTCTCAGTTATCTATTTTCAGAGAAGGAACTTATGCTTTTCATGTTTGTTCATCTGAAGAAATGTCACTCATGTCAGAGCTGGCTATTCTATTTTTTTTCCATTTGCACAGAAGATGTTGCAGTTCTGACTGTTTATGAGAGTGAAAAAAAAAACCAAAAAACCAGAAAGCTGTGCAGTCTACACCAAACATCTAAAAAATACCTAATAAAGTACAAGATTTTTATTGTGACTCCTGTATTTCATTTCTTATGTGATTTCTTTACATTAATATACATTCTGTTTTGAGAAATAGCAAAATACTATTAGAAAATAATTTGCTTTTCTAATGAGACTAATAAATTAATTTCCATATCTGTGAGGATTTCAATCAATAAAATAGTATTTTCATCTGGGACTCAATAAAATCTTTAAAATATATGTGAACTTCAATTTTGTCTTGGAATACATTTACAGAATATAATTGCTCTTAATGATCTATGAGAGGAGCTGTAGTTTTTCATATATAATTTCTAAAGCGAAGGCATAAAAGGATAGCTATTTTTCTACTTCTGAATTTAAAGAACTTCTCTGGTTGTCATCAAGGTTAGTGAACCACCTCTGTTCAATGTTCTTCACTCTTTTACAAGGAGGGTATTAAGAAACAATTGAGAATTACCAAAGGAAACAAGAAGGAAGCTGGTGATTTGGGGACAATTAATGGGACATAATGGGACAATTAATAATTAATTGTCTAGAGACATTAATAAACTTCTACTTTTATATGTATATACATCAATTTTTAATTTTTGTATTGAATTTTGGTCAATCCCTTAAATTCCTCTAGCCCAGTTCCAAAATCAGTACATTGCATGGAAACATTCATTCAATACTGACATATGCTTTTTATTTTTCCCACTGAAATAATTTCCCAGGTACTAGTTTTTCCACCCACTGTCACTGGTGAATTCAGCCTCTTAGAAAAACATGCCATGAACTTCAGGCTTCTGCAAAGCACCTCATATAAAACTGCTGCCCTCTCTAAAACAGGCAGGAACTTACTGGCTTTCAAAGGCCATGAGTCTGTGAGTCCTGATTTCCATAGGCAGTGAACAGGACCTAATCCTGGTACTTGATACAGAAGAGGCATCAGGGCTGCCCAGCAGAGTCACTGCTAAGCCACAAACTTAGCCATGAAGTTAGGACCCCAGCATGGTATTCGATGGTGTAGGGCTACAGTTCAGTTTGGCCCACTAAACGGTCAGGAGTCACTTAGGAACTTAAAATCCAGGCCTAAAATATTATGTCCTTATCTAAGTAAGAGCACTCACGCTGACAAGTAGAACAGGTCGCACATTTCAGCACTGGGTTTGGAAATGGATGGGCATGACTGGTTTTACCATGGGATACATGTGGCAAGTGCAAAGATGACAGAGGAGCCACATTTCCAATGTCACTTGCTCGTAAAACATAATAATAAAAATAAAAATAAAAGTAATAATAATAGCAACGATTACAACACTCCCCTTTTCTCTACTGACATGACATAAAATGACAATTTTGATTTAAACTGACGTGTCTGTGGATTCAAGACAGCAAGATGTATGGGTATCCATGGATTATTCCTCATATGAACAGCTGCCAAATCACCTCTGACAAAGGTAGTGTACCAAACTGACATTTGAAGTCTGAAGCTTTAATTTTATTCATGGACTGTGGTCCCCATACTCCTCTATGGCAAGGTAATTTAGACAATTTGTAAATACAAGCAATTAAGCAGGTGTAAATAGCACCATGGAGCATTTAAGTGTAGTCTTTTCCACTGAGAACAACATAGTTAAATGAAGCTGTTAATTTTGTCATTTGCAGGAATCAAGCAATACAGTTACATGCTAACACATTAATTAAATAGTCAAGATTCTGTCATCATGATTTGATTCACAATATTTCACTAGAGAACAATCAAGATTCATCCATAGATACATGGCTATATTAAAATGGAATATTGAAATGATTATGTAAAACCCATCCTAGATGAAAGATATTCACTTGCCAGCTTACATTAATTGGATAGGCAAAAGGAGGCATTTTTCTAACACATTTTCTAACATTTATTTAGCCAAGCCACTTGGCCAGAACCAAAATGCTCTGTCAACATATGGTGTAGGATGTTTAAAGCAGCGTTTGCAAGTGATATCTTCACACATTTGATGTGTTAGCTTCAATAAGGAAACTCAAATTAGACACACACATTTTTACCCTGATTCAAAGAGAGCTGTAGGATCCAGGACACCCCTGACATGCCCTAGTGCAGGTACAGGTCAGCCGATTCGTTCACACAACAGCAGCATCATGAACAGCCCCAGCTTCACAGGGATGTGATGTGCTTTTTGCTTCAATGGAAAGCACTGCTCCAGCTGGAAGCATAATGGCCAGGCACTGGCACCCCAAAGCAGCAGGGCTTACACTGCTTCTCAGCCACTAAGTGAGACAGTAGGAACAATATCAGGTGGTTGATGCCACCTGCCAACTTCCGAGCAGATCAGAGTGCTGTGATTCTGCACAGAAACACCACACACAGCCCAGCACACTGGGTGCCCTGGCAGTGCAGCCATGGCAAACCTGTGGTTGGGGACCGTGCACTGAAGGGCGTCATGTTCTGAAAGGAGGTCGTGGGTTTGGGGTTTTGTTTTGTTGGGGGGGTTGTGGGTTTTTTTGTTGGCTTTGTTTCGTTTTTTTGTTTGGGTTTTTGGTTTTGTTTTGTTTTGTTGTGGGTTTGAGTTTTGGGTTGTTTTTGGTTTTGGTTTTTTTTTTCTTAATTTGGTTGGTTGGTATGGGATTGGTTGGTTTTCTGTTTGGTTTTGTTTGTTTGTTTGTTTGTATTTAAAGACTGCTGCCTTGAATGCTGGCACCCAAATTGTGTCTATGATGTACTGGGGGCCCATGTATATCCTATATATATCTTACCCTGAGTCTTAACTTTTGCTCTTCAGTGGTTTCTATTGGTTCAATAACTTGATGTTCTGATCTCGTGGCTATTGGGCTTTTAAGACTAACTGTTTTTGTGCAGGGAGGAGGAACTGTTCACAAACAGTAAGTTCTTTCAGGAGTCCTTGGAGAACATTGTAATATCCACAATGAGAGACAGTAAACATTTTTCCAACATACTTTACATCTGCAAGTATAACTGGACCAAAAACCTGTTCTAAAGGAAAAACTATTTGACAGACAGAGGCATAGCTTATAAAAATGGAAAGAAAAAAATTCTAAAATTGTCAGGAAGATTTTTACCAAAGTTTTCAGTTGCAGCATTGAGAAGTATGTGCACTCTCTGCACGGGTTTCACTTGTAGCCTCACCAGCTGTGAAATGGTAGGAAAGGGCTAGAAGTGCTACATTTTGAGAGAAAGTGTTGTGTTCAGAAATAATTGTCAAGCATGCAAAAGGGAAGGTGTTACTTTTAAAAATGCAGTGTATTTTTTTCCTTCTCTTCTTCACACTCTCTTACTATTTCTGAGCTCTACAAAGCTGGAAGAGAGTCAAAGTTTGTGAGTGTGGCCAAAGAGAAAGCTCTTTTTCATGTTTTCATCCTTTGCTCATGGAAAATATTATAATTTCACATGGAAAGTATTCCTGACAAAAGTTCTACTTCTCCAATTCTACCTATGCATGAAACAGAAAAGACAGATTAAAGGAACTGTCAAACAGCAGAGTGAAAAATAGAAACTTATCTTATCTGACGTTTCCTGTCCCTAGTATTCTTACTGTTACTCTCCAAAATGTTCCCTGATGTTAAGTAAGATTAGGACCTGGCAAAGGTAGAAAAAGATCCTGTAGCATTTAAGTGATGATTAATAATCCCTCTTTTTGAATAATCCTGAAATGGTAATTAAAGATTTCATCAAAATAATTTCCTAAACAGTCACTGACACTTTGCAGCTGCTAAATTGCTGCAGCAAATTCAGGTTAATTTTACCCATGACAAATCAAACGTTTTTGGTCTCTTCCCCCAGACAAACTCTTCAGGCATATTTCCACAGCTTCCTATTGGAGACCATACAATCTCCTGCCATGTCTGCTCTTGCACAGCAACCAGGTTCCCTTGTATGTGGGAACCATCCACATTGCTATTCCTCTAGCATGCATTATCAGATCATGAAAACACAGCCACTTGCTTTTCCATGTTCAGCCCTCTTCACTTACCTGGCAATAATTTTCATATCCTCTGACTGTAAATCAGCTCCTGTAATCCCCAACTCCTGCTAACAAGGAGTTCATATTGAAAGAATACTTTTGTGCTTAAATCTCAAATACAAAAGTCTTGGTGGAGAATCTGAGGAAAGACTAAAAAAATCCCACAAACAAGCAGACGAAATGACACAAGCTTTTCAAATGTATTTGTCTGCCAGTATTACACTAGAACACAGAATGGTGTGATTTGTCCTTCCATTGGACAATGTCCTCATTGCTGCTTTGCTTTCGTAGTGTCTCAACTGAGCCTTTTGACAGCATTGCCAATTGAGAGCAGCAAAGTGCCAAAGTGAGCTACTGGGTTTGATAGATCTACATGTTGTGCTTCTCTCTCAGAAGTGTTTTCAGGTGACAGAGTCAATTACAGCCACAAGGTGACAGTGTGAGATGACATCAGAAAATGTTACCAACAAGACAAGGTTAATGACCTGTCCCATGAGGTGCTCAGGTGAGGTCCTTGTCCTTGCACTGCGTCATTAATGAAATGGGTCCTCAACAGAGGGCAAATACACTGAAAGTTACTGTAAGAAATTAAAATAGGGAAACTGGGAAAAAAATCTGCTCAGTATGTCAGTGTGAGTACAGGATATCTGCTGCATATATGGGTTGGATGTGGGACTTTCTCTAACAGAAGAAGGCAAACCAGGTTTTCTCTGCTGGCGCAGTAAAAAATTATTAAAACCAAAATTATTCATCCTTTCTGAATATTAGATTTTGGTTCTATATACAGCTTCATGATGGATTACACATTTTAACTACACTGCCCAAGGAGTTCTACTGCTGACCCACAGAATATCTTCCTTGCTCCCAGGTAGAACAAGCTGTGATCTATTGTCATCAAGTACTTCTAAGCTTATCAAGATTAACAGGGTTTCCACAACTTTGGCAGTCTCATTATCTTATGTTTTTAAGCTGTTGTGTGCAATTTTTTCAATCTTCATGAGGAATGGAATATTATATAATCTTTCATTACAATTATTCTCAATATACTATGTGTAAAAGTTACACCACTGTGCTTTCAGGTAGTTGAAAAAAACCCAAAACAAAAAATACCCAAGCTGCCTGAAGTCAGGTGTATTAATTATCATGTGGGACAGAAATACCAACCAAGACCCTATAGAAAGAAAGGGAGAGGAGTTGAAGCACATGATAGATTCATGGACAAACACAAAAATGAAATGTGTCCTGAAAAAGGAATGGAGGGAAACTGTGTTATTCCATTATGGGCTGGAAACAGGACAGGTTACTTCAGGAACCTTCACTAATAAACCAGACAATGCACAACTCCAAAACCTCTCCAGTGCAAAGTAACTTAGATGGAGAAACCAATTATCCTTTCACACAAGCTGGTTTGAACAGCTCT
Organism: Xenops minutus; assembly: GCA_035221455.1. Taxonomy (NCBI): domain Eukaryota; kingdom Metazoa; phylum Chordata; class Aves; order Passeriformes; family Furnariidae; genus Xenops; species Xenops minutus. The sequence goes on from JAWWEE010000105.1 coordinate 102,021,678, forward strand.
TTTTTATTCTTTAACCAAAGGGAGAGCTATTGTATCATCTACAGCTCAAGATATTTTAGAAAGTTTTGCATTTACAATCAATAAGTCAGAATCAGTTACATATATATATCATATAACTATGATCCAAAATCCTGTCTTCAGTTTGTTTTCACTTTTATTTGATCAGATTTTGATGATCTGTCTTCGTTTCTCTGGGGTACTTTGCTTGCATAAATGCAAAACACAGAAAGATGCTCAGCTCTTTTAAACATTTTTGCTGAGCGAAACTCAAAAGGCTACGTGGGTGAGGAAACAAATTATGCAAATCACTTGTGCAAGGAACAGCCCCTTTTTACCATCACTCATGTTTCTACAGAATGATGATTTTTTTTCCACATTGCATATTCCATTCTTTTCCAAGTTTCTTATAACTTTAAGAACATAGGATACCTTGGTTAATCTTGTGATTTCATTCCACACAATGTGTTTCCTTTGTCCAGTGCTTCCATAACTCTATTTCAAATTAATGATGGATAATTACAGTAAATACTAAAATGCCTGCCTCTTCAGAGCTTCGAATGTAATGCTTGTCTCTGCACTCCTTCCAGAGTGCCATATAAATGGAACAGAGTACCAGAGAATTCCCTCATCCCTTGGAAGGAAATTGGGCTGGATTTTTAATGAGAGTCCGTAGGAATGCAGATTAACTGGCTACATGTGTTTGGCATGGAAAATCAAATAGGAGTTCCCAGTATCCACCAGACAGGTTAGCATGCTGATGACTTAAACACATTTTTCCAGCATAATTAAGAAAGCACTTTTTGAGAGACCTCATCACATTGTAACTGTCACAGTAATTTGCCATGCAGCCTGCAGTATCCGTTTCTAATTCCAGGAGTAATTAGATATCTCCAGGGACTTGCCCTGAATATATTTTCTTGTTTGTCTTCTATACCTCTTCAGATACACTGGTTTTGCAAGTCTCTTGTCAGGGAAAGAGCATTAGAATCACTATTAATTTTTACTATTTAGAATTCTACAGTAATATGATTGCTAAGACATAAATTGGCCTTCTACTCATCTCTTCCCACTTCTCTCTTCTCTTAGATAAATATCACTTATGCCACTACTAGTTAATAAAAAAGCTGAATTAAATTTAAGGTGCCCTCTTTCAGCAGGGATCTAATACTAGCTTCCCTAAGGCAAGTAAAAGGCACTGTGTAAACCAGACTGGTCATGCTAGGAAATGGTCCAAACTCTATCCAGGCCTGGAACCAGCCCAAACCTCAACATTTCAAATATTTGCTTCCTCCCTGTGCAACTATTTTTCTCTCTCTGAAGAAGGGGATTTTCTGTATCAGGTTATGCTGTGTGGGCTCACCCATCAAGGGTTACTTACTGCTTCAGACAGAAGTGGCTGTGTGCTCCAGACTGTCCCAAAGATTTGGGGGATCACTCAAAACTGTGTCCATGTAAGGAGGTCAGTTCCATAGTGACAGGCACGTAAGACTGAATGCTTCTTTCATGGATCTTTCAAGCCAATATTTTTTTAACATGTATCATATCGTGCTGCAAATACTAATTTTCTATTGTTTTCTGTAATTTTAAGTTAATTCAGACCAGCAAAGATGACTGTGCAATTGGAGTGACACACTTCTGTACAGCTTAACAAATTCCCTTATGGTATTATCCAAGCAATGTCTTCCACAGCTTCATTTGAAGTTTTCTTTCTATTTCAGTTGAAAACAATTGCTTTAGCAATCTGAAAAAAAACCCTAAAAATACATTACTGGCTACTGCTTCTAATCACACTAATCTTTAAGTTTACAATAAATCATCACATGTAGATTGAAAAGCATTTTTTTACCTCTTGCATGATTGCAGGTTTCTTTCTAATCAGTCTTCACTGGGTTTTGTGTATCAGCTATTTAATCAAGCCCTAAAGATATCCTTGCCAAGGTATCCTTGGTATCCTTTCATTGCAACTTATGTCACTTCGTTTCCAAAAGACAGGAATCTGATATGCCATATATTTCTCTGCAGCTGTGAAGGTTGTAGCTGCCATATCTAAAAATGGAAGAAAAATGCTGTGTCTTCAGGTACACCTTTCCATCTGGACAGTTTTTTTCCCCTCAGAAATATTTCATAACACTTTGTTCTTTCTAGCTTTTCTAACTCACATACTGAGATTCTCATCAAGTCTTCTTGGGAATATTCCTCAAAACTTCCCTTATCCTAATGTCATCCTACACAAACCACTGAGTTTCCATTGCTGACATTTCTCAAATGTTTGCCATCATGTTGTCTCCCCTGTTCCATAAATATTATTCATATGCTCCATATGACATAACCATAGCTCAGTTTTCAGTCAGTAATAATTTTATTTCCTTTCCATTACTCCCCTATCATTTAAATTCATTTTAATTACCACCCACATCCTAGTACTATATAGACATAAACAAGTGAGAAGTGGGTCTCTCACGCCTCTTCACACAGTACAGGACACAGCGAGTGTACTCCCAGCCTCTGCTCTCTGCAGCATGTTTGCTCCTCTCCTGCCAGGACAATGCATCCCAAAGGGAGCTTTGCCTTTGCAGCATTGCCATATTGCAAATTCAAGATACTATCTGTGCATTCTCAGCTTTTGTTTGAATACTTATGGATAAATATTTACCGATTCTAGGTTTTGTTCACTTATTTAATACTGACATTTGCTTGACGTGTTTACTTGCATTTTCAAAGTGCAACATTGCTAAGTAATTTTCTAACTGTAGCACTGACCTCCCTCCCCTTGTCTTACTGCACTGTTCTCAAGAGGATTGCAATAAGGGATGCCTTATTTAGTATGTATTACAAAATGGTCCCTTTACTCCAGGACACCAAAATGCTAAATGAGAGCAATACAAGGTCCAACAGAAGAACCCATCCTTGCACAAGGGTGAGCCCTAACCTAGTGCAGAGGGGTTTTCTGGTGGCCATGGCATGCTGCATCATCAGCAAGGCTCTAGTGCTGAGCTTACTACAAAGTCCATGGTGGCACAGATCTTTTGTTCCAACCTGACCCCTCATTGTGGCAAGTTGTTCAGTGAGACTGGCACAAAGCCATTATCTTGTACTTTCAGCCCACAGAAAGACTTTAGAACATATCTTAAGGCCCATCATAGCTGGATGCAAACTATCAATCCACTGTAAAAATCTCAATAGCTTGCTGCTAATTCTCCTAGCCTGCAAATGCCCTTTTCTCTATTTTACTATTTCCTCGATGCATGGTAAACTTCCTTCCATTTCCTGTGAGGCCATAATCTATTATTATTTCCCAGTTGATCCATTAGCAGTTTCAGAACTCAATCAGTTGAAATATTTTTTATATTTATGTTGTAATTTTGTAATTAATATCGCAAGTAAACAATATGTTCACAGAACTAATGAAAACGTCATTGCTGATATCCAGTAAACTGCTGTGACATCTTCCCTGGGGAGCCCATTCCAGTGTTTAATCACCCTCTAGCTTTTCCTGATATCCAGCCTAAGCCTCCAATGATACACCTTCATGCTGTTTCCCCAAGTCCTGCCACTGGTCACCACAGAGATGAGATCAGTGTCTACCCCACTCTTACTCTCAGCAACTTCCCCAGTAAGTTGTAGACTGCAATGAGATCTCACCTCAGTTTCCTCCAGGCTGAACAAGCCAAGTGACCTCAGTTGCTTCTCACAGGGCTTCTCTTCAGGGCCCTTCACCATCTTCATTGCCCTCCTTTGGATGCTCTCTAACAGTGTTATATCCTTTTTATATTGTGCACCCCAAAATGTACACAATATTCAAGGTGAGGCTGCCCCAGTGTAGAGAAGAGAAGGACAATCCCCTCCCTTGCCTGGCTGGAGATGCTTTGCCTGATGCCCCCCAGGACATGGTTGGCTCTCCTGGCTGCCAGGGCACTGCTGACTCATATCCAACTTGCCATCAGCCAGGACCTCGATGCTCTTTTCACCACGATGCTCTTCAGCCCCTGATTCCCCAGTCTGTACATCCAGGGTTTCCCCATCCCAAGTGCAGAGTCCAGCACTTGTGTCTGTTCATCTTCATATGGTTGGTGTTTGCCCAGTCCTCTAAGTTTCCAAGGTCTCTCTGCCTTTGAAGGAGTCAACACCTCCTCCCAAGAGTGCCTGGAAAGCTGTTTATCAGAAAAGGATCTGGGGGTTCTGGTCAACAGCCAGCAGAACCAGCAGCGTGCCCAGGTGGCCAAGGAAGCCAGTGGCATCCTGGCCTGTATCAGCAATAGTGTGGCCACCAGGACAGTGATCATCCCCCTGTACACAGCACTGGTGAGGCCACACCTCAAATCCTGGGGTCAGTTATGAGCTCCTTGAAGACACTGAGGTGCTGAACCATGTCCAGGAAAGGGCAATTGAGCTGGTGAAGGGTCTGGAGCAGAAGTCTTATGAGGAGCAGCTGAGGAAGCAGGAATTGTTTAGCCTGGAAAAGAGGAGGCTCAGGGGACACCTTATGGCTCTCTACAACTACCTGAAAGGAGGTGGGGGTTGGCCTTTTCTGCCATGTAAGTGTTAGGACAAGAGGAAACAGCCTCAAGTTGTGCCAGAAGGAGGTTTAGACTGGATATTAGGAACAATTTCTTCACAGAAAGGGTTGTCAAACACTGGAACAAGCTGCTCAGAGAGAAGTGGCTGAGTCACAATCCCCAGAGGTATTTAAAAAATATGTACATGTGGTACTGGGGGACATGGTTTAGTGGTTAATGCTTGGACTCAAATGATTAGAGGTGTCTTCCAACCTAAATGATTCTATGATTCTGTGAAAAAACCATTCAAAATATGTTATTTGTGATTGTCTTTTCAACTCTTCCCTAGTATTTCTCAACGAATCAACTCCATAAATATGTACAGTAATTTTGTCAGCATGTAATATTAAGTCCTGACTTTTGGCTTTGACAAATATTTCTGTATTATTCAATTTGTTTTTGTAGGATCTCTTCGTTTTCTAGCTCAATTCCCAAATGGCTTTTGTGCAACTCATTTTTATAGTCTCAGTAGTGTCTTTCACAAGCAAGCTGCTAAACTAATAAAAATTACACAAATTAATAATACATTCCTCTATTTAAAAATGTCAACAATATGGAGTAGAACTAGCTGCAAACAAGTCTTTCATAAACCTAAGTTAAAAGAAAAAATAAAAAGTATATCGTAACAGCGATGTAACATTTTACTGCAAATATGTTCATGTTGGAAGTAGCCAGAGGATACACAGAGTGTTCACAGGATAGGAACAAGGTTTGGTGAGTTACAGGATTCTCTGCTTTGCTGACATTTAATGTCCTCTTTGGGCTTCTCTGTGCCCAATGACTTTTACATTTATAGACAAAGTTCTCATTTACTTCCTGGAAACATTCAGAAAATCTACCTTGACACTTTAGGCAGAACTTGGGTGCCCTTTTTGGTGTAACCTGGACAATGAAGTGAACACCTAGCCAGGCATTGATATGTGCATCCCACAGTGTACAAGTTCAGGAGCCAGAAGATTGGCAGAAGTTTGTTGTGATCTGGGAATGATGCAAGGAGTTCCTTTAACTCTGTTTAACCCCAGAGACTGCATGCTGACAGCCTAAGCTCCAGCCCAAAGAGACCACAGTCATTATGGGCATTCTCACTCATGGAAGTTGGGCTTTCCCTGCTCTCCACACCATCAACCTAGTGCTCTGAAGCACTGTGTGGTGTGGTGTCAGCTCCACCTCCTTAGGTGCTCCTGCTGTGATCTGTACATAGGTACTTTGCTTCAGAAGCAAAGAAGGTGGCTGCTGACATAACTGCCTGGTGATCAGATTGCTCAGATGGAAGTGGGAAGAGGGATGTGGATCTCCTTCATTTCAGAAAGAGATAGAAACTGAACCCAGGTCTTCAACTTCTTAATGCCAGTATGGAAAAACAGATGTTTTTGTTGGGCAGATTTTAAAATGAGTGAGTTCTGTTCAGCTTCAGTCCTCACCTCTGAGAGAGTCTCAAACACTGGATTAACCTTTTGCACAGTCCTAAGGAATGACCAAAGGTCAAATGAGATCAGTCACCACTGCTTCCTCAGAGGCCATTTCTACACTTTCCTGTGTGCAGATGCCATGGTTTGGCCGTGTCCATGCAAGTAAAAATGCTTAGCCTTCAAAACAGTGTGGCTGCATCCAAACCACTTTTTGGGAGTGGTCCCAAATGCCAGAAGTCTCTCCAGCAGTTTAACCACAAAGGCAGTAATGGTCCAGCATCTGCATCCGGGTCTTGGTAGTGTTTTTACCAGCATGGCCATTGTCTGGGGGACTGACTGGACTGCTCCCTTGATGCACAGTAACTGCACCCTTTGTGATTTACCACAAAGCAGATTTAAAAAAAAAAATAAATGTTTGACTAGCTGACAGACAAGCCTGGTTTCACTAGCTCTGCAACTGCACAAAGCAAAAGGGAGTGAGGGATGAGGGCTGGCAAGATATTATCTTTAATAGACAATATGTCACTTGTCATCACTGAGACGAAGGCTGCACTCCTTGGGGGTGCTCACAGGATTTTCTGTGTGGTTTGGCAGCTTCATGCAACTGGCATCAAATTGCCCATGAATGTTGGCACAGAGAACCTGAGAAAGGGAAAACTTTTACTCTGTGAAATTTGATTACTCAGAATGAAATGAGACTAAAGAAAGTCAAGACAGAGGTTTAAGATCAACTTGTAGCAGTAAAACAATAAAAATCAAGAAAAAAAATGTGTGTTTAATGCAGTTTAGGGAAAACTTTAAATAAATACCTAACATTGAAAAAATTATTATCCCTTTAGGTGAGTTCCCACAGTGCTGGGGAACTTCATTTTCCAGCCACCCAGTAAGACGCAGAGTACTGCAAAAGTGTGATTCCCTGGAGAAAGAGAACACGCCAGAGTAGTGATGGACACAGAGCAGAGGGGATCAGGATTTCCAGGAATGGACTCATGTATTAAGAAGTTGCACAGTTAAACTTGAACAGATCATTAATTTGATAAGGAAAAAGTGCCAAGTCCATACAAAATGCCCCAACTCCCATAATTTAGTAATAAATCAAAAGGAAACTATGAGGACAGGTGGTAAAATTACCGATAACACAACTGGCACAATGAAGGATGTTTAATAATACATGTCGAAATAATACCTAATAATGCACCAAACAAGATGGGCTGTACTACACCAACACATTGCATTTCTAGTCTTCAGGAACCACTGTGAACTTCTTGCCAAGGGCACCCAAGAGCCAGCACTTGTAGTCTATAGCACACAAACTCTTGAGGGTCCATAGACTGCTTCTAAGAGACAGCGTCCTAAGGTCCTAACAGTGAGGTTGTCAGTGCCAGGGAAGTAGGCATTTGGATTAATTTTTTTTTTGCCAAGCAATGTCCTGTTTGTCCTGAAGTTACTGGGAGTTATTTCCAAAAAGTACAATGAAAACAGGATTGACTGCTGTAGGAACAACACTTGGACAGTGTTTGTCCAAAGTGCTGGTGCTTTGGGGAGAGGAAAGTTACCCTTACTCCAGATTGTGGATGACAGCTTTGAGACACCTGTAGTCCAGCTATATAAAAAAAATATATATATATGCTTACCAAACAGGATATATAATCTGGTGGGTTTCAATTAGCCTGTTGTGCCCTGTCATTTGTATGTGTGTGATGCAGTAAAAGAAATAAATAGGAATTTTTGGGCTCCTTGTCCCACTTCTCACAATGAAAGATCAGAACTAGACAGTACTCAGTTCTTGCTTTCTTGTGCAGACCAATGTGCTTAATCTTCATGCCATATACAAGAATGATAAATCAAACTCAATACTGAAACACTCGTGTTGGTGGCCTTCCAGCTAAGAAATTTACCTTTTATAAAGTATAAAATGGACAAATAGAGTTAATGGGTTTTACATCTCAATACCTTTTATGTAATTCAAATGAAAAATCAGCATTATTGACCTAATGGTTAATGAAGTCAATATTTCTCATGCTTCCTTTCTTGTTAGCAATAATTTTTCAGTTGAAATGTCCCATATAAAGAGAATATATTTTGACTGCTGAAGAGCAGCAGCTCCTCTCCTCGGTACCACTCCTTCCTTCAGAAAAGACAGCTCTGGAACACCACAGCAGCACTGAGAGCTACACCCTTCCCAGGCTGGTGCAAAGGCAGAGTCAGATGCTTTCTCTTTAGTCCTACTGAGATTAGCAAGAGATCTAACTAAATGATTAATATTGCCATGCAGTGAGAATCACTGCTAGCTGCAGAAAGATTCTTTTGTAAGCAGATCCCACAGGCAAGATTTTCAACTTTTTGCTGAAATCCATAAATGAAATTTTTGTTTCAGGAGATAATAAGAAATTTAAAACTTAACAGATAATTAATTTTTTTGTAACTGGTCACAAAGGTAAAAGCAGATATTTGCACCTGGGATGAACAAAAGTGGAGCTTCTCCCACTTCATGTTTGCAGTCTCCAGGGTGCATTATACCAGGAGCACCAGAATAATGGCAAACAGGGGGGAGCAGATGAGAAAGCTGTCATGCTGGAGTTGGAGAGAGCAGTCACTTCCTTCTCACAGTTCTCTTTTGCTTTTAAACATTTAAAAGAAAATGCTACAGATCAATAGGTTTCCTCATTAACCAACTGTAGCACCAGGCTGTGAATACCAAGAGCAGCCTTGACTTGCATACGGATGAGCTGTAGAGATGGCAATTGAGCTGACATAATTTGCAGTGCGGGATCTCTCTGGACTGAATGTTTATATGGCAGGAAATGAAGGCTGCACATGTAACTGGTCTTGCAAACCCACCTCTTGTGGGGACTGTAACTTTCTCCTGTCCACAGCTTTGAAAATTTACCCTAATAAGAATCATTGTTTGGCCTTGGTATTTTGGTGATGTCTCCATTCTGTTCAGGTTTCCTGGTGGAAAGAATGTACGTAGTATCTTTTTGAAGCAGAGCCACTTGTTCAGTTTCTCCTTTTTAAATATGAAAAATCTTTATACCATGCTTAAGAACAAACAACTTGCATTTCATGAAACATAAAAAATTGTTTCACATAAGCATATTTTTCTTCTACGTGTATTCTGCACTTCACAGCATAGAAACCGTTTTATTTTGTGACTCACAAAACTCCAAATTTCCAAGTATTAAGACTATTAGTTTCCAACACCAGGTTTGTCAGATAAGAACATTTTATAACTATACTGAAATCCAACAGCAGACACATTTCACTTTCACCTGCCAAATATCTGCACATAAAATACCTGTGCAAGCAGAAGCTCAGTTCTCTCCCCACTAGCTTCCTCAAAGCTCTCTTTTGCGCCCAGGAGCTGAATTTATGGCAGTGAACAGAGCTTTTTGACATTTAGGTTTCAGCAAAGTAAAACACTGTAGGTTTCTGCCAGAGAATCTCTCTGTTCTTTTGTTTCTAATTATTTTCTGTTCTGTCAATTTAAATTGGAAGCTTCTTTCTACCAGCAGTATCTCAGACTTATATAAATAAAGTTGTCTAACTAAGTCACACATCTGAGAAAGGTGAAAGCAAACCTTTGCCCCAGGTATTAATGAAAATGTATTTCCTAACATTTCACATTCTGTTTCCTGACAATCTTGCCTTGTCAATTTAAAACTGTATTTGGGTCAAGACGGTTCTCCAGCTGCAGCTTACAGAGAATGGCAATAGCCGGGCTGGGTAGACCCTGCAGCTCCTTCATTGGGGTGTCTGGGAGCTACTCAGTTTTCTCCCACCTCTACATGGGAGGCAGAACAACTCCCAGAGCTCATCACTCATTTGTGCTTTGAATCCAGGGGTTGTGAATGGCATCAGCTCTGCCTCTCAAAGGAATGGAGACATATGGAAACAGCCTCCAGCTCAAATGAAGATCTCTGTGCCACCTCATCGCTCTTTCAGAAGGTATCACAAGTGCCTGTGTCAGCTCTCTGTGCCCTGGAGGCCCACCTGTCATCACTGCACATCTCTGCAGCTGCCACCACAGCTGGTACAGTTTAAGTGAATACTCAAAGCTACATGTGTCCTTCCTATGCAAGCACATTTAGCAAAACAGGAGCAGAAACTCAGCTAGACTTCTAGGTGATGGATTTTTTTTCAAGTATATAATTTTGAGTGTATTTGATTATAAAAATCAAATAATGGAGAGAAATGTTTTTCTTCTGTCACAAGCCAGCTTTGAAAAGTGATGATTCTTCATTTCCTAATTTGATTTACCCAGCTAATCTACTTGACCTCACACAGACCTTTTGTTTTCATGTCTGAGTGGTAGGGAGGAGGGGCTCTCAATGTGTGTGAGAAAGCCAGAGGGGCTATGAAGAAAACTGAGGTCCAAAACATATTGTTTTCATGAGGAAAAAGTAAAAAGTGCATTTATGACAATGATTGTAACAGAAGTCTTCTGTCTTCTTTGTGTTTGTTTTGTGGGAACCCAAAAATGAAATTATTAGCCTAAGATACAAAAATAAATTATTCAAAGCTGTCCTTTTGGATTTTATGATTTTATGAATTTGTTGTGTGGATAAGGCTCTGTGTCTCTGCTGTGATCAACAGGCAGAAACATGTCACATAGGTTACAGGCTTAGGGAAAGAGGTTCATTACACTTCATTCACTTCAAGCAGCCTGAATGGCCACGACTTCTTGCTAGTCTTGGGTCTGATCCTGAGTCTGGCATATCTTTTCACATGAGCAACAACATTTGCCCGCACACAGGGGACCCAGCAAAGAAATAAGGAGCAAACTGGGTTTCTACCCCTTCCTTGTGCCCACAGTCAAAGAGCAACAGGAAGGGCACTGGTCTTGTTAGATATTGTTCAGCTCCAAGAGGTCCTTCCTCTCCTCGTAGCTTTTGTGGGGTTCTTTTGTTCTACCTTTTTCTGCTCAATTTTGTGCCAATACTTTTTCTCTCTTTAGAGGTGAGAGAAAACTGCAGCTCTGGAGGGGATGTGGGTGCCAAGCACTGGGTACCCTGGAGGCCAAACAGCAAGTTGATTTTGGGCTCAAAGGGCTCTCAGTCTGGAGGGTTGTCTCACTGGCTGAAATGGCAGGTATGCTTTTCCCTCTGCTATTGGCACAGCAATACAACACATTCAGGATTAACCTTTATCCTGACCAGGAACAAAGTGACATTCTGTGGTGCAGAGAAGAGCTGTCCTTCCTGCTCTTCTAACAAAACCAGTAGGATTATTACTTAACCTGGGAGAAGTTTTTTTCTGAGAGATATAACCCTGAATGAGTGCTGGTGGCACTGCCTGCATGAGGAACAGCATAATTTCATTGACTTTCAACTGCAGTTGGCAAAAGGGAATATTAACACTCAGGTGGAGGACTAGGCAAATAGACAATTTTAGGGATTTACACAAGACAGAAGGACATTGCCTCCACTCACATGGCAAACAAGCCCACTGGAGATCCCACAGCTCAGTGCAGCAGGGAAGCTTCACCTCTTAGTGCTCCTGTTTTAGATACTCTCTTCTAACTAAAAGTGTCTGCTGGGTTGATTAGCCTTACGTTTCTGTTGGTACAGAAGGTAGCTGTCATTTTCTGTTACCTATACAATGTGACCTGAAGAGACCAAAAAGAACAAGCACCTTTTATGGGTACAGTAGGATTTGCACCTTTATAGTACGGAGCATATTAATGGGCAGCTGGAAAGGAGCTGGTTAGTATGCACAGGGTTGGACTTCTCCTCCTCTTTGGGATTTAGACTTATAGCAAGAAGCAGCTTTAGTCAACTTAAAAACCCACACAGCTATGCTCCTCATTAGCTGAGAGCTACCTACCAGCTCATAGCCTTGAGTCCCAGCTAGTCTGATTAACTTGTGACCTGCTTGAAATAGCTTTAAAGTTATTTTCCCGCACATGGGTTGTTATTTTATTAGAAGATATATATAGCACAACATACATTTTTCAGAGTGCCAGTAAGCCCTAAGTCTGAGATTTTGACTTCAGGAGGAAAGGTTGTAAACTGTTGAAACACAGAGCAGTAGTCTTCAGAAAATTATTTGTCCAGAAATAGCTTTATGTGCTTTGGTCAGATAAGAAACATTTAAACATGCACCTTTAGATACTCTATATTAAGTAAGTCCTTGCTGATTCTTCTAAGTGATTTGTGACAGTGCATGCCCTCTACTGTGAAACAAGACATCTGACAGAAATAAAGGATAATAGTTTTCAAAACACAGTGGAAATTTGGAATCTTTCCATTACATTTAATGGGCTTTGGATTCATTCCAAACAGGCTGCAGCAATGTGCTGGTCTCTATAATTTACTGGCTCTTGCCCCTGCCTTGTGGCAAGAAGTTGTTCTGGCATTTTGGATGTACAGTTTTCATACAGGGAATCACAGAATCATGCAGAATCGGTCAGGTTGGAAGGGACCACAGTGAGACATTTGGCCTAATCTCCCTGCTCAAGCAGGGTCATCCTGGAGCACATGGCTCAGGATAGAGTGGATAGACAGGAAGACTGCAAAAATCCAGAGTTCATGAACAAGATGCTGCTCCTTAAATGCTGCTCCTCTGGCAGGTTTCATCAAGGTGCTACCTCCCTGAAACTATCATCTCTCCAGAGCCCACCTAAGAGAACAAAATTCCAACAGCCACCTTCCTGCTCAGCCAGAGACACAGCCCATGGGTATGCACTTCCAAAGCCTCAGGTTTATCTCCACATTTCATTCTTTGCTGCAGCAGCACCAGCACACAGGGCTATCATCCCATCTGCTCCCACTCCCAGGTGATGCACCAGTTGTGGCAGCCAAGTTGTGTTACAGGAACTGCCCTCATCCTGAAAGCAGCTGGTTACCTCCCCTTTCCCTGGGCCCTCTCTGCCCAGCTCTGCTCAGTGCCTAGAGCTGGCAGAGGTGCCTAGCTGGATGCCAAACCAAAGCAAGGTGATGAAGTGTGGAATAGGGAAGGGGGACAAGGCCACCTCCTGCTTCAGTTCACTGCACAGCCCACATGGACCCTTGGAGGTGGGGCATGGGGAGGGCTGTCCCACTCCTTCCAGGGTCCCTGGTTGATAACCCGGCAAGAGCTGCAGCCAGGTGAAATTACAGCGGGGTCGTATTTAGGTTCATGCTCTCCCTGACATTAGCAGGCTGGTGTTTTTAAATTCATTTCCATTACTGATGTGAATAGGAGTTGCAGGTTTTCTCTGTGCTGGATTGCTTCAAATTATACATGTGCATAACTGGCTTGAGCTTAGGCTTCAGTGCACAGACACTTGTGTACACATAATAACACACCTCAGAAATTAAAAGACTGAATAATTACTAGATATAAAGAAAGATACTAGATACAGATAAAGAAAAAGGTCATTCTGCAAAAGAAATGTTCTTTTATTCCTGAAATAAAGCTGCTGAAATAATGCTCATGGCAAGGTTTAGCTGCAGAGCTCTCAGCAGTTTTATTATTAACAATTACCTCCAGCCACTCTGTGTCTGAAGCACTGTGACTCCAGACTCACATCTTCTGTCAGGTATGGAGTAACACAACCATCAGCTCTCCCACTTAGTGCGTGATTACTAAGAAGTATGAAGGAGACTAGGCATCACATCTCATTCTGGGGCAGCTGACCTTTTGTAAGAAGTTAATTTTATTAATAAGGAAAAGTGATTTGCTAATTGCAGCCTATAAAACCAGAAGTTAAGGTAAATATAAGATTATAATCAGAGAAATAAAATATTAGCCTTTCCACTTCATATAAATCCATGCATTCTTTTTAGTAAGCAAATATAAGGATTTCTTTAATCAGTACTTGTTCACTGACTCTAACTTAACATCTAAAATCTTGGCACTGCTCTTCGGTACATTTCCTGAGACAAAATATCATTATTAACAATTAGAGTAGAGTTATTCCAAAATATTTTGCTGCACTCAAGCAATTATCTGGGTAATCACTGACAGGAGCATACAGGCAATGATGCCAAAGCACGGAGCTGAGTTCTTTATTGTTTTCCAGTCTTAGCCTCAAATTAAAAATTACTATGAGCCAGAGGAATAAATCTATGCATCATGCAGTGTTATCTCACCCAAGCTTATGCAGAGACTTACTATTTCCACATTCACCAGCTCTGAGTTTGTTTAACCAAATTTATGTGCATACACACTCATGTGCTCACAAAGCATCCCATACTTCCCTAACCCCATATCGTATGAACCTTGTTTTAGTAGGATTCTGCACCTCTGAAAACATGCTACAGCACAGCTCAGTGCTGGTGATGCTGCCCACCCGAGGAGCACAACCACTGAGAATGTCTCCTTCTGATAACACAGATTGCTCACTGCAAACCCAGGTCTATGAAAGGATCCTGCAATCACATCACTCCTAAAGTAGATTTTGGAATCCAAGAGGTCCTGCACAGTTGAAGAATTGTGAAGTAATGGTAGACAAACATGTAGTGATACTGCAAAGTCCTATAAGTCATCCAAATTACAAACATAACTGGAGTGTGCTGGCTCACCAGTTTAGCCAGGAGGAGAGTGTTTTGTTTTATGTTGCAGGCCTGCAGTTTACAACCCTTTTACACTGAGTGGTTTGCCTGCTGTTCCAGGGAAAATAATTATTACTCTGAAAGTCTCATTTTGTCTTTGAGGCTTATCTTCACATCGTCATTGCTATATAAAAAGAATCTGAAATAAAAAGAAACATTTAAAAATGTTTATAAGGGACTTGCTTTCATACCAGTACAGATTTGTGCGTATGTGCACGAATAACATACAAACATGCAAGTCTGGGTAAATTGAATCAATGTAGGAAAAAAACAAATAAACCCAGGCACCAAAGTGCATTCTCTTGCCAACACTTTCCTTTTATTAGGAAAAAAAGAGAGGCGAAACTGTTGAAGTATCTCTAAGAACATTCCTGACATGAAGCCAAAATAATTACTTTTAAGAGGACCTAAAAGATAGAATAGTCAAGTGTGAGGATGTAATTTTAAAAGTCAGGATTTGTATTCAGGAGGGTGTTATAGAAGATGAAGATCAGGACAGAACAAGTGATACCACTGCATCTCTTGTTGAGTGCCTAAGACCTTCAAGACATCATGTCACTAGTCACAAAGTTACTGGAGAGATGATCTAGAAAAGAACATAATGTAAAACACAATGTTTTGGAAGGTAGCCAATACTTCTTTTCCTTGGTTGTTTCCATAGGCAGTTTTCTGTAGAGATTAGAGAGCAGCAGTTCTGCAGCTGATAGGTTTTGGAAGTTCTGCCAGAGCATGGGAATTTCTTTAAAGAAATAATTGAGCATCTCTAGCTCAGTTACCTGCTTTACTCAGTTGGCACAAACTTTTGTGCCCTCAGTGGCAAACAGCTACCAGAGGATCCGACTTCTGCTTCCTAAATCTAAGCTCCTATAAAGCTCATTGGTTTCCAGCACTTTCTCATTTTTTCTGATGTGCATTCCAGAAGAAACCATTAAACTATAAGGCCTAGCAGTAAAACTAATCGTGCACCTACTGGATAATAAGAGGCATTAATGTCAGGTGAATGTCAATAATTAGAGCATAAAAGGATTCTTTAGCATGATTTCAATAGTTACTAATGTCCTCTGAGTGAACACTGGAGACAGACCATGAGGAGTTTTTACTTCTTTAGGAAATCTGCTTGATTTCCATTGCATCATTTCATATAGGCATACATTTTACATTAAATGAAAAACTCTTGATTATATTGACTGCCTTACAAAAGTCCTATTGATCACACACCTTTTGCTCTATTGATCATTATTCCAGAATAATGATTATTTTTAGAGTTACAGAAGCCAGTATTCCGGCATTTGAGGACCATTCATTATTATTCTTACATTCCATTGTTGTTAAATTAATGTCTACAAAAACTAGAGAAATCAGAATGTTCCATGCCCATACATTAAAGAAGGGATTTCTCAATTAAAGGTGAAGTGGTTTGCTGCACCAGAGCCACAGAACTTGTTAGTCCTTTGTCTTCTAATAGCAGCCACCCAGAATACTATGCAGGTCTCGCTTCTTTGTGTGGTGATTTGTATTCTTTATAGGAATTAAAGAGATCATTACAACTAAGCATGTAATTTCTGATTAATAACACAGAAGTAAGATGTACATTTTTAACTCTATATATGCAGGGCACATGGAATATATACAGGACCATTTGTGTTCTGCTAAACTTTTAACTTGGACAACATCTTACAGAAATGAGCACAAAATTGATTATGCATTTTATGAAAAACAGAATTTATTTGAAATATGGATATAGGAGAAAAGCAAAAACCTTTTCTGCCTTTGATTGAGCCTGAAGCTGTACATACATAGGTTTTTTCAGGTCTTTTTTTGAAGAAATAGCTAACATATATTAAGAACTGTATTTTGGTTTAGGAGCTGATCATAACCATATGGGGATTGAATCAACTGGAGAGTTTTAGGATTGCTTAACTTTATAGTTATCTTTAAGCTATAGCCTTAATTTCCTGTTAGATAAGTGGAAATTAAAGCATCCCCTAAGGCAGACTTCTAATATGGGTCAAACAAAGCACTCTTTAAAATTGCTTGTTGCTCTTCAAGCACGAGGGAACAAGAATCAGTTTGAAACAAGAACTTATATTTAGGTAATTTTGTGTGCACTTGGGTCCTAACCTTCCATTACTGTCGCTGGAGCCTGAAGAGCAAATCAGCTCACCATAAAATAGGTACCTAGTGGTTAGTCAGCTGAATCATTCATTGATTGCTTTTACTAGATCTTCGTTAATGGTAATGGGAGCTTTGACACTTTGTATGTAGCTGGTTGTATTTAGGGGACTTAATCTAGACTTGATGTCCCATAGAAGTGTTATGGGTCTACCTGATAAACCCCTACTTACTAACCCAGAGCACAAGCCCCACCCATTGTCTCATAAAACCTTCAGCTCACTTTGAAAATATCCTTGAAATAAATATGAGCTGAAAAAGACTTGCAGAACCAGAAACCACTGAACCTGAACTTTCAATAGAATTATACATAGGAAAGACATACTCTTCCTGAAAGTTATTACAGTTACAGCTCCACCTTCTTCTGCTCAAACAGAAGAAAAAGCAAGAACAAATAATGGTTCAGCATTCAATGATGACAAAGACAATTGCTAGAGGAAGATGGCTACTGACTCTGTTTTTGGCTGGGTTTCATAGAGCCAGTTGGGCACTGGCCTAATGACAGTGCTGTCAGGGAGCCAAGCACTCATCCTGGAGTTCAAATTCCATCAAACTGGCAATGAGGTGTTGCCACGTGTAGTGATAAGCCACCCTTGAATATCATTCTTATCACAAAGTAAGTACTTGTACAGCATTTCAGCATTTTATCACTGGGCATTCTCATCTAGCATGTATGACAGGATGCTGAGAGGATTGCCTTGTCTTAAATCCTGCCTCATTCCTACTATAAGGCATGTAAAGTGAAAAGTTTTTGTCAGATAACTCCCTTAGACAGTGACTCAGAGAATAGTTCACTCTTCCAAAGATGGCAGGGATAATGATACCATATATTTTTTTTCCTCATCTCCCAGAAATCTTGCTTTATAGTGTGTTAATGTAGGATTGACAAGTCAATAATTTCATTTTCAGTCATTCCATGCAATATTCACAGAGACAGCATCCAGACATCCCTCAAGACCCTGCTTCAGGATTTGGGTTCTGTTGGCCTCTTAATTAGACCTTCACACTCCTAAGAAATTAATTTAATTTCATATAATTGCAGAGGTGCTGAATACCCAGAGAGCTTAGGCGAGTGCAGAGGGAAGTGATAGCCTGTTAAGGGTATTCAAATTTTGCAGTTACCAAAAAGACAGTGATGTCCTCAGAATCAGAGTTGAATAAATTGTGGATGCCCCATCCCTGGAAGTGTTCCAGGTCAGACTGGATGGGGCTTTAAGCAACCTGGTTTAGTGCTCTCTAGTGTCCTTGTCCATGGCAGGGGGAGTGGAACCAGATGATCTTTAAGGTCCCTTCCAATTCAAACTGGTCTATGATTCTATGAATTACCTCATGGGGAATATCTTTCCAAATTCACTTTTAAATATGGAATAGTTTTCATGTTTTTTTATTATGTTAGCATGATTAGCCAAATTGCTTTGTGGAGCCAACTGCTTTAGAGCACCACATTATGAACTAATTTCATTAGTACCTGGCAAGAAGCAATAACTGGAAGTCTCATTGCACCAGGGCTTACAGAAGGGGCTGGAGACCAGCTCTGTAGTTTCAGTAAACACAATCACATTTTACCACGTCTGCATTAAACAGGCAGTCCACAAAGAGCAACCAACAGGAACAGAAATTTTCCATGAGATGAGGACTTTACTCCTGTTCCTAAAGAAAAGCATAATTACATTTTCCCCAACAGACAGAAAGGTCAAAGTATATTTACCTTGCCAATCCATTAGAACTTTATATAGAGCACATGGGAATTTTGAGGGTGTACTTGTATAAATGCAATAGGATACAGTTTAAATTAAAAAAAAAAAATCCCAAATTTTAAAGATCTAGACTAACCTGTGTGAGAAAGTCTATTTGTTTTTTCTCAAAAGAGTAATAATAAAAAAGGTAATTTGAAAAGTGACATTTCTAGAGAAAAATAGGAGTTTGCTCATTTTTTCTAGCAATTGTGTATATGCTGTCTTCTGCAAGGCATGGATCATGAGCAAGCCTGCTTCATTCAGTTCACATGAAATTACTGCCTGCTGGAAATGATGAAAATGAGAAAAAAAAAATGATCCTCTGGCCACCAACTTGCTTAATAAAGATTCGCCATCACCTACACTGTCCCCAGTTTGCTATTCTAGTGGCTCTCGCTGTGATGGAGTTACCTTTGTTGATTAGAGCACACATGGTGTTGTCCTTTGGATTTGTGACCAAAACACATGTGACTTGACACACTATTATTGTGTCTACTGATGAACAGTTTTGCACAGTGTCAAGGCCTTCTCTGTGTCTCACTCTGTCCCATCTCATTGAATAGGTCAAGAATAAGCAAGTTGAGAGGAAACACAACCAGAAGAGCTGACCTGAACTTGAGGAGGAGACAATTCAAGCCATGAGACACTGTGCTCAGCAATAAAATGATGTGGAGTTTTCCTGGCAAGGAAGCTGTTTTTTGGTTGTCACTCTGTTTGTAGGAGGTGATGAATAATTGCCCTTGCATAATTTGTTTTATTTTCCCCTCTCTCCTTTCTTTATTAAAATTTAATAATCTTGACCCACAAATTTTCTCACTTGTGTTCTTCCTGTTCTCTCATCATTCCACCTGGAAGGAGAGTGAGTGAGCAGCTGTGTGGGTGCTTAGCTGCTGTCTGGGGTCAGCCCACCATTCCACTTTTCTCTCAAGACATCTCAATACATCAAGAGGCTTAAACAGTCACACCAGCATGATCAAATGAGACTTGGCTATTGTCAAATCCTTCATTATTCACCATCTTTTAGTAGCCAGAACCTGCACCTCCTATCTTTCAACATGCTGCTCCTTATTAGCCCTCCTTAGATTTTCTGAAGAGCCCTTCCTTTCAGAGCTATGAGACGGTGGGTAACAGGGGAGCAGAGTATCTGGGAGCGTTAACTCACAGTGGAGCTGAAAATGTGGAGTTTGGTTAAACAGGCTTCCAAGAACTTACACAGACTAAGACTTGTTTAAGCATCCAAAGGGAGAATAAACTCCAGTTAGCTTATTACAAAAAGTAAAATATTTTCAAAAGGTTTTCTGATTTCTGCAGGACACTTTGATGATAAATTTTATGTGCCAAGTCATGCAAAGACATCGTCTTATTCCCACTTAACACACTTAGTTCTTAACTGGTGTTCAAGTCATTCCCACCAGACACCTGAGATTAACAAAACAAGTATGTTCCCACACTGCAGATTTTTAGAAGGTACATCCATGCATCAATAACTTCTAGTTCACAGAAGCATGGCTTTACTCATAACCAGGACCGCCTAACAGCCTGTTTGGGATTCTGCAAGACAAATTAATAAATTCACAGAAGTGCTGGTTTGCCACAGGAGACATAAAACAGTTCAAAACTTGGCTGCATTCAGACTATTGATCTTATCTGAAGATTGCAAGACAGTCAAAAATCAACTGATAAAAAAGCAGAAGCTCCTATCTAAAAGATTTGCCACAAATGTATTAAAAAAATATTAGTTTGAACAGTTTAAATTTAAGTAATTATGATAGCAAATTGTAAATTGGGTTTCACATATTGCTCAACTTCCAATAATCTTAAAAGAGAAGGGACATTACTTTGTTCTTCCCCCAAAAAAGTAAGCTTTTCAGTACCCAACATGTAGCAGCAGCAGCATTACAGAAAGCCTAGTAAATATTTTCTGTATTATATTCTGTATATGTATTAGTTTCTGGTCTAAAAACTTTCAGTATGACTGCTTCATAGGAATTCAGTAGATACAGAAAAGAGTACTAAGTACTGCCATTAAGAATTAAACTTTAGTCTTGTAAATACCCAGGAATTTTCTAGATAATCTCCAAAACTCAACCCTACTTCCCTGTCTCACATTGTTTAAAGTTGTCAGAGAAATGCAAGAGAAATAGAGCAGACCAGGTAGGATATAAAGGGCCTGCACTGCATGTTCTGATCAAATCTCAAACACTTTTTCCCCCACTTTTATTTCAATCAGATTTCACTGCTAGGCTGCATTTTGACAGACATTAAGCACCTACCACTCCTGATCCCACTCACAAGCCAACAAGTTTCCAACTCTTCTTAAAAGGGAGGAGTAGGCTGATTTCTTAGCCCATTTTATTAACATCCATAGGACTTAAGGGGCTTGGGAAACTTGGTCTCATTAAAAAAAAACAACCCACTTGATTGCTCACAGTGAGAAACAGAAAGGAACTTCCCCCACACAGCACTGCTGTAAGAGCAGTTGAGGGATGCAACATGTTGAAGCAACTCAGCCTCTGTTACTAAACTGCTTCAGTTCTTACATCAGATATGGCTTTTGCTCTCCTGCTTTGATGGGGTTCCAGATGGTCTATTCTGCCCTAAGAGATCTAATGCACAGAGCTGGGGTGACTGGTTGTCTGGAGTGCAAAGAAGCTGGGCTGTCAGCACAGGGGGTACTCTGGGATGTGTCCTCCTCATTGCTACCCAGGATGCTAAGGACTAGGGATGTTTGGATGGATCTCTCAGTTCTTATTCATACAAACTTTTTAGTTTAGTTGACCTTATCAATGGAGTTAGGAAAAATAAACTGGAATAATGATTCTCAAAATAACTATGAGTTCCTTGAGGTGTTTTAGAAAGGTTGGGTAAGGGCAAGAAGGTTGTTGGTGTAAGTCCACATCTTGCCATTCTCTGCAATCAAAGCCACTGCTTCAATAACTGAACTTGTCTAACTGCAAGACCAAGGTTATTCACACTTAAGGCTGGGAAATCTGGGATACTTTACAATAATTTCATTTGTGAGGCAAGGGAATGAGCAGACAAGGAAGGACATTGAAGTGAACTGCTGAAGTGCCACTAGTGGTTATACTCATCTACTACCAACCTCAGGAGATTTTGCAGAGCATTACACTGATAAGCACCTCATAAACTTGTCTTATTTCACTCCTGCTAGTTTCAGGTCAAGAGAGCATTACTTTACCCTGTTGTTAGTGATTAGTGCTTATTATTATAAGCACTGATATTCCCACAGGTCTCAACACTGCCTTCATTGGTTTATGCCTGTGAATGGATAACAATTATTATCTATTACCTTCTCCATACGTTTAAAATTTGAATGGTCATAGTCTACTAAGTGACGTGTTTAAGACCTTTCCTGAATTAATATAATTAAATTTTATGTTTTATATAAATATTCTCTCCTGACCCCAAAGCATCGTTTATGCCACCATCTTCCACCAGCTTATTTATTCCTCAAAGAGGAAAAGAGATATTTTCTCTGCTTTGCTTCACAGGCATCCTTGAATCTTGCCAGTTTTATAGCTCACAATTATTTATGAGCCTCTATTTTGATGTTAGTAGCTGTCAAAATATGAGGTGTCTCACTGAAAAGGTACACAATTATAATTATTGAAGATATCAGACTCATTCAACTGTTTCCCACTAATGAATGACGTCACCATCTCTGTTGAAGCCTTGCCTGCTTTCAGTTCTTTGATAGAATGCAAAATGTGCCTAGCTCAGTTCAGGTCTCACAGCAACATATATCAGAAACTATTTAATGGACTTACAGAGGGAAGAGTGCTGTAGGTCACCTGTGAAAGATCAGAAATTGCTGAATGAACTCATAGAGGGAACCATGCTGTGAAATTAGGCCCTTTCTTTCAATTCTAATCTTTCAAGAACCAATGAGAGATCTTTACACAAGACTATAAGGAGTAGTAGAACTATTTAAATATTTGGTTTCTTCTGCAATGTGAATTGAGCAGGGTGAATGAATCTGCTCACAGCTGTGTTACTACAATTAAAACAATAAGCTACATCCCAGCACCCAAATATGCAGCCTGACCTTGGATCAAAAAATGTTGTTAGCATTTTTGTACAGCACTGCCCAAGCAGGGGCAGCAGTACATCCTGCCAGTGATGGCATCATTGCCACCCCTCACTCTGGTGGGGCAGGGGAGGGGGACATCTGTGCCAGAGGCTTTGAATGTGTCTCCACACAGCTCCTCGCAGCTCCAGGAGTGGGGTCAACAGGACTGCACTCACTTCAGAGAGTGATGACTGATTATGTGCCTGGAAATTAAGCATTTCAACAAGCCAAGTCAAATTCCATCCCCATATTAAAAAAAAATGAAAACTAAAATGAAATAAAACAACCAAAAAACCTACTCCAGGAAAAAAAAATCCCCATACTGATTCAAAGTTTCCAGTATAGCACTTACACAGGCCTTAACACTTAAAAGTCTTAGTTAAAAAGCAAACAGGCTTTCTTTAATACACTTCTTTCCCTATAGTGTGATATTGTTTACAGATTACATTTCAGGCAGAAATAAACCCATTTTACAGGGAATATGAGAACAACTACACTTTGTATACTCAGGAGCACTTAAGGTGAACACAAGGATGTAGTGAAGATATACATATTTAAACACAGCAGGACACAAACAATGTCAATCATTCTATAGCACTTTTATGGCTATACTCATTTTCTACCAATCTCAGGAGATTTTGCAAAGCATTTATGGAAGCCAAAGACATCTAGGGGCATGATAGGAAATATGAAGAGGTGTGCTGTCTTTCAACACACATAAAAAACCCAACACTTCAATGAGGAGTTACGGGGACTGACAAGTCATATACTGTTTTGAGCTCTATGCTTCAAGGAGTACATAGCTGCAAAGAGTTTATAGCTAGACTGATAAAGCTGGAGAAGGCAGAATATCAATATTGTAGTGTTTTTCTCAGGTGTGAAGCCACTGGCCCCTGCACAGCAGTTTGGTGTCAATAGCTCAGGGGCTGGTCTGGTCTCCAGGTCTGAGGTATCTTTAAATAACCCTCTGTAAGAGAAGAAAGGTCTCAGTCACTGTGCTGAGAAGAGGGGACTACCCCACAGCATGGAGAGCAGAACTGCCCCCGGCCAGCTTTGCCATCAAAGGAAACTTGCTATCCCCCTGTGGCGCAGGGGGAGAGAGATCAGCAGTCACATAAGGGAACACGTTCTTCCCTGTGCTCGGTGTAGAAAACTTAGTTTAATGGGCTCTAGCTACAGCAAGGGGGCTTTCAATAGCTAAGGGCTTTGTACAGTAAGAAATTAATGCAGGATGGGAGCAAGTTGCACACAGGTCCTGTACAGTCCCTGTTACTAGAGGTTAAGAAGAAACTGGACAAGCACAATGATCCTGGCACATGGTGTTACACTGCCTTTGGGCAGGAGGATAAATCAACTTCTCCAGTGTTTGACAGCCTTATCATTTTGACTCTCAGACCTCCATTACAGAGACTCTGGCCATGGTTACATTGTAAGAAGGATATTCCCTTTTCTCCCTTCACTCACTAATATATAGGGTTTTTTTAAAAGTGAGAAGACAATTTAGTAGATAAATTACGCTTTAAGGGTAATTATATAATTGGTTTGGGGCAATTAAGAACAATTAGGGCTTCTCAGAACTACAGTTCCCATATAGAAGAAGCACTTATATATTTGCTAAGTAACTGTCTGTAAGTGTGCCTAGAATTGACACATTTTTCAAGAAAAAACTGTTATTAGTTACATGTCTTTTGAACTCTCTCATTTGAGGAATCTGGTTGAAAATAATTGGAAGTTGGCACTGTTTTACAGACAGCCACAAAGCATTAGGGACAGACCCCTGCCCAGCCAGGGGGGCTTCTAACAGTCATGCAGACTCTTTCATCCTTTTCTTACTTCTTGTGTCGTCATCTCTTCCCTTGTCCTGCCACATGGTAGGTGCAACTAATTAATGTCTATGAAGTGCTTTAAAACCTGGCCTGAAAGAAACTACACAAGAATGATTGCCATTCGGAACAACTTCAGAAACAGTCAGAGCACGCTCACTAGTTTTATTTCCAGTCTGAATTTTCCATGAGTAGCTTGTAATGCTCATAACCACCAGAAGCACATAATTTCTTGTATCCAGAAGCGGTTTGTATTAGCTCTTATTGTTTGTCCATTCTTTGGAGAAGTCTTTCTCAAAGCTGGGAAGAGTTTGTAAGAGTTTGGAACCCCATCCATTCTATTTTACAAAAGCTCCATGATTAGCCAGTCCCACCATCATCCTCTTCAGGAGAATCTGGGTCTGGCACTAACACTCCCTCCCTGCATAAGTGGCATTTGAGATGCATCAGTTATGTATGAAAGTGTTTGCATACTTTATTTCAGGAATGCTACCTTGGAATAACAGGCCTATTTACTTTAATCACCAAAGCCTCTTGATCTTTATCAAATCAATTTCAGAGCCAAAGAACATGAGCGATTCCCATTTTTACCTAACAGCTCTTCAGTACAGGAAAGATAATACTGTACAACTGCTGCTACTACAGAAATTCTGCACATTTTGCCCTGGCTAGATAGGGCTTCTAGCACAGTACTTTTCAAGAAATAAAAAAAATAATAATTTAAAAAACCAAAACACTTCTACCACTACCACTACAAACCCATCCTGAGCTGCTGACCTTCTGGGCTTGCTACAAACAGGAAAGAGGATGACCTCTCCAGTGAAGAGTGATGGACCAGCACAGCTGCCCAGCTGAATTCCATTTTAAACACTGCAGGGTGTCAGCTCATCCCAATTACCAGGTGTTACCAGGCCTGCATTTAAGCAGACACTATTTTCAGAAGTGTTCAAGCCACTTAAATGTGTATGTCTCATCAAAGAAAGACAGCTACGCTTGAAAGTGTGGTTTCTCTGCTTTCAGCTATCATCACCAGCATTCATTTTGCTGTGAATTGCTTGAGGAGGCACCCGAGAGAGTAGTTTTCGGTGCCACAGATCAAAGACTGTAACTTTACACTGCTCAATAACCTTTTATAGCTTTCCTATATCACCATTAATCATCTTCTTTCTTTCTTCTTCAAAACCACCTATCCATCTTTCAAGTTGATGGAGAATATTTCCCCATTAAGAGCACATTATTGCTAAGAACCTGTCCACCGTGCAGAAATTGTTATCACTCCAAGATATAACCATGTTCTGCTGCCGTGTGCTTAGGAGAAGAGTAGCTCTGGGCTTTTAGAATACCTTTTTCATGGCTGCTTTACACATCCTCTTTCAGCCTACATCTGCCTCACTAACTAGCCCTGCATCAGGCTGATTCTCAGGTGCACCCGTGGCTGTCATTTAATTTTCCTCAAACAGAGCTGCCTCTCTTTAATGGTTCCTTAGAAAGTATTTTGGCTTTCCTATGATGCCTAGCTGAACAGTCAGGAGTGGAAAGCACCATGACAGATACTGTGTTTTGATATACTATGGGAAAGGTGAACCCTTAGTTCTGCCTCCTCCTTAGCACCAGGAACAAAGCTGAATGACAATTTCATGGGCTCATAGTCCAAGTCTTCTCATTCTCTTCATTTGCCTGGGTCTTGGAAACTAATTTTTTTGTTTGTTTGTTTTGGATACTATGAATGGGAAAATTTTGGGAGGGAGGGAACTGGTGTAGATGAATCAATAGCAACGACCAGTCTCACAAGTGAGTAGCATCAACAACCAAGACCAGTGCAGGGGGCAGAGCATGGTTTAAATAAAAAGCAGAGGTCAGCACTTAGCCCTTAGCCCCAGCTGTAGTCCTTCATGTCTCAGATACCATCCTTGGACAAATTCCATCATGCCAAATCCTAAGAGATTCATAGATCTTGGACTTGGATTTTGTCCTGTAGAAATTTCATTGATAAAAGTGATAAAGCCTTTTTTTCCCTGTTTGTATCTCATAAATCTGAAAGCAGACAGCAGAACAGCAGTTGCCTATTCCAGTGCTGTGACGTCTCTCCAATCCAGGCTTCAAAGATAGCTCTGATCTTGGGCAGAGATTGCAAGAGGCACTGTTATACCATTTCTTTCAAAAGAAACATCACAAAAAGTTTTCATTGAAGCATTTCACCTTTATTGCAAGGGGTATGGTGAGAGGAAAAGTTTATTGAATTTTATACTCCATGGTATCTATCCTCAGCTCTCTCAGAAGTCAGCGTAATAGAAAGGCTATGAATTAGGAATAAGGTTTTGTTCAGGGTACCAAAATTCTTTTTTCATGAATGGGATCAGACAGAGGAACTGATACCCTGATTTTTCAAAAGCAAACACCTTTCACAAACTATCTGTATGAAACTGCTCTCTAGGCATGTAAGTATCCTCACAGCTCTAAAAAGCTGTGATACCTGGATTTTATCTCAGCCATTTATCTCATAAATTGTTTAAATGTCGCAATAACAACAGTCATTAAACCTCAAAAGCACCCATAAACCACCTCTCAGCCTGGGGCTAGACTATCTTTCTAGTTCTTGGATTTACAGGCAACTGTACAGTTAAAAACACCCTCATTGGTAAATCATCCAAGAAAAATATTTGCACAATTTGTTTGCTTTCACAGCAATTTATTTAAAGATAAAAACAAATAAAATGAAACACACCACTGTTTCTTGTTTTGAAGCATTAATATGCAACAATTGAATGTAGCTGTTTTCTCAAAGCTTGCTCAAGAAACACTGACACTTTGTAAGGAAGTGTAGTCCACACTGCATAAGCCAGTAACTCATAGCAGCTGTGGATTGTGCTCTGCTAACTCATCTAGAAATTAAAAAAAAATTAAAAAATAAAAATGAAAATGAAAATGTTGGATGTCTTCAGCATTTTTAATCCATCAGCTATTTGAATCTCCAGCTGCTGAAAACCCTGAAGGATATTTATCTCCAGGAAGCACAGTGGGCCAGAGCAAGGGCGTGGTCCATGGTGCGAGGTAGGATTGCAGGTAGGGACTCAGCAATGTCAGCATCATGGGGGAAAGGCAGTATGTTTGCAGTCACACAAATATACAGTGGCACCCTTGGCATAAGCAAGGGTGCTTACGGACAAGAGGAAATGGCCACAAGTTGTTCCAGAGGAGGTTTAGATTAGATATTAGCAAATATTTCTTCACTGAAAGGGTTTTCAAGTGTTGGACCAGGCTGCCCAGGGAAGTGGTGGAGTCACTATACCTGGAGGTATTTAAAAGGTGTGCAGATGCGACGATCAGGGACGCAGTTTAGTGGTGGACTTGGCAGTTTTGGGTTAGTAGTTAATAGTTAGATGAAAGGTCTGTTTCAACCTAAACTAGTTTATGATTCTATGCTTCCTTGTTTCAGTACTGCAAGCCACTGACTGACTCACAAACAGCAAAGTACTTCAGATGCTACAAGATTTTTCTTACAACAGCCAAAGAGGGGCCATATTGCTGTTGGCATCCTATATCCATTCCCTGGCCCTTAGCCCCCAAAGGAGCTTTCTACACAGCGGAAGATAGTGGGACATTTCAGGTTCCCAAAGCAGATCCCACCAGCTCAGCACACAACCATGCCCCTTCCCTTTGGGACTCCCAAATAAAGTGTTTCAACCTCACACTCCTTGTTGGTCAATGCCATAGGCACAATTAGGCTGTGGGGTGTTCCACATGCTGCAGATGACCCACCATACATGACAGGTGCTTTTATTCAAACACCAGGACCAGAGCAGCTGGGGATAGTACCTGCTTCTCAGCAAAAAGCAGAAGCAGGGATGAGAAACACTTGGGATTCAGCTTTCTCCTCAGACAGGGAGTGTCACACACACCTCAGCATGGGCCAGAGGAGGGGTACCAGCTTTGAGCCTCTCTCATCATGGGTACCAATGTCACAGAGCCAATTGCTCAGACAGAGCCTGGTTTGTGCACTCTTAGTCTTGCATGGTAGGAGGCACTGTCCTGTGGGCATACATCAATGCAGTAATCATATACAGAAGCCATTTGAGGGGGCAAGGACCTGGGAATCCCTAAGTCTCAAGAGAGGGATTACATCAGCCTCTTATTGCTTTAATGTGAACATGAATCTTGCTTCACCTCCTCAGCAGTTTCAGAGGGGCTGGATGGAATCCCAGCTCAGCTGCACACCCATCCAGGCCAGGGCCAGTGTTGGCTTCTACACTTAGTGAAAGAGCAAAACAAGAGAGGAAGGTTCAAGGTTACAGCATCCAGCCAGAAATTAACTCTAAAATTTTCAGATGGGCTTTTTTAAGACATAGCTACTTAGAGCATTTGTCGGAGACATTCATACAGCAAGGACCAAATTCTCACCAACCTTAATGACAGTGGAGAAAAGCGATGCCCATCACCTGCCTGAGCTGCTCCTGGCCCCTGAGCAGACAGTGGCTGGAAGCAGGAGGCAGCCTGGAGGACATGCCTCTGCTCCCACCCCTGCCTTCCAGGAGAAGGGTGGTCCCTGCAGGCACGCCAGCTCAGCTCCCCATCTTCAGCAACACGAGGTTGGTTGGTATGAAGCACCATGTTGTTGGTGAATAACAGGATGAACACTAAAATTAAGACCCTGTCATTTCAGCTTCATCCGTAGGTGTTCTGCACCACTTAGGAGGAAACATGGAGTAAGCCAAGACAGTCTGTTGGAGTAAAACAACTAGTCTGTTCACTGTACACTCTGAGGGATCTTCTGTAGGGAATTTTTCATCCGTTCATGGAGAAAGATAGAAGAGACAAGAGGAAATCTGATATTTTTCTCCTCCCGGAGAATTTATTATTTTTAAGTAATGCATTTATATTGTAAAAATGCCTTAGACTCAAGACACACGAGCAGAGTGCAATAGAAGAAAAGAGTGAGAGAACAGCAGAAAATAGCCATCTTCTCTATGAGCCTTCCCTGTTGAGGAACAGAGGCCTTTCTCGGCACTGCTTGCTGGGAGTCCATCCAGCTCAATACTCCAAAGCAGTTGACAGCATTTTATAATCTGTTATAGCTCAGGGCTAGTTCTCAGGATACAAAACTTGTTAAAGAACTGTTTCACACTCTTCTGAAGCTCAGCAAAAACACTGATGTAGGAGCTCTCAAATACATAATAACATAACAAAGTCATACAGAAGTGAATATAAATAAAATACAGGGTGGAGATAACTCTTGTTGCAGTAACAAATATACACCTCAACCAAACATCATCTCTGGGAATGTGGATTTTTCAGGACAGATTGACCAGTGGTTTTACCTGCATTACTCTTTGCTATTCAGCGTTTATGCCCTCCGCTCTTGTGCATATCTGGTAACAAATATTTGAAAAATAAGTTTTGCTGTGAGTTGGTTAATTAGTCAAATTCATAGGAATTAGACATACCTGCATGTCTATATTGCTCAAATTTTCTTCCAGAGGTCCAAAATACAATTAGTCTGCTTTTTTGTGGCAGCATTTGATTTCTTTGATTTTATGAGGCGAGTTGCCATTCTGCTCTAGAAGAATTCAGAGGAAAGCCTAAGCCTCCTGGTAACAAAGGCAGAGAAACATTCAGGAAACTATTTATGTACTTACAAATTATCTGTTTTGTGAACCATTTTGGATATAAAAATAAACATACATATAATGAATGCAAGTGCTGTAATATATATGGATAACCAAGCAAGGAAGTTTCTGTAAGAGTAAAAATGTAGGGTTCAAAACTTTTTGTTTATTAAATTACCTGAATATTCAAGAAACCATTGAATACAGTATTTTAAATGCACGTGAAGTATTTAGTTACAAAAGGTTAATGTTTCATTATATATCAAAATTTCTGTCATACTCACCACTGCATTGCCTAAAGGTTTTCATAGAGGGCACTAATCAACATATGAGGTTTACCTTCTGGGGATTTTACTTGGGGAGAAAAGCAGAGGGGGTGGAGTGGCTTATTTTGAAAGAGTATGTTGGGGGGTTTCTATATATTTTTTTGTTATATCTGAGGCAGAAAAGGGCCTCAAGAAAAGATGAAAAATGGGACTTTTCCATTAGAGTTGAAGGCAACAATGTCTGTGATGTACCTCTGGCCCTCAGGGAATGTTTTCAAGGGTCTCAAAGCAATTTTTTTTTTTAATTTTTTTTTTTAATTCTGCTTAGGCAAGCTTTCTTCTTATCAAAAGAAGAGCTGTACCAGAAGAGGAAGACTGGCAAAAGCCATTTGCATGCCTGCAGAAGCCTGTAAGCAGCTTCCTGCATATCCTTAGCCTCAAGCCATAAAGCACTTTGGCAGTAAGGGCTGAAAATATGAGCTTGCCTCAGCTTTCTGTAAGAAGCTAATTCAGATGAGAGGGGGAAGGTTTAGTGGTGTCCTCGTAGTTGCACAGCTGAGGAAATGTGTTCTGCACTACTTAGAAGTGCCAAACTGCTGCATTCTGGTTTTGCTGCCATCCAGCTAAGATTATCATGCAGGCCATGAAGCAATGGCTTATCTTACTCTCAAGAGTAAGTTGGAGCCTGTCATCCACCCAGAAGTGAAAGAAAGAGTTAATCATAAGCACAGATCCTCAGATCAGTGAGAAATGCAATAACCATCAGCTGCAAGTGTCTCCAGAAGAGCTGGCATTACAGGGATACACACTGCAATGGCCAGTTACAGTGTTCTCAGCTGGAATGTGAAAAAACATATCTGAGGTGACCCTCCTAAATGGAATGGACTAAAGTTGACTAGGAAAACCCTATAAATAAGAATAATTTTTTTGTTGCTTTTCTAAAAAAGAATAAATGAAATTTCTCCCTTTAGTATATACATGGATTAAAAACCTAACAGCCTTTCCCATCGCTATTGGCATCTAAGACTGGATGCTGTATTTAGTTATTTTAAACTTCTTCTACTTGGAAAGTGTTACTGATGTATATCTACAAACAATTCAGAATGAATAAATCACTGTTATTTGGTGAATCAGCAAACATTCCATTGTCAAACTACTCTCAGAGTGATCTGAGTCAAACCTAATTCATTTGCACTTCAACTTGAAATAAACAATGTGCATCTGGTCAAATTAAGTGAGGAGTCTCTAATTGTTATGATGTGCACCTTACTCCAGATCTCTCAGCTGATACACTGTTCTATTGCAGACATTGCCCTTCCTACTCACATGTTTCTAGTGTGTAATTTCAGCTACTAAAGGGAAATACCGTAAGTAGATAAGACTTCAGCTGAGTTATTGCAAAGAATGACAGCCCCTTGTGGTTACCTCTCCAAAAGAAAAAAAGCTCTGCATTTTTGATGAAAAAACACTATTTATTCTCTACTAAATGCTGATTTAACAACCAATAACTAATACCATTTCTAGCAGCATTACTGTGTTCTAAAAATAAGCCCTAAGAAACAATAAAGAGAATAAACAAGGAGACTGATGCTTGAAATATATTGAAGGATATATACTGGGTCTGGCTGGGGTGCAGCGAACTTTCCTTGCAGCAGCTCAAATGGTGCCATGTAAAATAGTGTCGACACAGGGATGTTTTAGTTATTGCTGAGCAGTGCTTACACTTACAGTGCTTTATGCTTATTTTCCTTTGCTTCTGCATGCAACTTTTTTTCACCTATTAAACTATCAACTCTCATCTAGTATCTCAACCCACAAGTTTTTGGATTTTCCCTTTCCAATTCCCTCCCCCATCCTGCCAGGGAGGAGTGAGTGAGCAGCTGAGTGGGGGCTCAGCTGCCAGCCAGGATCAACCCACTGTAGTCTGTAAAGATACATATATATATATTCATCTAGGATCTAAAATACCTGGTTACGTGCTCTACTGGCTCTTCAAGGCACGTCCAGGATAAGCTGAGGATTCACATCCCTCTGGTACAGCCTGCCTGGGACAACATAATGCAAAATAATGCACAGTAGTGTACTATGTACTATAACTCAACACACATTTACTCTCCTGTTTGAGGTGGCTTGAGCAAATTAGTCACATGGAAAGTATCAGTGAGAGAAATGGTGCCAGGGGCCAGCAGATTTCTTGCCTTTTCAGGAAAGTTTCCTCAGCAGAGTCCCCTAGGAAGGTTGCAGCTACGCTGCTAAGCAGCTGAATCCTTCTTGGGCACAGCTATGCCACCAGGCTCAGCAAGAGACCACTGGCTGCCCTGCAACCCCACTGATGAGCAAATACTGGTGTTGCCACTTCCGACCTATTCCATGGCCAGCTGTGAGTCCTTTGCCTCTCACAGATGCACTGTAAAACCCAGCAGCAGGATCCTTCCCAAGGTGCCCTCCCGGGCTATTAAGCACAGCTGAGAGCATGGGCTGTGCACTGCAGGGCTAAGGGAAGCCCTGAGTAAGACAGCATGTGTGCATGGAAGGTCAGAAGTGACTGACTGTCACAAGCTGGTACCCCCCAGCTCTGTAAGCAACCTGGCCAAACCAGGCTGCTTTGAGTGTTATGCTTCCATCACAGTCAGAAAAAGACATCTTTTTACCACCTGTTTTGTAGAGAAAATGCTGACAGACACTCAAGGATACTCCCTGAACCCTCCTGAGCTTTGCTGCCTTGCTGCACTCCTCTCCTTGCCTCCATTGCCTTTTGGCCCTGTGCTCAATCCCAGCTGTGCATCCAGTACCCAAAGAGGTGGGGCATTTTTCCACTTTGGTTTTCAGAAGCTTCCTGAAAAAACTGCCATGGGAGATCTTCAAGGCCTTTGCATTCAATAAAGGTATCCCATATGCTGTTTTGATGAAAAAAAATGGTCAGAGAAGTCAGTCCAACATACAGCACCCTGAACACCTTAATGATATGCTCTTTCCCATTTCTCATTGTCTTTCCTTTCCTGAATTGTTCATTACCATATTTTATTTGCTTTTTCTAGAATCGTCTGTACCGATGAGCAACTCGTCTGGGAGGTCATTTCTATGAAGGGCTGTGCTTCCACCGCTGCAGCAGGGCAGGTCTGGGTCTGGCAGAAAGAGATGGCCCTGAGAAGGAGTTCAGAGGGGGGCTCAATGCACATAGGGGTGGAGGGCAAAGAACACCCTGTCTGCAACAGCTTCTGCCCACTCAGCTGTTCGGGTACAGTTTCAGAGGACTGGCTCATAGGGCTTTTGAAAGAGGACAGACTTCTGTGACATTCTGCTTGTCTAAGCTCATGCTGGCCTGAAGACTTTCTAGATCATTGGTGTATGCATTACAGTCCTTAACACAGCACTTCCAAATTAGGCCAACACTATAGTCATTCTGTACTGATAGTGTACGTAGTCCTTCATCCTGAGAGCTGAGTGCTTTATACATCCAGATAACAAATTTCCAAAACATTCTTACAGATATTTATGCTGTTAAAGTGCAAATGACAGTGGAAACTTCCACAGCATTATATATATCAATTCAGGCCCATGACAAGAAGAAAATATGAATGTCTCCACACACGGCCTGTGCAACCCCAATGGCCAATGCTTTCACATGTCAGATCATGGCACGTGTATTTAATTGAGAAATAGGAATAAAATTAGCCATTAACTATCACAACACACTTTTGATAAGAATTTCTGTTTATGCATGTTTGTTACTAGCATTTAGCTGCTATAGCAACAAGCCCTTATAAATGAGTGAAGTTGCAAAAAGAAACATTCCCAGTTTTATTTGAGCTTCATTGAAGTAAAGACCATTCCTGCACTCTAGTGCTGGATCTTTTCTTCTAGGTGGAACTGTGGAGAGCTTTAATTCACAGTTTATTTATCTTAGGATGATTTGTTTAAATTATGATATTTTGAACTAGATTTTATTAAATGGCATGGTACTTGCTCCTGCCCTTTGGCATGTAAGAGAATGTGTGTTCATGATGGATTTGAATTACTTCATCATATTTCCCTATTTAAATGTAAGCAAGTGATGGGCCAGAATCATGGCATATATATGGTCTAAATTGTCTATATTTGGATCTGCACTTTCAGTGGACAGGATGAGTAATAATGAGCGTAAGATCAGGGAGTGGGAGACTTCAATGTGACAACAGGAAAAAAATGCTACTGATGTGTGTACAGAGCATTGAATTTGGTTGCCTAGAGCAGTTGCAGAGTTACCAATACAACCTTTTTGTAAATAAAAGGTAAAACAGCAGTTTTTTTGGGAATATCATAGGTGGCGGAGCTGATCCTGTCCTGAAACAGGAGATTGACTGAGAGGCTTTCTGAAATTGCAGCAGGGCTTGTAAACTAAAAAGTGCTGGAACAAAGGACTAAGAACCTCGACATTTAAAGAATTGTTCACATTGTTTATTTCATATCTCTCTTGCTAGAATAGTTTATTCTGGTGTCCATAGCACACTCCTAGTTAACACTTCTGCATGATGTGGGAGATATATCCCTCTGTGGAGGGGTGAGGTCACACTTGGGATAGGAAGGAGTTATTTGAAGGCATTTTATGCCACTGACTGTCACAACTGGAGAACAGACTCCTTGCCTGCCTTATTAGCACAGTCTTGAATGTTTTATTAGCACAGACATTGCCAGAGGTTTCATTCCAACCCTACTTTCCCTAGCCTTGCAACTGAGCCTTTAGCAAAAAGGAGATGTTTATGAAATGCTGGTATTAAGCTCTCAGCAATGTTCAGAGTCTGTTTTGGTTCAGGCCCTATTGTTTGTCTCTCCTCTGAACTTATCTCCACAGCACTGGTTTCACTGATATATCACTATTGGCTTCAGTAGGGATTATCACAGTTTACATTCACCGGGACTTAGAAGACAACTTCATTAAAGGGAAAACATGGTATGTTATTTTCTTTGTGTACATTTGGTGATGTAGAAAGAGAAAAGGATGTGGATGATGTAGAAAGAGCTAAGGATGTACAGCTTTATGATCTAGCATGGAAACAAAAAAGAACAGAACAAGGCAATTGACAGCAAAGTGCATAACCAGTAGTGTATTTTTGAAAGCTTGAAAGAAGGTCATTAACTTTACAAGAAAGGTGGATATTTTCCAGTCTCTCTCTGTTTAATTTGTGTAGTCAGTTTTTTAAATTTGTGCCTCTGGGGGAACTTGCACAATGCAATTTCTCATCCAATACAAATCTCTTCAGTGCATGAAGAGCAACATGCAGTGTTGCTGTGAACAGGACCCCTGGGTTAATTACGACCCCAGAGAGACTTTGCTTACCAAGTAAGTGATTTTAGACCCATATCATTAGTGGCCCAAATGTATTCAGATGTTATATAGAGTAGAAGTGTCCATGGTCAGTGACTAAGAGCATGGACAGGAGCCCTGCATTATACAGCTGGACTAAGTGCTCCTGCTGGTCTCACAAGGGAAGAAAGCCTTGCTGAAGCAAGTACAGTGTAGCTGTTTAATCTGTTGTCCATGGTATAGATGAAGTTGTAGAGGAAGTCTGTCAGACTTCCCCTATAGTCCCAAGAATGGCATTTCTGGAGCTGTTGAGCTTGGAGGTTTCAGAACAGATCCATGATAGGATTTACCTGTCTTGTGACAGAGAAGCTCTCTGTGGCCTAGAATCCAAAAGAGTACCTATGATCTTTATGATTTTCCTTGGATAAACTGTAGATTTTTATAATTTGATTTTGGAGGCCAACTTGGGAAAGAGCTATGAGGTCATGGCACCCAAGATGGGTCCTTGATGAGGTGACCTTTAGGGGATTTCCTTGATGCTGTGAGAGGACAAAAAGGGTAAGAAGCTCTACTAGCAGTAAGTTTCATATGCTCAGAGATAAGTCCAGGTAAATGGACATTTTAAGATAAATCTAAGAGCCAGCCTCAAAGAGGAGCTGAAAGACAGTGTTATGAAGACCAGTTCTTCCAGCAACAGACATTAGGAAGGGAGCAGCAGCATATTTGTTAGCACTCCAAAGGCATGTTGGAGTTCACATTTCCTGAAAAACACATGAGCCAGATGAGAAAGCCTGAAAGGAAACAGGACATTGAAGGAGATTCTGTCATGCTCTTGACACTGATAACTTGTCTGACACAACCTGTATTCCACTGAGAGGAAGCATATACCTCTGATGGTACTGTGTGGATAGGTGTTCCCCACAGAAAGTCTTGCTGCTTTTGTGACCCTAAGAAAGGCCCCCAGAGTGTGATAAGCAATCACAGAATTTACAAACATGTGGAAAACCTCATCCATTTGATAACTGCAAGCCTCTCTTGATCTCAACAACAATGTCTTTCTTTGTGGCTTGGGCCACAGGGAATCCCAGGGAATCCTTGAGAAATGGATCCAGGCAAATAGTCTCTCAGAGATGGAAAGTACAGTCTACTGCACTGAATTCATCCAGCTCATAACTGTAGGGAAGTAGAAACTATCAGCTCTTCATTCATTAAGCATCTTATTTTGATGATTCTGAAACCCTCTGACCTAATTCAGATTTTTTAACAGGAGTAGCCATAATCACTTTTAACAGGTTATAAATGAAAGTATGGCTCTCCTTCACAGGTCCTGGTACCCAAATGTGCAGGTTGTGCAATTATTCACTGTGTAGATCTTATCAGACTGGCCTTATATGCAAGATACCCAGGACTGTGTGATATTTCTCTTCCACTTCTCCTGTGGTATGTTCAGTTTCTATTATGCACATGATGCAGGAATAATATCATCAACAAGAAAAAGGATGCTGCAGAGAAGGCAAACTGTCCTTCCTGCCTGTGTCTCAACTCATGGAAGATGTGAAGGGCAAGCAGGGAGGAAAGATAAATCTGTAAAGGGTACAGAAATTTACCTGCCATAGCAAGTAAGATGTTCACATAGCAGTTCCTACCTGTCAGCCACCCTTGGTGCCTTGAGGCACACTGCTTCTGGCCCAATCTCACAACAAAATCAGGAAGTACTCTATTTATGATATAGGCTAATGCTCTTGGGTTTTGAGGTATGAAAAGGTGGAGCTATGGAAGATGTGTACTAAGGAAGTGTGGCTCCCACATTTTTGGTCTGGCTCAGGCTGT
The DNA here is from genome assembly GCA_035221455.1 of Xenops minutus. Lineage (NCBI taxonomy): Eukaryota > Metazoa > Chordata > Aves > Passeriformes > Furnariidae > Xenops > Xenops minutus. The sequence goes on from JAWWEE010000105.1 coordinate 102,058,984, forward strand.
GTCTTAAGAATCAGACCCCAGGCATCAGAGAGACCTGTGCTGTGGCTATCTTGTGATGATCTCAGAGAGACTTGTGTTGGTGTAGCTGGGGTCAGAGAGGGTGCCACTGTGGGGATACTCTTCTTTTTATACCTCTGGATCACCAGGATGGGGGATGCTTTGATGACAGACTGGAGGTTCTTTAGGTGACAGAGGAGCTTGGCAGAGGAAGGAGAGCAAAGAAGTGCAAGGGAGGACTAGGTCCTGCATTTTAGGAACTTTGAGGCTTGCACAGAACATTTCCCAAATGACAAAAATAGGTAGGCTTTTTGAGAAGGTTTGTGAAGTATGACACAAAAGAATAAAAAGGTCTTTTAAAAACATGTTCCTTTCCTAAATCAGAGAAGCATTTTTTGATAAGTAGTGCTGAAGCTTCTCACGAATGGCAGAGCTTGTACCCTGGGATTTTTTTACTCCCTTTCTCTTGAACTCTCTGTCAGGATGAATTTAATAGTGTCACTATTTTACAGAAGAAATACCAAGGTTTGGGCTCTAAAAGTGTTAAGAATCCACAGATGACTAACATCCATTTATTAATAATATACAGGGAAGAAGTACATTATTCTTGCAATCCAGGGTTTCACTGAAACATTATCTGTTTTTGAGGTTCTTAAGCAATGATTTGCAAAGAAACCTCTAATCAAAACAAAGGAATTGGATGTAGATATTTATTTCTTTTTTTTTTTTTTTAGCGTAGCAGAACAGATGGTTTGTAGGAAGAACTCATTATTCTGTAACATTGCCTCTTTGAGTGATTCTTTCTTCAGTATGCATGAAAACTACCAGTTTACTAACTCTGGACACATAAAAGCCTGCATTTTCACACAGCACAGGCATGGTCAAAGCAAATTCGCTGGCTCAGTCTAAGTATGCATTATAATTGGCACTGAGCTGTGGAACAGTGCTGAACTGTAGCTTGGAACTTCCACTTGCAAAGAAATTGCATTTCATTTCAAATATAACAAACACAGTTACAATAGAAAATTCTTTCAGATCAGGATGATTTTGGATTAATTTGGAGAAGTACTGATATGAAGTGTCAGACATGAAAACATTTTCTTCAGAGAGCAACAGTTACTGGCTGAGATTAGCACAGATAATATGGACAAAACTTTAACTGGCAGGATACTAATTTCATTCAGTGGTACCAGAGCATCAAACACCTGGATTCAGTTGTCTTTTAATAAACTGAAAGTGAATATAGATGAGACTTCCTACTCCTTAAAGCAGTAAAACTGTGGAACAATCTTCCCAGGGAGATAGTGGAAGGGGAAAAAAGCAAACTATTTTAAGGTGGAACTAGTGTGCTGGTTTTGACTGGGGTAGACTTGATTTTCTTCACAGTGGCTAGTATGGAGCTATGTTTTGGATTTGTGCTGAACACAAAGTTGATAAAATAGAGATGCTTTTTTTATCACTGGGCAGTGCTTACACAGAGTGGAGGCCTTTTCTGCTCCTCCTACTGCCACACTGGCAAGGATGGTGGGGGTGCATGGGAAGTTGGGAGGTAATACAGCCATGGCAGGTGACCCAAACTGACCAAAGGGATATTCCATACCATATGACATCATGATCAGTATATAAAGTGAGGGGAAGAAAGAAGGGAGCGCATTTGGAGTGATGCTGTAGTAAGTAACCATTATAAGTTATGGGGCACTGCTCTCCTGGAGATTCCCACGGAAAACAGAGAATTCATTCTCTGTTTTGATTTCCTTGTGTGTGTGGCTTTTGCTTTACTTGTTGAGCTGTCTTTATGTCAGTCCCTGAGTTTTCCAGCTTTTCCCCTTCCAATTCTCTCTCCAGTCCCGCTGGTCAGGGAGTGAGTGAGTGGCTGTGTGGGGGCTGGTTTCTGGCTGGGTTAAACCACAACAGCTGGGTGCATATCAAACATTCTCATCTTAATACATTAGAAAATTTCTGTGTAGATAAAGTGTGTTTTGTGAGCTGGATGGGTAAATCTGTTGAAGAATTAAAGAGACAAGACAAGAGCCATACAGACCCAGAGGAATCTTCAATTAGCTGAGCTCATTGACTGCAGGCTGCAAATTCTGACAGTGAAAGAATGCACAAGAACCCTTGTGTGCTGTGTCAAAAGAGTAAAGTGGGAACTCTCCTTTGGCCAAATCTGTTGCTGTGATGTTAAATTTACCTGCCAGATAATATTTCTTTTGCAGTTTAAATGCAACTTCACCATTCTTTATACTTTTATCTTAGAAGGTCTTGGGTTTACTTGTTTTAAGAGTGAGAACGAAACAGACATACAATAATCTGTTTGGTGGGCAATGATAAATATTCAACAGGGCACTTCTCACAAATTAAAATCAAAGAAATTTAAAGTCTTTTAGTATAAATTATTAAAACCAATGAAAAAAAGGGTCTTTAGAATGGCAAACAAAGAGAAATTGAGTAAAGCTTCCATATCAGACATTGAAATTCATTCCTCCCTACATACTACAATTTCTAATACTTGTGAAGAAAATGTATGCTGAAAAATAAAAGATGGAAAAATATAATAATAAACTTCAATTGCACATAAAAGGAATAAGTGGGAGTGTGGGAACATATTTGTAACTGTTTTCTTATCATTCAGTAAGGCAAAATGATTACAGAAAGGCATGGGATTATTTAAAGCACATTATTGAAACAACTCATACTTTGTTGATTTTTCAATATACAATTTTCTTATGGAGAAAAGTGTCAAGACACAAATGGACCCAGGGTGTTAATGATAAAAAAGTCAGTTGGTTTTATATTATTGATTTGCTTTAGAATAAGTAGCTTAGCATAGGATTCATTTACTTAATTATATACATTTGAGCTGTTAACTTTAGACTTTCTTTATCCTCAGTGGACAGAAAAGACACTTGTAGCATGCCAGTTATTGCACCCTTATATAGACCTCTGAAACTGATTGATGAATTGCACTCTCATAGTGCCATTTTTTTTTCAGGGACTGTAAAGACAGTTGAACATAACTAGTGCTTATGTGGACCTCCACTGTGCAGAAATTTCAGTTTAGTCAGGATGAATCACTCTTAGGGTATGATTCCATTGCCCGCACACAGGCAAACAGTACTGTCAGAGAGGGGACAGGAGATGTCCCTGTGATAGTGCAGATAAGATGTTGGATCTTATTGATGTTCTTGTCCAGCAGCAACTGAAGACTAGATAGAACACCCTGCAGAATCTGTGGTATAGTTGCACTATATATAAATGAGTGCATTTAAATGAGGTAGCGTCATTGCCCTTTACTGTCTGCTGGGTATATTACCACAATGAAGAGATATGGCAGTTATTCACACAAGTGGAGAACTAGACACCAAAATTAGATACCTTCATTTCAGCAGATTGGATTTCCCTCTGGAGGTCCTCAAAGGCACTTACTTTGCCCTGTCAGTTATTATGTGACTCTTGGCACTCACTTTTGGAAGGATGCTCCATAAGGTGCCAAGAGCTGAGCATAATTCATGTACCTATATGGACAGGATCTTAATTCATGCTCCTTTTTCTTTCTTAAAAGTGACTCAATATTGTAAGTGATCTTGGTATTTCTAAGAAAAGTGACTCTTAGTTATGTCTCAGGTGTGGTTTTCATTGTACCTTCAACATTGCTGAGCAGTTGATGAATGCCACAGCTCTGTGTGCTGCACACTCAGAGTTGCAGTTGTGTCTCAAAACCATGGTGCTGCATTGACCCAAACCCACAAATTCCAACCCTTCTTTGTGGGCTTTTTGTTTGTTAGGACAGAAATCCTTTGGGCAGGGTGTGAGTGGAACTTGGTAACCCAGGGTGCCAGACCATTCCTGTATCCAAATAGGTTATTCTTATGTGACGCAAATCTCCCTGGGATCTCCAAAGCAAATATCTACATCTCAGTCAGTCAGGAAAGTTCCTTTTATGGTTATTTCCAAATGAACAGTACACATCTGAGATCTGATTGCTCTTGAGACAGATATTTACACAGTCATAAAGACTCATATCCCAAAAATGTCTGTCCTTTCATTGACCACAAAGGGCGCCCTGGTTGACTATCCCAGATAAAGGTAGACTTGTCCCAAAGAAACAATTCCCTCCTTAAGACTACTCTGATTTTAGTGGGTTTGGGAGTCTCTTTTTCTGTGCTTCATTAACTACATACCTATTGAAGGAAGCAGCACCTCCGTGTTTGTTTGGCATGATGCTCTTGGGACTTGATGGCTTGAGGTACAAAAAACTGCAATAATGAGATATCTAAAATATGTAATTTTAATCTTCTAGAGTGAGAAAATTGCACTGTTTTCCCAAATTGTCCTCTACCACCATCTACCATTTATTAAACTCCTCTTCAGCTCACTGGGTTTTTTTGTAAACACAGTTGTCTAATAACAGATCTGCTGGGAAACACACCAGATAAATCACCATCTTCAATATAAATATATAAAGGAAGAGCAACCTGACATTTAGAGAGACTGACCTTTCAATAGACAAGCTCCTGTGTGACTGAAATGCTGCCTCATTCAAGGTTTTCAGAGGGTTATTCCATATAATAAGTAATGTAAAAATGAAAAGCCAATTGAAAAGAATAAAAAGTGAGGTCATTTCATCTCACCTGGTACGAAGTACAGGTTCAGTTCTATATTATTCAGTACTTCTGCATTATTTTACTCAAATATACATCTTGGGGGAAAAATGTTATTACTGACAGGTCGTTTAAACATTTCAGCACTGAAAACAAGTTAGACAAGTGATTTTTTGCTTTCGTTGTCATCTTCATTTCTCCCTTTTTGTTGTTTGTATCATCTGCTTTATCTTTGTCTCTCCTTCAAAGGTCATGTGATAAAACTGGTTTTAGGGACCTTTTTAAAGCATTGTTTGGCCCATCCAGAATCGGCATCTTTGTTCCTGTAGGCTTGCATTATTCTGGTCTTACAGAATACAGGGCATATGAAAGGGTTTTTTCAGAAAACTGTTTGAAAATAGAGACTATGTCATTGTATAGAGAAAGCATTTCATATTTAAAGACTGTTGACTTTTTTAAGTAAAAAAAACAACTTGTGTTTCTTTTGGTTTCATTAATAACTGAGTGGATCAGTCAAATAGGCACTTGCAGCATCCTGCACAAACAGTTCCAATTAGTTTCATTTTCAGTCCAATTATAATCTCAAAGAAAGAAAAAAAAAATAGGACCACAACAAAATGGAATAGAAAAGATATGCTTTAAATTAATAAGACAAGATTTTTTCGCAGTTTATTTTTCAAATTTGATTTTTTAATTTTAAAAATAACTTACATTTCTCCAGTTGGATCCCAGAGTGTGAGCCAGGAAAGTATGGGCAGTTCTGATAAAAACTATGCCTATTAAAAAAAATCATTGGATATATTGAAAATTTGCATTTTCCTAGCATTAGTCAGCTGTCAAAACAATGGGCTTTTTAGTAATTCCAAAGTGGTTCAGTGAGACATTCAGCTGACAAAGTCAGGAATGCAATGTAAAGCTGTAATTAAGTAATAGAGTAAGGAACATTTTATACAGGTTAGTGTTCCACAGGCTATTTCATTTAACAAAAACATTTATCCTTACACTTTATAATAACATATATCTTATTAATTGATCTGATGCACATACCACCCACAAGAACTCCAATACTTGCACCAGACTAAAGTGACTTGCTTATGTCACTCAAGAACGGACGCCAGCTCTGACCATGCCAGCACATTTCACTTGTGGTTTTCTCTTTTTCCTTTTCAATTCAAAGGTCAATTAACTGCATTTTTAAAAGCCACCCAGCAAAAACATTGTGGCAGATACTTTTGCAGCCTTTGCAGACCATTCATTAGTGGAGAAATTGCCCTGTACATTTCAATTCACACTTCAATAAGTATCAATTCAAGTGTCCAACTTTTTTAATAAACTATGATGATTTAGAAAACAACTATAGCTGTGTAGATCAGACAAAAAGGAATAGCTGTTTGAAGTATGCTTTCTAGCTGGAACTCTCTGACCAGCATCTCCCTAACTCACTTTGATATAGTTGTTGGCTGCTAGGCTGTATTTGAGTTTCATGCTGTTTTCCTAGTTGGATTGCAGAGTTTCCTCTCTCTCCCACTGAGGGAGACTCAAACCATGGCATTGGGTTACACACTTTAAGCCCTGCAACTCAAAGATCTCCCTCTGTGAGGAGGTCCTGCACAGCCTCTCTTGGCAGTAAGTGAAGACACAGTTCAGCTCTGGCCCTGAATTCAAATTTCAGAGATATGGAGGACAATTTGTCCAATTGCTTTACATGCAGTAAGGCAGCTAGTCAAAATTACCTTCCCACTGGGCTATGTGGCAAACCCAGCTTCCTGTTACACTGATGCAAGCTAAGGTTTCACTGCAAGTAAACATCGTTTCTGTTCATTTACATCAGCATTACTGAGAAGTGGATTTGGTCCATGTCCACAACAGTTTCACAATCATAAAAAAGCAAATAAAGCCCTTTTTTTTTAATGTCCAGATGATTTTCTCACTTTGTGAATATTATATTACTGTGTATTCAACCATAATTAATGTTCCTGTCACTTCATCCACTGGCAGCAGAAGCAGAAGGGTTTTTATTCCATAATTGCCTGCTTTTCAGTGTCCATGAAAATGATTGTATTCACAATACTGGCACTTGCAGAGAGAGAGAAGAGCATGAAAGGGGAAGCATTCCTGTGTATGAATCTGCAAGCACCTGCAATGTCAGGCATACCGTGATCAAAATTTTAATGAATGCTTGGGTTTTAAAAGAACATGGCTGAAGATCTCTCTTCCTCATGGAGTATCCTACTCAGCGGCATGATCCCCAATTATCCCCTACAGTGGTGAAGATAGGTCTCAAAATTGTCACTTTGACAGCTGCAACAGCTGCTGGTGCATGAAAGCCAAAGAGCTTTTGAATCCAGTGTTCAAGAGAACAGAGCTCTTCCTCCCCATTTCTGTCTTTAAAAGCTGCAGTAGAACAGTTTGAGGACTGAGACTTGAAGTGGCACCTGCTAGCCCAAGATAGGGATGGTTTGCAGGGCTGATTGCATTTACACATAGTCCAAGGAATTTATAAAACTGGCATCATGAGGCCCTAGGTCTTCATGACAAACAACATCTGAAAGTATCTAGAAGGATAATAATTACTTATCAATTTAGATGCCAAAGCAGTTTCTGGAGAGGCCTATGCAATTTAAAACAAACAAACAAACAAACAAACAAACAAACAAAAATTCAGCAAAGAGTTTTTGAAAGTAAAATGAATGCTAAGAGTCAAGCAACACAAAATTATTCCTGCCATAAAACTGTACCATACCCTGAAGACCATATAGTATTCTGTCAGTATTCAAAGAGACGAACAAAGGAAAACTGAGATGACTAGGCTAAAGAGGAATTCCTTTCAATGGATGAAATGAAGCTATTAGGCTTATTTAGTCATGAAGGCTGGACCAAGGTATTTACTGTACAAGCTTAGCTGGGGGATGAACAGGAGAAGAGCTAAAACACTTTCATGCATGGGGGCAAAGGGTGGGCACGTGTGGGTCCTGTATGCAGTTTGGCAGGTAGGAGACAGTTCCACCATCAGAGGAGCAGGGACTGGATCAATGATCCTTTTGCATTATCAGGGACAAAGTCCTAGACTGAATGGTTGTCCATTTGGGAAGACTATGCCAACAACTGCAGAGGACTAAGCTTAAAACAAGCAAACTTATGTATTGAGGCTTTGGAGTGTGGGGCCATGCAGATGGTGCAAGTGCTTCAGCCAGGGAGAGGGAGGGATCCAGGGATGCACTCAGTCACCTGTTAACTGATATCTGATTCACTTACTCTATCAGAAGCAGTATTTGAGAGAAAGCCAATGCTTGCCACTCTCTAGGAAGGCATTCACTGAGGTAAAATAAAAAAATAACCCAGATCTGGTACATTTTGGGTGACTAGTCATTCTGTGTCTAGCGAGTACAGGGGAAAACACATGGGTATAACCAAAGTCAGAAGCACAAGGCTCCAATAGTAACAATCCAAAGGTTTTTTCAAATAAAACAATTCATTACATTCACATGTAATTATGAGGTGAACAAATCTGTATTTCTTCTTAGCAAAAAAATAAGTTTGTGAAAAAAACACAGGAGTTTAGATGAAACTACTTAAACCCTAGAATCTAACATTTTTCTTCTACCATTGGTAAAATACCAGCAAAGATTGAATCAAAAGTGATGCCAGAGAGGAAATGAGAGTCATTAGGGGCTGAGTGCCTAATTCCTGCATTCTGGCACACTGCATGCTGTGATTTTGAAAGGTGGGAACTGGCTAATCATTCACAATTGAGTTGTTAAAAGAAAAGGTTATCCAATTTTTGCAATGGCAACCCAAGCAATATCAGAGATTAAAGGAAGCAATAATTTACCTGCCGCATTTATGTCTGAAAATTTTGCATTAAATTTGAGGAACTAGAAGCACTGTGCAAATTATTCAAATCATGTTCTCTCTCCTCACTTGGGAAATGGCTGAGAGTGCTGAGTGCTGCCCTTGCCACTCTCTCTGAGCTGCTGTAGAAAGATACAGGAAGACATAATGCCTGAGCTAAGCTGTGCAGAGATCCATTCAGGAGATAACATTTCTCCCCAGCCTTACAGTCACCAGCATACACTGTGCATTGAGGAGAAAAACATAAAGTCAATTCAAAAGTCAAAATATTCTAACAATGAAGGATGGAGGCTAGAAATTCTCAGAGGAAATACAGCATGTCCTTCTCCACTTTTTTCTTTTTTTTTTCCTACAAGTCTGACTTAAAGTATTGTCAAAGAAATGAGCATTTAATTCAGGGAAATTATGCAGCCTCTATTGTGCAACTCAACCGATTTCTTCTTTTCTTGTCTTTTAAAGGCTAAGTATAGTTTAAAGAGGTAAATTGTGTGGTAGGCTTTACAGTCACTCACCTGTCTGACCTGCTGTTAAGTGGAATAACTGGGAAGACAGTAAAGGGAACCCAAGGAGGTGGGGGTTGTCCAAAGCTGTCACAGCAATCAGGCACGCAAAGAGCCCCATATCCAACCTTCAGTAAAGCGCACAAGGCACAGACCAAGATGTAGAGGGAAGAGAGCTTGGGGAAGAGAATAAGAACTAAACTGGAGGAGGGATATGGAAAGACAGAGAGAGTTAGAAGAAATCTTGAGATGGATTTGAGGAAGCGAAATTAAAAAGGAGCAATTAGGGAAATGGTAGTGCAAGAGAAGTCAGAAATATATAAAAGTGACTTCAGAAAGTGATGCCAAGATTATAAAATTACCATTGCCTACAGAAGGGCGTAAAGAATATTTCTTCTTCAAGTCCTCTTCCTCTCTGAGGTCAGAGCAGGTACCAGATATCAGCCTTTGGGGGAAGGGGTGGTGGCTGCAGCTCTTTTCACCCTGGCACCCATCCACAGCCAGGCTCACAATGCTCTGCCTCCCCTTCCAGCCTGGCATGAGACACAACACCTCAGTCCTGCCAAAAAGCTTCAGCTTACTTCCAGGGATACCAGTTTGGCACTTCTCATTCATTGTCCTATGATTTTTCATATTTTTAACTTAAAAGTGCACTGTGACTGAGATAAAGAAATATACTGGCTTTGGATTTTACTTGCTAAGGTAGTATCAACTTCTGTTTCAGCATCCTAAATGGAAATGAGAAAAACTTACCTATAGGAATAAACCTGTTGAGGATTAAGAGGATTACTTTGAGATAAATCATGTCCTTCTATCTGTGACTGACATTGGATTTTTATACTTTCAAGTACTCTTCTGTTTAATCTCCTCAAGACGTGTTAAAGTAAAAAAAAAAAATAAAATATCTAGAGCACAGCTTCAGAGTGTGTTTTGTCATAAAGCCTCAGGAAAAATAGAACGTGCTCTTTGTAGGTGGCAAGAAACTCACCTCAACCAGCTATGCATCGGTGTGGGGGGTGGGTTTGTTTGGTTGATTGGGTTTTTAACTTAAATGACAGTAATTTGTTTCTGACTGTCAAAAGACAGTAAATTGAAAAGAAAAGCACGGAAAAGAGAGAGCACTGGGAAGCAGAATGTGCTTCAGAACAGAAGAACAATGCTTTGAGGATAAGAAATACATTCTGACTTCACAGTGCTGCACTGCAGTGGAAGAATAGACTTACTGGAGCTATGAGAGTGAGTTTGTATATTGTAATGCACCTCTGTCCGCAGGAATCATTTTCACAAAGGTAAGGCTACAAAGGAGTGTGTTCAAAGGTTAACCAGCTCATTTTAGAGTCTTGTTTTCCCAGCAGATTCACAGGAGCCCAAACTTAAAACTCATTCTCAGTGGTTGATACCCTTAGACACAGCCAGGCTGCAGGAGCTGCAATGCTCAGGAAGGGAGCAGAAGTTCTCTGCTCTGCATATCCCCTCCAAAGGGACCACAGCACACTGTCCTCTGCCAAAGATGGTGTAGAGGGTCTGCTAAGGAGTGCTGGTCTTCCAAGTGCTGGAAGGACCTGTTCAGCAGGAGAAAGCATCTTTCTCTTGTCTTGCATAAACCAACCTCTACACCCAAGGCCAAGACATCACAATGGGTTGCTCTGAAATTAACTTAGGGAAGCAACACAAGAGCACAATCCCTGCTTTGACAGGGCTCCCACACTCAGTGTGGTCATATTCTACCATTGTGTGAAATACTAAGAGAGCTTACAGCTACACAGATCTTTACGTGTGAGTCCTGTAAACTGGCCACAGCAGGATTAGAATCATAGAATCATAGGGAAGGCATCAAGCCACCCATCTGGGCAACTTAAGCTCAAGGTAGAGAGAAAAAAGAAGTGGACAGCTCAATTTTGAGGTAATTTCTTCAAAGCAAGGGTGGCCAGTCCCTGTATATTTGTATGGCACCTTGCCCAGAGTGGCCTTCAGGCCAGCAGCCACTGCTCCAAGTTTATTCAACCACAAATGCTTACTAATAACTGTATCAGTTTTACATCTCACTCTCTAAAACAGGTTGCACCTCCTCCCACCCCCAGCCCAATCAATCAAAAGCCCTTAAAATAAATCTTCTCATTCATTCTTATAATCAAGGCTCAGAGAGAAAATAACAGTAAGTATTTGCCATCACTCAAAATCAGGTTATCATCCCCATCTGCCTAGCAGACATAAAAGATACATTTTTGTCTATGCCCCTCTCAGTCTTGATGCTATTTATTTTTCTGACCTTGCTTCTTAATCCTTCATTCGTGAATGTAATTTTAAGTTTAATATAGCATTTACTTATTATCTATATCATGGGAGTTTCTCTTCTATCACTGTGATAAATGATTCCCATTGCTCTTCACAGACCACTTGTGAGCACAAGGGAGAGATAGTCTGCCCCAGACACTGTAAAGACAAACACAGCCACAGGCTGTGGAGAACACTCAGTACATTATTGGATCTACACTGTTGTTTTCATAAAAGATATTTATTTTTTCATAGTTAAAAAGCAATATTTAGAATTTTAGTGTCATCTAGGAAGCACAAAAGTCTGTCAAATGTAGAAGGTGAATTTCAGATAAAGTTTTGTAACTGAGCAAGTCATTAGTTGTCAAACTGAAAATCATTGGTGTGCTCTGAGTGACCACTGAATTCCAAATACAGGTGCTACTGCATTGGTGCCAGTGATGGCACAGATATACTACCAGTTTGTAAAGTATGCTTTCAAAAATGTCATAATGTCATTTCAGTAGTAATTTCATCACAGGAAGAAAACACTGTGATTGGAAAATGAGAAATGTTGTATTGAAACTCTAGGTGAACTTAAATGTTCCTTAGAAGATGTAATACAAAATCTATAGTTGTGACACAATTATTTTAATATTTCTGAGACCTGTAAATACCAGCCAGAAGTGTAGTCACTGGACTTGGAAAGGAGGTTCTGTTAGAGAGTCAACTATTTAGGAGTTCCTGCACAAATCACCACAGTCTATTGGTGGTAACACATCACACATTTGAATACAGGCATTATAATTCACAGCCACTCCACTTGCCTGAAGGTTCACCTGGGGCATAGCCAGGGTTAGGATGAGTTCACACCCCTAGGAAAGAAATCATACTTATTCCAACAGGAAGAATAAAGAGGCCTACATGTCCTTTGCAGATCTTTGATGACTACAGGTGACTAAAAGGGTCAATGGCATGACTATCTGGACACTCATCTGACCAAGCAATGAGACCCACTCTTGTAGACAAATAGGGACATGTGGGGAAGAGGGAAGCAAGAAGCAGAATTTGTTCTAAGAATTATTTTTATAAGCTTGCAAATTTAATTTTAAAATACAATCAGAAATCTCTGTTTTAAAAGGAATAGAAGGAGCAGGACAGAGAAAAAAAAAAGAAAAATGCTTTTTCATCTATTAATTCACTGGAATATTTAAGGTTCCTTACCTGGCTGATTGATTAAAATAAGTTTGATGCAGGCACAATGTAGAGCCACAAATTTTTGACATCTAGTACATTCCCCAAGACTCACTCCATTCATTCCTGGAAGGAGATTTACCTAGAAGAAAACAGAAGAATTCTTAGAATTGCATGCCAGAGGAATGCATAAATATTCCTCCAAGTGATCTTCTTTTGCACTCTTTGCCATAAGAAATGTCACAAATTTGATCTTTAGACTTAAAACTGTCAGCAATTGCAATTCTCCTTGTATTGCCTGAAAGAGGTGAAATAAAGGGCAGGTATTAAAACTTGCTAGAGTTAATTAAAATGTTACTAGAACCATGCCCAGAGAGATGAGTTTCTCTTAAAAAAAATAAAATTAATCTTTAATGTTATGACATTTCCACCCTTCTTTTTGATTATACTTTTCAATCCATTAATATTTCCACTTAATCCTTTCCATGAAATAACCATAGTTCACCACAATTGTGCTTGTATATTTTGTGCATACAATACTAGATAATAAGGCTCATATAGTTTTATCTTCATAGTTCCATTAATGGTTTCATCACCCCTTCACCAACTATTTCATTTGTATAACTGCAAAGAACACAAGGGGAACCACACACACACAGAGAAAATGAAAAAGGAAAAATGGACTGAAAGAAGTAGAAGGAAAAAACAATTGTTGAAATTCTACACATTGCTAACACCAACTGTGAGGGTTGTATATTCCTGGATAGCAGAAAAGTAAACTTGTACACTTTAGAGAAGCTCCTCAGAAAGGTGCGGTGTGGTGTCACATAGCCCAGGTTGTTTGTCCCATTAAGAACATGAAATTAGAGAGAATGTGGTGATTTCACATGAAAAATGAGTGGAGCTGAATAACATGAACCTTCCAGGTACAGTTGACATGTACAGATTGTACAGAACTGGCAGAAATAAGAAAAATGTTATGCAGAAGACATACCCAAAAGTGTCAGTGTCCACAGTTCTTCTCTGTGAAAGCCTCTGCTTGCTTGGCTGAGGTTGCAGCCACTGTTTGGGAAGGGGTGGAACAGAAGCATCCACAACTGCTGCTGTCCTGGCTGCTCCAGGAGCACTGATATTTCAGCCTTCACTACTGTGCAGCAGACAAGGCACCTACAAAACATCTAGAATACCTGCAGGTCTATTGTAGCTGCTGCACAAATGGTGGTGCAAGAAGCCCAGCAGCTACTTAGTGCCAAAGTTTCCATGAAAATAAATAAATGGTAAAAGAGCTTTTTACAACACTAGTCTGTTGATATGTCATCACAGTGAAGCCACAGAGGTTATTGAAAATGAATAGAACCCAGTAGGAGGGACTAAGGGACTCCAGCATAGGTTAAATGATTTTTTTAGAACAGAATCCTTAATAAGTACTTTTTTTTCTTCTTTAGCATTTTCTTGAGCAGTTTCAATGAATCAGGGATGACTGTGCTTTTAGAGAGAGAAGCCAGTGACGATTTTGAATGACCCTTGGGGAATAGCTATTCATGCAAAAATCATAGAATCACAGAATGGTTAGGGTTGGAAGGGACCTTAGACATCATCCAGCTCTAACTCCCTGCTATGGGCAGGGAACTTTCCACTAGACCACATTGTTCAGAGCCCCATCCAGACTGGCCTTGAACACCTCAAGGGATGGAGAGTCCACAACCTCTCTGGGCAACCTGTTGCAGTGCCTCACCATTGCATAGTAAAGAATTCCTTCCTAACATCTAATCTAAACATGCTTCTCTTCAGCTAAAGGTCATTTGCTCATGTTCTGTGTGAAAAGTGTAAGGTCTCCCTGAAGTCTTCTCTTCTCCAGGCTAACAGCCCCAGCTCTCTCAGATTGTCTCCACAGAAGTGCTCCAGCACTCTGATGAAGTTAGTGACTCTCCTCTGGACTCTCTCCAACTGGTCCATGTCTTTCTTTTGTTGGTGTCCCCAATGCTGCACACAACACTCCAGGTGAGCTATCCAGGGAGCAGAGTAGAGGGCAAGAAGCACCTCCCTCAATCTGTTAGCCACGTTTTGGTGCAACTCAGGATGAGTTTGCCTTTCTGGGCAGCAAGTGCACATTGCTGGGAACACAAAGTTTTTGTCCATGAACACGTCCAAGTCTTTTTCCCCCAGGCTAGTCTCCATCCATTCTCATCCCAGCCTGAACCCGTGCTCAGGACTGATCCAACCCAGGTGCAGGATCTTGCACTTGGTCTCTTTGAACTTCATGAAGTTTGCATCGGTCCACTTCTCAGGCCTGTTCAGGTCCCTCTGGATGATATCTCTTCCCTCCACTGTGTCAATCACACCACACAGCTTGGTGTTGTCAGCAAACTTGTTGAGAGTGCACTCAAATCCATCGTCCATCACTGACCATGATGTTAAAAAGTGCCTGTCCCAACACTGACCCCTGGGGAATGCCATCCCTGAGGAACAGCACCACTTCAAACACGTGCCTGCTGGAACATCCATCTCTAGTGTGACATTCTTCTCCCACAGACAACCTTCTCCACAAGCTCTAGGTAGGGCTGCTCCCTTCTCTGACTCAAGAAAAGGTATTTCCAATTTCCATTTCCAGTCAACAGAATTTATTTCATTGTCTTCTGCAAGTGTATGTGTGAGCCATAAAAATGTATATATAACCCAAAAGTCTTGTTATCAGGCTTGTATCTTTATGACTATTTTCACTTCCCACAGTTGTCCTAAGAACAGTGGGGAAACCAGAAGGGGTTAGGGAAAAGCCATGGTTTTGTACTCCAGACCTTCATACCCCAGCCGGGTGCTCTGTACCTTTCTGCTGCATTGTGATGAAGCAGAGCAACCACACCTCTCCCTCAAACTGGGATTTAATTCCTTTAGCAATGGTCAGGTTTCACTCATGCCTTTTACAGTGCAGCAGTCTATCAGTCTCAACTGCACATAAAATGGAAAAAACCTGCCATTTTTCTGCTCACATAGTTGAGTTCTTTACTGCTGATGAGGTCCCAAGTAATGTATGCACTCCATAAATAGTGTGTAAGCTGCCTAGAAAGACATACAGATAAGATAGAGGATTGGCATAATCAAGAGAGACACCTGGACCCTCAGTCTGAAAGAAGATATTAATCCAAAATAAGGGCTTTAAAAGTGCACATTAAAGCATTAAGAAGTGTTATCTTCTGCATTACACAGGACCTATTGGCAGCTGCTGCAATATGCTTCTTTCTTTCAGATAAAAGCAATACAGTAAACGTCAGGATCAGCAGTGCTGGGCTGATTGGGGGAGATGCTGTGCTGTAATCTATAGAGCTCCACATTTTCTCTCCAACCAGATTTCTAAAACTGTTTTACTTCAGAGTGTATCTATATTATATTTAAAAATGAGAGACCCAGAGGGCATCATTCAGTCAATACGAAATCCATCAAATCACTTGGGGTAAAACCTTTTGTTGACTTTCCTGACATCTCATTTTATTTAGCAATCTATTTTTTGGATATGAACAGATGAAGCAAGCTTTGCTTAAATATATTTTCTAGAACTGCTGAGGTTTTTTTACAGGGATGATATATCCTCATTTTTTTAAAGATCAGCCTTTATATATGTGCAGTCTGTTTGCTGCTGCAGTAGAGCCTGAAACCAGTAAATAAACCAGACCTCCACATAACCTGTTGTGGTTCTAGTGAACACAGGGAGAGGCAGCATTTCACACAAATGAAAACTTCGGTCAAAAGACTTAAACTGTGCATATTTTGCAGAACTGAGTCATATGTTTGAATTGTGTGATTGACACAATGAGGAGCCATAGGAACTTGTGAGGTGATTGCCATTTGCCATCATCTGCCTCCCTTTCAGCTTGCACCCAACCATGGGGTCTGGGTTTACCACCAAGCCTTAGCATAAGGGAGACAGGGTTTCCTCGGGCATTTCTGCTGACCCTTGGCAAAGCCCTGGCCTCAGGACAGTCATTTGGTCTTTGGTTGTTAACCTGAGAGTCATCCCAGGGGTTTGGCTGCCTGGGCTTAGGATGAGATGAGAGAGGGCAGCCAGGGGCCTTGAATAAAAGAGCTGGAGGAAATGGCTGCAGATGCTCTGCCCACCTTTGCAGTCTTCCTTTAAGCTGAAGGTCTTACACTTTCCTGCAGAGCTACACTGTATGTCCAATACAGATATGTCTGCATCCAGTCTCATGCTTCCCTGATCTGTGGAGTTGACTCCCTGGCTTGACTGGGATCTGCCCCACTGCTGAGGACTTGCTGAGTGCTCACTAGACTCTCACCCAACCCTGTCTGCTCCCCTTTTTCTAGCACCATGGTCAGTGAGGCTGCGGCTCTGTCAGCCCTGCAATGTGCTGGACTCCCAGCTCCCCTTCCCTGCAGAGCAGCCTGCCCTTGCTGCTCCATAACAGCCAGAAACTGAAAAGTAAAAGTTTCCATCTCCAGGAATTAGTTTATCACACCTCTCTGCTGGATGCTGTTCCCCTTTTTTTTCCAGTATCCCCTAGAGCTGCACTTGAAGTTCATTAATCCAGTGGCCTCAAGTGCATTCGCTCCTTGTACTTTTTCTCCTTTAGAACTGGAGAGATTTTTCTTCAAATACAGTTGAGGCCAGCACAGGTGACCTCCCTCCCTGTCCCTTGCAAGCCCAGACATAAGACTGAGGCAATTGAAATAGAAATCTGACACAAAAAAAAAAAAAAAAAAAAAAAAAAGGTCAAACTAAACCAAAACAATGGTCTACCAGGCTTCAGATGCCCCACGTGGTTTTGCCTCAGGCTCACCTGCAGTTCAGTTCTGTTATAAACACATTTGAGTTTCTAAATCTTTCCACAATACAAAACCATGTCTGCTTATTTACTCCTCAGGAGTCCTCTGGGGGTTTCTAAGGAGTTTGTGACCATTAATGAAGCAAGTGATGATAAGCAGCAATAACCCACTTGCGATGTACTGGATTTTAACATCCAGGCCCTGAAGTAGCAATTTAGCCTGGTAACTTCTTAAAACAAATAAACATGCTTTCACATTGAGTGTTTGTCCTCAAGGGTCAACAGGCCTTTTTGGGGGCTTTTGGATCTTTTAAGACATCTCCTATCCTATACTCTTGTACAGAGACCTCTTGATTTATTCCTTTTCCTGTGCATGCAGTCCTAGAAATACTTTAAAGTAAGTGATAGAATGGGAGAAACTGACCACAGCATTACTGTCACCATGTCCAAATTTGTAAAATGACAAAAAAGTTTACGTTTTATGTTTTTTTCACTTATATACACAGAACTTACTTGTGTCACTTGTAGGTAAAATAAGTTCCAAAGGAATGATCAATATACATTGGAAATTACCTTTAGTTCATTTTATCAATTTCAGATCACTCTCTGGTCCACCTCTGATGTTCCTTCCTGCTATCTGTGTTGCCTCCATGAAGAGCTATGGTGCTTGAGGCTGGAAAGACCCAGGATGGGACAATGCAAGTTTATTTTCTGATATTTAATAAGGAATGACACAAGAAAGGAGTTTTTAAACAGCCACCTTAGGGAAGCATAAGCTAACGTAAGAGGGAACTGAAGGACTTCTGATGCACTTAATTATTTTCTGGATTATTTGAGGCAGTAGCACTGTATGGGGGACACCAGGAAATTATTAACTGCAGACGTAAAGGCAAGGGAATTAGAGCAAACTACAGAGTTTCACACTATATGCGGAACAGTCTCTAGAAACTCTGAACTCACCTCAATATGTAAATGCCACGGAATACTTCCAATTTCTCTGCCAAGCCCCAGAGACAGGCTCACACAGTGAGGAGCTGAGCTCAGCAGGGATGCTCACCTTCCATCTGCAGCCTGTGGAGCTTGGGGGAGTGGGAGTGGGGAGATAGGTTCCCCCCGAGCAGCACTGTGTGCCAAGCCATGTGTCAGCCCCTCACCTTGGCCCTACAGGGAATGACATCTGGGAAGGAAACACAAGTCGTGTGATAGATCTGCCAACCCCAAACAGTGTCTGGGCCAGATGGGGTCTTGCACTTGTGCAGGGAAAGCTTAGTGTCATGACTGAGGGATTACTAGTCTTGTTTTAGAGTGCCTTCTTAGTCTCAGAATGCCATTTTGAGCCCCAAATGCTGTTTCAGACCCTCTCCAGGGCAGACTCATCTGGCTCTGGAGGATCAGAACAGAAATGAGAAGGATTAAGTGGCATTTCCAAATCAGCCTGAATTCAGAGTATCTAGAGGCTATTCAGTCCCATAGACTGAATTTGCCATAATTTCTGCCTTTGACTGCTGATTTCCTTCCTCAGTGTCTTCTCTGCCTGCTTTGGAGATGTGTTGCTCTGGTGAGAAATATAAGGCACATGCTTTTGTCCTACCAGCCTGCTACCCTCCCCCTTCCCTGTTTCTCTCCCAAGGGACAGCACTCACACACTGTGTGTGCCTGAAGCTGCCTCTTCCATCCAGAAGCTGGAGAATTGCCCCAAAGGGCAAAAGGCCCCATGAGCCCAAAACATTAGAGGATGACACACATAAAACAGCTAACAGATAGCAATATGATAATTTTTCAATAACCCAATCATGCCTTATTTACAGCTATGAATGCAGGAGAGCTCCATGCTTAATCCTGCTTTCTGATGTATCATCTTAATTTATTTACATCATCTAAATTTACTTTTTCTTATCACATCAGATCTTCAACTACAACTTCTCATTCATATGCTTCCCTTGAACTCACTGACTGCCATGGAACAATAAGGTCAAGCCTGCAGAACCATCATTGGTCTTACATACAATTTTGTACTTTGACATCTACTGATCATGTCATTTCCATACCTAACAGAAACCATGAGAAAGAAGCTTCACACTAATTCATTGTTATTGGCAATGCTGATACTGGACTCCAAGTGAGGTAGCCTCACCAGCCGGAGGTGACTGAGCAGATGTGGAGGGATACACTGCTGCTGGGTTTCCCCAGACCCACTCCCCTGGTTACTCAGGAGGTGCTCTCACCACAGACAGGTGCCCTCAGCCTGTCTAATGGAGGCAGTAAAAACTTAGTGTTTGAAGACAGATTACTTTCTTATGAGTAGAAATGAGCATCTGAGGATGCTCAAAGGGGTAAAAAACTAAGGCCCATTATAATATATGTGATTTACATACATGTGAATTACATTTCATCATCACCAAGCACCTAGCTAAATGCCAAATATAACTTTAGGATAAAATATGTATTCATGGAGCTAACTAAAATAAAGGCAGTAACAGTAAAACCTTGAGAAAATGAAATTTATCCATTATACAATTTAAATATAACACTCCCACCGAGGTTTTTACTTCAAAGATTTACTGTCATATTTCTGAGGCAAGGTCTCATATTTTAATAGAGATAATGTTTAATGTCCTTCCTAAATACCAGCATTAACATACACTGAGCGAAACCATTCTTATGACTTTGCAACACTGGTATTAGCAATCATAGGACATACAGATGTATGATTACATTGAAATTTTGGCTTTGGCTAATATGTTTCCAATCTTTGGGCTAGACCACTGCCCTGCTCATTTTCAAATGCCTTTTCCTTGTGATCTGATGAAGTGTGACAGCTTCCAAGGTTTTAACTCATATGTGCTTTAAAACTACTAACTTAGGGTTAGCCAGAACATGGTAGAAGTCTCTGATTTCAGAAGACAGAGACATTAAAGGAGCATTTACAAGCTTGACATGGTGGCTGCCAGTGTAATTCAAGTCTTAATGCAGAAGATCAAAGAATATTTTCAACATTGTGAGGAAATGAGTAAAAATTAATGTATTAATATTATAAATTTATAGTCTTTGCATGAAACTTGTGTGAATATTAATTGTATAATAAGACATAATTTATAATTGTTTATTATTTAATATTTATTAGTGTGACTGCAGCATATTAATCTCAACTTGTTTTATCTTCATTGAACTAACTTCAGTCTTTCCTTGAAAAAATCCATTACAATGATGTCTCCCTTCTTAAGCAGCTCTTCTGAGCATAAGGAAATGGGTAATGTTTGCCAGGGTCTAGGATTTATTGAATATTTAATAAAGTTAATTTGTTTTGGTTTTATCTGCCTGGAGAAAATCTTTGTTCAGAAAACTGCAGTTCAGCATTGGTCACAAAGTAGAATACAGAGCGAGATGGACACTTGTGTTGATTCTATGCACTGGTAAATGATTAATTAAATGGACCCTCAATCTGCTCACTTTTCTAAAAATTAAAAATGTAGTTAATACAAAAGAAGCAATTTTATGCTTTATTTGTCCATTATGCTGCAGCTTCATAAGGGGAAAGCCTGTGTCTTCAGCATGTGTAGTCCCTGTAGTCACTCTTTTGTCTATGAAGTCAAAATAAACAAAATCTCATGGAAAAGGCAAAATGTTGAATTGGTAGGTCAGGTCTTCTGTTATATTTTTTATATTAGCCATATTTGAGAGTATAGCAATTATACAACTGCCTTCTAAACTAGAGTCAAATGCATTCACATTAAACATTAAATTCAATATTTACATACACAGATATTTGAGAATGCACATAAATGTCGACATGCTGAAGATACAAAAACCCCACTGTGTGAGAAGGTAATACCATACCATAGCAACTCCATCACATAGTCATAAGGTCAGCGAGGTCAGAATGTGGGAAAGGTTTGCTGATACAGAGCTGCTCAGAGTGGTAGGAACAAAGGCAGATAAGGGGAATAGGAAGGACATTAGAAAAATGACTGTCAGGGCCTGAAGATACCAGAGGAAGTGCAATAGAGATACATGTAAAAAGATGCACATAATGGCAAATGATTCACACATAAAATGCTGCTTCTGAGAAGGCCAGAATCCTTCAGGAGTGAGGCCGTTTCCTTATCAGCTCAGAGCTTGGTGGAAGCAAAAAACCCAAAGAAAATGAAAGGATATATCAGCTAAACAATGGTTTCAAGGGGGAAACAGGGAATTCCATAAAAGAGAACCCTTGAAGATTACTGAACAGATAAACCAGGATAGACAGAGAAAATCCTTTGCTCTGAAATTGGCAGAGGTGGGCTAAGGCAGCAGGAAGAAATATCACACAGATTTCTCCTGCTTGTATAATTCCCTAGGTATCTACTTACAGACACTTTCAGGCTAGATGGATATTTGCTCTCAACCACTATCACCCATGTTCATGTCCTTATTTGACACAGGAGGGCTGCATTAAAATCCAGTTTGTTCACAGAGACCAAGGAGGTTCTTTGCCCAGTAACTAAATTTTAACCTTGAATAAATTTTCCCAGACACTTGAGTGAATGTGGAGTTTGTGGCCATTCCATAGACTTAGGCATCTATGAAAATTATTCCTACTGGCTTTCAGTGAACTTTTCAGAAGCAGGAATGTTGTGAGCTTTTAAAACCAGGAGTTCCTGTCCTTTTATTCAGCTTGAGAGGCAGCCAGCACACCTGTGGATGCTGAAAAGCAATTACAACTGTAATTATTTGTGGTTTAGTACCAAAATTATTAGCCTTACTGAGGAAATTCAATCTAGTTAAAAGTTGGCTTTGGTTCATGCAAAGGCTGAATTGCTCTGTCTTTTCTTGAACCCTACCCGACCAGCAGCGTGGTTTGTAAAGGTTACTCAGCAGGATACCGCAATTTTATTCCAAATGCATTTAATGAGAGGGTGCAACAGAAATGGTTGAGTCAGACACAGCTTGCCATTTGTCTCTGCCTGCATGGGATTAAGCAAGTGACCTTGTGATGAAAGCCCAGTAATAGAGGATTATTTATGAAAAGGCTGTTTGATCCTGGAGTAACACTCAAAAAAATGAACACTTAACTGTTGTGATCTAAAGATCTACTTGCCCCTCTTGGCTCAGCTGTGCACTTCCATGTGATTATCCCCATTTCAGCTGTCAGTCCCTGCCTGAGTGACACTGCAGGTGTACCCATAGGATGGACTTCAGAGCCATGTCACAGCTTCTTCCCAGCCCTGTTTCTGGGCCAGTCTCCTTCCACTTCTGGCTGGAGCACTTGGATGGATCCTGGACCTGGTTCATTGCTTGCCAAGACAAGGGCTGTCAGTCCCTGTTACCAGCTCCTATGGGACTGTGCCTGGGGGAGGGCAGGGTCTGGTCTGGCTCATGCTCAGCTCCTGGCTTGGCTGACCCCCTGCAGCAGCTGGCCCTTGTTGTCCCCAGGGTACCAGTCAGTAAAAATGGGTGATGCAGGCATTTTCACAACAGCTCTGCTTGAGTGTTGTTTGGGTGGATGTTATGCTTGAATGAGCTCAATGACTTGCTACTATTTCTATTATACAGTGTAGGGATCTGTAAAATAGAGTGCAAGGCAGGTCCTTAATGGATTTACTTTTGAAGGCAACACTTTTGTCTCCTGGAAATCCAAAACTTGTGGCAAAACATTTTTTCACTGGCCATCCATTTACTTACTTTCACATTATTGAAGCAATCCAGAAGGCAATTGTACAGAATACAAAGGAAAAGCAGAAAGAAAAGAGAGAGAAAGGGATATTGAAAGAAACCAAATTACATTTTTATCACTCTCCATAACTCTAAAGGGTCCTTACTCCCCAAATTACAAACATTTTTGACATCTGAGAGATTGTTTAGTATCTTTATGCTTTTAACAAAAAGACAAAGATGATGTAAGTTAGACAAATGTGCTTAGGTTGCTTGAGAGACATAACTTATGGATTCTTAGAAAGAAAGGGCTGATGGGCTTTTTGAACTGTGGCTCATGGACTACTTTTACCTCTCTGTGATTCAGCCTTGTCTGAACCTCTTGGGTCTCAGTCTGTACTGGATCCTACCATAGAAACCAGTTTTCTTAGGGTAGTTATTTCAAGGTTTCTTGTCTCTTCCCTTGGATATAAAGGAAATAAATGGAGCGGGAGAAAGTAACTTAGAAAGTGGTCTAAGTGTCAAATTTTAAATTGTTGCTATGTCACATGTTATCACTGAGAAGAGGATGTAATAATCTAGAAAATATGAATTTGGCAGGATCCATGTATAATGAATATTTTATACAGTGAACACTGCTTTCAGTGCATAATTTAGATAGTTTGAAAGAAGTCTTGCATCTGTTGTGATATCTCCACCTCCAGAAAAACCCAGAATGCTTCATTCATAGCACCCAATGGGCTCCTGCCTCGGATCATTAAGGCTTTAAAAAAGGAGATGAGAAAACTCCAGTGCAAAGAACAAGGGAGAAAGAAACCTGATTCAGAGGCTTTCAGGCATGGACAAGTGTACAAGATGACAAGTTGAAAACAATCGTCCTGTCTCCCTTCATAACACTGATTAACACTGGAGGAGGCCCAGGAGGAGAGCTTAGCAAGGCAAGCAATTCCAGCTAAACAAAACCACAGCTAGACAACTTTAAAAACTCACCAGGGACATCGAGCCTAAGAGAGTGAAAGTTGTTTGCTGTTCTCCACCATAAAAAAACACTAAAAAAAACCCAAAATAAAAACTATAATATATTTTGTTATTTTTCTTGAGTGGTTTTGTTTAGAGCTGTGTTGATTTGACAGATTTCTTTTATCTGTTAAAGACAACTGATTATTCTTAGAGAATTTAAGCATTTGATAGACCACACACACAGCCTATTATGTGCTTGGCAGACACATTCTTTGATTATCTGTGATTTCCCTCAAAATTCAGGGATTAGAGTGTACTTTTCATCCATGAGCAAGAATCATTTTAGAAGCTGATAACATTGCTGGCCCACCAGCACAGAGAGAAATATATTTGTGAGTTAGTATACCTAAGAGGCAGAGACAATGCAATAGACAGGGTAATCCCATATTGTGGAAGATGAACCTTGCTGTGCAGGACGAAAACATGAATACCTCTCCTTTAGAGAAGAGAAAGACAAACAGTCTGTGGAAGGATGTACAGTTGCAGTAGCCTGGGAATTGGATGTTACCTCTTGAAAAATTGCCTAGGTTTCCAGTGTGCAGAATTTTAAGCTATTTTACATTCTTAAGCAGGAGCATAACTATTAAAACACATTAAAAAAAAAAAAAAGGGCAGTAGAAAGCTATTATTTTCTATTATAGATTGTACGGATCTATGGAAAAGAAGGTCTTACAACAGAGGTAGTGATCAGTGTGCAAAAATGTCTATATTCTATAGACATCCTCCAATCACTGCACAAATTCCTTGACAATAATTTTATATTGGTAACTTGAGACTAGTCAGAGCACAGACAGCTGAATACTTTTTGAGTACAGTATTGGCTTAAAAAGGTGCCAGCCCACGAGCAGCAGACAGGGTCCTGTGAAAAGGAACTTTTCTTGTGCCAATTAGGCACTGGGCAGCAGCCCTGCACACTGCCTGCCTCTGGGACAATTCCATTTAGCAGAATATTTAGTGATTACTAATACCATGGTATCATGCACTGAAGAAAGCTAATAGGCGATAAAGAAGGACCTTTTGTGGGATTGGAAATAAGCCAATCTTTTGATTTTAGGAGAATGTTTAGAGAAACTAGTTTCAAACGCATTTTGTAAAATAGCAACAAGTCCATTTTGACTGTCAGAGTCACCCTGACTGGAAGAAACTATGTGTGCACATGAGGAGAGGGGACAACCTGGACTTCTGATGCTCTGCTTGAAGTACCAGCTCCTTTCAGTTGTGCCTCCAAAACTGCTAGCAGCTCACTAACCTGTGGTCTGTGATTGCTCTTGGTGATGTCCACAGCTGAATCATCGTTGATCTGAGAATATCAATTTTTGCCTCTAGATTTCAAGAGTAGATATGATGCATTTATTTATGGGTACATAACATCTGTTGTGAAAAAAAATCGTTTATAGATAAAACTAGAAATATCAATAAATCTTACATAGCAAGCAATCCAAATCTGACTACTATTTAACACAGTTTTACCATGCAGAAAATCCCAAAACAAACCAACAAACATGTTTGTACCTTTAACCATGACACTCTTTTCTGATTAAATATTCTTTCATAGAATACACAGGTCAGGAGAAGTAATATATGTTAGAGGCCTCTTAAAGGTTTATTAAGTCACCTGATAACATATTGTAGCAACATGAAATAGAATATAATAAAAATAATTTGGTTTTAGATTTTTTTGTACATTGCACTAGGTGAGGTTAAGATTGGATATTAGGAAAAATTTCTTCCTTGAAAAGGTTGTCAAGCATTGAAACAGGCTGCCCAGGGAAGTGGTTGAGCCACCACTCCTGAAAGTATTTAAGAGACACGTAGATGATGATTAGGGACATGGTTTAGTGATAGACTTGACAGTGTCAGGTGTGCACTCTGACTTGGTGATATTAAGGGTCTTTTCTAACCTAAAAATTTGTAGGATTCTATGATTTTAATAGCACAGAATATTGAGATAATATGAATGGGAACATGAATGTAAACCTACCACATAATTTCTGCTTCCAATCCAAGCAGGGTATTGTTAAAGTTATGAAATGAAGTTTAATCAAAATTTCACAAGGATCTTCAAAGATTAGAAAGGGAAGCTGCCTGGTAATTCACAGAAAGCTGATGAGGTGCCCCAAGCAAGAAACTCAATTTCTGCAACTAGCTCCTGGACCTGAGGGTTCACCCAGGGACACTGTGCCCCAAAAACTCCATACGTAGATATGGCTTTTAACAATCACCTGCAAATTAAGGGCTCTTCTGACAGGCTTCTCATGTCCCTAAGTAAGGAGTACCCTTCGAACCACCAAAGAGATTGACCATCACCCTTTTTCATGCTTCAATATCATGTCACTGAGATCTGTCTCATTTTTAGAGCTGAAGGGTACTGAAAATATAATAATGTCTCAGCTTCACAACAGAATTTGACATCATGGTTGAAGTTGTTCAACACCCCCATTTACGAGTTCTTTTCTTCCTGTCATGCATTCCTCAGTCAGTGAAGCAAGGCTCCTGATTCCTTTGTAGCCCCCCTCCTGCCTAACCCACTGAATAAACATGGCCAAGGCTGTGCCATCAGCTAGGCACCATTCTCCTTCCTTCTCTCCCCTAACTTACTAAAAACCCTATTCATGAAGTCTCCTAATAGCCTCCGTGAAGTCTCAAGTCCAGAATGATACAAAATACTTCAAAGATGCAGTGGGGCCACTGCAGCATTCTGCATCCTCCTGCTGCCTCCTAAGGTAAAAGCAAAGAAGTGCTACAAATTCCTGACTGTTCTGCCTGTTAATCAAAGCCAAAGGTGGAGGGGCCATTTGGGGGTTTGGGTGTACAACCTGGGGACTTGTTTTGACTAAAACAAGTCCCCAGGTGTGCTCAGGTCATCAGTATTTGATTCATGAGTATTTTCCTTCTCTTTCATTCCCATGCAAATCTCATCATTCTCACTGGTTCCCAAGCAAGGTACAGCATTAACAATGTTAGCCACACAATACTGAGGTCAAGAAAAATGTAGGGACCAACAACAGTGTGTTCAAGCAATAGTGACATGAAGGTAAGAATTTAAAAAGCCTTAATCTCAAGATGCAGATTGGGCAATACCAACTCTTCTGCAGCTCCTTTCCCTGTTCTTGAACCAGGACTGAGAAAAATTTCAGCAGCCATTTACTCTGGATGTTGTGGTATTGTATTGGCCAAGCTAAGTTCTGGCAGCCCACATTTCAGAAACCTGAGAGTAGAAACACTGACTCATGAATCCTGTAGCTAAACTTGTGCTACATGAATATGACTGCATGGGGATGCAAGCTGAGCTCTGTATTTTTACCAAAGCATAAGAATGTTTTGTACACTTTTTTGGTATTTCCATATATTTAATTTATTTCTTTGGACTGATTCCATAGCAATTTTTTTTCTAAAATATCTGTCTATAAAAGAAAATATTCATAGTTTATAACTCCCTGAGTGGAACACCGTCCTTAAACTGTAAAGTAAGTTTATCTGACTGAAAACTGAAAGAATTAAGCAATGGCAGTTTTACCGTTCTGAAATAAGACTTGTCTTTAAGTACCTCTTACCCTTACTTTGACTTATTTCACAAGCATGAATCTCAGACAGTAAAAACCTGGGCACCACTTTGTAAGTGCTTCCATGAATTGTGGAAAAGTGGAAACTTTTTTTTTTTTTATTTGGAACAAAAGAATTAGGCTTTGACTTCCATTGTTTATGACGTTTCCTAGAACCCCCTCTAGAGAGTTTAGCTGACTTATATTTGATAAAACATGAGCCAAATCTATTGCTGGAGATGTAACAGCGAATGATGCTGGAGGCAGCATTCATCTGAACCTCACTCCATAAAAAGCTCCAAGCTGACCCCTCTGCTGTGTGCTGGGACAAAGGGGCTGCCTGTGGGTCAGTCATCCCCTGCTAGGTATGCCTGTCACCAGAGCAGTGATCTGTGTCCCCAGGGATGCAGGGGAGGGGGGGAGTCCCAGCATAATACAAGTAAGCTTCACACAGCTTCACTGGGACAGTGAGATGGCCCTTTACAGCAATTCATAGCTTCCCTTTACAGAAAAGTGAGCTCGAGTTCCAAAAGCTTTGAAAACTGTAAAGTACATTTTAAAGTTTGGAATGGAAAAAAAAAAAATCTTTAAGTCAAAATAACAGATGAACCCTTGAAAACTTCTGTGCCTGAAAGCTTGTGAGCTTGTGCATATTTCATGAAAGGTGTTACTTTACAGTGCTTATCCTCACACTTCTGACACTCAGGCAATATATATTGCATCAATGAAAGGTTAGTGCCCCAAAAGACAGCACAGTCATAGCTGCTTCCATACCACAGGTAGAAGCCACCAAAGTCAGAACAGTCCATCGAGCTTTGCACACTCATTACCAAAGATTTCTCCCTATACTCAGTGGAGAGAAAGCTTTTGAAAATACTGAACATATAAGAGGGAAACAGTCAGCTAAAATGCTGGTTCACTGAAAGAATGCTCATTCCTGTGGTTTACTGTTTTCTTCTTCAGCCAGAATGAGTTGGAGCTAGCTCTTCTTAGTGAAAAAATAAACCTTTCTGTGAAGCTGTGTGCTTTGTACAGGTGAAATATTGCATAGAGGAGATATTTTTAAATTAACATTTTAAAGGTGAATGCCACAACAGTGACACACCTGTAGGCATCTGTGCTGCATGAGTAATAGCGAAAAAGACTAACAGGTTGTTATAGCAACAAGCATTAAGCAATGACTTCACAAGAGGAATTGAATGACATCAGAATAGCACCTTGAAAGGAGCTGCTTTTGCTGTGAGGGTCTGTTTTAGTTTAACTCCAGCCAGTAACTGAATACTAAGCAGCCACTCACTTCCCAAAAGATGGTGGGGAGGAGAATTAAAAAAAAAAAAAAGGTAAACTTCATGGATTGAGATAAAAACAGTTCAATAATTGAAACAAAATAAAATATAATAATAAAAATAATTGCAATGAGAAGGAGAGAGAAAGGGATAAAAAACTCAAGAGAAACAAGTGGCACAGGCTGTAACTGCTCACTGACGGATGCCCATCCCCAAACAGTGATTTCTCCCCGACATCCTCAACCAGCTTCCCCTTGTTTCCATACTGGGCAGGATGTTCTGTGGTACAGAACATGCTTTTTGCCAGTTCAGGTCAGCTGTCACAGCTGTGCTGCCTCACAGCTTCTTGTGCACCTCCCCACTGGCAGAGCATGAGACACTGAGAAGTCCTTGACTTAGTGTTAGCCCTGTTCAGCAACAACTAAAACATCAGTGTGTTATCAGCGTTATTCTCACGCTAATTCCAAACACAGCACTGTACCAGGAAGAAAAATATCTCTATCCCAGCCAGAACCAGGACAGACTCATTTCACAGGACAGACTGAATTAATTTCTTCTCTCCCAGCTCCTGCAGCTCGAAGGAGCTGTGAGCACAGGGGAAACCTGAGCTCTGTCTCACACTCAGAGCAGGGCTGAGCACAAGCAGCAGGATGAGCAAGATGTGACCCCTGTGGGTTTGAAGGATGCTCTCTTGTCTGTCTCATAGCTTGCTGAGCACTTCTAAAAAGGATATTTTTTCTCCAAACTTTGCTTGCAGCCAGTCCTCCAAATTTTCCCTCAGGTGTCAGACCAGCTCCTTGATTCAAAGTTTCTGTGTCCCTTAAGCTTCTGTGCAGAGGTTTTCTGCCTTCTTAGCATGTTGTCACATGAAACCTTCAAAGCCTCAAGGAAAAAGGAGGCCTGCAAGATGCAGAAAATATGCAGCATGATTAGGCTTGGGCTGGAGCTGGGATGCCTGTGGTGCTGTTGGAAGGAGTAGCTGATATACAGAGTGGTATCTGAGGAGGCATTGACCATTTTCATCACCATAATGGTTTCAGGTCCCTTCTTGTATTCCGGCTAGCTGAGAGGCTCAAGAGTTATTGGGGTGGGGAGATTTTTATAAATTTACAGGCTTTTTCATCCCATCTTCTCTGCTTTCTTTCACCCTACAGGCTTAAATAGATACAGAGAGATATCATCTTGTCCCTGTTACCTCTTGCTAACAGTGGGTTGGAGAAGGCTACCTACCTTACATATTTCCCCCCCCATGGATAAGGAACTAAGTATTCAAGGACTTGGTGGTGGATGTAGATTATCTCCAGTTTTTCTTTTACCTGCTCTCTTCAGCTTATCTAACCCACAGTTGTCTCTCATCTGGACAGTTTCCATTTCTCTGTGGTTTTAGTACATCTTTTTGATCACCTGCCTTCTTATAGGCAAAGGGAAGGTGAACAGGGCGTTCCAGAAGGTAGGGAAACATGAGTAAAAAACATAGAGTCTAATAAAAAAAAAAAAAAAGGAAAAGATGTTTTAGACACCAACGTATTACATATTACTTGCAAAAGCCAAAGAAAATGTCTACAATAGGAATTTTCCACTCTGAAGAACTTGATTTTTTGAAATTATCTTAATAGGATAATTTCAGGATGCTTTTCCAGACAGGCTCCTTCCAGGCATTGCTGTCATTGCCTCTCTGGCCCTGAGATGTCACCTGCTGTGTACAGGTGTTCAGGAGATCACACACATGTGTGTGGCAGATGGGGCTAAAGAGTGAGACTCAGTACGTGACACAGAAATATGGCAGAGGGAGTGAGTGAGGAGGGCCAGGTAACTTAGTCCTATGTGTAATGCATGCAAGTTGATGGATCTGCAAATTTATTGTGGAGGACAAGCACTAATTGCATTCCAGAAGCAGACAGAGCCAGCCAGCGACAACTTAGGTGCTTCAAAAGCATCTAGGGGCATCTGTCAGGCCTTTTCACTGATTTTGTGCTTGGCTGGAAAGACTAAATTCATTGCAGGGTGTCTGCTCCTGATGCAATGAAAGGACAACACCACAGGCTTTATGAACTAGCTGCTTTTAGCAACAGAGAAGAGACTCCAGTCCTGCAGGCTCTTTTCCAGAAAAATACATTTCAATCAAGATGCTACACATTAAGAAAGCAAGTGCTCCCAACTGACAACATTTACAACAGTAACCAAATGGCCACAAACTCAAGATATTAAAGATACTGCATGAGTCATTAATGAGTGCTGTAAAGGAGCCTTTAGCTGTGACAGAATCAGAAAACTACATCCCACCACGTTGTGTACACAGTCATTTTTTAATGACTCAGCCTGCTCTGACTTCAGGAAACCATGGTGTTGAACCTCAATTTATGGCCAAGCAATGGCTAATGAACCTCAGCAGAGGAGTCAGAGGTGACTAATTATTCGTACATCTGGACATATGAAAAAAGATGGAAGAATAAGACATTTTAAAAAGATAGAGCAGAAAAAAGACTCTTTAACATGCCAAGGCATTTACTTTAATTGTCTGAGTAATGGAGCTCTCTATAAAGAAAAAAAATACCTAGTCTGGCTTCCCTTCTCCTTACAACTTTGAATGAAATATCCAGAGGAGACAGAGGGAGGCTCTGTCCTTGACCACCAGCCCTTTACCCACAGATACAATTTAAATGCCAGAAGAAATGTGAGCAATAGATGTTCCTGAAGTGCTAAGGTCCGAAAAACAGGCCCTGGGCCAGAGTTGACCTCTAGATGAACCTTCCAACCTCATGTTATATTTAGCCATGTATCTCCTTATTAGCCAAAATTCTGTATAATC
>JAWWEE010000105.1:102090792-102127227 GCA_035221455.1 Xenops minutus
GTTTGGGGGTGGAGGAGTTTATTACAAATTGTTGTTGTTTGGTTCTTTCCTTGGTATATCTATATATATATATATATATCTGTGTATTGTGATTAAGAACTGTTATCCTTTCATATATATTTCCTTTTTTTTTCTAATTAAAGTTCTGTTTCTAAATTTAAAGGAGAGGAATTATTTATTGACCAACATAAATATCTTAGTTTGCCCCTCGAACTAAGACAATAATAAATCTTTAAAACAGGAGTGGAGTCATAAACAAGTATTATATGAAGGAATTACTATAACTCTGGAAAAGAGCCAATCAAATCATCCACAAATTTGAATGTGATAGCAATTTCCATTAAAATGTTAGTCTACCTGTTTCTAATGAAGAGTGGGAACAAAACCACACCTTTTTCTAGTACAGTTCCTACCACCATTTGAAAAAAAACCTCTCTAAGTAATGAATAAAAAAATATGTATGCCTATTATACACTGAACTTCATATCACCAAATTGCAACCATATAGTTGGGCATCTAATCTGCATCAGGCAGCCAGTTTGAGGTTTGTCTTTCTCATCTCCCTACGTTATCTTAGCAGATTAGGTTTGTCCCCAAAGTCCAACTTGGGAGCACCTCACCTGTCCTAGCTCTCCATAACAGAAGCACTACCAGAAGGTGCCTCTTTTAGTACTGTGATTTCAGATAAAATCTAGGCCAAATTTATTTCAGTTGCCCCAGTGAACAAAAGTGAGATGACCTTCACTTTGCATTTCATGGTGGGGGCTGTACCAGGATAATCAATCTTGCAAAATCTCCAAAGAAGGCTCTGTAACAGAAGAATGCAAAAAATTCTGAAATTCAGACCTTCAGCCTGGTGTACACCACAAAGAAATGTAGTGATGTTGTGTCTCCACCTGGTCTGCAAAGAAAGTATCTATGCTGTATGTGACCTGGCCAGCCATGAGAGAAGTGTGAAGCCTGGCATGGCACTCACTGACCTGTACATCCAAACTGAGCCAAAACCAGATTGTTGTGAATCCCACCTGATGTAGAACAAAATGCTAATCAGGCTGTGGACACCCTGTGCCCTGATCTACCCAACATCCTCACAGGGGGTGATGGTAAGGACAGTCTGGACCCATGCAGAGGTCTTAGGCACTGCATGTTGCCAGCTTGATGCAGTGAAGGTAAATACAGATTGACTCAGAAGTGCATTTCAAATACTTTAGAGACACAGACAGATGGTTGAATGCTGCAGCTGGCAGAACTTCAGCTTGGTGAAAATTAACTCACTCGATTGAAGGTCTGAGTCACATTTACCTGCAAATCTGCCTTCAGTGAGTCACATGTGCACAAAAAGGAAACCTCACCTGATTCTTATTGCATCCAAAAGATTGTCTGCTCTTCTCATTATATGTCTTCCTATTCCTGCTAAGAGTCTCTCCAGTTTCCCACTATCTTCTTCCCTGGCCTCATGCAGTATTTTCCAGCTTCTCACTGTCCTGACATCCTTTTGACCTCCCAAACCCTTTTCCTTATCTCATATTTTCTAGATCTGTCATTGTCCTCTTCTGATTTTCCATATCTTCCTCCCACACCTTACATTCCCCTCTGCACTCTTCTGCACAAGATTTTACATTCTTTTTAGCAACAACTGCTGGCAACCAGTGGTCGTTGCCATTGCCCATGTTATCTATTTGCCCATTTATATGGACAAATATGGCCAAAATCAATTCAGTGAGAAGGAAAAATAAGAATAATACCAGATCCATCCAAATTGTTTGGATCATATAGCTCTCAGCCAGACCTGCTCTAGACAAGGGTAACTGCACCCTAACACAACCACTGTTCTTCCCTGCAGTGGCTCTTCCACAGTCCAAGATAAATTGCACTGCCATGGAGACTTGACCATAGGAATGTCCTTCAATTGACCTCCAAAGTGTTGAAGAGCTAAATTCTCATAGGGAACTGCAAACAGATGCTATTATGGTTCTCAATGTAATTTTTATGACCACTGAAGTCTGCAAAGATTTCCTCCAGATTAGCTTTCTGTATAAACACACCAAATCTGTGACCATTACAGTAATTTTCACATAGTTATAAACTTGTTGTACTTGTCAAGTAAAATCGAATTTGCACAAACTTCCTTGCCATGGGGTATGTAGAGCTGAGTTATTAAAATGTACTTTCAACCTGGGAAAATATTGTTAGCAGTGGGTCTGTGGCTTTGTATATTGAAAAATGTAAATCAAAATAGTATCTTTAAAAAAAAAAAATAATTTGCTTTCAAAATGAGAAATGGAGAGGCAATTTTGAAAAATCTGCAACAGTGACCTGAGGACAGAGGGATCAAATGCTTTAAGAGAACCCTTAAAATAGATAAAATATATTAAAAAGACCATTTTTGCTTCTTTAATTTAATCTCTCTATGTAAAAGCTTCTGGGTCTAATTAAAATCTTCGTATTGCTCAACTAACATCCACTGCTACAAAGTGATAACAAACTTAAACCACAGGACTGGTCTTTAGAAAATGAAGAATTCTGGTCTTGGAGATAATTGGATCTTAATTGATTGTAAGTCTTATCTGATTATAAGCCCAAGATCTTTCTGTCACATACTAATCGTTATGTATTTCTTGATTGTCCCAGTGCAAGACTCTAAGCACTGCATAATCACTTAGGCCAAAATGAGAACAGCTTTTCAGACATAGTTTTAATTGGATTAAGGGCACTGTCAAGCTTGGCTTCTCATAACTCAATATTTAATTTCTCAGTCCTACCGCCAGTGCCATGAAAAGTTTGCTTTTTCCTTAAAGATAAGACTCTTGCCAGCATTTGGTCTTGCAGAGGAACACTAATGGACTGTGGTCCTGCAGATTTCATCAAGCAGACAGAAAGCAGGGGTGTGTCTCACTTGGGTCTCAAAGGATCCAGGCAAAAATATCTGGCATACTAAGTGAATCAAAAGCATACTCCAGGGAAGAAAATTAATGACTGTCAGGATGACAGGACGCAGAGAGGTCTGAACACCAGCTTTGATTAAGAGTGATATGTTAATGGAAGTAAAGTGAGTGCTGGCAAACACCTTAGTAGAGAAAGACAGCATATCCTGTGAAATAATTCTGATCAAGTGAAAGCTAAATGCCAAACATAGGATGCCTAAATTTTATCAGCTGAATGCAGCTGGGTCTCCCTTTTTGTTCTGTTTAGTGAACTGGTCCTCATCAAATCAGAAGAGCAGGTCACACTTACTCACATGGCCAAATATGGAGTCAGTTTCTAAAATTAAACAATGAAATTTACGATTTGGGGCAGATCTATTTTATGACAGCAAAACCCATCAGAACAGAGGCAATAGGCCCTATTCTGAGTTTCCCATAACCTGATGTGGTTCCCACACCTCAGTGAGTAAATGGGATAGTTTACTATTTGCCTCTTGTATTTTGTATAACCTTCCTATTTCTTTCTTTGGTTCTTCCATGTACCAATCTAGAACATATTTTCAATACAATAGTCTTCACATTTTTAGTGTCATTTCTCTATAAAACTACTGAGTAATTACAAATTCTCTGAAATTTTTTGTATGAGATACAAACAGTGCTGTAGTAGGGCTCTCATATAGAAGAATGACTTGTTTCTTCCTTTCATTCTTATTTATTTAATTTCTAAATACCTATTTTTCAGAAATTGGAATTGCTTCTAATACTCTGCATTGACACATTCATCTCATTTTCTTTTTGCATTTATTATTTCTCTTTGCCTATGAAAAATGCAGTCCTGAAATGTCTTAATATAACTGGAAGTTTAGGTAAATTGAGTTCAGTCACTTTTTGTAAATTGAAAAATTACAAAAATGACACTGAGATCAGAAATTTCATTAGTAAAAAACATAAAATAAAACACTCAATTCTCCAACGGTTTCATCA
Source organism: Xenops minutus (assembly GCA_035221455.1). NCBI lineage: Eukaryota > Metazoa > Chordata > Aves > Passeriformes > Furnariidae > Xenops > Xenops minutus. The sequence goes on from JAWWEE010000105.1 coordinate 102,094,701, forward strand.
GTTCAAATGTCCTTTTATTATACTCGCCTTGGGGCAATTTTAAAAATTATTTTTATTATAGATCAGTGAAAGAAGCTACCTGACCTCCTGAGCATGCAATCTTCTCCCTGAACCATGACCAAATGCAACACAGAGGTGAAAAGAAAGGAAAATTTGGGGGGCTCCAGACAGGCCCCCATTGTGCAGCCAAGTGTGGCTGGTGCAAGAAGGTGGATTGGTGGAGTGTAGAAACTGAGCCAGATGCAGCCTCACAGAGGCCAGGGCAAATTCAGGAGTTTAATCCATGTCTCTCCAATCCTGACTCAACATCCCTTCTCTATTAGATCACTGTAGCTAATGGCCAAAAATGGTCAAAAAGAATCAGTGTTGCAGAAATTGAAAACTCATCTCTTCTAAACCACAGTAGCAGTAAGTGCAATTCAAAACTTCCTCATGTCCACTGGTGGGGGAGGATTTCACTGGCAAAGTCACCCTTCCTAATGCCAGCTGCCTGCCAGGCTCTTCCCTCCGCTCTACTTTCCTGGACCTGTCTTCCCAGAGAGCTGCTGGTGATCCTGTGCTGCAGGAACAGACTGACACCGGCTGCTGCACCCACCAGCTACACAACTGCTGGGGAAACAAAGGCAGCAGGTAACCAAAACATCTCTAACAGAAGTAAAAAAAAATGCATTATATTTCAGTGATTCCTTTGCTGTTCTGTACAGTTCCGTAGCTGAATGTTACAGGGTTATTACAAACCTACAGAAATCCATAGGTATTTTACTTTCTGTGAAGTTCTATAGGATTTATCTGGCAGGGATCTTAGACTGAAGGCCCTGAAGAATCACAGTAATAAAAAAATTGTGTTTAAGTCCTTGTTTTTACCACCACTGGCCTGAACTCCTCCAGCTACATGACACCACGGCCAGAGAAGGACTTAGGAAGCCAAGGAGCAGTGTGCACAGCTGCACCCCAAACTAAATTTCAGAAGAGGACTCTACACAGCTCCAATGGCTTTGTACAAGCTCTGATACTCACAGAGCAGTTTAAGCACCCATCAACGAGAACCACAGCTGGGTGCTCACACCACACCTGGCCAGGTGGGGGGCAGTAAGATGTCCTGCCCTGCCAGGAGCCTGTACCCTGGAGGCTCAGTGGCAATCCCAGTCCCCCTCACAGAGAGCATGATCCTAACCTCTGCTAATTATTGACTGCAGACAAGACCCAGGAAGTTCCCCACAGTGCAGACAGAGCTCCAGCACAGCAGCTGGGTGGGCTCCTGCCCAGCTGAGCAGAGCCTCCCCACCCCTGGGGCCACCAGCACCTCACACCTCTGGCAGAGCTGCAGCCCCCAGTGACACGGGGTTCAATGCCTTTGGGCTCAGCACAGGCACTTGGAACATCACTTAAATAAACTAGGGGTGAGATGAAGGGAAGAATAGTCTAATAATTTCCTGTTGTGTAATTACAGTAAAAATACCTAATCCTGAATAAAGTTCTTGTATCCATGGCAACAGAAAGGAGGCTGGTAGACTGGCTGCGAATGAACACTGGGCTCTTCTCCATCACACCAGGCAGTTCAGTCTGCCCTGTGCTTCAGCAGGCAGGGAAGGAAGGGCTGGTCTGCTGCTGGGGTGGGATGTGCCCTGTGGTGAGAGGGACCAGTGGCAGGGAAATGCATGACCATGTTCAGCAAGCTCTGTATAAGCCCATTAGGATTTTAGAACACCCTGCTCTGCTCCCTGGGCCTTCTCCAGGGAAACATGAGGAAACTCGCAGTGCAGGGAGACGGGGGCTTATTCCCAACCTTTCCAGCCAGTCCCTTGCCTCCCAATAAGCTCCCAAGCTGCCAGCTGCACAATCAGCACCAGCATGGGTACTCTCTCCCATGGGTACACACTCCTGCCTTTTCCTTGCTCACCCATCTCCAAGGATAGCACTAATAGTGGTGATCAAAGATACCACAGCATCCATGTGTCTGATCATCTATGTCTTCTGCTGCTGAGACCCAAGACCTACTTTTTGCTAAAAACTTATAAATTTCTGCATCATGCTGCATTAAAAAACAGAAGTACACATACCCTACAACATCTAACATGATGTAAATCAGTTTCTTAAAATTATTTCCTCTCTTGAGTGGCATCTATTTGTCAGTCCTCAACACGCTCTTGAATTACCTGAAAGGAGCTTGTAGTGAGGTGGGGGTCAGTCTTTTCTCCCAGATAAGAAGTGACAAGACAAGAGTAAATGGCCTCAAATTACACCAGCAGAGGTTTAGGTTAGATATTAGGAAAAATTTTTTCACCAAAAGAGTTGTCAAGCATTGGAAAAGCTACCCAGGGAAGTGGTTGGGTTACCATCCCTGAAGATATTTAAAAAACTTGGAAGTATTTAACAGATGTGGCACTTAGGCACATGGTTTAGTGGTGGATTTGGCAGTGTTGGGTTTATGGTTGGAATCAATGATCTTAGAGGTCTTTTCCAACATAAATGATTCTATGATTCTATTATTCCAGTGCTACAGCTGTGCAAACACAAATTCATCTTCTGATCTCACAGTGCTCTAGAAAGGATCAAGTTACTCTGATTGCACAGACTTCTATTGTAGCTCTTCCACTCTTATGCAAAGTCTTCATTATGGATTTGGTCCTGGATGCTTGGCTTGATGAGGAATTTTTTCACCTGTCATCAGGCACAGCCACTGACAAAGCTACAGAATTATCCACAAGTGCCTAACTCGGGGATAATCCGGGCAAAATTCCCATGCTTATATAGAAATTGGGACTAATGCTAATGAACTTGGCCAAAACTGAAGCATAAAAATTAGCATTGCATTCTGCCACTGTAAATCAGTAGACTTTAAATGTTCAGTTTCAGGCCCAAAGTATATGAATGCGGATTTATTGGCACCTGCTTACACCATTTAACTTACTATGTACTCTAAACATTTTATTCAAGTGTTATCCAGTGTCAACTCAGGCTAGTGCTTGCAGTGTCCCACATCAGCTGCACAGGGGCTGGCACCAAGCCCACCTCTTTATAGAAGGGGGTGACAAAAACAACAGCTGTTCTAAAGTGCAGCTACAAAAATGCCTAAAACAAGGGCATGTGTTGGGCTGTTCCACCTCCCTCAGAGGGCACAGAGTGGCTGTGCTAGGAGACAGGAGGAGGAGAAGTACAAAATGCCTCCTCAAAAGAGTTTAAATAGACTCTCCAGATGAAAAAGTCACATCTGAGACCAGCTACACTGGGATTCTAGAAAGCCAAGTGCAGAGAGGGACACTAGGAGTGCTTATTAATTACACTTTGTAAGACAGAACAGAGAAGACAGTCTAAGAGGCTGTGGGGGTTTTAAACAATCTCCAGCTTCATCCATGGACATTTGGGTCCTCAAGGGCAATAGCAGGATATATTAATGGGTGCCATCAGCATCCTTTTCACAGTAAGCGGTTCTCTACCTACACTGTGTCCTTTCTCCTTGAGATAACAGGGCCTCTTTATGAAGTCCTGTCCAAAAGCCATTGCTGTAGATACAGCCTAGGAGAGCACCTCCTTGGGCTTGGGTAGGGGGACACCTCCCAGGGGGGAAAGAATTCACTAGGAAAAGAGCCAATGCAATCTCTAAGATGACAGTCTTACAATGTGGTAATTTATAAGCTATGAAAGAAACAAATGCAGATCATTAGATCTTGTCAACTAATTAACATCCTCCTAATGAGAACTGGCTGTAACAAATTACTTGAAAAAATGGTCTCATGATTTATGTCAGGATCATTCCAACTTTGTGGGAAGTATTTTTCTCCTGTGTACAAGAAACACTAAGAATAAAGGAAAAACATACAGAACAAAAAGCTTTATTTCACACCAGCTCTAGCCAAACTGAGTTCCACTCCTCTCCTCACCTCATAAAGCGTTTATTCCATTAGCAGGAGAAAGAGATAATGATAAACAGTTCCCAGATCACTGTTATTTGGCTCACATGAAGGCAGGGTGCCTGAGTTCTAAGTCATGGAAGCACAAATCAATCGACAGGTGACCAGTTGAAGTGGACCAACACTTCTCCACATGCAGCAACAGGTTTCAGTGCTTGCCTTGGGTGATAACTGAAGTCAGCTGGAGCAGTTTGCAGTCTGCTCTAGAAAAGATCTTGGTGCATTGCTGATAATCTGTAAATTGCCTATTGACACTAATATGTTTGTGCTTCCACTGTGAAACTTTATACAAGTCACTGAACACCAGTGAGCAGCAGGTCAGCATCCCCATTTCAATCAGCATCCCCATTTCATCCCCACTGAGTTTGTTGAAATTACGTCACCATGTTGATGAGCCCATCAATATTGTCTGGAAAATGATAACCACCACACAGATACAGAAGCAAGTCTTTAATTCCCAGTTAGAAAATATCCCTTGTTTGCAGTTCTCTTACCATCTCCTCTATGTGTGGATTTAAGTGCAAGACATTAGGACTGGGATAAAAATTTCAAAGGTCATGCCTAGGTGAATAGGGTCACAAATATTGTATCCCAGTCACATCTGTGTTTTTTTGCATGTTCTCATCTCCTTCTTTTCATTAATTGCTGACCACAAAATTCCTCCTCTTGAAGTGGATATAAAATTTTATTATAATAGTTTTAATTTGATATTAATGTTCCTTTAAGTACTGTGAATTTTTAGTGGAAAGTCATATCATACAAAACCTTATAATGTGTTCCACTGATGACATAGTATCAGAAGCACATGAAGTTCTTGGAGCTTTATGTATGAAGAAGCAGCTTTTCTAATCACACTTTTGTTGCATAATAATATCCTACGGGTTGTGAAAATTGTGAACACTGAGCTGCTGGGAAAAATAAAACCACTTTACTATGTTTTTCATGTCACAGAAAGGATGGGTGAATAATTATAGTTCCTATTAAAAAGCTAACCATATATGGAATACGGTATCACCTCTTGCAGAAGAATAACTGCACAAAGTAGGACATAACAATTTGTGTGTATACAACTGGCAAATAAATACTGTTAATTTTTGTCTGTTTGTGGGTTGTTGTTATTTTCCCAGGAGAGTCATTTGACTGAGATGCCATCCCCACTGGATGGCATTTCTACAGGGGTTTTTTTAATTACCAAAAACTAAGATGGAGGTGGAAAAAAGCTTTTAATGATTTTTTTTTTTTTTTACCTAGATGAAAGCCATACAAAATGACCACAGAGAACAAGTCTCATTTTGGTGTTGCAGTTAAACTAGCTATCTGTAGCATGGCTTTTATAGATAGCAGAGAACCGTTCTATAAAGAGTTAGCCATTCCACTGCTGTTCCAACACATGCAAATGTGAATTAATTTTTTTTCACCGATATGCTCCATGCACATGAGTGAATAACACATTCTGTGCTCAGAAACACCATCTAGTTTGGAGGGTGAGTGGCATGGCTTTGCTTGTACCCATACAGCTGCCTGCTATTCCCAGCACCCACTCTGCCTGGAGGGATGGATCCTGCTCTCCCACGCTCCATGACCAGGCACTGCATGGCAGATTCACCCTGCCCCATTGCTGTGTCAGAGCTGGGCCAGCAATCCCCAGCACTGCCCCATGTGCTCATCTTGTTGAATTTGCTGGTAGGGACATAACTTGTGTGGCTCCGAGGGAGCTTAGTTTTTCACAGTAGCTGCTTGTCTGAAGGTTAACCAAGAGCTCTCACTGTCACACCAATGTTCAGACTTAATCCATCATGCCCTGCTTGCAATTGATCTAAATCACTGGTGTGACTAGAGGGGCAGGGATGGAAGCAAAAAGGAAAGACCGCTGGTTGATCCCTATTCCAGAATAATTTGCCTCTGGATCTCAAGGACATTTGCATGAAAAGTCTCCTGTTTTCCTCGATATCTGTCACATTTATCAACAGCAGCCTGTACTCATCTAAAACCTTCTGCAAACCCTGTCACCGTGTTCTTTTCACCTGTGTTTCTGCAGCCTCTGCCTCTTCTTCACTCCCACCCTCTCATGCATTTTTAGCCCCAGTAGTTGTCTCCTTTGTCAGTGATTCTTCTCTTGTTCTGCCAAAACCAGCCACATTCACATCAGTAAACTGAACAGTGTTAGAAAGGTCACCAGGGTAGGAGGGTCACAGGTGCAGTTCTGTCCATCACCCCAAGCAATTCCTAAGAAGTGTTCATGGGCTGGCACAGAGGGATCTTCTCAAGTTAAATCCAGCAGATGATTTGAGTGCAGTGCCTATTTTGAAACAGAAGAGAGCATGACATGGCCAGGCCATGTTGTGCTGTTGTGTTCCCAGTTTCTGAAACTGGTTGTCATCCCCTCCAAACACAGGGCTACTAGTCTGTGCCAGTGTGGCACAGCAAGCTGGTCCTGGCACCATTTAGCATCTAAGACAATAAGCTAATAAGCAGATGCAGTGAATGTGATCTCAGTATAATGGAAGTTACGGCATTTAATTCCTTCTTGCAAAATTTTAGGGCCTTAGTGCCAATCTACTCTCCTAATGTACTTATTCACTGTTTGGACTTTGAAGAAAGTAGGAAACCCCTCTATCCCATTACAATGGAAGGGAAATGTTTTCCTATCAGCGCAGGAACCTGGGGGTACAACAGAGGAGCAAGCAAAATGTGTGACCACCAGCTGAAACATGTGATGCTGAGGATGACAAGAGCTGTTGGGGAAGAAGGCAACATCACCATTCAGGCGGTGGCTGCACTGTGCCATAATTGGTCCCCCTCTGCGTCCTGCCAGACCACAGCCATGCCGATGGAAACCCCTGGCACAGCCCCAGCAGGAGCTCCCCAGTGCACCTGGGCAGCCATTCTCTCACCCAGCACCAGCACAGCACTATTATGGGCAGCACACAAGGGAAATTACTGGGGTTTGCCTACAGAAACAATGATGGCAGAAATAAATATTTTCCCATTATTGCCAAATATTTACTTTGACATTTTTCAATTTTTATTTCAAAAAAACAAGACCCAGAAAAAAAATTGTCCAGAGCAGTTTCTGAAATTTTCTCCTATGTGTTCCCTCTAATGAATGTTGGTTTTGTCCTGATTTTCCCTGAACAAAACACAACACATTGCTACAGAAAAAAACCCTCGTGTTACTGGGGATGTTCTGTCTGCTACAGTAGCAAAAGACTATTATTTATTGAGCAAGTGTGGGATGCAGGAGAGCTTTACGTGCACAGCCCTGTGAGGGGATTGCATGAGATTTGATCTTGGTTTTTGAATCCTTTCCCGTGCAGCCCAGGTGTGCCAGAGTACGAGAGCACAGGTAATCCCCCTGTAAGACACTGCAGTGTTTAGAGTATTAATGGTCCCAGGCAGCTCATGAAGCATGCACCATTTTTACACACTGCAGCTCTGCCAAGCCCCATTCACAAAGTTCATTTTCAGAGGCTCTTTTTTAAAAGCAGTTCCAATGTTCTTCCTGCTTGAAGCCTGTCCTAGGCTTGCTGGTGTTAAACCCCTTTCCACCCAGCATAGCACTGGCAGAGATAACTGGGCATGATAGGAAGCCAAACTGCTGATGGTGTCAGAGACCTGGAGTCAATTGCAAGTGAAATTAAGTATTTCAGAGGCAGTGACGATAAGGTAATACAGATTTTGGCAATTCACACTTTTATCTAAAGCTGACAGGGTCAGAAATACGTGTGGCTTTTACACAAGATGTTTTTACATTGTTAATGGACTGCCTCCAGGAATGAGACCCTGTTTGGAGCAGGGGGAGGGAGTGTAATGTTGGGGTTGCTTTTAAAAAAATCCCATATACCTTCTGTGGGCAATAAAAGTGCATTACTAGTTCCTAAAAGAAACATGTTACTGAATAGATTTTTAAAAGTTTTCCAGGTTTCCGTAAAATGGTTTGTAATGACAAATCTGAAAAAACCACATTAATTTCCTGAGGATGTTTTGTTAGGCGGCAACTTTTTTTTTCATTTGTACAGGTTATAAGAGTAACAATCCCTGCCCACAAAACCATTATTACTGTAGCTGAACAAATGACTGCAATGCATAATTTATATTGTGTATTTATTTCCATTTGTGAATCATCTAGCTATAATTTTTGCAGTTTTCCCTTTGCAATTGTTTTAGCATTTTAAAATTAATTATTATATTTCCCCTTGTGGTTGACTGGTAAGAAGTGGGTATTCAGTGAGCAGGCACCATTTCTTTTCCTAGACTTCAAAATCTCACTTTCATTAGGATCTGAACTTAAATAAATCATGGGTTTGGTCCCTTCACAGTGGTCTAGTTTGAGAGAACGAGGTGTGACAAGTTAGCTTTAAAATATTTCTCTTTTCCATTTACTTGATGCATTTTTGAGCACAGCAAAGCATTCTGGTCAAAATAAAGGAGATGCAGGAGACACAAATATACAGATTTCAGTTTCAGGAAACAGCAGTGTCTCCTCTGTTTCCAGATTCCCTTGGCATTACTTTGCCACCAACATTACCCTGAAGACTGTGGATGGGACCAGGGTGCTATACTGGGTGCTATATAGACACAAAGCTTACAAGCCCAAGGTTGTGAATCCTAAGGATCTTATGGGTAACCTAGAAAAAAAGGCCCCAAACAAATATACAAAGAGAGCCAGAGGCACAGCAGAATGAGGGTTTCAGCCACACATATCTGGTGAGCTGGAAGCAGCGATTAATAGAGGGTTTGGGTCTCACACATGCTCCCCTTGTGGATCATGCCATGTTGCCTTTATGGACTGAAAGCAGTTGTACCACATCAAGTTATTTTTTTTCAAGTAGAAAGGCTGGAAATAATCGCTATGGAATCAACAATATGGCAGGAAAGTAATATAACTCATCATCACCAACAACAGAAACAGATGCATCTCAAGAGCCTTCTCAGGATGATCACATCCTTTCAATTTCTGTGTGTGCCCTCAGATATATTATATCAGTTCTCCTTGCTCACTCGTTCTGACTGTTTTTCATCTTGAATGAGACCTTAGATCATATCTGCTACTTGAAATAAACCTAACCAAAACTGTGTTTGGGATGGCTGTCAAGACATTTTCTGAAAAAAAATGTGAGCTTTCTGCAACCTCTTCCCTATGAAACTATATCCTCTAATGAGAAAAGAAGGGGACCAGGTTTCACATACTGATTCTAAACCTCCAGCTAGCTACAGACAGATTTAATGCTATAGTGTTGTAACTATTCAGACAGCTCAGAGCCATGGGATAAGGTATAGGAAGAGCTTTGTGCTGCCTGAGAGCACAGGACTGAGTAATGTGCAGCCCCAGGGAATGTGGCTCTGTTTCTATGACAGCTCTTACTGCAATTCGCTGCAGAGGGGGGTTCTCCTCTTGCAATCATTTTCTCAGCCAATGCTTGTTCCATGTTCTCGGTCTTTCCAGGGGATCAGGGACCACATGCTGAACCATTAGTCAAGGTGTCCACCAGGGCTCTCCCTTTGTAATCCCTCCTTTGGTCTTTCAAGCCCTAAGAATCATTCCAGACCCAAGGGACCATCAACGCAACACTCCCTCTAATCACAGCTTCAGAAAATAAGCCTTTTTTAATACTCTTCTGTACAGAAATGATAAACCCCTGTAAATCCTTTGACAGCCCCAAACACCTATCAGCACTGTCTATGCTGTTCTTCCCTAACTTTTTGCTTAACATTTTGCTTCTGTACTCTTTGCCACCTCAGGTGCACATCTTCCCCACCAGCAAAGGTTATACTTGGAGAAGGACCCTTCCCTCATCCCACACCCTCACCTCATCCAGGGCCTCAGGGAAGGAGCCTGCACAGGTTGCTCCTGCCCTGCAGTCAGGTGCTGCCTCGGGAAATGTTCCAAGAGAAATGGAGATGCTCCCTCAGCCCTTGTGGGCAACTCGGAAATGGAAAGCTTGCTACAGCCTCCAGCTACCAGCTTCTGTTGGGAACTTACTGTGAACCTGAAACTTAGAAACCTTATTATGTCTACAGATGCTTACATGGGAAAGCATAAGTTTACATGGTTTGGTAGCACAGGGAATCCCTGCCCTAATATCTGTAACTTCATCTAGAGACACAGCTGTCTTGCTCTGCCATGGCTGCAAACCGTACTGCATTCAGTAAAGATGGAAAGGTTTTTGAGAACCTGTTAAAGCAGAGACAGTCACTGGAGCCCTTCCTTCCAGACAGACCATGCTGGGAGGGCAGGTAGAGGTCACACTGTGCATGTAGGAAGGTTTCCAGGATCTGAGGTCTTTCAGAGTATGCTGTAGGTTTGAAGTGATTTCATCAGATTTTAACAGCCTCCAGAAACATATTTTGAAAAATGATAAGTCATACTGTACTTATTGTCTCTGTCCAGTAAAATATGATGGACATTGCAATGCAAGTCTGATTTGCAGGGCCCCAGTGAAGCTACATCAGTGAAAACCCAAACTACTAGTTAAATAGTTCAACTAAAGTCTGACTTTCTGCAGCTTCCAGTTAATCTGCCTCTTCAGGCTTTCAGAGAGACAGTAAAATTTCATCTAAAGGTTCAAGGCAGAATTCAAAGTATCACCAGCTATCCAATGTTTAAGAATAAGCATTTAACAGATGCTGATGAATATTACTGTACACATCAATTATTGGTTTTAATAGTATCCATTCAGCCTCAGCAGTCACAGAAGAACTGGTGCTCATTATGAAGAAAATTAAACAGGAATGTACTCTCTAATGTTGATCATAATTATACCAGTCATAGAAAGTGACAGGACTCCTGTGAGCCTGTACTGGTGGAGGACCCTATTAATTATCACAGTGGAAGGAGAACTGATTTGCCTTTGCCACAAAAACAAACCTCAACACTTGTTAACTGAGCTAAAGTACTAAGATGTGTTAATTGTTCATATTGGAAGGAATCTGGAAGGTCAGAAGAGTGTTTTTATATCTAGGAAAGAGAAATATTAAATTATTTGTGAGATTAGATTGGTCTGACACTGAGGGTGTTGATATTAATATAAGGCTCTGTAGTGCTAAAGAAAGGTCTTAGAAACCACTCTGAATTACCTAAATTCTTACAGAATAATTTCTTATTGTTATTTACATGGTAAGGGTACACTGAGCATTTTTTTTTAAGTATTTCTACATTAATTTAATATTTCACATTTAGATTTGGCCTTTTGTGGGTCACAAAATACAAAAAAATAACAGGAGTCAGAAATATTTTGTTCATGTTTCCGAGTGGCCAAACCTGTTTCAGCATGTTTCTGGTAGGCTGTGAACTGTTAACATCTCAATTCCCTTTTCTGAGCAATGCAATATAAAGGTTAATGGGAGAAAAATAACAGGAGAAACACAATCAGCCTGATCCTCCTCTCAGGTTGCTCTCTGGATTACAGTATGTGAGGACTTCCCTGGGGAGGAAGCTGCAGGCAGTAAAGCTCTTGTTATTCAAGCAGGGAAAGAACGAAGAGAGGGCAAAGGCTGAAGGGGGCAGCTGCAAGTGTGAGAGTACCAATCCAGCACTGCCCAGAAATGCTGTGCTTGTCTTGTACATGCAAGATTGCACTAAGTCACTCATGAAAAATAAAACCAGAAAACACGTGAAAATGGAAAAGCAAATCAGCAGCTGACAGCTTGAACTTAAACTTTTGAAAGGAACTTTACTTCTGTCCCATCATCCTTTCTAAACGCTCTCAAGACTGCAAAATAAGCAAGATAAACAATAACACTTACATTGTACCTCTCCACAGGTTGAACTTCAGGAAGGAAGATCTCTGCTCATCCAGCTGTGAGGTGATAGGATTTGCTCCCATTATTTTCTTTTGGGTTATTTTTCTGTCAGTTGCACAACTGGCAACAAAGCGGGGATTTGAAGGCTGAATTTGGATATATCACTCCTTGGAAACTCAAACAACTGGGGTGGTTTATCAAGATCTCAAATTGTTCAAGGTTCAACCAGAATGAACAGCATTTGGGACTTCCACCCAACTTTTGCTGTTGTCACTGGGAGCATTTCATAGAATCATAGAATGGTTTGTGTTGGAAGGGATCTTAAAGATCATCTCATTACAAGCCCCCTGCAATGGGCAGGGACTCCTTCCACTAGACCAGATTGCTCAGAGACCCATCCAACCTGGCCTTGAACACTCCCAGGGATGGGACATCCTCAGTTTTCACTGGGCAACCTGTTCCAGTCCCTCAATTTGAGAGTTGTTTGGTTAGGAGACAAGTATTTTCAGTAAAACTTTCCTCCATGTCTGCAGGTTTTGAGAGTTTCCCACATAGCAGAATCCACAATGGGGAGAGAAAAGTGTTTCAGGAGATGTCTGAGTAAGAGAATGGCCAGTGGCATGAGGTTGGTAATGTCCAATCATTACAAAATGAGTTCATCTACACTCTTCCTAAGGTGTAGAACATGTTAGTAAAGATATAATCTGATTTGATATGTAGGTACTTAGCCAAAAACTAGGTTAATTCACCCATTGTTCAGTAAGACATATCAGTTAGAAAGTTATGTGGGATACAGAGCAAGGGCTGAAGAGGAGTAGAGGTCAGACAGAGGCTTGAGGGACTCACAAAGCATGCTGTCCAAAGTGGAAAATTAAACTCAACATGACGCAAGAAAAAAATCTGTACATTGCCAAATCAATTATGCAGCCAAAGAGTTCACACTAATTTTATCTCTGGATCATCTGTTGACTCCAAAACGCACTCATGTGCTGTGACCCCTGGATTTCTAATCAAGCAAAATTACATTTGCATAATCTTCAGTAACTTTTGGAGAGATGATGCCACAAAAGACATGCAAGAGGAATTGTAACTCAGGTAAAACAGAAATAGTCCCATTGTACAATGGACTGCTAAGTGGCCTGTGGCTGCATAATAAGGATTCAGCAAGCTGGGTCAAAATTGTGTTGGTTTGCTAAATTTAACTGCACCTCCATGCCTAATAAAATTTTAGTGCTTCCTTTATCTGTGGAAACATTCTGAGTCTTTCATCTCATTAATCTGCACTTACTTTAAATTGCACAACTTACTTTTGATAATGGAAAGAGTCTTACAGAGTAGAATTCTCTAAATATTTGAATTCCCATCTTCAAGTCAAGACACAGAATCAACAAACGGTTGTCTTTTTAACCTGATATTGATATTCTGGGAAGTATAACTCGTTCCCATATAGCCAGCCCAGTGATGGGACTTACAGAATTTCAAATATTCCTAAAGTAATGAGTCATCCCAGATGCCAGACTAACATCTGAGATTATTGTTAGACAGCTGGCAGCAGACATGCCCAAACTGCCAGGTATATTCCTCTGAAGGTTTATTAAAGCTACAATACAAAAAAAGCCATGCGTGAAGATGTGTGGAGCATGACAATGAAAACCTTTCTGGTTGAGAAAAGTCTGACTCTGGAGAGACAGTTTTACAGTGGCACTGATGCAGAACTGGACTAGCTAGGAAGGAAAAGCAGAGACATCTCAGTACCCCTCTGTAAACCAATGAGTATATCACACAGGAGCATCAAGGTCAAGGCAAGAGGTATCACTATTCCTCCTCATCAAAGGGCAGACTTCGTTTCTGCTGCCTGTAAGAAATATGTCTATGAAATTCAAAGGATGGAGTTATAACCTTAGGGAATGTTGAGAGAGGATTTTAGAAAATATTTTGTTTATGTGACTATGAATTTGCCCTGAACAAAAATCCTTGGTCACTCATGTTATTATGACCTGGATGATTAACTAAAACAGATCAAAGCTGTGCAATGGCATCCTCTGCCCCTCAGCCAGAGCCTGGCTCTCAGGGAAAGACTGGGAATGCTCAATCCCAGTAAGTGCTCATGGAAACAGTATCTTTCTCCTTTCGAAAGTCTTTTCTTGTTTTACAGTGACACAGTCACTCAGTCATTGCTCAGGCACCCTTCTGCCTGTAGATAATGAAGCATCTTGAAGAAATCTCATGGAGAAGTGAAGAGCAGCCCAAAGAGGACTTAGAAATACATTCAGAGGCTCATTCACAGTTTGGACTAGAATACCAGGCAGAAAGCTTGGTTTTGTTTTGGTTTGTTTTTTTTTCTGTTTGGTTGATTTTTGTTGTTTTTACTTCTTCAGTTGGGGAGGTAGAGGGAGTGGGGGGGGGTCTTTTTTTTTTTTTTCCCACTCGAATATTTTCAGTGTTTCCTGGCTCATTTCAGCCAAAAACGCTCAGGGTAGAAGAACCAATCCTTTCAAATCTTAATAATCCTCAAAATTTAACTCGATGCTAACTTCATTCTCATTTCTTTTCCCAGAAACACAGGAAAAGCAGGTGGAAAGGACTGTATATTTCCAATATGAAATATTGTGTGCATATTGCATCCAGGCTTAAGCAGACATGGCAGATAACATTCAAGTGCTACCTTTTTCTTCTGTTAAGAATTTTCTTCTGGACCAAGTGGAAGGAGACATTGAGGAAACCATAGCACTTTGGTTTATAACAGCCTATAATTTTATTTTCTCTAAACAACCAGATGACTATTCTTTTGTACTTCATTAATTGTGGCCCACAAAAGGCACTTGAAAGACCTAGTCAACCCACAGAGAAAGGCTTTTTAACTTGCCTGAAGCAAATGACATTTTCCTTTTAAAAATCATCTGCAGTGGATGGAGAGGGGAATTAAAATTACTTTTAAGAAGGAATGATGACTATGACCACTGGTACTATTTTTATACATGTATGTGTGTGTGTTTATCTGTCTCATTCCTGGGCACCCTTAAGCAGAGCTCACTTTGAGGAGAAAAGGAGAATTTAATAAAGAATGGCAGAAAGCAAAAGATCAGTGTCCTTCTTCTTCCCCATATAGTATACACACTTTGCCTTTCCAGAGCATAATTCCCCTGAATAGAAGAAGATTTAAAGAAGCTTCTTTGCAGCTAGAAAGCCTCTCCAACAGCCATCATGAAGCCCCACTGAGGAGGTTAAAGCATGCTGCAATCCAGGCAATCAGAAGCAGGTTGGTCAGTGCTTTGGTTCCTGTCCTTTATCTGAGTGGCTGTGGTGCTGGAAGCTGTACCACGGGCTGTGAGACAACTCCCATGGCCCTGTTAGAGTCTGCTTTAGTCCTTCAGCAAAGCTGTTTGAATGGTGTCTCCTGGAGAGGGGAGTCCTGCCAACGTTCCTATGGGGCTGGCGAGGGAGAAGGGAAGGGCTGGGAAGTCATTCCCCCCACCTCAGCTGAGAGGAGAATCACTGCTTCACCTTATTCTCCATATTGATGACTCTGGTCTTTTAGGATGAAGCACACCCTATTCCTCCTGGAATACTTTCCTCCTTCCTCTTCCAAAGCAGTTTTTAAACCTTCTAAGCACAGCTGTTTTCTTAAAAGCCCATCTGTCTTGGGCAGGGCAGCATATTTTTAAAGCAATAATTGTGGTGTTTATCAGCAGTAGCCTATCAAACCTCAGAAAACAATGGTTAGTCTGAAAATTAGAGAATAATAATACAAAACACAAAGGGAACACAGATCTCCTGGGTGGTGATTTAGTGAAGCTGACTGCTTGCTCTCAGAAAGGGAGTGCTACTTTCCAGGAATCACATTTATCTGGGTCTGAGGAGAGGCTGTGATGCAAAGCTCTCCCATGCCATAAGATACATGTATAGTACTGCATTTCTCACTGGCATT
This sequence comes from Xenops minutus, assembly GCA_035221455.1. NCBI lineage: Eukaryota > Metazoa > Chordata > Aves > Passeriformes > Furnariidae > Xenops > Xenops minutus. The sequence continues at coordinate 102,110,283 of JAWWEE010000105.1, forward strand.
CCACCTGTGAAGTTTGTACAGAACAACAAGGAACTGCACTTCAGGCAGGCAACTTAGAAGGTTGCTGCTGCACAGGGAATTTAGGCATCACAAACAGGGATAAAATCACATGAAAGTCAGAAGGAATGGTACACCCTCTTTGCTTGTGTTTGTCTTTCTTTTTCCCTTGCATAAGTGCTGAGATCTTGTGCATCCACAAGTCTGAGCTTTGTGGGTAACAGGGCATTTTATTATTTGTAATATAGCAGATTACTCAAAAACATTGTCGTAAAACTATATGTAAGACACAGAAAAGCTTTAATCACACAAGGAAGAGGGGGAAGGGAAAATGAAGCCATAGATTAGATGATCTCATAATGCCCTTCCATGGACTTAAATAATCCTGTGAACCCACAAAGCCAAGACACCATCATTTTATAGAAGGCAAACTGAGGAACAGCAAGAGCTGAGAACATTCACCTGCCCGCAGGCATTGGAGCAGCAACAGAGTCCCACACTGGTTGATGCTCACCTTTCTCCTGTTTCACAGACATTGTCCATCCTCCTCCCTCTTCCTTTTTAATCTGCTTCCTTTCCGCCTTCTGCTCTTAACCTTTTGAATCCATATTCTCCACCTTCACCTGTCCTCCATTCCAAAAGCCACTCTCATCAGTATGTCTAAGTGTCACTCCCTTTTTCCACATCATCTCCGTCATCTTAATAAGTGTTTTTGTGAAAGTGCCACTGCCAAAGGTACATTCTCCCTTTCTCCTTTGATGCTGCACAGTAACCACTGATCCTCCACCCTCTTCACCCCTAAGCAGAGCTCTTCTCTCCATTGATCCCACCCATACTGCTGGAGGTTTTTCTGCTGCTGGGTTGCTGCCTTTTAGTCCTGCTGGGAAAAGGAGCAGGGTTTGTGAGCACAGCAGGGTCCTTCTGATATCCTTCAAATCTACTGGGTGATTTGTGGCTCTGTGCCTTTTGAATCTGCCAGCAAAACAAACCAGAATCTCCTTCAACCAATGTAAGAGAAGACAAGAGTCATCACATAAGCAAGAGACAGAAACAGACTGTTAAATTATATTTTCCAGTCCATTTATTTCTGGACTTTTATAGTTTGTGAAGAAAAGAGAAACTTGGAATATTCCAGCAGAATAAAATTATCAGGGACATGATTATAAGACATGCAGTTGTCTCTCAAGATTTTGTCTGTAATGTTGGTTCATTAACCTGCTAATTTATTAGACTCCTTTGGAAGTTCCGAGACAGTTCCATGTCATGTGTTCTCCAGTATAAAATGTTCAGGGTGTGAATGTGGACTGTTCAGTGTTTTGGGAATTGAGGGACAATTATGTCATTAACACATCACTTTTAACTATCCTAATGCACTAGAAAGTCCATTTCCAACACCTCCACAACAGAGGAGGAAAACAAAACAAGAGCTGCTGAAAATGCGAAGGAAGACATTCATTCATGCATGCATTCATTCACTCTTTCATTCATTCATTCCCTGGCAGCCTGTGCTTTCCTGCACCAGGCGGAGATGGATGCGCGGCTGTCGGCTCCCCTCTGCTGGCAGGTACCTGGGCACGGAGCAGAGCCATGGACAGACCTTCTCGGGGCCCTTCTCCACCAGATGAAAAGCACCCAGGGCCCAAAGGGCTCAAATAATCATGAAAGGGTGTTTTTCCAGGCAGGCGATCAGCCTTTGCATGACTCTGTGCAGGGGCAAGCAGATGTAACAGCAATTTTCACAAATTCTTTATACCGAGACCAGTAACACACTGCAGGGAGACTGGCAGTACTGCCTGAGGAGAGGCTGTCTGGACCTTCCTGCTGTAAACGCCATGTTTCCTGTGATTATAAATTTCTGTGCCATAAATTCTGTGATCATAAACTTTAATCATTATGCTTGACAATTTTCCTGCCAAATCTCTGTCAGACTCATTCTTTTTAGATTTCTACTAGAACAGCTCAGCAATTCCTGTAAGTTAATATAGGGAAGAACAGATTTTTTTTTCTCCTTCATTTCATTTGCTAGTTTCTTTTTTTTTATTTTGCACAATGTTGTTTTCTAGCAGTAACTTGAAATTTAGCAGTTTGGGAACTGCTTTATATCAGCAGCTAGAATGTACATACCCAAGTCATAAAACTCAGAACCAAAAACTCCTTCTCTGCCCATGAGCAACAAGAGATTTGGGAGTTTGGCAGCAAACCTCTCCAAAGAGCCTGTCTGTGATGAGAGCACACTGCTGGTTTTAGCCCTTCTGTGGAATTGCACATCCAGTATCTTGTTGTGACACTACCCAAAAAGAGACAGCAGTACCTTTCCTACTCCCTACTCCTACTCCTACTCCCAGCAGTGACTCCATGGACCTGCTGGGAGAACATGTGGCATCAGCCCCCCCTCCACCCAGCCAAACTCCCAGTACTTTTGGCAGGGCACTGCCCAGACAAGGAGCCCAGGGTTGCTCTCCAGTTGCATCCTGAAAACAGGGCAGCATGTTCAAAGCTTGATTGTATCATTAAGCTACACCTATAATTGAAGCATGCTCTTCTTTTACATTCTCTGGTTAGGGATTTGGGTTAGGCTTTTTGTCTGATCATGGGAATTCTGCTGCTGACTTCATGAGAACAGGGCATGACTTTTTAGTAAGGGAAGTACTTAAGATCCACTGTATGTGTATGAAGGGCATTTCTTTCTAAGTATAGGAGGTCTGGTTTCAATAAATCCTGATATCACAAAATTAGAGAAGTCTTACCTGGTTCAGTGACAAGAAAGAATGCTGCTTATATGATAAGCCCTTCATACACGGTGGACTTTAAGTATATGTATTAAATTATGTATGCCCTGAGTAATAGATTCTTACAACTTTTAAACACTGGGGATAAGGATGTCTTCTGGGGACACAGTGATACAGTCCTGAGCTTGAGTGTGTTTGTCCATCATAACACATCACCTTGGAGAACAGGAACAGCAGAAGACCTATCCAGTGTACCAGCAACCAGGTCTCTCTGAGCAACTTTCTGCCTGGGGGACAAGATGCTGCCCCTTTGGCAGAGCTTTGCAGCCTGGGAACAAACCTATGATTTTCTTGACCCTAAACTATCTGGTGTGGTCTTCTGGCAAGGATCCCTGATGGTCAAGTGAGCAGCTTCCCAACAGGAGCCCAGATCTACAACTGAAATGGTGGCCACAAAACTCAGGGCTTTTCATACACCCAAAGAGAAATAAGGATGAAGGCTGTCTTAGTTCTGGAATCACTCATAGCATAGAACATGTATGTGTTCCCTTACATTTTCTTAAAATCATTGATGCTTTGTCAAGCAGACAGATATTTATTATTGAAATTGTAGAGAACTTGAATTTCACCACTTGACTGAACACCAACTAGGACCTACATTATCTACAAGGAAACAAGGAAAGAAAACAAAAAGATTGTAAAATGCTGGGGTGGTTGTTTGAATCAAATTTTCATTAAAATGATCAGCTTTATGCAAATTTATAACTAAGCTGCAAATCAAGCACCAACATAAAAGCCAACAGGATTGCAATGATAAATGTTTGGCCCTGTCGCTTGCTGTGTCAGTCACAGAATTATGATCCTGTTACCAGTTACAGACAAACTGCACAGCATGGCCACAATAAATGGTGCTGTTGATTCCCAATCATGGTTCAATCCAAAGACACTTTGCATGGCAGAGGCACAAAAGCGGGAAAATAGTACATGCAGATAATTGTCTGTATTCCATAAGAACTGTCTCTAATGATAGATCCTGCAATAATTTCAGATCCAATTTCAATAGCCACTGACCACAGGTTTGTGGCTGATGATTTGCTTGATGCGTTATGTGATACAGAAATCCATTTGCACTAAGTGTGTAATTTCATTCTCCCTTAGCTGCTCAGAGGTGTGCATGGATACCTTGTGAAGAGACTGAAACCATCACAGAAGGAGGACAGGCTGAAATAATTTGAAAACCACTTCCACTCCTTAAGTGGCTCTCAGGATTAGAAGTCACTGTGGTAATGTGAAAAGCACTTGGTTATCTTCAGGGACTTTCCTTCAGCGTTGAAAGATTTCTCAAGATGGTTTTGAAGCTCTGATGGAAACGATTTACAGTGGGAGACTTGGCCATGGGATTACTTTGTTTCTTCTACTAATTATATGATACAGTAAGAAAAATGTTTTCTGTTCTTCCAAGCACCTACATAAAATCGTTTATCTCCATCCAGAAAAAGGACTCAAAAGCTCTCTTGGACACAATAGTTACTGGGAAGACTATTCACAGGCTTTGAGAGGACAGTTCTCTTTCACACTTTCCTGGGGCTGTCAGACATAATTTCCAAATACCAGAACCACTTGACACCCCAACTGTTACTCTGCACAGGGAGATTTAAAAATAGGCCTGTAATAATTTTACTTAAGTTATCTCTTTCACCCACCCTCGATAGGAAAGAGAATAACTGAAATGTTATTAAGAAAAGCTCATTACAAGTTAGCTGTGGGCTGCCAATCAGGCAGGGAGGTGTTGTCATTTCTTTTTCACATACTATTAAATCTACTTGAGAAAATTCTTGCAAAAATGAGGGTAAAACCTGGTCTTTCCAGGCTTTAGGAAAAGGTAGACAATCACATGGACACAAACCCAACTTTAACATATCCACTTGCATGTCCACCTCTCAGCTTTCACCAGAGGCTCTCAAGTGCTCACACCTGTTTTGCACTCACCACCAAAATAAATAAATAAATTTTTAAAAAAAATTTTGAACCAGCTTTTTCATCTTCCCAACCAAAGCTGCAGATCAGCTCTGGGTACACTACACTTGTCAATGCCATGAACTCTCCCAACCTGAGCGACCTGCCTTCCCAATCCCAGCCTCCCACCACATCCATATGTCACTGCTCATCATCTGAGGGCAACAGGAGACACAGAGTCTTTGTGAGTCAGCACAAGAACCCCAGAAAGGGAGCACCTACAGGTTGCATGTTCCAAAAGCCTCTCTAGGCTCACAAATAAAGCCCAAATCTGACTTTTTGTTCAGCTTCCCCTACAGAATAAACTTCTCTCTGGCCTTCCTGTGCTTTTATTTATATAGTAATAATAAGACTCAAAAAGAAATCTCTTTCCTCTGCATCTACAACTGGGCAGAGGTTCTCAGCTTTGGAGCCACAGGCTGCTTCTACAAGAGGCTGCAGAAATAGCATGGGATATGTTTGCAGACACTCTAGTTAAGGTTCATTTTAGCCATCATTCCTTTTTAATCTGTACTCTCAGTTTTCTGGATTGAAAAAAAAATAAATTATTGCCTTGACTCTGGACTTACTGCTGCTTCAGGACCAGAGCACTCCTTTTCAAAGGACAGAAGAGGAAAAGGGGGGGTGGGGGGTAGAAAACATGTTAAAAATTTAACTCCAGGATCTTCCAGATGGTCAGCTTTCTCCCATTCCCCTGGTGTGGTCCCATGACCTCGCTCCTCCCCAGAGCCCTAAAGACCCCACTCCCTATGGGATTCTACCAGGGAGAAGGAAGAGAAGGAGGATGAAGAGAACAAGGATGAGGAGGACACACAGGATGAGGAGGACGAGGAGGACAAGGAGAAGGAGGAGGACAACAAGGAGAAGGATGGGGACAAGAATGAGGAGGATAAGGATGAGTAGGATGAAGATGATGATGAGGAGGAGGACGAAGAGGAAGCCTTCAGCCACCTGCTTAGCTATTGGTTCTACAGACAGAGGGGATAAAGAGTCCTTTTGGCTTCCTTCTTCCCTATTGTTACTGCTGCCTCAGAGCCATTTGTCCTCCAGCAGGTTCCTGCTCTTCCCCACACACAGCTCCTCACAGTGTGCACACCACCAGCTGTCAAGGAGACCTTCATCACCATCTCACCTACCTTAAAACTGATGAGGATTCAATTTCTTGGACCTGGCAGCCCTTTTTTTCACTTCTGTCTGCATCAATAAAGCTTTTAAGGAAATGGCAAAGGAAAGCATTCATATGCATGACTACTTCATGTGCTTGTCCCATTTCCTTCAGTGTAGCCTTTTTTATATAGTTTTGTGTCTAGATTTCTGCACTGGCAAACCAGCTGATTTTGACTGTGGTATGTGTGACATCAGATACTGGCTTAGTGAAGACAAAATAATTATAACAGTCAATGCTGTTTGTGAGAGTTTGTTAAGAAGATCAATAAGAACGGAGCACTTTGACTTCTCTTATTATGGTTTCTCTGGCAACCAGGGGAAATAACATAGGTAAAATTATAGTCCCATCACGCTCCATGTGCTGACAGTACATAATACATAATTGCGTGCTTCCCACCAGAAAGCTTACTTAGTATAATCCCATACAATCTTTTCTCTTGCACTCTTTTAGGTATTTCATCATTTTCACAGCTAGCAAAGCCCTAAAAAATCAAAGAGGAAAACAAAACCCCTTGAGTTGGTTTTGCTATTGCCTGTCTTTGCGAGCTTATGACAGCACCAATTTAGTTTGTCTGGCAGCAATAATCCTATATTATTCAAAACTAAGAAGTGGGTGTGTAAATCATGCAGTCTTTCTGGAGAGACTTGGTTTTGCAGTTTATCAAAATCCTCATCCTATCAGAGGATCGGCTTCAATACTCTTAGAGCATCTTCTGACAGAACTTGACTGGCCTGTCAGTGGTGGGCCTGTACCTTTCTTTCAGAGTGTATTTTCTAATAGCTGGTGTGCCCAGTTTGTCAAACCCACACATCCACTGACTGTGTTCTGAGTTGTATTGGTCTCACAATCCAAGATGACCCTGGGCTTGCAAAAGATACTCCAGGGTAACTGGAGAAGCACCAACATTTTGCTGTGCTCACAGCAGTAGGCTTTGTTAAGCCAAACACAGGTGGGACCGACTCTGTCTGTCTGTAAAGGATTTTGCTGACACCAGCTGCCTACAGCTTTCCTGCTCATACTCTGGGATGTTGTTTTGCTTGTGTTAAACATAGGCCATCCATTGGAAAAATCACCTAGATGAGAAAAAAAAATTAATGTTGGCGTCTGCCTTGCTTTGCCCACTCTGAAGGATGGGAGGCTAAAGCATAACTAGGAGGCAGTACTAGTGATGGAAGTAAACAAGCATTTTTAAACCATGTCCTTGTCGCCTATCCTGATCTTCTCTTTTACAGAAAGCTCTTGTTCAGCTTTCCTGGACATCAGTTTTCAGTGAGGTCACACGCCATATGACTTTGCTGAGGACAACCTAACCCTGACCATTGAAAAGTGAGCTTTGAATTGTATCTTCCACGTTGGTTTTTTTATACTCATCAGGGTATTTATTTGCAGATCTATTTCTCAGGTAAATATTTTTGAGATACTGACTCAGCTGTAACATACAGAATTTGGATTTTAAAAAAGCAGGGTTTTTTTTCCTTTTTTCTTCCTCTAGAGATCTTGTAACCCTGAAAGAAGCAAGCACATCTATTGCTTTCATATACTTCATGAATACAATCTCCTTTTTACTTTCAGCAGAGAGCACTTCAGATGTCTTTGAGATGTTCTACATTTGTTTTCTCTCTTCTTGTTGCATTTTTTGTTGTTGTTTGTTTTTTCCTAAAGCCAGACTTACCAAAATTAGCAGGATTGCCCTACTGACCAAGGATCAATACTATATTGCTTTTCTCCCCTCGCAGCCGACAGCTTCATCCTCCTCTGACTACAGAAATATTTATCAGAGTTACAGTCATTTTATAGACTTTTGTATCTTAACACTATCATGAAAGGCTTAGCAGATACATATATCATCTCCTTTAATGTTGTCTCTTCCTTACAGCTGGAGAGACACAGAGATGCTGAAAGTGACTTTCTGGGGAAAGTTACAGCCATAACTCGAATCACCAGAGGCTTGATGTCATCCACACACTGTGACAGACTTGAAACAGCTGATAAACCTTTATAGTAGGAGGCCATGGCTTTCTTTTTCAGCATAAACAATTTCAGATATTTGGTGTCTTTACTGTCTGTGCTAAAGACCTGCATGTTGCAGAGTGACAGACACACAGCAGTTCAGAAGGCAGCTGAGTTTCAGTCAAAAAGACTGAAAACTGACAGTGCAGGTTACAGCATCCCCTAGTCAGGAGCTGCAGCTGGCTGGGCCCACATAGCTGAGCACATTATCACAGAGTTAGTGGTTTCTATAGCAGCAAGCACTATATAAAAAGCTTGACTTTCCCCTCACCCAACTAATCTTCAATGATGTAAGGGAGCTGGGAGGGAAGAGGCACAAACCTGCATCTGTGTGTCTCACAGGTGGGCTCTGAGTGAGCATCGTGCTGGAGGCTCTGTGGGGATCACCTACCCCTGGATCTCAAGACTCACATTGCACTGGTGTTCTGTAGTTACTGGGTTTTATGGTAACTTCTATCAAGGAGCAGGTACCCAGAGGATTTCTCCATTTCCCAGATGCTCCATATTAAAACCATACCTAACCCTGCCCTGCCTTCTCATCAGTTTCTCCAGCCACTCTCCATTACAAAACCCACAAGAGAGTCACCATTTACAAAATCCTCCCAAATGGTGACTCCATCCCAGACTGACCCTTCCCCTGGCTGGGCTTTCTGAACCACTGGCCAAGTATAAAGGCAAGCCAGCTGAAGGACCAACATGTATGGGTGAAATCTCTAAGGAATAAGGAATGCCTACACTTTGGAAAAAAATCTTGCCAACTTGGATATTAAGAAAGATGCAAACCCAAAGTACTGCCAGCAAGTGTCTTAGCATCAACTGCAGGAAGGAAAAATTGTCCTTTCCTGGCATACTCTTTAAAGGTATAAAATGTCCCTGCAGCCAGGATATTCAGAGGCATGGATCTTACTCCACTAGGTCTTCTCAAGCAAAATGTCTAGTTTAGTTAACAGATATTTTGCTTGAGTAAAAGCTACTTCTTTAACCAAAAGGCGAGGAAATTATTAACTGATAGTTTTGGTTTTCAAAACACACACAGAGTTGCTCACATTAAACAAACTGAGTTTTAACATTGATTTTAATAGAAGAACTCATATTCTGCTGAGTGCTTACATGAACCTCTTGCTCAAAACAGTCATGTACTTTCTAGTATTGTAAATGAGGGAAAAACACTTTCCCCTTAGTGAGGGGCTGTGATGTATTATTTACTGGCAGTTAAAAAACCCTAAAATTATTCACCATTTAAATATTGAGTGTAGATCTGTCTTCAATGTATGTGCATTAATCTTTTTGTTACTAAACCAATTAGCGTACTGGTTTAGAAAATTCCTCAGGACATCAATTTCCATGGCACAGACCTTTATTTGAACCACAAGCAGAACCCAAGGGTTGGTATGGTGTGATCTCTTTCTCAAAGTCTATTTACTTCTCCCAGCTAACAACTGTCCCAGTAGTGGAGTCCATAAAACAGAACATACAAAATAAAGCAGCCGTCATACACCGCGATGCTGACGAATCTGAACACACACCATAAAAAAAGATATATAGCAGGGTAGACTTTTTTAAGTTAAAAATTATATTTTAATCTGTATTTTGGGATAAAAGTTTTAAAAAGAAGCAGTTTGAAAAGTCTGCTTAGTATACAGCCTGGGTGTATATTCTATTCTGGCAAGTTAATGAGACCCTGGAGGAACTGAAACAGGCAAAGGGCAAAGACCAAATAGATACAGCATAGATCTGCTTTTTTCAAAATCCCTGTATTAGAATTCTGCAAGAGTATGGCACAATTTTAGCTATGAAGCCAGCACAGGCTATTTCCAGAGTGAATATTCTCATTCACCAGCAAAACTTTTAGCTTCTGTGAACTGTTCTCCTACTGGAACTACAAGTAAAAGAAAGTTTCTGCTTTTTATTTTATTCTAATGGCATAGGTGGTTTTCATCATCAGACTTGCAATAAAGCCAGTCCAAACACATCCTCAATCCTCCAATTGTCAGGTTCAAGTACATAACAAAACTATTATGAAAGAAAAATGTCTGGAATTAGGAATATAAACTGTATCAAATAGAGAAAAAAACATACACGGTCTCTAACACAAAACTGGAAATTTAAGCTATATTTCTACAAAGTTTCTCACCCAACTTCTCCCTTTGGTACTGGCTAAGTCCCATTTTAAACAGCAATTAAGTAACAGAACATACCATGCAATATAATGCAATCACCTAGTAATAAACTTCTTCACTATGGTACAAGGAATGCTTCTGATTCCTATTCAGAGAGTGGGCCCTGGCACTCTTTTTCCTAGTGCAGGTGTAGTTATACCTTTCCTTCACAGTAAGTAATCTAATCACCATCTCTGTGTAGGACTTCTTTAAGGGTATCTCTGCCACCCTACAGGTACTGGAGGTGTAGGGAATGCATCTGCAGTAGCAGCTAGTGTGGATCTGTGGAGTGAAACCAACTGTGGTTATGAACCCACAGGGATGTTTAAGCCACCCTGCAGGCCAGGGGTTGTCTGCCCTTTACTGGTCCCTTTCCTGGTTCCTGTGTTGTTAAGAATCTGGAGAGCAGGTGCACCTCACCTTCCCCAGCAACTGCCCAGGAGCCCCCACAGCCAGCATGTTCCAAGACCACCCTGTGGCACAATCCATACTACAGTAAGTGGAGATGACTGGGAGATTTGCTTGAAAAACGCTATTGATTGGATGTCAAGTTGTGAAATATTGACACCATCATAGTCATTTAGTGCAACAGCCAGATGTTTCTGCCTGTCCCTCCTGCTGCTGTAGAAAGATACAGATCTCTTGCAGGTTTGCTATGGATCTGCTGGCCCATCATGGACTTTTCAATATCCTAGGACTTTCTAAGTGGCAGTAGATGCCTCTATGTGTGACTAACTCACTGACTCAGCTAATTTTCTCACATTAGTCAATCTTAAACAATTCAGAATACATTTAAAGGATCCTTAGTATGCACAGCAGACAAGAACCAAGATTTGCAGAATGGTCTTTTCATGGTTTAAACTACCAAGGATTTGGAACATTGCAGCAGGTGAAGAATGAAAAAGCACATCTGAATATCCATATTTTGGTTGCTATTTTTTTCCTCTCTTTTAAAAACATATGAAAGCCTTGAGTAGCCTGCCCAGAAACCAAGGATGCAGGTAGCATAATATCTCAGACCTTTGAGATTCCTGCCATTCAGCAGCAGGAATGCTGGAAGCTGTAGAAGACCTCACCTGTCATGGGGTTCTTCATGGATGTCAGGCTTTACTCTGCTCTCTGTCCTGAACCACCAGAACCTGAAACCGTTTTGTAAACACTATTTCTCATCAAAGATTCACTGGTATCATCATATTTCAAGATTAAATACTTCAGGTTGGACAGGTCAACAATTTTCCACAATCTCAGATTGGCTGAAGTTTTTTATGATGGTTTTTTTATGGAAGAGCCTGGTATGTGCACTTATGTCACCACTTTGATCAAAGCTGGATTTTTAAAGAGAGACATATGATACTCATACTGCACATGTGTAGATTACGTGGGCAATTCACACAAAAAGTAAAATAAAGTCTTTGCCTTTTTCTCCTTAAGTGCCCAAATGTAAGAAAGCAAGATTTTATCCTAATTCTGAAACTCCATTTTTAATTGTATGGCTGTCTAATACTTTGAAAACTTTCTAAACTTAAGCAGTGACCTAAGCAAAATGTTTCCTAAAAACTAAGACCTGTCCTGAAAACTGGAATATAGCCCATTCTAAGAGGCAGACTTCCATTCTCTTCATCACAGCATAACAGGATCTTCAAGGAAGCACCTGGTACAGTGAAAGTCCAGTCTGAAGTTTGTTCCAAGTCTGTTTGGCTGCTCTGGCCCCAAGGTCTAGGGACTCAGATGTTTTTCTTTTGGTTTCGCCTGTTCAAGTATTTGCATGTGAACTGTTGCACAGTTGAGCTAAAAATACAAAGCTCCAAATACATCCAGGAAGATTTCACATTGTTCGGGCTGTGCATTTCTTCAGGGAGTAAAATTTTCCAGCTCCACAGCAAAACAATCAGGCTCTGTATACCATAGAAGGAATAAGGCTGTACAGAGCTACAGAACAGTGCAGGTGGTCCAAGAGAATGGTAAAACAGACTGCGCATTTCTGGTTACTCATGGAGCCTCTGCCCTGCTGGGCATGAGCAGCATATAGGGTCAAATCAGGCAGGGACAGAGAACAGAGTGAGTTAGGTAAAGGTCTGACACATCTGTGTAACAGCGATAATGTGACTGGTGATCAGATCCTGCCCAGACTGGAGCAGAGAAGGCTGTGGGGAGAAGAGCAGTCTCCCACTATCTGCAAGGAGGTTATTGGACAGACACAGCCAGGCTACCCACAGTGAAGCCCAGTGGGAGGATGAAATAAAATGGGGGCAAATTGAAATAGGAGAGGTTCTGACTGTATATAAGGCAAAGTATCTGTATCACAGACAGAGCCTAGTGGTAAGATGCATTACCCAAAATTGTTGTGCAGTCTCCATTCTTGGAGGCTTTCAAGATGAACAGCTGGTCTGATCTCATAGCTGATCCTGCTCTGAGGAGCAGGTTGGGTTAGAGATCTCCTGAAGTCCCTTCAGACCTGAATTCTACTATGATCTCAGGAAACTTGACATCAGATTACAGTGTATTAAAAAAAAAAAAAAAAAAAGGCTATACACAAAGCTACCTATGTCCAGTCATGGGAACATCTTCTTTTAGAAAGAACTTCCTTATAATCTCCAACAGTCAGATCTGGCCAAACATCAGCCTCAAGTGTGATTTAACATTAGTTTCTATAGCTAAGAAGGAAACCCACACTAATAGCTGCAATGAAGATACTAAAAGCTTTGCTGAAAAACAGATAAAGCTTGTGATTGACATGTTCAGGCAAGGCTTCCCAATTTTAGACTCTGACAGTTACCTTAAAAAAAACCGAGGAGAAAGTAGCTCAGTTCTCAGCCAAAAGAACTTAAAAAAAGTGAAGACACTTTAAAAAACAGGCCCCTTTCATTTAATAGTCAGAGACACAATTTAAAAGAAACTTTAGATATCCTGATTTGAAAACTTTGCCTAACTTGCATCAGGTAATTTTTGGTTTCTCATGTCAAAACTGAAATGTCCTTTCTGAATATGGTGAGTGGATGGTAAATGAAACATTTAGTGTACTAAAGTGCAGTTCAACAAATAGACTCTTAGCTACCAGAGGAGATAAGTAAAAACCAGGGAATTATGCAAAAAAAAAACAACAAAAACCAAACAAAAACAAACAAACAAACAAACAAAAAAAACAGAAAAAACAAACCTGCACAGCACCTTGAGCACATAGTAGTGTGAAGATGGAAGATTCATAGGACAAAATACTCCTGTAAGTATAAGTATACAAGTGTAAGTATTTTGTCACTACAGTGCTCCAGGTCACAGAGAGAGAAAACCAAACCTCTGCCACATTTGTGGAGCAGCTTCCCCTGAGCTGTAGCTGCTCCTGTGAAGAGCTGCACACCCTGGCAGTGCAGGAAGCAGGGTCATGCCAGATTCCAGAGGAGAAACTGCTGTTTTAGGTACTTAGGTAGCATGAAGCACAGCCCTTGCAGAAGTACTTAACCACTTTATACACCGAAATTCTCTTAGATCTGTTAATGAACTGCGAGAGCAAACAGTGAGGATGAACAGAATAAAGCCAAGCTCCACTGTGCAGTTACCAGAGCTCCCTGCTGTGGTGAGGATGTGACTTGAACTCAGCTCTGACTAACAAAGACACCTTTGGTTGTCCATGCAATATTGCACTTCTGGACAGATCTAGCCTCTAAGACTGAAATTACATGAAATAGCAACTGAAAACATTCCCCAGCCAGCAGAGAGCACTTCATATATTTATAGTTCTTCTCAAACCAGATACTTCCAAACACCCCTACTCACACACCAGCTCTGCAGCTCTTGCCCCCTGAAATCCCATCACCTTGTTCAGGTGGCAGGTTTAAGCAGAAGACTCTGATGTAACAGAGGCCTGCCTATTCTATGCAATACATGATGTTTAATATTTTTTTCAAGTAAATAATTATTTTTCAAATAAATTATTTTTGCTTCAAATACAACAAACTGCATATCAGTAGCTAACATATTTTGCAACATTTATAAGAGCATGAAAAAAATCACAGCAGATTTCTTACAGTCTGTACTAGAGCTTTGGTTTTATTTTGAAGCGTCAGGCTCTGTGTCACTGAAGCAGACATTCCCTCTGTGGTATTTGCACACTGCCGATGCAACAGACACTCAACTTGCCAGGGTCTCTCGGCAGAACTCTATCAAGACAAGAAATAAGTTTGTATTTTTTAAGAAAGCTACAACAAAGCTTGATGCATGCTGCCTTTAATCAATCAGCTACATAACTGCTTAAAAGGAGTTTTACTCCAAACTGATAGTTGTCTGGATTTGTTTTCATTTTGACTGCATACAGCAATCGACTGCTCCTGTGCTGCTGCCAGATCAAGGCATGGCTTGTCAGCAGGACCTGTCACCTCTGGGCTTTCCAGGGCCCTTGGTGGTTCATGCCCAGGGCCAATGAAGATGCACTACTTTAATGCCCTACATCACTTTTCTGGTGGGTGCTCTGTGTGACCATCTAATACCCTGCTCTGCTACCCATCAACATCTCCTGTCTTCCAGCCTGCAACCTTGGCTGACTTGACTGATCTTTATTCATTTGAGGAAGATGATGATGACAAGTCAAATGTCACTCTTTGAGGCAGACAGGAAATGCTGCTTTTACTGAAAGACTTCCATGGGGATCTCCATCTCATTTGTGAAGTGACAGAGATTTTCCAAACTGTGACCTACTCTGAAAAGCTGATCTCCAGACAGCTGCCCTCTCCTCCAGCTTTTTCCCCTGCCTCTTATTTACACCTCATATTCATTTCACCCAGGTTTTTAAATGTGTGTTTCTTAAATCTCTGCAAAATCTCACAAAATTTCTTACACGAAAATTGCCTTATTGTCCATCAAAGCACTATCACAACCCTCAGAAATTTGTTCTTTGCAGATAATGTGATATGGCTGTTCTTCTGCCTCTTCTTTTACAGGTGGGCTTGTTGAGAGACACGCAGGCATACCATGCTCCTTCTCCCAAATTCAGCAGTAGGTGTGAGAGCAGGTGAATCCAAAAATCCTTCTAGGTCCCTCTTCCATGAAGAACTGTACAAAACATAGCATGGACATGTGGCAATACAGCCCTTAAAGTTTAGAACAAACAACTTTAGTAGGAAAGTATCCCAACAGGGTATTGACTTATAAAAAAAGTGCAAACCAACACTGGATGTATACTGTAGAAGAATTGGATGTAAGTGAGGAAACTGGGAAACACAAATGACCTCAAAAGATTTCAGACCTTATTCCTGCAAGTAGGACCACATAGAAAAATCAGATCAGCATCTCACTGACTTTGACAGCTCCCATCCTGGACCAACAGGCACTTAGAACTAAATGAGCAACATATTTATCTCCTGTTGTTACTTCCCTTCTGTGACTGATGTATTCTTGCATTCAACCAAGCCACTTTCATGAAGTTTTTCAGGATTTTAGAATACTCGTCTAAGTCTCTGTCTTCAAATGAAATCTGTGAGAAATTCTTGAGCTTCAAGAAACTTGTTACTATACATTTTAGGAAAAAACAGCTCAGAAGTTGCCCTTGGACCAGGACATCAAAAACTGGCATACAAAATCTGATTTTCTTAACTACTCCCTAATGTAAATGATCAATTTTGAGAAACATGTATTTTAAAAATAAGGTGGTGCACATAAAGGCAAACATTAGCTCAAGTCTTGCATAACTGATACTGCAATACCCTCTTGTGGTCAAATAAAAATGTTTTGTCTAAACATCTGAATTTTTTCTTCCATAAAAAGTATCTCTAAACATCTTTTCCTTTGACTCAAAGGAAATAATGCACATATTTTTCACAGATGAATTTGTAATGCATATCATCACTTGTTTGGCAAAACCAAAAGACTAACCTCTGTCAAGTTCTTCCTCAGAATGATGGGCACTGCCACTGCTTATCAAATTAATTAATTACAAAACAAACTTCTAAGCAAAGGCACCATCTTCAACAGTGACACTCATAACTTTTTTCAAGTTTCACATCCCCAACCAGAAAAAATCAAGATGCTATAATCAATTTACATAGATACATATGGGACAAAGCCACAATAAATATCAACCTACTGTACTATGGGATGAAAAGAAGTACACAGTAAATCAGTTGTACAAATTCAAATGAACAAATGAAATAAGGGGAAACAGTTCAGTATCTGCAGAATGTCTGCTGAGCTGTTAATCTAGTAAGTGGCCTAAATCAGATACTAGTATGTCCAGCAAGGAATCTAGAGTAACACCCAGAAATGTCATCCTTGCACTCACCTTGATGTACTTTGATGCACTTTTAATCACTCCCTTAATGGCTTCTGGTCCCAATAGAAAATGGGATCATTTTCATATCAGGTGTTAGTGATCTGCTTTTGCAACAGCAGCTACATTTTAGAGTCATATTATTACAATATTTTTTTAAAATCCCACTTATTATAACAGCCATGATCCCACTCCCATCTATTATTTCCAGATAAATGGCTTGATATGTTCAATATCTGCATGTAGAATCATAGCTTACTTTTGTTTAAAGCCTACAGAAGTCCTAAAGAGTTAGGATTTCCTTCTTTTCTGAGGCTGGAGGGGGGTCTTGTGTCAATGATCTGCCTTTAACCTATGGGTTCACTTTCAGTAAGATGTTCTGAGAAGAACTTTGTAGCCCCACATTTCTTCAAAACCGGAGTAGTTACAACTGCTGCATCTTTGCAGACAACATTCAGTGGCACAGACTTTAAACACCCGTGTGAGAAAAATCTCTTTTATTCAATTTAGTTAGGATACAAATATCTGTGAGATAAAGAAGTTTAGGAGAAAAAAGGAAGTTTCTATTTCAGCATATGCTGGGTGCCCTGGCCATGGAGGTCCAAAAAGC